>CM028136.1:952455000-953655000 GCA_016271365.2 Neoceratodus forsteri
ATCTCTGGACAGAAACTCTGCCTTCTTAAGGGTGATTGACCCTGGTGTTACGCCATAATGGGAGCGTGGGGCCAGTCTGACCACCTCCAGCCTGGACTTCTGCCAGCAGCGCTCCAACCTCCGATCCATAATCTTCATCACCTTGAGTTCCCCATCAAACCAAGGGGACCTCAGGTGAGAAGATCTGGGTCATACATGGACTGGTGCCAAGAGAGTCAGCGCTGCCATCAGCCCTTTTATGATGGACACAGCCTCACCCGTACTCCTCAGCATGCACTGCCCACACTATATAGATCGGCTACCGCAAGAAAACCCTGCAGGGTCAAACCTCTCAAAGGGCAGTAGCTTACTATCTCTGCAGAGGGAGAACTCTAATGGGTAGCCCCAAACGAGAACTCCACCATACAATGATCAGACCAAGCAACCTGATCAGTCTTGAGGTTACTAACCTCAAGCCCCAGCGAGAAAACCAAGTCCAACATGTGGCCGCCTTGGTGTGTCACAGAGGAAACTTCTTGCGACAGGCCCAGAGATGACATCATCTGGAGGAGATTATAACTTAGTCTGGAGGTTTTGTTATCCACTCAAACACTAAAGTCCCCCTGGATTACACATCTGGGGGACTCCAATGTTTTGCTGATGACAACGAAATCTGCTTTTTTCCTGCAGGAATTCTCCTGCCTCCCTAAGAAGGCGATAAACTAGAAGAATCCTGCAGCCTGTGCATGGACCCCCATGCACAGCCACACATTCAAAGGATCCCAGCCTTCTCAATGGGTGCATGGTGAAGTCTAGCTCAGATTTAAAGCAGATGGCCACACCCCCTGCCCCTGAGCTCCACTCTGGGGCAGTGCACTACAGAGTACCCGGGGGCCACATGATGAAGCTGGAGGGGGGGGTAGAACCAGGGGAAATGTAAGGAAACGCTTCTTCAAAGAAAGGGTGGTGGATACCTGGAACAGCCTCCCTGAAGTGGTGGTGGGAGCAAAAACTGTAATGGGATTTAAGAAGACATGGGATAGGTATAAGGGAACCTGAGAAGCAAGAAAAGGGGGAGTAAACCCAGAGATCAAGTTGGGTGAACGGTGTGACAATAGGTAGAGAACACAGGTAGATTAGGTGGGCCAAGCGGTCCTTATCCGCCATCAGATTCTATGTTTCTATGTTTGCATGTCTGAATAAACTCCTTCTTCTGTCATGTTATTCATCCTCCAACGCTATAGATACTTTTATGCATCACCCATAGAAATATACTGTATGTGCCAAACTATAATTGATGTTTTTGTTGATGTACGGTCCTGATGTTGGAATACAGGTTCCACCAATGCATGCTGTTGTTTTGGTTGATGGCATACCTACTGTACTTTAAAAATAACACATGCTTTTGGTGTTATATGTGTCACACCAAACAGGAGGTTTGCAGATTAATTGCAATATTTTACATAACACACTAATAAAAGATATTTGCAGTTGTGCTCAGCAATAGACTGGACGTTAAAACAGTCAGCTCCTAAATTTCAGTCAGCTGTTCAGACGCCTACTGTCTTTAAGCAAAGTGACCCTGAGACAGCTAATCCCTCTAAGAAATGGTTGTGCGATTACCTGTACTAAGGAGTGCCTGTAGATTCCAGTGCGATCATGAAGTTGCCTTGTTCGTCTTGATTATGATGAGTTTTCAAGCTAGCTAAATTTATCTTTTCCTCCTGCTTGTTCATTCTTTGTAGTCAGGATAACAACATTTCTCTTTGACATTTACACATAGTAACTGTATTTTTTTATTCTTTGGTAACTGGGTAAGACCCACTAGGCACAAGGCCTGTTTACAGGGGCAACCCGGGAGCAGTGAGGCGGTTAGGTGACTTGCTCAGGATCACACAGTATGCAAGAGAAGGTTGTGGGAATCAAACCCAGGTCCACTAGATGTACTAAGCTCATTCACAGCTTGTTGCTGTAACCTCTATGCTATACTGCCAGCCACAGAATCTGAAGGCTTCCTGGATCTTTGACCCCTCCACAGGGCCCAGAGTGTGGGGACATACAACTGAAATATGGCCAGTTCCACGGGCACCCCTGCTTTATTTTCAAATGCCATCACAAACATCCTGTGTTTCTCATTTATTATGTACTTACTACTGTAGCTGAATATTCATCTTATTCTGGGCATTAACCAGAACCCTCACACCTGTTTTTTTTTTTGTTTCTTGTGATAAAGCTTTTCTCCTGTAGTCCAAGTGGATGGCTATCAACCATATCCCCACTCCCCCAACTGGTATCAAATTAGACCCCCATGGGCCATCCAATCCCCCTACTCACAATTCAGAATTCTGGTGGGCAGTGGGCAAGTGATGGTGCAGACCAGAGGAAAGCGGCCAGTTCACAATACCTACCTGGTGCCCTTTTCCATTTTCTGCCTATACCACTTCCATGGCGGCACGTAGGCACTTGTGTGTGGAGACACACACACACACAGTGGAACCACAGCCCCTCCCATCTATGTCACTCATGTCTGCACTACCACCAGGCCTCCACCTGGTGGTAGTCAGAGCCCAAGACGGCATGTCTCCCCTCACTGGGAGAGGAGAATAGTCCTTGGGATGCTCGATCCCCTTCTTCCCAGCTAACCCCCAGTAACCAAAGTCCGCTACCAAACTCAGGACACCGGCATTGTGGGCAGTAGCTCTCCTGTCAAGCCACTGGGCTGGACGAACCCCCATACCTTGGTAATGTTCTCAAAGATGGTGTCCCTGAACTCCAGCAGTGCCTACTGATCAAACTCCTCGCTCTGGATAATTAGCATCTGCTTAAGGAGGGTCACTTCGCCACTCTCCCCAGCCCTGAGCAGCAGGAATTTTACCAGCCTGTGGATGGCATGCCTCTCCCAAGCCAGCATGGCATCGTTATCACGACTCTGGCACTGCACCTCCTATTCCTCGTCCAGGTCTTGGTGGTGCTCTGTACTGCTGCTTCACTTCCGGACCCACCCCCCACCACTGGCAGCAGGGGAAGCTGATGATCCACAGGCCACGACTATTGTCAGCTGGGGGCAGGGCAGCTCCAGCATCCACTGTACATGATCTTTCCTGTGGCTATCCACCGTGGATGCTCACTGATGCTCAGTGAGAGCAGGCCGAGTCCACGCAGCAGCCCCAGTCATGCAACAATGCTAGTGAACACCATGGACATTATGTGCAACTAGTCTTACTCTCACAACATTACCCTCCCAACGACTCTATACTGTACAAGTATTTCTATAACAACTAGGGCAAGGTACAGGACTGGTTTTTCATATGTGCGTCACTGATATTTGTATTTTTTATTTTCTTGTATTATTAATAAAACAGTTTTAGGCCATTTCGGAGTTGTTCAATTGTTAATGACAGCACAGTATTGAGGGGTTTTGAATTGTTATAATCAATGCAGTGTTGATTCATAATACAGTATGTAAAGAATGTATACGATTAATAGGCAGATGACTGGTTACCAATTAACCTATACCAAGAAAACTACAACATACAAGCTTACGCAGGCAGGTTGTTTTAACTTTGTGCATCTTGCCCAGTGTCATGCATCATCCTATTCTTTGTTGTAAGACACATTTTTTTTTTTTAAGTTTTTAACCAGGAGTAGCACAATAAGCTGAAAGCTTTTTACAGGTGCGACCTGGGAGCACAAAGAGTGAAGTGACTTGCTTAGGATCACACAGTATGTAAGTGGAAGCTGTGGATTCAAACCCAGGCCTGGTCTGCTGGATGTCACCAGATTTGCAGCTCAGACCCTTCAACCACTCTCCATACTGCCTCCTACTGACCCATACTTGCTAAAAGAGCTGCCCCTGCCTCACAGGGCCTTCCTACCTCCAACGTTATTGTAGATGTTACAACTGGAACAGTTTTGGAAAAGTAAAATTACAGCGTGGGTGGAGATAACTTTGCCTCCAAGGTTAGTTGCCTCACCAAACGTTTCTATCTGGACCATGCCCCAGGCATACTTTCTAACTGTCATATTTGTCTTCCACTAGCCTCAGCCAAGGAGTCAGATGACTTATACAGTACGTCAGGCTGGTGAGCTGATGCATCCAGCATCTGAGACGACAGATGATGCTGAAGGCAACCCCTGAGGCCTGTCCTGCAGAGTAAGCATTGCTTTCAGTAGTTCCTATAAGGGCTATGCAACAGTACCTGATGACTGTAAAAGGTGACACATTATATTTACTGTGGTTGCCATTTACAGGAAACCATGATTACTTTGCTACACTACTTTGACATGATACATGTTTAACTGGTTGGTGGTGGCAGGTTGATTTTACCTTGTGCATTACCCATCATAACCAGGTGGTTATAAGGGAGGCATGAAACAGCACTCTGCTGTAAATTTACAATATGAGTGCAAGTTATACACACACACATAAGCTGCTCTTTCGCACCGACAGTGAAAGTGAAAGCTGTATTTCAGACTGTGCCAAGTTTCAGATAGCTACTGCATTCAGAAACAGCAGTCCCTCAAATACCCCTAAACTGTGCCTCAGTCTAAAAAAATGCAATTTAAAGACAAGAGCAGCAGTTCACAATGTCGCAGCAGTCACGCATTGCGTATCAGAGGTCGCATAGCTGAGCTGATGCATCTTGCGCTGCAGAAAAAAAAAGTCCACAATTATAAATAATTACCAAGTGTTTCTGTTTCTGTCTAACATGTACATATTTAGAAAAATGTGATGAGCTGCATACACCTGTCCGCGATCCAACTAGCCTAGGGAGTGTATACGACAATGTTATAAGTTATATTATGACCAATCCAGTCCTTGCGCAATGCTCCACTCCTATGTATGATGACCTGTATATATATCTGTCAGTTGAACTAGCTAGTCTAGAGTGTATAATCTGAAATGTGCTTATTACTATGTTTCCCCAGCGTCAAATGATGTATTTCTCACGTTTGTTTACTGTGACTAAAAACTGTACTCTCTTTGCCATGTCTCCTTGACTGTTGTTCCTCATGTTGTATTCTCCCGGGTCGTTCCTGAAAATAGGCATAATACTTGTCTAGTGTACTTACCCGGTAAACAAAGGTTAAATAAATAAATAAATAAAGAGGTATAGGTAGGGGCATGCATTGTTTTTTGGGGGTTTTTTTACGACACCCCAGTGTGTGGTATCTTAATAAACCTCTTAAGCTACACTTTCAGGGTTTTATCTGGTGTCACACACCCAGAGTGTGTGTGTAAATATGCATCACACATGCTCCTACCCATACAGTATTCTCTGTTTTCTTTCTGAAAGAGTAGACTCTGAAACTCAAGGCCATTCAACCCATCCATACCAGCTGGATCAGACAGGATGCAGAGTTCTACTAGACAAAAAACAAATAGTGGAGAAACTGATAAACTGATGCAGGTTAAAATATGCTGCATCGCTCAAGATTCACATTTAACTATTTCTAATCAATTAGTGCTGCTTCTCCTGGAGTATGGTAGTCATGTTTATAGACATGCTCTCAAAACCATATTACACAACACAGATATCACTTACAACAGCCTAGCTGGGTATGTCCTTCTGTGGGATTTCAATACATAGAAACAGAGAAAATGAAGGCAGAAAAGGACCACTTATCTATTGAGTTGCCCATAAAATAATAACAAACCCAGGACCTATTTTCCATACAAGGTTCTAACCCACACTATCACCCTCATGCTCCCTACTGCTACCACACTAAGCAACCACTAAGCCCTTCACTCTGTCCCAGCTGTGTTAGAAACCACTGATAGTTTTGGCGCCCACCATATCAGCTGGCAGATTATTACACGGCTCCACCACCTTTCTGTAAAATAAAACTTTTTCACTTCCCTTTTGAACCTCCCCCGTCAGTTTCCACTCATGTCCCCGTGTTCTTGATCCACTACTTATGCTAGATAGCTCCTCACAGTTTACCTTGTTCATTCTTTTCAGGAACATGAAGATCTCTATCATACCTCCCCTCTCTCGTCTGGCCTCCAGTGAGTACATGTTCAGTGCCTTGAGCCAATCCTCATAAAATCTGCCCTGCTGGCCCTGAAACATTTTGGTCACCCTATGCTGCACTGTCTCCAGCCTGTCCTTAGCTTTCCTGAGGTGAGGACTCCAGATCTGGGCACAGCACTCCAGGTGCAGCCTCACCGTGATCTGTAAATTGTTAGCAATATCTTCTTCCTTCTCCTGTCAGTACCCCTCCCTATACATTCCCAGTATCCTATTTGCCTTACTGTAAGTCTTGTTACACTAACTTGATTGTTTTAGTGAGTCACTGATGATGATGATCCCCCCCAGGTCTCCTGCTTCAGAGGTCATGCCCAGCTTTACCGCTCCGTTCAGTACTCTGTCCTGGAGTTCTTGTTCCCTATATGCATCACCTTGCACTTTTGAGCATTGCATTCACCTGCCAAACCTTTGATCACCTCTCTAGCATTTGCAAGTTCTCGTTGCATTTCCCTAACCCCCTCCTCCTCTCTGTCTACCCTGCCACAGAGCTTAGTGTCATCTGCGAAGAGACACATCTTGCCCTGGATTCCTTCTTCCATGTCTCTAATGAACATATTGAAAAGGACTGGACCCAGGAATGATCTTCGTGGCACGCCACTGGTGACCTCCCTCTCTTCTGATCTGACTCCATTAACCGCAACCCTCTGTGTCCTCCACTGCACCCAGATCCTCCAGCTTCTTCGGCAGCCTTCTGTGAGGCACTGTCAAAAGCCTTGCTGAAATCAAAGTAGAGTAAATCCACAGTGTGGTCCTTATGCACTACCCTCGTTACCCAGTCAAAGAATACTATCAGGTTGGTCAGTCAAGTCCTACATGCTACAAACCCATGCTGTTTACTATCCTGGAGTCCACTGCTCTGGGCAGTCCACAAGTCTTCTTTGACTAGTGTCCTCATCAGTTTACCCAAATTAGAGTAGGTTTACCCACAATAGAGGTAGCAGTACAGGACTGATACAGGCCCATATCTGCACCCAGACTGTAGTGTTATAGTGTCGAGTTGGCCATTGTTCAGCATGGAATTCATCCTTGCTGAAATATTTGATATACCACAGTTCAAAGGTCACAGAGAGTAGCTGCTTTTCCTTCTGTGGTACAACAACATATCAGCTGATTAGAAATCTGCCATGAATTGCACCTCAGAACCACCGAGTGCACACTTCTGTTTTTGTTTTTTAATTGAAACTGCCATGGCTCGGGTGTGAGTGAGCATGAAAGTGAAAGCAGAGCCATCCTGAGACTCACACCCAGCAGCTCAGCAGTTCTGGCTACAAAAGAAAAACGAAACACACACACACAAAAACTACACACACTATAAAAAATACTGGTTGGCAACCACATGCCCAACCAGCCTGAGTTCCACCTCAGGCTTCTAATTAAATCAGACCTCTGAGCTTCCTCTACTTGATCTTATGTAATCAGATCCTCTCTGTGGCAGCACAAGCTGGTTGTGCATAGTTGCCCAGCCAGTATTCTCGATGTTGCCGCTGTAGCGGTATCACCAGCTGCCTGTGGTTTGCCAGATCCAGTGCCTCTTTGATCATTTTCCTGTGTCAGATTCTCCATGTTATTTAAATCAGGCATTCTGTCTCTGACACACTGAAACTCCTTTACCAAGTCTTAAGATTGTGTGGCCTCCCTTGGTAGTCAAGACATTTTCAAATAAGGGTCAAGAATTGTGGCAAGAACATAGTGTTTGTCTTCAAAGACTCTGTCAAGACACTTGTGAAGCTCTTGTGAAAATATTTGTGAGAGAAGCTACCTCTTGAGGATATCCTTTCTGTGGTGGAATGGTTCCATCCTGAAGTAACAAGATGTGAATAATGGAATAACCTGACTCAGAGAAGACACTACAGCACTCAGGTCTTTGATTACTTGCTCATATGGTCTCAACACATCAACAAGGACGGATATTATCCCACTGCATTTGAGTTATACTGCCACCAATATCATGATCAACTAAGCAATAAGGCATTATGTTAATGGTCTGTAAATCACACTCTAGGAGTGTAATGTGGCATGAGGCATAGCCGAGTGCCACACTCCCCCAGAGTGGTATACCCAGTGGGCATCGGTATGCCCTATGACACCTCTGCCAGGTGTCTCCTCTGCTCCCTATATCTGCTGCCGTACCCCCCGCCCGTGCCCTATGGCAGCATTAGTGCCCCAATGGCCTTGTTCCACACCTTCCAGCCAGGGCCCCCACCTCTAGAGGTCCCATATGCCTGTGAGGGGCAGGTGATGGATCCCTCCATCAGACTCTGCAGATGCATCCAACATGTGGCACAGCCCTGCAGTTGTGGCAACTCCTGGATCTCCAGCGCAGGAATCCCTGATTTTTGCAGAATCAGGCACATTGTCCCTGATGCACCTGGGGTGCACCGCAGTCCTAGATTGCCACAAATTGCTGCAATCTTAGGGCTATTTGAAAACTGAGCCCATTAAGTTATCCCAGCACAGCACACACTCAAATGACATGCCTGGTATCCATTAGGAATGAGTGCTTTCTACCTCCATTTCATTCTGGCTCTTTTGTTAAGATTAGCTCTAGTTTCCCTGAAGGAGACTTTTTCCCCCTTGTTTGCTTACTCAAAAGGCCCATCAAATGATTACTTTTCTGCATTTATTTCAACAGAGCATTGCTACAGACATTTGTTAGTCTCTCTCTGCAGTTCTCAGGAGTGAAACATTAGCAGAGAAGGTGGCCAGCGCTCTATATATATATATATATATATATATTGTTTATATACACACACACACATATACATGTAAAACAAACAGAACCAACAAATGAATTAAAATATAGCAGTGAACTGAACAGATTGTTTTCTGCCATCTCCATTTCATGATCCTGTATCAACTGATTCCTTCCTGTAACAACGTATACAGTTGCTTTAATTTTTCTCTAAACCACAGGAAAAAGAAGCCTGTGCCTCCCTGGATTTCAGAATATGTTTCTCAGATATAAGGCAGAGACATTCATCCATCCTTCACTCATGGGAGAAAAGGCTGTTGCTTTAGCTCCTTGAATTTACTTTTGTTAAAACACACACACACACATGCACACACACACATATACACACACAACAGAGACTGCATTCAAGGAAACCAGTGGTTACAGCAAAATTCAAAAAGCACAGAGTGTAACACACATTTATATTGTAATTCTTCAAGAGATTTTTTCATTGCTAGTATACATCACTGTGGCTGGCATTTATCACACTAGAGGATACTGTTTACTCGACGCTATGAAAAAAAACCTTTTCAAGCCCAGGAGCTTAGTGATGTTAAACTGCTGGTGTTTTGCCACAGTCTGGGGAACAAAACATAATTGCCTAGATGATTCATGAATTTTGTCATGTCACAAGTGGAAGCTTCCTTTTTTTCCTGCCTTTATTAAGTAAGTTATTCTTAATAAAGCATAAGTAGAGTCTGAAAAATAAACCCTTGACAGCTCTAATGGTTATTACAGCTATTTTATGATCTAATAACAGTTTAGAGCTATATCTACGCTCTGTCTAAATCCCGAAACCAGAAACTTGGTCTCCTATATAGACTTTGCCGCTACCTTTCGAAGGAAGTATGCCTTACCATAGGAAGCAGCGCACCATTGCCAGTTCTACTCTAGGGAGCCCCCATTCTACAGTGCCTTAGTGACTCTGAGCAAAGCAGGCTTAAAATTGTGTATAATACTAACATACTAAAATGCCAGCAGAATAGGCCTAATGGTCTTTCGTGTCTGTTGTTTGGTCAGCCTCCACCCTGGGTGCTGACCTTGCTGTCCCCTCGCTCTGGCTTCTCCCTTCCCAGTTCCGGATATTCTTGCTGCATTGGATTTTGCTTCCTGAACCCTTCCCTGTACCTGTCCCACCCCTCTTGAACCCCTCCACTGTCTCTGCCTCCACCAGCCCCTAGGTAGTGCATTCCATGGCTCTACCACCCTCTCAGTGAAATGGCACCTCCTCCTTTCTCCCCTGAATCTTCCCCCTCAGCTTCCACCCATGCCCGTCTAGTGGCCCCCTCCTCCTTCCTTGAAGCACCTTCACTGTTCCTCCCTATTTACCCTCTTCATGTACCTGAAGACCTCTATCATGTCCCCCGGTCCTTCTCTCTTCCAAAGTGTAGATATTTAGCTCTTGAGCCTCTCCTCATAGGTCCTGTCCCCAAGCCCCAAATCATTTTGGTTGCCCTCCTCTGGACCCTCTCAGGAGGTTAATATCCCTCTTTAAGTCGGCCTCCAAAACTGCATGAGTACTCCAGGTGCGGCCTCACCAAGCAGTTATACAGAGGGAGTATCACTTCCTCCTTCTGGAGGTGATCCCCTAGCGATGCATCCCAGCATCCTGTTGGCCTTGGCTGCTGCCCTCCTACAAGTCTCAGAGTTGTTCATCTTGACATCCACCACCACCCCAGGTCCCTCTCAGCCATTGAGACTTGTAGTATTCCCCCAGGGTGTACACTTGGCCTGGGTTTCTGGCCCCAGGTGGAGTACCTTGCATTTCCTGTATTAAACCTCAGCTTCCACTTTCTAGACCATCTTTCCAGAGCCTCCAGGTCCCCTGCAGGGCCACCCTCCCTCCTCCCCATCACCACACGCCCCCAGTTTGAGTCATCTGCAAGAGACTCATCTCCTCTGATTCCTGTCCTTATGTCAGATCGTGGGCGTTGAACAGAAGGGCCCCAGGACTGATCCCTGTGGGACCCCACTAATGACCCTCCTTGGGAAGAGACTATCCCACCAACTCAGACCCTCTGGGTCCGGTCCTGGAGCCAATTTCCTATCCATCGGATCATCTGGTTTCCCACCCCCATTTCTCCTAGTTTATCCAACAGGCCCACGTGAGGAACAGAGTCAAATGCCTTGCTGAAGTCTAGAAAGAGGACATCCACTGGTCTACCCAGGTCCAAGGCACTTGTCACTCAGTCATAGAACTCCCACCAATACAGTGGGGCAGTCTGCAGCAGGTGCTTCCCTGAGGGACCATCACTGTGATGTATTCGCCGCTGTGTCATGCTCGTCACTTAAAATGGGAATGAGGTGCCCACTGCTCTGTCTAGCTTTCAAATTGACAAAAGTCACTATCCCCCCCCCCCACATCATGGAAATTATTAAGTCCGAATAGTATGTGAGGCTTCTGCGCACATCATCAGGTTCGTCGCTAGAAATCCCAATGTTGAAATCAGGCTCTGGCAGGACATCCTTCTCTTTCACTGCCTCATCCCAATGAAACCAGCTCCCGAAAGGAGATACTAAATTGCCCCACACTTACAATGTTTAAGGAAATGCTCAAGGCCTACTCTGTAGAGGGTAACCCATGGAATTGCAGCTGCTGATACTTCCTTTGGTTCACCCCAATGACTTTAGGGATCCCTTCCGGTCACCTGCTCTCCTTCTCTGAGGGTCTCAAATTTCTACCTACTAAACTATATGCAAAGTGATATAATGTCATATTATGGCATAAAACCAACTGCATTGTTCTTTCTTCTGAATGTAAATAATTTATGTATGTATGACTGAATTGGTGCAAATTCTGTTTTTTTTTCTGTAAGTAAGTGCAACTTTACCACTGTATGTAATTAATTCCGGGTCACCCCTGAAAAAGGGACATGTTTGTCTCAGTTGGCACGAATGGTTATCAAAATTTGAATCGATAAATAAACAGTGCTCTGGTTTTCCGAGCATGTACTTTCACTTCAAGCTGCTAGAAGATCTGTGCAAAAACAGGTCTACTGATTGTTGCATACGTCAAAAAGCAATCTGTGAGCAGCAACATCTGGATGTTAGACTCTGCTATAACAGAGTCGAGAAATTCCCTAGCTGGGATGTGAACCCAGGTCTGGTCAGAATACCATTCCACTTCACTACCAGCTCTGTCACCAGGACAACTGGAAACCAGGAGATCCCTAAAGCACTCGTCTTTTTGTAATGCACATTCTCAAACCACACAAATTAGAATAACATTTTTATTTACATGGAGTGGGGGATACATATGTTTGGAATACCATTTAGAAGCAAAACAAAAAGGGCCCCTCCTGGGATTTGAACCCATGGGGGTCCCAAAGGCACTTCACCCTAGAACCACACACATTAGAATTATATTTATTTAAATGCAGTGTGGTGTGCATGTATTTGAAATACAATTTAGAAGCAAGAAAAAATAAATGCCCCAGTTGGGATTTGAACCCAGGGCTGCTTGGAATACCATTCCGCTGCACTACCAGATGTGCAACCAAGAAAACTGGGGATCCCAAAGGCACTTATCTTTTCTCAATGTACACCCTGGAGCAACACAAATTAGAACTGCATTTTTATTTACATGGAGTGTGGTGTGTATATGTTTGAAATACAGTTTAGATGCAAGAAAAAAATAAGTGCCCCAGTGGAGATTTGAAACCAGACCTGCTCAGAACCCCATTTTTAATTTTTAAGTAATTTTTCACTTTTTCATTTTCTCCCCAGGCTCAATCCCTCGTGTCCCCAATGTGAAGCACACATGTGGAGGCATAGAAACATAGATTTTGACGGCAGATGAGCACCGCTTGGCCCACCTAGTCTGCCCATTTCCCTACCTACAGGATAAGCTGCAGATCCTAGTTAACCAACAGCCTATTTCTTCCTACCCCCACAAGATGCCTTATGTCTGTTCCATACATTCTTGAATTCCCCACAGTTTTAGACCCACAACCTCCTCAGGAAGGCTGTTCCATGCACCACCACCTCTCTGTGAAAAATATCTTCCCTCACATTGCCCCTGGAGCTGTTCTCCTCTATCTTCAAATTGTGTCCCTTGTTCTGCACATCTCTTTTTCTGAAAGATGCTGCCCTCTTGGACTTTGTTGATTCCACTGAGGTACTTAAAAGTTTCTATCATGTCCTCCCCTCCCTCCTTTCCTCAAGGGTACACATATTAAGCTCCTGTCATGCCCTACGGGATGCCCCACCCTACCAGTCACTCTGTTGCCATCTGCTCCGGCCACTAGACCTCCATCCAGTGATGGCAGGACTATGGACAGGCAATCCACCCACCCAGGAGAGCCAATTCTCGATCCTGCTCCCACTCTCCCCATGCCAGCACCCCAATGACCCGAGATTGTTCCTGAACCCAGGTCACTGGCATGGCACGAAATAAAGCAAGATGCCTTAGCCCTTAGAACCCCATTCTGCTGAACTACCAGCTTTGCTATCAGCAGAATTGGGGATTCAAAAGCACTCATCTTTTTCTTTGCACCCTGGAGCTGCACACATTAAAATTAGTTTTTTATTTGAAGTGTGATGTGCTTATATTTGAAATACAATTTAAAGAGACAAAGGAATGAGCACCGGTGGGCATTTGAACCAGATCTGTATAAATACTGTACCATTCATTTCCAAAGACACCAATTTTTTCTCAATGCACACCTGGAGTTACACAAATTAGAATTGCATTTTATTTACACAGAGTATGATGTGAGTACATTAAGTACACACGTAGAAGCAGGAGTAAGTACTGGAACAACATATCAGTTGTGGGGTGAGGATATAGCATGCACCAAGCAGGAAAGGGATCTTGGGGTTATCATTTCTGATGACCTAAAGGTGGAAACAGTGTGACAAGGCAGCAGGTTAAGCAAATAGGATTCTGGGCTGCATAGGCAGGGCAACACCAGGAGGAAAAGGCGGTCATGATTCCCCTATACAAGACGCTAGTGAAGCCCTTCCTGGAGTACAGTGTACAGTTCTGGAGACCTTATCTATGTAAGGATATAGACAGGGTAGAGAAGGTTCAAAGGAGGGCAACAAAGATGGTACAGGATTGTATCACAAGTCCTATGAGGACAGGCTGATGGACTTGAATATATACTCCCTAGAGGAGAGAAGGGAGAGAGGGGATATGATAGAGACATACAAGTACCTTACAGGGAGGAACAGGGTGCAGGAACACGCTATTTTCCAGCAAAAAAGATGTTCCAGGACTAGAGGGTATGGGATGAAGTTGGAGGGAGGGTGATTCAGAGGAAATGTGAGGAAGAATTTCTTCACAGAAAGGATGGTGGACAAGTGAAACACCCTGCCAGAGGAAGTGGTGGGAGCTGAAACAATCACATGATTTAAGAATGCATGGGATAGACATAAGAGAATTCTGGCGGTCAGGGGAAAAGGGCAACAGACTTCTAGAAAAACATAAAGGAAACTTACAAACTCAAATGGGCAGACTGGGTGGGGCATAGGCCCTTCTCTGCCGACAGTGTCTATGTATCTATGTATCTAGGTGTAACCCCCCCTACAAATGGGGGTTCCTGAAAAGTCTTCCTAGAGTGTCAAATGCTCGCTGTTCGGTTGGTGTTCGCATAGCCGCTTAAATGTATTGTCAGTGAGGCCTGTGTGGCCTCTGTGTACTGTTGCTTTAAGAGCTGCTAGTTGCAGTGATAATTAATCTGAAAGGGAGGCAGAGTGTTGGCATGCTCGAGTCCCGGCCCAGGTTGCTTGAATAATTGCTCCATTTCTGCCATCGCTATTGCACAGAGGAGCCCTGCTGAAGGATGTAACTATTTGCTGGAAATAATTTAGAGTGGCAAAGATATTGTTGTTTGTTCTAACCTGCCTTCTTTGCAGCTAGGGGTTTCTGTCTGTCTCCACCATTTTGGTCCTGAACTGCCGAATTGGACCAATCAGTACTTGGGGACTCTAAAATGGAGCCTGCTAAAATGGGGCTGTGTGGATCACAAGCTTGGGATTTGTGGTTTTGGACAGTTGGCGCCTTTTTGCAACAGAAGGGGGAGTTCTCACTCTGACTGACAGCTGAACTGACCAACCGAATCTTTTGAATCTAAGGGAAATCCCCCGAGCTGTCTGTTGACAAGCCAGATCTAAGTTGGAAGCTGAGAGAGCAACAGCTCGTACAGTTCGAGCAGCCGTTTGCACAGTAGTTCGCACGGGAGAACTGTGGAAGGCCTGACTTCTGGCCGCTTGCCTGTTTTCTGCCCTGAGAGAGAAAAGAGGATCATTTTCGGACTAAATCCGATCTTGTGAGAATGAAGAAGCCACCGAAGTGTAACCAGGCTCAACCTGCAGAAGACCGAAGGTTTTGCTCAATGCGATCGGCCTGTCAGGAACTCCAGCTACTTCTGAGCTCCCGGTTTTGAGCAGCAGCTTTGCGATCATGACCGGGGAGCAGTTTGCCTGGTACAGTAATATTTCCTTGTATATAAATGTGCTGTGTACTGAATGGGGTCGCTGTTTAGTTCCCCTCTGGTGTGAACTGTGTGCTGATTGCTGGAAACTGTATCCAGCACAAAACGGACTGAATCAACGGTTAGTGCCATGCAGCCGGGCATTGCCACGAGGCACCTGCCAGACTACCCTACTGCACAGAGAAGAGCCATCAACGAGAGATCTGCCCGGGGATCAGTCCCCACCCCCCCTGCTCCACACCTGAACAGGAATGACGCCTCAGCTTAATCGTGGAGCCCTGCTTCCCCTGGCACTCCAGAGAGTTCACCTACTGTCTCAGTTTCGTCCATCCTGTGTCCAGTCTTGGGTATCGTGGTAACCACCAGGGTAGCTCCTGCAATTACAGTTTAATTTAAGTGTGTCATCTGATTGCTTGCTATTTCTTTCCTTCACGAACTGACCCATCTGGCTCCGGATTACAAATAGTGTGTTGTGCAAGTTGTGTTTTCCATCACAGGGCCCCGACCAGCTGCAACACGCCTACCCTGGGCAACGGACCTGGCTAGCTTACCTTCCCTCCACCTGGGTACCCAAAAGTGTGACTATGTTAGGGACTCTGACTGCATGCACAGCTGTGTGATTGATAGAGCAAGTAAGTTAATCAACCTGATTGCCCCCTTCCTTGTTCAAGTCCCTAAATAAATCAGATCCTGTTTGTTTCCTACTTTAATCCGACTGTGGTTCCAGTTTGTGCTATTGCCATTTGCTCTGACTAACCTTGTTTTACAGGGGGTCCCCAGGGTCGAACCAGAGAAACCAGCCCTGGTGGTAAGTGTAAACTGTGTGGGTATTTGCAAATTGTATCAGGGGTACTGTGAAAGTAATTATTGTGTACTGTGCCCAGGCTGGTTTGACCACTACCATCCCTGACATCTGGGTGGAGGCACCCGTTACCGAACCTAGGCCCCTTAACCTGCTACTAGCCAAGCAGGCAGGGGTAGTAGCCCTTGGGATAGCGTTACCTAGGGGTTACATAGGAATGAAACAAGTGCCCAGCTTGGATTTGAACCCAGGCCTGCTCAGAATACTGTTCCGCTGCATTAACAGCTGTGTTACCAGGACAAAGGAAACCTAGGATCCCAAAGAGCATTCATCCTGCCTTAATGCACACCTAGAACCATACAGACTAGAATTACATTTTTATTTACAAGGGTGCAGAGGACATATTTTTGAAACACAATTTAGAAAGCATGAAAGAAATAAGCACTAGTGCTTTTGTAGCACCATACTACAGAATGCAGATTATTTGTTCATATTTTATGATTAGGTACATTCTGTATGATATTCTGTGAAGCGCCTGAGCCCCTGAGTTAGGGTGCTCTACAGATAAAATTGTCTTGCCTGTCAAAAAGCACGCAGTTCTTCACTAGCAAACTAGAAATGGACAGAGGAAGAGTGCAGCTGCAGCAACCCTGATTGTCAGGCTGGGGAGCAGGAAACAAAATGGGGTAAAGGTGGAAGGGAGCACAATAAACGAGTTGGCTATACCCAACAATGGCTGCTGTGGCTTAATATTTGAGGGTTGCATTGTATGTGTGGCTTGCTGTAATAGATTTCAACATTACACATTAAGGCAGTGTAGAAGCAGCTATTGTCTCGTGGACTCCAAAGTGCAGCACTCTTGCATCTTGTGAACACAGACACAGCCTTTGGCATGCACCCTCCACTCCCATTAGATGCACACACACACACACACACACACACACACTACACACACCACACACACCACACCACCACACACCACACCACACCACACCTGTGACAGATCCCATCTTCCAGTCTCCACAAATACCCCTACAAACACATACAAACCTCATCCATAACAGACACCATCCCCCGATCTCTATGGGGATACCCTTGGCCAGGCAGGCAGAGGGACACTCAAAAGTAATCCACAATTCTCTGGTCAGTTTTCCTCAACATCCTTTTGGTAGACCTACTCTCAAACCTCCATAAGATGTCTGCTGGCTTATGTCAAGCAGCCTTAAGGACATGACTTTTATGTCCATTTCAGGGGAGTTGCAGTGGGCTACTGTCATCCCTCATCCCAAAAGGAGGTGATTTCCACTCCTGGAAACTTCCATCCCATTTCCTTCTTTCCACACTGGCCAAAACTCCAGGAACAGCTGGGACCAGTTGCTTCCACCATCTTTGTTGACTTGGCCAAAGCCTTTGTCACTGTGTCACACTCCGTCTCCTGGACAAGCTTAAGTCATCTAGTTCCTCCCTACCTACAGGCAGGTCGCAAACTGTCCATATTACAGACATCCTTTCCCCTCCACTCACTATCTGCTCAGGTGTCCCCTAAGGATCTGTCCTGGACCCCATACTCTTCTCCATATTCCTAAATGACCTACCCTCTTCCTATTCCTCTGTGTTGATCCACGTGTACACAGATGACAATGTGCTGTTTGCTTCTGGCATCTCTGCTGCTGACCTTGCTGTCAATCTCCAACAAGATTTTGACAGTGTTCAGTATTGGTTCCACTCCAACCTGCTGTCCTGCAGCACCAAGAAAACTGTCTCCATGACCTTTGGCTCCTGGCAGAGGCTTGCCAGACTCTTTACCCTTCCCTCCTTCCATACCCTTGATGAGTACGGTGCTTGGTGATGTCCCCACCTTCAAGTATCTTAGTTTCTGGCTGGACTGGCACCTCAACTTCTTGGCGCACTATGATGCAATTCACCATAAACTTCACCCCAAACTGGGTGTGCCATATAGAAACAAAGCCAGTATCCCTCTCCTGCCCACAGAGGCTATTCACGAAGATGATCTTTCCCATCTTCAACTACGATGATGCAGTCTACAGTGTTGCTCCCAAGTCCACCCTTGCCAGACCGGACACCTTCTTCCACTCCTTCTGCAGCTTTGCCTTGGACTGCCTCCCCCGTATACACACTATTGTTCTCTCTACTGCTTCTTCTCCTTTACTTCCCTTGATGCCAGACTCCTCAAACACTGTGCCACCTTCACCTCCAGTTCTGGTTTGGCTCTCTGCCCTCCTTATTCCCTCTGCTTCCCCTCCAGAACACTGCTTCCCATTACCTCTTCCTCACCCTGGGAAAACTTCCATGGGCTGAGCTGCCTTCATGTGTCATTTCCTAATCTCTGGTCCTCCCTCCCCTCTCCATCCACTCAGCCTCATTCTTCTCTTCCTCAGATCCCTTCTTCATAACTTTGCCACTCCATGCAACTTTCCTGACCCCTGACCCTTGTATTCCTCTCCCATGTTGTTGCTGTCCCCTTGTTCCCCAGCCATGAGCAACTGACACCCCCCACCCCTGGCTAACTGTGCCTTAATCAGTTAATCTTATCTAGTAATATTCTGCTCCTGAGTCTACCTCCTACACATGACTTTGTTAACTCACACCTTAGACGCCTGGGTGATGGTAATCCTACTACTGTCTGGTATTGCTCCCTGTATCTTAATTTGCACAATGTTTCATCTTTATTTTTGTAGTCCTGAATTTTCTGCCTGTAAATTGTGACTGCACTGTTATTTATTTTATTTTATTTTACTGTATGCATTTCTATTGTACTTAGTTGTATTACTAATGCACCTGGCATTATTTGTTTTCACATGCATCATGTACTGTATACTCCCTGTGGTGGGGCAAGTTGTCCTACCCAGGTATCAGAGGGACTCTGTTCTTTTTTTTTTTTTTTTTTATCAAAAGCCTGTTGCAACAGTCCGCTATTTTTTCCGTACTGTCCTATCCTCTCCCTGTTCTGTTAGGATGGCCGCCTACAGAACCAGACCCCTCCCCCCTTCCTCCTCTCTATCATTCAAGTCCCTCTAAGAGCGCATGGTGAATGGCTCAAAATGGTACTATAAATATGTAAAAACTAGCTAGCACAATGTCATTTGTTAGAAATAAAGACATAAAAGCTAGCTAGCACAGTGTCAGTTTACTAAAATATAAGGGCAGTTACCCATTGCTAAATAAGTGCACTTTTGAAATATGATCCATTTTTTGGTGTGTTAAAATACTGTGATACAGCCCTTATAGTATAAGCAGTTGTGATGCCTCAGTGCATGAAAGATGTTGGGTATTGCATATAGTGACCTGTAGTCCAAGAAAGCTCACAAGTTAAAAAGAGAAAGTTTCCCCAGGTGAGAAGTGCTGGAGGGGATCAAGGAAAGCCATTCCCCTGTAGGCTGAAAGTGTAAAGATGTTTTCCCCCACTTTCTCCTCTCATGGAGAAAGTATGTAATTGGTCTGGGTTTTTAGCTTTAGGA
This sequence comes from Neoceratodus forsteri, assembly GCA_016271365.2. Classification (NCBI taxonomy): domain Eukaryota; kingdom Metazoa; phylum Chordata; order Ceratodontiformes; family Ceratodontidae; genus Neoceratodus; species Neoceratodus forsteri. The sequence goes on from CM028136.1 coordinate 952,474,461, forward strand.
GTGCTGCCCCAAACTGTTATGCCCAAGTCTGTCAGCTCACCTAAGTTAAATATGCTTCCAAAAGTGAAACGCTTTACTGAATAGTCGTTTCCTCAGGCTGAAATGTCAATGAAGAAGGATGTTTTGATTTCTCTTGTTGTGGAGAAAGCATATAATTTGAGTTATATTTTGCATGTCTTTCACTTCTTTTGGAGTGAAGTGGGCTCCTCGATATATTAAATATCTGGGAATTTATCTTACCACAGACCTGGTTCTTATGTGTAAGCTTAATCTCTCCGATCTCTGGAACACCATCCAGCAAGACCTCTCACGTTGGAAAAGTCTCTCAATGTCCTTATGGGGTAGGATCAACATTATTAAAATGAATGTCCTCCCAAGGTTATTCTACCCCCTCTACATGCTGAGTATTTGACTACCTTTAACTTTCTTTAAACGGATACACACTGATATTTTTTCTTTTATCTGGCTTGACGGGCATATCATAAATTATGCTCACCCAAGGAACTTGGAGGACTTCGCCTTCCCAACTTTCTGTTATATTACTGGGCGAGTCATCTCTACAAATGTGGAAAATGGCTGTCCATATCTCAGGGACAGCAACAATCAAACAATACTCTCAACTGGTTATAAGCTGAGTCTGCCCTATTCACCAGTCATAAACTGGATCCTATGAGCATAATCTACGCCCCGGCGAAGGTTCTGCCACCGGTTTTATACACATCCCCAGTTGGTACTTCCATTAGAGTTCTATCTCATCTGGGTGGCCACAATAAATTATCTCCTCTTATAGATCCTTCCCAACCTATTTTCCTTAGCAAACATTAAGATAGGAGGTACCTACCCTACAACCTGGTTAAAAATACCACACGATTCTAAAATCTCAGATTTTTATTCCAACACCGCCATACTCACCTCTCAAGAGATAATTAATAAATTTAGTCTTCAACCAACGTCATATTTCAAGATATATCAAATACAGCACTTATTAATTAAACTATTTGGTCAAAATAAAACCTTCCTGGTTTGGAGAACTCCTGCATCAAATCTCCGGCCCAGGCTGTCAACCACATGGAATTTCCACAGTATATAAAGCCCTGCTCACCTGCACAACCTCCCTCCCTCCCCAAAAGGATCCACAGTGTGAGAATATCTCATACCTGGCATAGACCTTGACTGGCGCTCTTCTGGAAAATCTCTCTACACCTGTATTTCCCAGGACAGGGTTAGGTTAATTCAATATAAATTCCAAACAACATGTATTTACACACCAGTGAAACTGGCGAGGATAGTCATCTTGCAATATATATCAGATGTAACATGGAAGAAGGTTCTCTGTTACATATTTTCTGGAAATGTGGGAAAGTATCTCCCCTGTGGACACAACTCGAGAACTGATTAGATCCACTTCTAGGATTACAAGGCTTATTTACCCTGGATATTTGTGTTATTGGGGAATTCGTGAAAATCCAAGTTAAAGAAAGAAGGTACCATATAGCCCTCATCTCACTGGCAGTCAAATAATGAGTTCTCAGGCACTGGATGGATCAGGCGACCATCACATACTCGGAATGGTTGCACGAACTATCCTTCGCTCTTAGAGCAGAACAACTAATTGCCAGTGTTAACCACCACACTCCCACTTTTCACAGAAAATGGGGGAAATTATATGCACTATTTACGGGATAACTGCTCCTTTTGGATTGCTATGAGCCCCCTGACAAATTTTAATAGTGCTATGCTCTGATCACAACTGTGAACACCTCATTAAAAGAACAAGTTTGCAGATACTGAACTCAATATACAATATACCTCACCGTGGAGAGGGTAGTGAGTGGGTGGGTTGGTTTTGTGGAGGAAGTTTGGGAGGGAGGGTATCGGGAGGAGGGAGAATGTTTTGATTTATCCAGTTGCTGTACTGCTTATCTCTGTAGAAATGTTTTCTTTTTGTTTCTGTTATGTATGTTTGTTATATAAAATCAATAAAATAGATTTGATTTAAAACTATATATATATTTTGCATGTGTTTGTTGAGGAAGTATGTCCCGGGAGGAGCCGGTGACTCCCTATGTTGAAATATGCTCTGAAATGGAGTGTCTTGCTGATTCCTAGGGCAAGCAGCTGCTCCATAGCACAGCCTGCAAAATAGTAACATTATTCTGGCTGCCCGCTCTTTTGCCGGTCTTAAAGACCCTAAAATCAATTGCCAAATAGGCAGAATGTGCGGCGCAGTGCCTAAACCCCAATTCCGTGATGCAGGGACAATTAGAAACATTATAACACACACACACACACACACACACGTTTAACTGTGCAGCAGCCATGAATCCTCATACTAACAGGAGTGCAGAAGCAGAGAGAACCTGTAGTTTTATTTTTCTGACTGGAGCAAGAGGGAAAGAAGGGCAAGCAGTCTACCTTCCCTCACGAGAACTTAAGAGCACAGATGAGGAAGGAGTTAAAACACTGCCAAGAGACTTTGGCTGTGTCATCCTTACCAAGTGCAATGAAATGTTTTATTTATTTTTCTTTATTTTAGCATTTTTATATTTTCTTGTGAAACCTGCCTTTTTGGAACTTTGTCAAATAAAGCCACGCAGCAAGTGTGTTGTACCTTACATGGACTGAATCAGTATCTTCCTATTACATCCACATCCTGGGACATTCCCATTTCCCCATCCCCTCAGGATGCATCTAAAAACAAGGTGTTATAAGCTTAGTATTTCTTTTCTGGAAAGACTTTTGAAATAAATAAAGAAATAAAATTCAATGTGCAAAGTGATTTTCAATTCAAACATTCACTTTTTCCATAGTGCTTGGCTTTCCTTCCACTACTTACCCTGGAGCCCCTTGTCTATGCTCCAGCGTATTCATATATCATATTTTGGAGACTAGCAGGCCTGCATTCTGCCACCGAAATGAGTGGTGCATGCTGCAGGAATGAACAAACACTGCCACAGAAGCATGTGAGCCTTGCTGCTGAAACTGGGCCTGTAGGGTTGTGCCACGCTAGGGACCCTGGTCATATTTCTGTAGATTCTAACTCTGCTTTGCTATACAGTTCCTGTATATTTGCCCCTATTGTACAACCTCGTTTTTATATGATTTAGTATCTGACCATTTAATTATATTTATTTGCCTGTGTATATTTTTGAATTGTTGTGTACCGTCAGTTGTTCTCCCAGCTGCTCCTTGTTCTTGTAAAATTGTCCTCATTGTATTATCTCATAATATTTATAGATCTGTAGTTGTCTGTATATAACTGAGTGTATATTTTGACTGCTATATATTGTGAATTGCTCTTCCTGCTTTTCATATGTATCCTCCCCCAGGTCACAACTGAAAAGTACAGTTACGTAAGAACTTACCATAACAGTAGATCTTCAAGACAGGTTCCTGCAGTAGGTCATTACATGTAGGACTGCCCCCTTTGGCATCAGGACTGCACAGCAAACTTTTCCAGCAGTGTCTGGTGGAGGACCGCTTACCAAACTTCACATGACGGATGTTAGCGTGACCCTATATAGTGGGTGGTTCCTGCGTCCGCCTTCCAGTTCTCCTGCCGGAGATCCAAGTAGGATGAGACAGGAGAAAGGGTGAAATCCTGGAGCCCAGTTCAGAATGGCTGAAAGAAATGCAGAAACTGAGGGAAGGAGAGAGGGAAAAGGTGACCAACTGCAGGAACCTCTATCAAAGATCTACTGTTACGGTAAATTCTTATGTAACTGTACTATCTTATGAGAGGGTTCCTGCAGTGAGGTCATTACATGTAGGACTGAATCCCAAGCAGTCACTCATAGAGAGACTGAGATAGTCACAGGGGAAGGAGCAACTGAAAGACAGAATAGGACCGGCCTAAGGTAGTAGGCCCTGCATGATGGCAAGGCCGAACCCGACCCTATACATAGAGTCAATGTCCAAACTGTGATGTTTTGTGAAGGTATGGACGGAACTCCAGGTTGCTGCCACACAGATCTCTGCTGCAGAAACATTTCACAGAAACGCCATAGAGGTAGCCATGCCTCTAATAGAGTGACCTCTGACCTCCCCCGGAAGAGGTTTATTGCACTTCTGGTAACAGAAGCGAATGCAGTTACCAAGCCACTTAGGCACTCTTTCGAAACTGCTGACCCTAAGGATTTGGGAGCAAAGGAGACAAAAAGCTGATCAGACTTTCTGGACTCCTTAGTTCTGTGAACATAACATCTGAGGATTCTATGAACATCCAAGGTGTGAAGAATATCCTCCCCCCTATTTGAATAAACCAGGTAATAAACCGAGAATTCAACCGTCTGGTTTAAGGTGAACTCAGAGACCACCTTGGGAAGAAACTTAGGATTAGTACGCAGAACCACCCAGTCCTTGTGGAAAATCAAATAAGACTTCTTATGCATCAGGGACTGAAGCTCAGAAATCCTATGAGCAGAAGTAATGGCAACCAAAAATAGTGCTTTCCAGGAAAGGTAGCGCATGTCACAGCTCATCGCTGGTTCAAAGGAAGGAAGTGTAAGCTTCTCTAACATGAAATTCAAATCCCAAGGTGGGGTGGGTTACTGATGGGAAGTTTAAGATGGAGGATCCCTTTCAAAAAGGTCTTAGAGACCTCCAACTGAGTCATGGGTTTTCCTTCCACTGGCATGTGGTAGGCCAAGATGGTCAACAAGTGGACCTTAAGGGACGAATATGACAGACCCAAATCAGACAGGTACAGAAGGTACTCCATAACCTGGGAAGCAAAGCAGGTAAAGGGGTCCCAGCATTTAGAAGACATCCAAATGGAAAAACGCTTCCATTTCATGGCACAGGTGGATCTGGTGGAGGGTTTCCTTGCCTCAACCAGGACCTGAGTGACCTTTTGGAAGGCTCTGAAATAAGCCTGATTATGTCTGAAGGGGCCACACATGAAGATGCAGGGTCCTGAGCACTGGGTGCACCAACCGGCCTTGAACCTGAGTCAACAAATCGTGCCTGAGAGGTAAAGGAACTGGGGTGTCCAACATAGTGACAATGCGTCATGCCAGAAAGCTCCAGGCTCTGAAATAAATGAGCAAAACCTGAGAAGTTTTGCATTGGATGGACTGGCGAACAGATCAATGTCTGGACAACCCCATCTCTGAAAGAGAGAGTCTGCTACCTCCTGACTTAATTCTCCATCATGAGCGAGGGACGATGTCTGACTGAGGCTGTCTGCCAGGATGTTGTGAACACCTTGAACACGTATAGCTATGAGAAACAGGTCATGCTGGACGCCCAATTCCACACCGCATCACCTCCCTGCATAGGAGTGCGATCGGGTGCCTCCCTGTTTGTTGAGGCACCAGACTACCAACATATTGTCTGTCTGGATTAGCAGTGTTCCTCTCAATAGGAAAGTATGAAAAGCCTGAAGGGTGTAAAGAACCGCCCTCATCGCCAGAATATTAATGTGCAAGGACATCTCCAGCTGGCAACACAAACCCTGGGTTTGATGGTCCCCCAACCCAGACAAGAAGTATCTGTGGTGAGGGTCCAAAGAGGAGAGGAACTTCAAAAGGAAGTTCATTGGACAGATTCAGAGGGTCTAGCCACCATAGGAGATCCCTCTTGACTGCACTGAAGACCAGAACGGGATGGGCCAGGTCATCCAAGTGCTGATCCCATTGGGTGTGTAACATCCACTGGGGGATCTGCATATGCAACCTGGCTAAAGGAACTGTGGAAACAGAGGCTGCCATCAGGCCCAGCAAGAGTAGCAATGCTCTGGCCGGAAGATATCTGGACAAGATCACCAGGGTGACCTGTTCTCGAAGAGTCTCCACCCTGTCCAAGGGGAGAAAGGCTCTGCATTGGATAGTGTCCAAAACCACCCTGATAAACTGAAGGCTCTGAGAGGGGGTTAAAGATGACTTGGGAGACTGACTGTGATGCCCAGTTGGGAAAAGAGGTCCAGAGTAACCAAGAGGTAGTCCAGAAGGCTGCCCCTGGATGGAGCAGTCAGTAGCCAGTCATCCAGGTAGTGAAACACCGCTCTACTCTGAGCCACTGTCAGAGTGAGGTCTGGTGAAGCAATGTTTCTCCTCCTGGATATCATGAACAGTCTCAGGACTCCGGCACATGTAGGCTGTTCACTTAACTCCTGGATTTGACACAGTCACAATTTACTATAGCATTCACAGTTTAAAAGTAACTTTCCAATTCTAGGTCTAGTGCAGCCACGCTGGTAGGAAGACTTGTGCAGATCACTAGCTCCCCCCCCCATGGGTCTCTTCTGGGATCTCTGGTTACAGGTTCAAGCTGCGCACTCTAGGATAAACAAACTGGCAACTGAAAAATGTCACCAGTTTGTTATACATGCAACTCCAACTGCAAGAAGAATTCAGACATCAAGGCTATTGGTCTCTTTAGATGGCTTGTAAGTTTCCTAGCTTTCGTTGCTTACCAATATGCTATCCGGCAATGTCATGAAGCCATCAAAGTCTCTCAGGACTCCCTCCAAAAATAAATCTGTTTACTTTTGATGTTATTGGAAGAGCAATCCTCATGGACCCAAGTTTTGTGTGTTATTGCTAAATATTTAACTCTCAAATATGGAGACCACGGCCAGATTTAATAAAATTCTAGGCTACAATGAAAACCCAGGGCCCAAAGGAACACAGAAAATGTTTAGTTCTTTACAGACAAATGCTTTCATTTCTACCATCTGCACAGTCTGTATGGTTGCTTTTCAGTAGCAATCCAGATTAAAATTAATTTTGTCTCCTTGGTGTGCACATGCTCTAAGACATTTAAGGTTTTGATATTGTTTTGCTTCTTCCATTTAAATCTACCAGTAAATCACTCAACAACACTTCATAAAATCAAACAAAAGAGTGTTTTGGTAAACAAATGATATAAAAATACAGATTTTCTTTTGTGCCAGTATAGAACATGCAGAGGTTTGCAAAGCCCTCAGAAATGATGACTACACTAATGTACAAGAAAATACATTGCAGTAGTAAGATTGCAACTTCTGTAAGGATAGGTGATGAAATGGATGGACTATCACTCTGATTTTGTCTAGCAGATCATCTTTACAGCAAGTTTTTTTTTTTTGTGGAAGATCTCTGATCCATCCGGCTTCTATTATAGATGATGTTGCAAAATAAAATGCAATGCGCTTTTAAACAGTACAATTGGTACCAATCACAACTGTTATTTCATGCAGCAGTCTACCTGTATTAGGGTCATCTTAATTTAAATCAATCCTTAATAATTAATTCCAAGAGGGGTGTGGCTAGCAATCAACTGCAAAAGTCACGTAGATCGGGAGCTCCTGCACAAAAAGCTAATACCATCCCAAATGATTTAAAAACTTGTTTTTGATTAACAAACTGCATAGAGATATAGAGGTTATCTAGGGGCACCAGCAGATACCAAATTCATTAATAATCCAAAGATGGAAAGACCCCGAGCAACCACTCCTCCAGACAGTGAGAAAATGAAATAACAGAAGCTGACCGAGCAGGCTGGGACAGGGGAAATGACAACAGAGAGTGGTGAGAACTCGCACATGGTAAAGGTGATTTGTGAGCTGCATAAGAACATAAAACACTTAGGCTTTTACTTTGACATGATGGTAGGGAAGCTCCAAACAGTGGCAAGTGAAGTTAAAGCAGCCACAGATTCAGTGGCCCAGACAGTAGCAACAGTGACAGGGGTCATAGCAATGAAAAGGATGCTAAGACTGAGACTCGAGCACTTTGAGAACGGTGTTCAGAGTAGCAACGTGTGGCTTCTCTGAGTTCCCAGTGGAACCAAAGAGGCTGATCTGCATAGCATTCTTTCACAGATCTTTGAAAACTTACTGGGATTGTGTCTCTAAGGACTACTCATTAAAGAATACCAGAATAATCATCGACATAAGCCAACCAATTTGCAACAATCTCAGACTATCCTAATTGTAACTATGGGGCCATATGTCAAGGACAATATCCTAGTGAGGTGAAAAAGAAGGGTCTAAGAAATCTCCACAATGAACGTCCTGCTACTTGTTTCCAGACCTAAGTTATGCCATGAGGCATGGCAGAAAAGTTTCGAGGTGGCAAGATCAGGACTCAAAACTCTAGGGGTAATACACTCCCTAAAATTTCCCGCCTGCCTGTGCATTGTATATGCAGACAAGACATATTTGTATTCTGACCTTTTTGAAGCCAGAAAGAAGCTAAAGGTAATAAAGAAGACTTTGTGCATAGAGATCAGGGTGTTGTGTTGGAGGGTGAGGGAGGAGAAGAATGATGACTGCACCTCTGTAAATGAATAAATCCCAGACTGATCACTGCACCAATCTCTGCGTAATGTTTATATGATTCACTTTACAGTTCATATGGTGGCTGAGGGAGCTGATAAATCTATTCTTTTTCCAGTAGTAATCAGGGCTAGGATTTCAAAAACGTTGCCCTGGTGCAAACCGAGTTTTGCATTGAGTTGGCACTCACAGAAGCCTGGACTGCACGCTCAAACCAGGTTTGCACTGGGGCAAAGTGTAGAGGGGGGTGCAATGCAAATGAGAGGGAGGGGATCTGAAAATTGGCACAGTCTGATTCATAGAGAATTTGCTCCACGCAAGGGCCTTCTGCATAGTCCCCTTGCATGGAGCAAATACCACCAACTGAGACCTTGCCTGATCCCACGCAACCTTTGTGGTTGGTGGCGGTACTGCGGTGGCCCCCCACTGATCACCGGCCTGATCGCATATCATTTTCCCTGGTGCTAGTGATCCTCCCACCAATCACCAGCCCAATAGTACTGATATTATTTTCCGTGAAGCTAGTGGTTCCCCTCACCAATCGCCAGCCTGATAGTACTGATATAATTTTCCCTGGTGCTAGTGATCCTTTCCCCCACCAATTGCTGGCCTGATTGTAAATAGTGGTTTTCCCTGGTGTCAGTGGTCCCAGTCCCCCACCTGCTTCAATGCTCAACATTTAAAGACGTATTCCCTGGCATACAGTGGTCCCTCCCCCACCCATATCGATGCCCACTGTATCCATCACATTCCCTGGCATCCAGTGGTCCCCCATCCCAATCCCCTGTAGACAACAATGGCACCATTCCCCAGGGTCCACTGCCCTCCCATCCCTGATTCCCTGTAAATAAAATACAGAAATATACATCCCAGTCCCTAGCATCTAGTAGACCCTCTCCCTATCCCAGATCCCTTGCATATGAAATGTATTCCATTCCTGGTATCTATGATCCCCCAATTCAGCAGGTAGTGCCCCACCACCCTCCACCCCATCCCAACCCGAGTCAGAGACTGGCACAGCCCTCCGATCTTCACCATATCCATCTGTCAACTGAGCTGTCAATGAGCACATACTCAGGAGGGTCTGCTAGATGCCAAGAACTAGAATATCTTTTTCTATATTTCATTTACAAGGGATCAGGGATGGGGTGACAGTGGACACCAGGGAATGTTGAGTATGATATTTGATTGTCAGTATTACAAGGAGCAGAGGACTATGGGACACCACACATCCTGGAAAAGTAAAGGAAAAGGGAGAGTGCTCCAATGGCTGTCCCCAGCCCTCTCTGCTGGACCAAACTCAGGACAGAAATTGCATGCACCCTCTAGAGATTGAAGTTAGGTGCTCAGCTGCCATAAGAAGTAGCCTTCCTCACAAACACACACTTCTAGTCAAGAAACAACTACAGTCCGTTCTGTTCTGTAACACCAACAGTGTCCAAAATAAACGAAATTATAGTCACAGTGCTTGATGATATGCAAAATCTATTGGCACAACACTATACGGGACACTGACAATATCCCACTCCAGACAAACTGAGGACCTAGTGTCCTAGCATTTCACTCTGTGGGGCTTCTTCAGGGGGTCTCTGCTGGACCAGAGGGGTGGGGTAGTATGATGGGAGTGTTTCTGGTCCTACTGCAGCAGTCAGCAATTTCCATGGGGGTACACAGTGGCTATGGCAGGGTCCCTGCCCACGTAGCCTGTTCCCTCTGCACAGCAGTCTGCACCTTAGCGACAGGTGTAGGGTGACACACTTCTAGCCACTGTCCTAGACTGCCCAGTCACATAGCTGCACCAAGGGCTGGGGGATGAAGTGTGGAAGTGGCACGTGTCCTGTTGGTGCATGTTGCAGAGGTCTGTAGGATCCCCAATGCATGGTTCACTAATACAGGGTTGTCCACGTGCCACATAGGCAATCTGCACATATCTGCATAGGGCCTATTGAGAGGGCTCAGAGGAGAGATATAAAGGAACTTTTCTTTCCAGGAGGGGAACAACACACCTTACCAGAAAAATCCAGGCCCTGGTGTGATGGGACAAAAACGCAGCAGTTTCGTGTTATGTGGGGACGCAAAGAGATCCAACTCTGGATGACCTCATCCTGTAAAGAGATCATTTACCATGGAAGTCAGCAACTCCCTTTCATGAACCAAGGTCTGAGACCTGCTTACTCAGTCTGCCAAGACATTTTGAACACCTGGGAGAAACATGGCTGACAGCTGAAGGTCATGAGATATGACCCAGTACCACACTCTCATTGCCTCTTTGCACACAGTATAAGGTAGTGAGCCCGCTTGTTTACTTATATGGCGCATGACACTGACATTGTCTGTCTGAATCAGCAAGGTACCTGGGCTGAAATTTGCTTGAAATCCCTATAGGCCATGTAGAACAGCTGTCATCTCCACAATATTGATAAAGAGATAGGACTCAAGGCTGGTTTATGAGCTCAGCGTCTGAAAAGACCCGATATTGACACCACAACTAGACCTCAAGGCATCTGTTGTCAGAATCTACAAGGGAGTTTGGTGAAAAAAATGGAATGCCCTTTAACAGGTTCCGGTGGTCCATCCACCACACCAGAGCATGGCAGAGAGGGGACGTGATGAGAACATTGTTCCAACTCATCCATCAGCTGGTCCCACTGCATCTGAAGACTCAAGACTCCAGTGCTGAATGTGCATATGAAGATGGACAAAAGGGACTGTAATGATGATTGCACCCATAAGCCCCAACAGATGTTGCATTGTCTAGGTTGACACATAATGCTACTATGTATCAGAGGGGCTTGGCCAAGAAGGGTCTCCATCCTGTCTGCAGGCAGGAAGGCACTGCCCACCACCATGTCCAACACCACCCCAATATACTGTAGGCACTGACAAGGAACCAGGATGGATCTCAGTACCTTCACTGTGACATCCAGTTCCTCGAACTGTCTCATTCTGGACGGTATGTACAGGGCTGCTTCCCTGGATGGGGCTTTGAGTAGCTAGTCATCCAGATAGGGGAAGCCAGAAAGCCTTTCCTTCTGTAGGACAGCTGCCATTGACACCAAGCATTTGTTACATACCCGTGATGCTGAGGATAAGCCAAAGGGAAGACTCAGAACTGATAATAGCTACCTTCCAGCATAAAGCTAAGGCACTGGCTGTGGCATTTGCGTATCTTGATATGAAGGTATGCGTCGTTCATAACCAGGGTACAGAGCCAATCCCCTTTTTGCAACAGAGGAAAAGAGTCATAAGAGACACCATTTGAAACTTTTTGCATTCAATAAACTGGTTGAAGTCTCTTAGGTCCAATGCAGGATGCAGATCTCCTGTCTACTTGTGGACCACAATGTAACAGGAATAGAATCCCTTGTTTCTCTCTTAGGGGGAGCAGGTTTGATAGCACACTTCTGTATAAGCGTATGGACCTCTGTCAGCAGAAGAGACAAGTTGCCTGAAGGATAACGACAGGGAGGTCATGGATGAACATGAGGGGCAGACAGTAGCTCCAGAGCATGACCCTTATCCACTATTTCCAGAACCCACTCATCTGTGGTAATCTCCCTCCAATTTTGCAGATGAAGGGAGATCCTTCTTCCACCTGCATGCCTGGATGCAGTTTCAGATGGGGATGAGGTGCAGAGTCAGAAAGTACTAGGGCAGGAGGGCCACCAGGACTAATACCTTTGGGTGCCTTAGCATGGGCACTGGGGTGGGTCCAAGAGGGTACCTCGACCCTAAGCATGAGGCTGCCTACAGAAAACACAACTGCCATGGGCAACAGGCCTATGAAAATAACCCCTACCATGCTCACTGGAGGGCTCAGGAGTCAGGGATTTGTGTGAAAGTAGAGTCATTCTGGAGGACTGCAGCTTGTGCAGGGTATTTTCAACATCACCACCACATGGTCTGAACCCTCTACAGGGAGGTGGCAGCCCTGGCAGAAGCATTGGAGGCATCATATGCAGAGTGCAACAAGTGCTTACCAGTGTCAATACCAGCCAAAACAGCTTTAAGCAGATCTGCCTTAGCAGGACTATCAGGCAAAGACTAAATAGTAGACATGGCAGACTTCCACAGGCAAGTTTGATATTTAATCATGGAAGCGTGGTAGTTGGCTATTCTGAGGTCTAAAGACGCAGCGGCATAAGTCCTATATCCATAACATCCATCCTCCTAGATTCTTTATCGGAAGGCAAGGAGATAATAGACCAAATTCTCAAAGCCCATGAAAATCCCACAGCTGCTGGAAAAACTCAATGCAAGTGGGTTGCCACTTGTGCAACCGCAGTTTCTCCCATAGCTATGGCATTCTAAAAAGTGAAGTCAGTTTACGTCCAGCTCCATGACTTACAGCAGCTTCTAGGTGTTTTTTTCCCACAGCTGCAGAAAAATGTTTTGGCCAGTGGGACCAGGCGTAACATCTCCCGCAGGGGCTACCTTTGTGTAAAACACAAATGGAAAGGTGAGTAGCTAGAGTAGTTCCTAAGCTTCAAAGAAAGCACTATAAATGTTCAAACCACAAACAGGTTTATTCCTGATCCAACTCTAGTTTGGAGTTGGAATCCTAGAGATCGGAGAGTGCGGGGGGCACAGCCGGGGTCTCCAATCGGATTTATGTCAACTGCAAGTTGCGGTCAGCATAAATCCATCGCTGCGATGGCGATCAACAACTTTGTTGTTGAACCGGCATCGTAGAGCCTTTTTTTTTTGTTTTTTTTAAACCTTGGCTGGCTTTTGATGCAGACTGGCTTAACCCACTCCCCCTAAACTCTTACTTCTCATAAAAAAAAAACAGTTCTAATCTTCGGGGGCACATTGATATGTGCTCCATCCCATCACCCACTCCCTGTTTAAGGAGCTGTTAACTCAACTGACAGACAGATGGCAGGATGCCGTGAGGGGGCAGGGTAAGCATGTTTAAGAGTGAGATGTGGGGTGAGGTATACCAAAGGATATCCAATGGCATAGCATGTCATTCAGTAAACCCAGCTCCATGTCCTACCCTCACTCTACCTCTTGATAGATGCGCAATTAGTCTGCCTCCTCCCTGAATCCAGCTCTCTGTCACTTGATTGAACAGCTCCCAGCAAGTTTAACAAGTTGGTGATGGTGAATAGATGGGTGATGGAATGGGAATTGCTCAAGCAGCAATAACTGGGGGTCACTAATGTGCCCCAGATGATGTGGCTGAGGATACATCAGCGAAAGCCCAAATGAGGAGAAGGGAGGGAGGCGAGGAAGAGTGGCGCCTCTGTCCAAATGAGAAATGAATCCTGGAACAGTCCAGGAGGTGGCCTTTTAAGGCCCTGATGAGGGAGTGACATTGTTGCTCTGCCCATTGAACCTCAAGCTTAAAGCCTTCTCATTAGGCATTGATACAGGTTATGGGGATATACAAGACATTGTAGTATTCACAAAGAAGCAGGCTCACAGAATTCCTTCCAGGATTTACAAGACTGGAGGGTATCCACAAAGAAGCAAACTAGTAGAATTCATTTATCAAATAATGGTATATGCTGTGAAGGGTACAAGGTATAGTCAAAAGTTATATTTATTTAGTTAGCTCTTATTAACCATGTAAGGACACTAGATAATCACACACAGTGCCTACTTTCAGGTGCTACCCAGGAGAATTACAAGGCAATTCAGCACCAATACAACAAAAACAACTATAATACAAAGATATTTACAAGCTGTAGAATACCATATTGGCAGTTATGCAGGTAGAAAGTTGCAGTTACAATAGTGAATGCAAACCAGTTATGATCAGATATAGTTACAAAATAGTTAAAAAGATGGTATTCCAGATAACTAACCATTAGAAGCATGGACAGTAAACCACCTAGAGTAGGATAAGCAGTAGGGAGAAAACAACAAGGAGCTCCAGTCCATGTGATATACACCGTATGGTTAAGTGCACAAACAGGCTGATTCTGACCTTCAAGAAATCCCAGATGAGCTTCTTGGAAATTGAATAGGAGGCAGTCCCACTATCCAGAGATGGGAAGGAGTTCCAGAGCCTTGGTGTCCAACCCGCAAAGACCTGGTCATCTTAGGTGGTACAGGTCTTAGGAACCATCAGCAGGGACTGGTCAGTGGACCTGAGCTGGTAGCTCTTAATAAACATTTATAGCTGGTCAGCCAGGATAGGTGGGGTAGCAGTTCTGAGAGTCTTTTCAACAAAACAACACAGTGAAAAAAGAGCAGCTGTTTACAGTGGATAACCAGCCCAGTTTGCTATCGAGTTCACAATGGGGTGTGAGACGAGCATCAAATAGAAGAAACCTACAAATGTTATTATAAGCTAAACCTCATTTACAGAGCGAGGCTTTAGCCATATTTGTGTAAGTGATGAGCCCATAATTAAGGCTAGGGAGGCGCACGCCCCCAGCAAGGACAATGCAAGCCACAGGGATGAGGATATGTTTGGCCCCATAGGCCAGACCCAGTTTGTAGTTTACAGCTCGGCACACATTTGAGATGTGTAAGGAGAGGTCTAGGTGAAGGTCCAGGGTCACTCTAAGGTACCTGAAGAAGAGCACAGTGGCAATGGTGGGCCCCTCAGCACTGGAGATTACCAAGGGTTCAGGGCAGTACCTGATCTTACCAGGTGAACCAAAGAGCACTGCCTGAGTCTTCTTCACATTGAGGGCCAAACTATTTGCTGTGATCCAAGACTGGATACCATGGAGGTCATCATTTAGCTGTGAGTTAACTGTCCTAATATTGTTTGCACTGGTAAGTGTACTGTTCTTTGTAATTTACCTCAAAATAAGAATACTGAGGTCATGACTTCTTTGATAACACTTTATTAAAGAGCAGCTAACACCTTCAGGAGAACGTTAACAAACCATAATATTTAGACACAGTTCAGCATACATTTCTCATTAGTTCTGTATTCCTCCTCCCTATTATGTACTACTGATGTCATTTGTATGAAAACAAGATCTTTGTTCCAAAAGAGTTAATCTATTCCTATTGCTTACTCCCTACCTGGGGTCATAACGCACTTCTTATGCCAACACAGTTACTCCCATGGCAACAAATTGTGATGTCACAATAGAAGGTTATGACTTGAAGTAGGGAGTAAGCTATAGAGGCAGATGAACTCTAAGAGAACTGTAATGGATAAAGATCATGCATTCATGCAAATTTACTCAGTAATAAATAATGAGGAAGAGAAATATATAGAATATATATGGAATGCAAGTTGGATTGTACCTAATTACTATGTTTTTCGAAGCTTTCTTTGAGGCCTCAGTAGCTCTTTAACTTAACTGAATGCCCCTACTTCCTGCATTCCTCTGCATGTGTCTCTAGCTAGCAGCACCCCTAGCAGCTACATCCTGTCTCTCACATTACTTAAGCTGCTGACGGTGTGAATACTAAATGAGATCAGTTTAAAGGAAAACGCCATGTTAAAATCAGAAAAAAGATAGGTAGTATTCTTTTTTCTGTGTTTTAACCTCTTCCCAGTGTTTTTTATTTCCTCTGGCTGTGAGGGTTGTTTTTTTCTAACTTTTCCTGGTTGTTTTATTGCCCCCTGGAGGTTGCCATTCTGGTTTCTTTTATGGCCTCTTGTTCCTGAGAGTGTTCCCAGAGTGCCCTTTGGTATGATGTCTAATCACCCCTGCGGGAGGCCAGTGACTTGTTACAGGGTCTGTCACAGCTCAGCAACAGAGAGAATACTTCTTCCAGAGAAGTCACACAGCTAGATTTTGGGTGAGTACAATCATTATTATTCTTTGATATTGGTACCTTGTCCTGCTATGAGCTGTTCTGCGTGTGTGTGTATGTGTGTGTTTTAATCATGTCACTGTTTACAGTGGTTGTGTCTGAACTCATCTGGCTATTCCTATCAGTCCCTTTCAGTTTTTGCACCAGTACTAAGTAGCAAAAATTGAACATCACCTTATAGGTTGTAACATAGCAGGACAAGGTACCAATATTAACAATTAATAATGATTACACTCACCCAAAATCTAGCAGTGTATCTTCTCTGGAAGAAGTATTCTCTCTGTGGCTGAGCTGTAACAGACCCTGTAACAAGACACTGGTCTCCTGCAGGGGCGATTAGACATCACACCAAAGGGTACTCTGGGAAGACTGTCTGAGATAAGAGACCATAAAAGAAACTAGAATGGCAACCTCCAGGGGCAATAAAACAGCCAGGGAAAGTTAGAAAAAACAACTCTCACAGCCAGAGGAAAAGAAAACACTGGGAAGAGATTATAACACAGAAAAAATAATACTACTTATCTTTTTCTGATTTTAACATGGAGTTTTCCTTTAAAGAGACAGAACCACATGTTTCTAAACACTACAGTAAGCCAAACAAAGTTGTCTGCATACAAGGTGGAACTAAAGAGAGCAGGCACCCTAGGGAGCTAATTTATGAATAGGGGGAAAAGAAGAGGCCCTAGGATGGAGCTGAACAGGGTTGGAGCAAGGATAAAACCTGCTTCATTCCTAAACTGATGGAAAACCTCTGAGTTAAAGCACCAGTAAGTGAGTACTTGACTTGAGACCATGTTCAAAAATAAAAATAGATGATTACACCTAAAAGCTACAGTGAGACATCAACCCTTTCCATTTCTCCAGGGTGGGTATGTCTAGTCACGTTATCAAATGCTAGAATGATGTCTACATAGACCACATAGAGTGCTTGCCATTTAATCAAACAATATTTCTCTACTGAAAGGTTAATCATGAAACAAGTTTATACTGTTGTTCTCCTTCTTCTAAAACCCATGTGGGCTTCAACAAGCATTTTTTTCTGTATCTAACTATTCTAGTCATTTAAGAATGTTTACTCAAAATGTTGTGTACATTATCAGTCAAGCTAATACGTCAGTACAGTTGTGGTTCAGTAGAACTGCCCTTTTTAAATATAAGTACTATAATAGTCCCTCTACAATATTCAGGAATAAAACTTGAAGTCACCAAGATATTGAAAATATGAGTTAGAATAGTAGCCCATCATAGATTGTGGCAATGGAGCAACAAAGGCAAGCTAATGCATATGTAACAGGGTTCCTACTTCCCTTATCTCTCCACATCTGCTGTGCTGAGTTCTTGTGATGGTATGCTTGGTTAGGACCCTGATGAAGGAAAGGGACTAAGAGGGTGTGACTGAAAAGTGCTACATCTGTAGTGTACTGACTCATGGAGACCACAGAGCAAGTAAAACAAGGAACACAGTCTCGGATAAATTACTTGGGCAACCATTTTGGATTAGCAAAATTGAACTTTACTGGTCATTATGAGGGTTCCAGACATGGAATGCTCCACTGCATAAGTGTTTCAAAGCAATTGCCTATAATGCCTGCCAAAATCTGTGTTAAATAAATTCTAAAATGTATTTTATTTGTTTCCACAAGCTAAACCACCTGCTAATACTGAGTGACTGAAAGTTTAGAACTTCCCAACCCTCCCCATGAATCTGTATTTTAATTTTGTGACAGGGTTGGGTAAGACTCTGTCCCATTTGTTACGCAGAGAGTTAAAAGCAAGGATCTATTTTGTCCTCTCCTATTTTGCCACTTGTCTGTCTCTTGTCTGTCTGATTGTGCAATCAAATGTTCTTGTGGTACTCAGGGTCCTGGCCACTACAATGGTCCCACAATTTCCCTGTTATCTCCCTTCCTTAACTTGTTTTTGTATTCTTTCTTGCTCCCCTTGCTTCTCTGTGGTTAAAAAATATATGTGAATCTTTATGTGAAACTGGGATCCTTTGAGTTGCAAATTTATATAATTGTATTGTTGAAATGATTGCGAAAAGCTATTTGAGTTTCTTAAAAAAAACAGTGTGTCATACAGGAGGTTGACCTTGAGATGTTGTTTGACCTCCACATGCTTTTCTGAAGAACTGTCAACAGGGGACCAGCTCTGGTACAGAATGTTCTATTTTATTGCACCCATTAAAGACTAGATGTGCTCCTCAGGCTCGCCTCAGGAAAAAATGATAAAGTTCTAGTACATTTTATGAGAAACAGGAGCTACAACTTTCAGCAATCAGGATGCAGAGTTTAAACTGCCAGAAAAGACTTTGTATAAAAGAGAGATGTGTTTTGTTTAGGGAGAAGCGAGAGACTAAGATTTAAATTGTGAGAGAGACAGAGACTCTCGGATGTAGGACTTTCTTTGTTTGTATTGCCTGTATGAAGAGCTATCTTGTACAATTTTTCTTTTGGTATTGATAATAATAAATTGCTATTTGCAAATTTTATAACTTCTCCTGTTCTGCCTATGCTTCATGGCCTATGTCCCTGTGACAGCTAGTGTCAGACAAAGTGTGATTTACTCCATGCACACTATACACCAGGAGTTTTGTGCATGGGTACAGGAGCTGGAACCAGGAAGCATACAGGAAAGCTATGGATCCTGCCACAGCAAGCCCAGGAGTGATTGCCAATAGAATAGTAATCAAATTAGAAGCAGAAACAAAAGTCCAAACTGAGACTTCACCACTGGCACCAGTGATGGAAGAAGAAGAACAGGCAGGGACAGAACCTGAAAGCATGTCTGCCATCTTAAAATGGTGAGCTATACAACAAAGAGGGACTGAGAAACAGAGAAGAGAAGAGATGCAGTGACAGGAGCAGTGATGGCTGGTTGCCTTGCAAGCTATCAAAGCTGGAGGATCTGGTACAGGTGCTGCAGATCAACTAGACACAAACAGCTTAAAATGAATTAAACTAACAATACTGTGCCATTTGGATGATATAAAAGCATACCTGACAACTTCTAAAAAGGGCTGCCGGAGCCTGCCAATGACCCAAACAGCAATGTGTGATTAGTCTGGTACCTTATCTGACAGGTAAAGCCCAACTTGCCTACAGCAGCATAAACACTGCACAGTCATAAAACTATGACCTTTTGAAAAGAGCAATCCTTAAAGGGCATGACATCTCAGGAGAGACCTACAGGCAGATATTCTGGTCCCTGAAGTATTACTTAGTTGACAGTCCTTGAGAAGCCTTCACCTGACTCAGAAGACTTCTCATTAAATGGCTCAACATTTTTCAAATCCATGCAAAAAGGTGATTTTACAGTCACACCACAAATCCCTTTTCCACCTGCATTTGAACATTTTCACCTACCAGGTGTATGAGGTGGGGTCATAATAAGACTACATTAAAAGTTTATTGGAAAAATATGGTAAAAGGACCAAATTAAGAGTGAACGTTGAAATATCTCAACGTTCACTCATGACTTCGCTCATTTTCAATATTTTGAAACCAAACTTTCAACATGGCCTTTTTGGAACCCCATCCCAGGAGCAAAGCAGCTGACATTTCTAAAATCCATGCTGAAAGGTGATTTTGCAGTCGCTCCACAAAACCATGTTTGGGGTAGGATTTGAAACTTTTCACCTACTGGTTTCATGAGATGGGGTCACAAGAAGAATATGTTAAAAATGTGGTGTAAACATATGGTAAAATGACCAAGTTATGAGTGAATATTCGAATATTTCAGCCTTCATACAGAGCTTTGCAAATTTTTAATATTTCGACTCCAGTCTTTTAACATAGTCCCCCCCCAACACACACACACACACACACACACACACACACACACACACACACACACACACACTCTCATAAACGTGACTGGTGTCATCTTTCAAATCCTGGACAAGACATGTTTTCACACCTGTGGTGCAAGATAATGTTTTAACTACTATGCAATAAATGCCACATTGTCATTTTTGTAAGGAGAAGTCATGAAAATTTGGGATCAACATTTAAAATGCATAATTCTAAAGAAATGTTGTGTGTGGTTCCAGCCTTTACCCCAGTGGGTAGTGCTTTGTGATCCCATGCCAGTGAGCTGAGTCTGGGGAGAGCTCAGTGAGCCAGCTGGATAGGATGAGGCTGGGAAGATGGGCTGTTATGTGACACCATCCCCAGCCTGGGAAGGGAAGATGCAAGGTACCATATAGTGAAGAGAAATCCTCACTTGGCATAGGATCCCACATCTCTATTCCTTTGACTGCCAGAGGGTCCTACATTCAGCAGACAGATGAAATATTTGCCCTGCATGTCTGTATCTATAGCCACATGGAAGCACAAGGCTCAGAGCATTTCTGCAGCCTGCCAGACAGCCCCACAAGTCCTTAAAATCCATTGCCACACAGAACTACAGGGCCTGGAAACGTCCACAGGCAGACATACTCTTCCCTTGGTGCAGGGACCAGAGGGCCATGTACATCTACATCTGTTGAATATACAATTCCACTATCTCAAAAAGATAGGACATTCTTTGCAAAAAAAATGTGTTACTGCACCAGTTAGGGTTCAACTTAATGCCACAAAGTAGGAAAATGTGGCATTAGGGTTTCGAACCCTAACTTCCCCCCAGCAACAAAAGGACAAGACCACAAAAACAACAACAGACAGCCATCATCAGGTAAGACAAACAACACACAACTGTTTCCAAAGGACACACATGCAATACCATTGACGTGCTACCTTTATGGATTTGTATCTGTGGCTGCATAGGCACAGGTCCCACAGGGGCATGTGCTTATGCAGCAACATCTGTGTGTATGTTGTACAGAATGCATGAGTACCTGCATCTGCAGAACAGTAGGCCCCATGGGTGCCTGCCTTCTGCACACAGAAGTACTGCTGCAATGTGGGTATCATGGTTTCATCAGCAGGTCTATATATTTTCAATGGGTAGCAGTTTGTTTAGGGGTAGCACTTTCTGTAGACAAGTAAAATGTTTCCCTAAAGCTCAAATTAGGTAAAATATGTTACTTGTTGCTGGCTTAAGAGGTAACAGGTGTGAAACAGCTGTATTTTGTATGTTTGTCTTGCTTTATGATGGCTGTCTGTGATTGCTTGTGTGGTCTTGTCCTATTGCTGCTTGGGTGGGGGTGAAAACCCTAACACCACATTTCCCTACTTTTGTGGTGTTAAGCTAAACCCTATTTGGTGCATTAATGCAGTTTCTTTTTTGGCAAAGAATATATATAATATATTCTTAATGAAAAATAAATAATCAGATCATCAATAAATAATCAGACGGCAAGCAGTTTTGGAATAATCTTAAAGAAATCACGGGCAAGGACTCTAAATCTGCTCCCTCCATGCTTGATATTGATGGTGCACCTACCCTGGACCCTAAAACTATCACAAATACTTTCAATAATGCATTTACAGACCTCAGTGGCGTTCTATCCCTTGACTTCTTCCGCCATTCTGCTCCCACTGGTTCCCTGGTAAGCAGTTGTAGGCCCCCACTCACCCACCTTTCTATTTCAGATTCATCACTGTACATGAAGCTAGAAATATCTCCAAAAGATGCTATGTAAAGAAAGGCTCAGCGGTGATACCCTAGACCTAAAGTTTGTCTCTCTTAACCGGAATAAATTCTTGCACCCCAACCCACATACTCAACCTATCCCTCAGATACTCTAAATTCCCACATCGATGGAAATCCGCTGTAGTGACACCAGTTCACAAGAGTGAGGATCGTGCCAACAAAGGTAATTACAGGCCCATTTCTATCCTCCCCCACTATCAAAGCCCTTGAAAATAGCTGCTGACCAACTTATCGAATACCTAGGCAAATATCAGTTACAATGCCCCAACAACACGAGTTCAGGACTGGACAAAGCACCTCCACTACATTGCTTGAATTCTTGGGCTTCATTCAAAATCCTCTGATCAAGGCCATCTTGTTGATGTGGCATTCATTGATTTAACCAAGGCCTTTGACACAGTTAATCATGACCTCCTGATGGACCAGCTAACTGACAAAGTCTCTCTCCAGAGACTGTAGCTTGGTTTCAAAGCTACCTTCACTGCCGTTTTCAGCAGGTGAAGAAAGGGAATATCCTCTCCGACAGTCAACTCATCTGCTTAGGAGTTCCACAAGGGTCCATCTTGGGTCCCATCTTGTTCAGTGTCTTCCTGAATAATCTCTTCACCTCCTGCCAGGAAAAAATCCTTCTGTATGCCAACGATGCTGTTCTCTTCATAAGTGGCAATGACCTTGTGGTTCTTGAGAGCTAGCTTCAAAATAACTTTGCAATCATTGAAAGATGGTTTAGCAACCATAAGTTAATTATGAATTAAAGAAAACTAAAACCAAGTTGTTCACCAACCCCCAAAGCAAACATAGACACTACCCTCTCTCCATCGTCAATAAGGTGGGCGACTCTCTGGAGCTAACTCAACATTTAAGAACCTGGGGATCACAGTTGATAGTACGCTATTGTTAAGCTAAGCATATTGATAATGTTGCCAAAGCAGTCAGCATGCGTGTCGGGCTGCTTTATAGGCACAAACAGAACCTGATCCCTGAAGTCCTCAGTTTAGCCATACAAGCCCAATGGTCTCACTGGTTGACAATGGGCTGGCTATATTAGCTCAGTCTTGGACACATCCCTTAAGCATATTAAAGCTGCACTTAACAAGGCTTCGGCTCCTTACAGGCTTGCAGCGAATGACTCACACATGTAACCTGTATGTCCAGGCTAACTGGCTTCAGTTCAATGGTAGACTCCAAATCCAAACTTGTTTGCTGGCAAAAAAAAAGCTCACTTAAGACTGCTGCCTCCTGGGGTTCAGAATCTCCTCACCCACAGCACCAACCCTCGACATACCAGAAACTTAGCTTGCCAGTATTTCAAGGTTCCCCGTTGTTGATCCACCCAAGGCCAAAGGTCTTTTGCCTACCGGGCTCCTCTCTGTGTTTAATTCCCCTCCCTGAAGACATATCTCCTTTACCCACCTTGTGTTCTTTCAAGTGGTCTCTCAGAAATCACCTAGTCTCCAATACCATCTGTGACTGCTTCCACTAACCTTGGCCTACTCCCCATGGTAAACAATTTATCTTAACCCTACTCCCCTCTCACCTAGGTACTTACAGTCCCCTTATCCCCCCATTTGCCCTCCCCTATCCACTCTGTCCTCCCACTCTTTTCCCATACTTCCCCCACCCATTTGCCCCCCCTCTCCCCATTCTGACCAGGACTGCTGGGCCTAGCTTCTCCTTTCCCATTCAATAGCTTCAGTCTGTCTTTTAATTGACCACATCTCAATATGGTCTTCCCACCTGACAAGGTCCCAGAGCCAATTCCTTCTACCTTTTTTTACTCATATCTGTCCCTGCTCACTCACTCCTTTTGTTTATGCACTTAGCAACAGTGATGCAAGCTTTGCAATTGTACCTTTAGCTTTGCTTTTGCACTTGGTAACTTTGATGTCAGTTTTGCTTTTGTACCTCCTGCTACCTCTTGTTAGCCTCAATTTGTGTTATGTCCTTAATCTACATGATTACTCTGTAACACCTTCCCATTTGCCATTCCTGTCTGTATAGTGTACCTGTATGTTTTGACGTGGAACCTACTTAAAAGAGCTTGTAGCTCACAGGTGTTATCTGAGAGACTTAAATAAATAAATCTGCAAAATGCAATTGCCTACTAAACTGACAGGAGACTGGGAGCAAATTTATAGAAATGAAAAACACGGAACAAAGGACCAATAGAAAACCTTGCGGAATTCCCTTAGACATGAATAATACAAAGACAGTGAGTTACATATAGACACTTGTTGAGATCTGCCAGTCGAATCATTTTTATACCATAGAGATGGGTTAGAAGAAATGTACAGTGAAGTTAATGAGGAAAGAAGAATATCATGGCCAACTAGGTTGAACATCTTGGTAAGGTCTGCAAACAGATAGAAACATAGAAACATAGAAGTTGACGAGAGATAAGGACAGCAAGGCCAATCCAGTCTGCCCATTTCTTTTTCTACCTTATAAATGTGCCATCAGCCTTTGCTCTGTCAGTGACCTATCAATTCATAGCGACAGTCAGGCAACACTTACCCATAGCTCTGAGCACATGGTCTATGAACCCAATCAAGGCAATTCAAGTGCCACAACACTTCCTGGAACCACATTTTGTTGGGGTGGGGGACTAGCCATACTTGACAATGTAGCCATTTAGCTGAGGAAATACCACCTTTTCAAGAAGTCTACTCAAGGTAGATAATAAAGAAATGAGACAAAAGTCATCTAAATGAGTGGACCTCCCACCTTGGGTAGACACTGTACTAGTATGCAGTGTCTTGGAAAGGCAGATACTAGGACATGTGGTAGTTGGATACTTGCTAGAGTATAGATCAGTTATTGGCTGAGGCAGGGTTATGGGGTAATTGTGTGCAAGCAGATATTGAAGTGAGAGGTTGTGGGGCAAACACTGTAGTATTGTGTGGTTATGGCACAGATACCAAGGTGTAGGGTAGTTGCAGTATAATTATAGGACAAATACCAGGGTATTGGGTGGCTGAGGAAAGATACAGAGATGTAGGGGTGGTTAATGGACAGACTGGTGAATAGGGAAGTTAGTGGCAATACCTGGGGTATGTGTCAGATGTGATACAATCCTGGAGTGTCAGGCAGTTGTGAGGCAGAAACAGTGGTGAGAGGTAGCTCTGGGTATATTCTGGGATATGAGGTGGTCGTGGGAGCAGATACTGTAGTGTGGTTGGCTGCAAGGACAGATATTGGACTACTGTGCAGTTATATAGCAGGGATCTACAATGCAGCAGCGACACCAATAGTTCGACCCTAGGTTTCAGCGATGGCACTATGTAATCTTCAACTGTGGTCAGTATTGTGCTGTCAGAATGGACATGTGAGGGGCACTGCCCTCCACACCCCCATAACTTATTATAATCAATTCCTAGTTGAGGCTGATTCAGGGAGAGGATGCAACACCAGAGGGCAGCAGTGCCAGGGTCCCGAGCAAACTTTACAGCAATCTGTCGATCCTGATGGTATGAACAAGATCGCTGTAAAGTTATAGCTGCAGCATAGTCATACCATATGGCAGATACTGGGCTTTGGGGTAGTTTGGGCAGATGCAGGGGTCTGTGTTGCTGTTGGGCAGATACTGTGTGTGGGTTACTTGAGGTGAGATACTAAGGTGTGAGGTAGCTGTGGAGTACATTCTGAGGTGCAGTGGTGTTTAAGGTGCATACTAGCATATGAAAAGTTTGGGGGGACACACTACAATGTGGGTTAGGTAAATGACAGGTAATGGGGAACTGTACAGCTACAGCGGTGAGGATAGCTTCAGAGATGATAATGGATTGGTGAATCGTGGTGGCAGAGACTGGCATAAGGTGTAGTTGCAAGGAATATGTGGGTAATTATAAGGCAGATATTGGGGTGTGGGTGATTGTAGGGCAGTTGCTCTGGAGAAAATACATTCTATCAAACTCATTTTTCCTGTGGGCAAGGAAGGAAAAGGGAAATTGTTTAACCAGGAAAGGCACATTAAGCTGAAGCTTGTTTCCAGGTGCAACCTGAGAGCTCAAGGAAGTAAAATGACTTGCACAGGGTCACACAGTATGCAAGTGAGGGCTGTGGGATTCATACCCAGGTCTACAGCTTAGAACCTTAAACCACAGTGCTATACTGCCTCTGACAAAACAATACTACAAATGTATTCTGTCAGTTTCTTACTTCAGTTTGTACTGTTACTCTTCTACCTTCCCAAAGGATGCATTTGGAAATTAGCTGTTAACATCTCAGTTTGCTTTTTGCTGGATAACCTTCTAAATCAGGTCATCAATCAGTCTTTATTTTACTTGAAATCACATGGCTGGGAAAGACACACTGAGCCATGATTCAATTCTAGGTGTGACCTAGAGCAGGAGTTACGAGGTAGACTGCCACACAAGCATAGGTCAAGAAGCATGGGCAAACCAGGAGAAGTTGTAAAATTTGCAAACAGCATTTTACTATTATTAATAACAATAAAATAAAAAGTAAAACAGTACAGGATTGCACTTCACAAAGTAAATACAAACAAAAAACACAGTCCTTCCAAACAAGTCCATCCATCCACCCAAACAAGACAGTAGTGACAGGCCTGGTCATAACAGCATGATGGCACTTCAGGGTAACAGCAGATAACCAGAAGGAAGAAAGTTTGGTCAAAGAGGAAACACAGAAGGGAGAGGCAGACAGAAATGGGAGGAGAAGCATGGGAATTGGTAAGAAGGTACAGATACAAGAGGAGGTAGCCCTAGCAGGTCAAGAAGGAGGAGTTTGAAAGAAAGGGAAGAAGTGTAGGAGGAGAGAAAGGAGGGGAGGGGTTTCCAGAGTAAGAAGGTGAATGGAAAAAGCTGCTTGATCTGCCAAGATCCTGGTGGGGGGGATATAGATGGAGTGTAAGGGATGGAGGAGAAGAGAAAGCAGGAGGAGAAGTAGTAGAGAAAGGAGTGAACCCAATAACAAGAGAGAACAGAGCCCACATATGAGAGATGCCTACTTTCTAGGGACGGAAAGGTGAGGTTGGACTAGAGAAAGAACGGATGGGTACTTGGTATGAGGAGGAGAGCTATGGACAAAGTAGCGAAAGGGGTGGAAATAGGGATCCAATCAGGCTGAGGCTCACTTGGGGACAGCTCTGTAAACCCCATTCTGAGAACAAATTAAAACTTGTCAAACTCCAAACTTCATTTTGTGGACACAATACCATTTGTCAAACATCTGACTTCATTCTGTGAACAAAATGCAATTTGTCAAACACCTGACTTCATTCTCTCAGCAAAATGCAATTTGTCAAACTCTTAACTTCATTCTGTGGACAAAATGCAATGTGTCAAACATCTGACTACATTCTGTGGACAAATTGCAATTTGCCAAACTCCTGACTTCATTCCATGGATGGGATACAGCTTGTCAAACTCCTGACTTCATTCCATGGACTAAATATAAATTGTCAAACCCTGACTTCTATTCTGTGGACAAAACTCAACTTGTCAAACCCCTGACTTCATTCTGTGGACAAAATGCAATCTGTAAAAATTCTAAAGTTCATTATTTGGGCAAAATACAATTTGTCAAACACTTGACTTCATTCTATGGGCAAAATACAACTTGTCGAACTCTTAACTTCATTCTGTGGACAAAATTAGACTCTGTGGCCACTAGGAATCGCTGCTGTGTCGTTAGGTCACCCTAGAACTCCAACTAAATTTCTTCCACCGGTACTGTGCTAAGCTTTGTTTTACCATTGCCCCTACTGTTAGCCTCCAACACCAATCAGCCTGACACATTTCTCCATTAGGCAGAGCAGTGATTCAAACTTCTAACCCTCTGCACCAGAGACAGCAATACTACCACTGAGCTATCAGGGCAGCACCCATTCATTAAGGTTTTTACCATACCTTTAAACCAGATGCCCCATTATATTCCTGCAGTGTGTACTCATAGACACTACTGCCCCTCCTCAAATGGACTGGATCTGTGTGATGAGCTAGCATCCTTTTTCCCTTTT
Organism: Neoceratodus forsteri; assembly: GCA_016271365.2. Classification (NCBI taxonomy): domain Eukaryota; kingdom Metazoa; phylum Chordata; order Ceratodontiformes; family Ceratodontidae; genus Neoceratodus; species Neoceratodus forsteri. The sequence continues at coordinate 952,502,030 of CM028136.1, forward strand.
CTGCTAACTCCTTACATCCTGAGTAACCAGATGAATAAAAAGTGCACCTAAAGCTGTAGGCATAACACTAACTTTAGTAATACTTACAGTACATATTCAATAGGTAATGAAAACCCAAGCTTGTAAAATGTATCACACTAGATATGGGCCCCTATGACACCCCTGTAAATAATGTTACACACTCTATTTCCAGTAAGATTTATGTGGATCTCCACCCCAAGAAGGGGCCTCTACAAGCCGCTTACCATAATTTCATAGATACATAGACAGTGTCGGCAGATAAGGGCCTATGGCCCACCCAGTCTGCCCATTTGAGCTTGTAAGTTCAGTTTGTTTTCCTAGAACTCTGTTGCACCTTACCCCTGACCTCCAGAATTCCTTTATGTCTATCCCATGCATTCTTAAATCCCGTGATTGTTTCAGTCCCCACCACTTCCTCTGGCAGGGTGTTCCACTTGTCCACCACCCGTTCTGTGAAGAAATTCTTTCTCATGTTTCCTCTGAATCGTCCTCCCTCCAACTTCATCCCATGCCTCTAGTCCTGGAACATCTTTTTCGCTAAAATAGAGTCTTCCTGCACCTTGTTCCTCCCTGTAAGATACTTGTATGTCTCTATCATATCCCTCTCCCCTCCTCTCCTCCAGGGAGTACATGTTCAGTTCCTTCAACCTGTCTTCATAGGACTTGTGATGCAATCCATGCACCATCTTTGTTGCCCTCCTCTGAACCTTCTCTACCCTGTCTATGTCCTTACATAGGTATGGTCTCAGAACTGTACACTGTACTCCAGGTGGGGCCTCACTAGTGTCTTGTATAAGCGGAATTATGACCTCCCTTTTCCTGCTGGTAATGCCCTGCCTATACATCCCAGCATCCTATTTGCTTTACCTGCTGCCTTGTCACACTGTTTCCCTACCTTGAGGTCATCAGAGATGATAACCCCAAGATCCCTTTCCTGCTTGGTGCATGCTATATCCTCACCCCCCAACTGATATATTGTGCCAGGGTTTTTGTGCCCTATATGCATTATCTTGCACTTCTTTGCATTGAATTTCAACTGCCAAACCCCTGACCATTCTTCAAGTTTCTGCAGGTCGCTTCTCATTCTGTCTACACCCTCTGGTGTGTCTACTCTGTTACAGAGCTTTGTGTCATCAGCAAACAGTGAAATTCTGCCTTCTAGGTCCTGCGCCATGTCACTGATGAAGATGTTGAATAGGACCAGTCCCAGCACTGATCCCTGTGGTACCCCACTGGTCACTCTTCCCTCTGTGGAGTGACAGCCATTTACCACCACCCTCTGTGTCCTGCCACTCAGCCAGTTACCTACCCACCACACTACTGTCCTGCCCACACCCATATTCCCAGTTTGTGTAATAGTCTTCTATGTGGCACAGTGTCAAAGGCCTTGCTGAAGTCCAGATAGGCCATGTCCACTGCCCTCCCCTGATCCACCTCCCTAGTCACCCAGTCAAAAAATTCAATGAGGTTGAATTTCCTCACCCTTGTCAACTCACAGTCTGGCCATTGTCTGTGCCAGGATAAAACTGGGGAATGGCAAACATAAGCATGTAGCTAATCTGAAACTACTGAAAACTCAGGTCATTCGTCACAATGCTGCTGCCAGGAAACATATTACCCAAATCCCTAGTCCAGAGCAAATTCATATTATCACCTAGAAAGCCAGGAATTCTCAAACTAGCATCACTCAATATCTGTAGTCTGTTCTGCAAGTATGATGCACTCAGGTCTGGGTTACACAGCACAGTCCTGACGTGCTAGCAGTCATGGAAACGTGGCTCACTCCCAAGGTCCTGAATTCAGCAATCTACCTGGTAGGGTATACCCTCTTCCAGCAAGACAGGATCGGTAAGCAGGGTGGTGGCTGTGTCATCTATATCAGGGACACACTACAGGGTCATGCCCTTCCTAATCCTAATGGGGCCAAAAATGTACAAACGCTGGCAATTAAACTACAACTTGGAAATCTCAATAAAGGTCTCACAGTGGTATCGGCCTGTATCCCTCCTAAAGAACAGACTAATGGCTTCAAGGCAACTGTAGATTATATTTACAACCCCCCCCCAACAATACTGAGGTGATAGCTATGGGGGACTTTAACATTAACTGGTTGCCCCCGGAGGCAGTGCCCTACAGAGATACAATCTCTGCCATCAGCACAACAGAAATGGTTGAATTTCCCCACCAGAACAAACTATCGCACTGGGACAAGCACATTACTTGACTGTGTTCTTACCAGCCACATAGACAGAATCTGTAAGACTATGGTTCTCCCAGACTTGATTAGTGACCATTCCCCAATAGTATGCACATGGTCTAACAAAGCAGTGAAAATACCAAAAATATAACAGGCAGTGTACTAAAGAATGGGCAACTTGTAAACTTAAAATTCCTACTCATGCAACAAGACTGGTCCAGTCGGATCCAGTGCTGACACTGATGATGCCCTTGACTATTTCATAGACAAATTTAATGCAGCCTGCAATCTCTATGCCCCTGCTAGGAAGTGTAAGGTCAAAAGAACAAGCAAATCCTGGATCACACCTCAGCTAATCGAACTGATGCAAAGCAGGGATAATCTTTGGCACCGGCTGTGGGCCAGAGACAAACAGATATCCAAAACTACAAAAAAGCAAGGAATGCTTGTACTTGAGCCACACGCTCTGCCAAAAGATGCCACTTCAAAGAGGAACTTACAAATACTTGGGGTGATGGAAAAAAATGTCTGGGAAAATATGACTGCACTAACTGGAAAAACTAATAATGTGCCTGCCACTATGCTGTATAAATGGTACCATCACACAGGACCAAAAAGAAATTGCTGATTCCATTAACAGTGCTTTCTCTGACATGAGTGACATACTTCCCCCTGAATACTTGGTGGAAACTAACACAATCCACATTAACAGTGGTGAACACCAACCTCCAGGCCACCCCTCCTCCTATTCTAAAATCATTACTGAGCGGGAAGCAGAGAAGTACCTGACACGTGTGCTAGAGAAATCAAGACACAGTGGGGGCATGCTTGATCTAAAGTTAATCGTCCTCACAATTGACATATTACTCACGCCTCTTACAAACATCCTAAACCTTTCACTAAGGCTTGTAAAGTTCCCCCATACATGGAAAGTGGCTTTGGTTACTCCAGCCCAAAAGCAGTGACAGGGTCTCTCAAACAAACTACCGCCCCATATCTATTCCTCCCCCCCCCCATCCAAGGCACTTGAGTGCATTGTATGTGATCTGCTGGTAGAGTACCTTGACAAGTACCAGTTACAATGCCCTCAACAGCATGGATTTCGAAGGTCGCTCAAAACCACCACAGCACTTATTGAGTTCCTTGGGTTTATACATAAGGCATTAGACCATGGGCAAATGATGGGCACACCTTTTACAGATCTCAGAAAGGCCTTTGGCACTGTAAACCATAAACTACTGCTTGGATAGTTGTCTAACATCAGGCTCTCCTCTGAAACTGTTAGCTGATTCAGCAGCTACTTCATGGGCAGGACTCAACAGGTGAAAATTACCAGTGTACTGTCAGAGAGCCATCAGGTTGACACAGGTTCCCCAAGGGTCTATTTTAGGCCCGTTGCTTTTCAGCCTCTTTATAAACCACCTGCCCCAGGTTTGCCAAGGCAATATCCCCCCAAGTGGATGATGTGGTACTATTTACTAGTGACCCTAACCTTTTGTCACTGGAGAATCAACTGCAGAAGAACGTCACAGAAGTTGAAACAGGGTTCATACAAAATAGAACTTCTTATGAATTCTAAAAAACCAAGACCATGTTATTTTCAACTACCCAAAACAAACATAGAATATGCCATCTTCCCATCCATAACAATGTGAACTTGTCCAAACATTAAATATCTAGGGGTGACTCTCAACAGCAATTTATCATTTACAGATTGTGTTGACCATGTGGCCAAAGCAGTCAACTCAAGAACAGATTTACTTTTCAGGTATAAAAAATGCCTTCCTGCTGAAGCTCTAAGACTGGCAGTTAACTCCTTAGTACTTTCTGTTATAGATTATGGTCTGGTTGCGTATGGTGCAGCAGCCAGGTCCACCCTCAAAAGAGTCACAATAGCTTTGAACAAGGCATGCAGGATGATCACAGACACACACAGGCTCACCCACACGTGCGACTTATATACCAAATCGGGCTGGCTCTACCCCAATTGCAGACTGAAGTATCAGACTTGCCTCACTGCCACCCTGGGGAGATGGATTTTGAAATGGTCAGGCATCTGAGGGAAACATTGCTTTTTATTTTGGATTCCATGGGAGTAAGGCGTTTGTCTCTGAACTCAACACAGGCACTTCTGGTAACATCTAGCTAAGCAAGAACTTTTAAGTATTTGGTAGGTGTCTTTTTGTTCTGTAATTCCCAATTATTTTGTTGCTCGTAAGTTATTAATGTATTTGTTCTGTGTCTGATATTTTACCTATTTTACAATTTTTAGCTAACAAAATTTTCCTTGAAATTCTGCCTGTGTTTTCTCAGTTTTCTTTTGAATGTGAATGCTGAACCGGTATTTAATTCTGATAGCTGTTAAGGGCTTAAATGTGTTACTAATCTTGCTAAAGGTAAGAATGTACCTAGGTCTCATATTGAGTCATAAGGGTACATTTTGGGAACCTGGCTGGGTGCCACGGGGTGAAGGATTTGCATTTCCCCAAAGAGAATATATATCTGAGCTTGTTAACTGGGTATGCTAGCATAAGGTTCACATTGGACCCCAAGGACTCGAGGCTGATAGGTGATTCGGACCCAAAACAGACAGGAGGGTTGCCCTGTTTACACTATTGCACTTTAAGGTTTGGCACTGTGGGAGCAGAGGGCCTGACCTGCAGAGTGCATTTGTGACAGCCCCCATCAACCTATTGACAAGGAACCTTTGTAAATGAGCCTCTGGCTCAAAGGTACTTGTAATCCAAGATCTCAATAAATAAATAAAAAAATAAATAAAATACAATTTGTCAAACTTATGGCTTCATTCTGTGGACAAAATACAATTTGTCAAACTCCTAACTTCATTCTGTAGACACAATGCAATGTTTTAAACTTGACTTCATTCTGTGGACAAAATGCAATTTGTCAACACCTGACTTCATTCTGAGGACAAAATACAATTTGTCAAACTCCTAACTTCCTTTTGTGGGCAAAACACAATTTGTCAAACTCCTAACTTCATTCCATGGACAAAATACAATTTGTCAAACTCCTATCTTCATTCTGCGGACAAAATACAATTTGTCAGACTCTGAACTTCATTCTGTGTACAAAATACAGTTTGTCACACTCCTAACTTCATTCTGTGAACAAAATGCAATTTGTGAAACTCCTGACTTCATTCTGTGGACAAACTGCAATTTGTCAAACTCCTGACTTCCATGGACAGGATACAGCTTATTGAACTCCTGACTTCATCCACAGACAAAATACAATTTGTCAGACATCTGACTTCATTCTGCAAACAAATACAATTTGTCAAACTCCTGACTTCATTCTGTGCACAAAATGCAATTTGTCAAACTCCTGACTTCATTCTGTGGGCCAAATGCAATTTGTCAAACATCTGACTATATCGTGGAAAAACATAAATTTGTCAAACTCCTAACTTCATTCTGTGAACAACATGCAATTTGTTAAACTCCTGACTTCATTCCATGGACAAAATACAATTTGTTAAATTCCTGACTTCATTCTGTGTACAAAATATGCAATTTGTCAAATTCCTAACTTCAGTCTGTGAACAAAATGCAATTTGTCAAACCTCTGACTTTATTCTATGAACAAAAGGCAACTTGTAAAACAGCTGACTTCATTCTGTGAACACAATACTAATTTTCAAACTCCTAACTTCATTTTGGGGACACAATGCTATTTGTCAAACACCTGATTTCATTCTGTGGACAAATACAATTTGTCAAACACCTGACTTCACCTTTGGACAAAATTCAATTTGTCAGCTCCTTAAGCCATCATCCTTATTCTTTCTAACAAAATGTATTTTGTCAAACTTCTAACTTCATTCTGTTGACAAATTGCACTTTATGAAACTGCTAGCTTTACTTTGAGGAAAAATTGCATTTTGTCAAACTCCTGACTTCAGTCTGTGAACACGACGTATTTTGTCAAACTGCTAACATCCTTTTGTGGACAAAGCACCTTTTGTCAAAGAGCTAACTTCATTCTATGGAAAAAAATTGATATTACAAATGGCACCCCTTACTAAATGTGCTATGTTGTTCTTACTAGAGAAGTATTTTTTTTTTATTTGAATGGATTTAACTTAATTGTGTTTGTTGTTATCTATGAGTTCTTATCATTCCAAATAAAATGCAGCCTTATCAAGTCACCCACTATATTTCCCTCAAACACTAATGCCATGCACATATTTTTTTTCTATAAATGTTTTCCTACTCTTTGGAACAGATGGGCAGCTATTCAGCCCTATCCCTGTATCCCTGAGTTGGCCATCCACCATCACCGTAGTCCTTATAAGGGTCCCAGATTATCCCTCCCATAGTCAGGCTAGAAGAGGGGGCCACCCCAGGCAAACATATCCAGAGGCACCAGTTCCACAGCCCAGTGGGATGGGCTACAGGAGAAGGCAGGCAGGGCTTCATGGAGCCTGTCCTCCTATTTTCTCTTTTTGCTTCCTCCCTGACATTGGGACACACACATCAGAGTGTGTGTGTTTATTGTGTGTATATGTTGTGTCTGTGTGTGTTGTGTGTGTTGTGCGTGTATGTGTTGTGTCTGTGTGTTGTGTGCGTGTGTTGTGTGTGTGTTGTGTCTGTGTGTGTTGTGTGTGTGCGTGTTGTGTGTGATGTGTGTGTTGTGTGTGTGCTGTGTGTGTGTGTGGTGTGTGTGTGTGTTTTGTGTGTGTGTGCGTGTGTGTTTCTGTGTGTGTTGTGTCTGTGTGTGTTGTGTGTGTGTGTTTTGTGTGTGTGTTGTGTGTGTGTGTGGTGTGTAAGTGTGTGTGTTGTGCGTGTTGTGTATGTGTGTGTATTGTGTGTGTGCATTGTGTGTGCGTTTGTGTGTGTTGTGTGTGTGTGTGTGTGTGTGTGTGTGTGTGTGTGTGTTGTGTGGTGTGCGTGTGTTGTGTGTGAGTACAGTGCGTGTGTTGTGTGTGTGTGTGTTGTGTGTGTGTGTGCATGTGTGTTGTGTCTGCTGTGTGTGTTTTGTGTGTTGTGTGTGTGTGTGTGCATGTGTTGTGTGTGTGTTGTGTCTGTTGTGTGTGTTGTGTGTGTGTGTGTGTGTGTGTGTAAGGTGAGCATGATCTGCAGAAGTCCCACAGCTCCTCCCTCTCCCTCGTGTGTCACTCTTAGCCATCCTATCACGGGCTTCCACTTGGTGTCAGACACATGGCGGAGATGGCAGCCACCCTCCCCAGGACAGGAGAGCAGTCTATTGGACACTCAATCTTCCCTGCCCTAGCCAGCCCCCAATAACACAAGTACATCCCTGAACCTGGATCACCGGCATGGGAAAAGGTAAAGCACGCACAGCGCCTCAACCTTTTTCACCACCAGGCTGGCTGCTATCCACATATTTAATTGAATTACCATTACCAATTAAATCATTAACAATAGTTGTGAACAGCAAAGTGACTAACTTTGCACTCTGATGTACACCCCCCTTTAATGTGACTCTATTCAGAACACTAGTTCCAGTTTCTACTCTCTATACCCTATTAGACAAAAAAGTGGTGGACCACGCAAAAAGTTCGGGATACCCAACTTTCTTGAAGGAGGATGGAAATATGTCTATGGAAGATGTCTTGTGTGATGACCATGCTCAATATTAGGAAATAAAAAGTAGATGAGCGCAAACTCCAAATACAGTGTAATCTAATTTTTCCCATATATTTTGACACACATAAGACTCAACATTTTTAGCGTACCTCTTAATCATGAGAAATAGTCCTGTTATTTTATATATCAAAGGTTTGAGAACCCTTACAATAAATGTACATATATAATCAGACAGTGACTGATGCTTGTCTGATACTTTCTTATTTCTAAGTGAGTGTTCATGTTGTCTCTTGGTAATGAAAGTTAAAAGTGATTTCTTACATCAGGAGAATCTACTTCCCGTATGGTTCAAATCAGTGATCGACATACTTAACACCATCATTTGAAAAATAAGAAAGTACCAGTGACTGTCTGGAATAAATCTGTTCAAATTTATTACAAGCATTTTAAAACCTTTGAGATATGCATAAATATACATATATTGAGTCTTACAAGTGGACAAAGATTTGCAATCAATCAGAACCTTACACTATCTATGGAGACTGAGTTACATCTATTTTTATTTTCCTGGTACAGAAATTGGTGCCCCGTTATCAAAACAGAATGAGACTTACAGGAAGTCATTTTCTCAGTTAAGAGTTTGTGGTTGAACTCTGGCCTGGTGGTACTGGAAAAGTTGGTGGAGCTTCCATGTTGGAGACTCAGGGTTGCAGAATAAACTGAACTTCCTGCCCTCTGCCAGTGGGAGTTGTGACAGCACTGTAGAGGGAGCACGTCTGGACTGGGGGGGGGGAGCAGCATCTTTGATACAGTACATCAGGATACCCGTCAAAGAAATCAATCAGATTCTCCTGGCATGATCAGCCCCCTGTGAATCCTTCCTTCCTGTAGTCTTGCAACCCATTCTATTCAAAATACTTTACCAACCTTTCCTTTAGTTTAGTTAAGTTTTTAGTATTTATTTCACATAGAACCCTTTAGGCAATGCCGATTTTCAAAGGATTTAGCATTGAGCATGAAAAAGACCAGTGTTACAGGGTTAGGTACAATGCAATATCAAAACAATACAATACAAAACCATACACAACAATACAAACAGAATAACACAATGCAACAACTCTGCATTACAGTGTAATCAGATGCATGTGCAGCAATAAGTTGTCAAGTGTTAAGGGATGATGAGGAATAGTAAGATTGATTACATTTGACAATAGTGAGCAGCTCATAAGGCACAGCGAAGTCAATGCTCCGGCTACCATTTGACATTCCAGTCAGAGGAAGTGCAGCAAACATATTATATTTCAGTTAAACATTGTCGGTCATTGGAAACAGTTGTATGTCCGGGGGTAAGTGAGGGCGCAGATGGGTTTTGAAAAGCTCAATGGATCAATCAGTTTTTAAGGAGACAAGCAGGTCATTCCACTGTTTTGCAAAACAATACGAGAAGCAGGATTTGCCAAGGGAGTCTTTTTCCGAGGAAGCAACAGAGAGTGTTGCTCCACCCCTCTGGTGAGTATTTGCTATCCACAGTGGTCAACGCTGACTTTAGGGCAGGGGACAATAAGCCTTGCATTGCTTTATTTGGGGGGGGAACCTAGCTCCCTTCCCTTCAGGCCTCCCATCTGCTTCCACTGCCCCATGCCCAGGCTTACTCCCCTGGACAGGGCTGCCAAGGGGGCTTCCCACTCCTTTAGGATATCATGGGAAAGCCCTGGATTACCCCCTAAATCAGGCCCACGAGAACAGGACCTCCCTGGCAGGCTTCAGAGGCAGTGGACAGCGAGTAGAATGGAAATTCGTCCATGCAGGAGCCGGCATTTAACTGTGCTTTTCTTCCGGGATGGGGGCGTGCAATGATGTCCAGTGTCTGCCCCACCCCGGTATCGGCACCGGTCATTGCAGTAACCCAGACCTCCGCCATGGGTCTGTCAAATGCCAGGCACTCTTACCTCTCCCCCAGAGAAGGACAGCAGTTCTCAGGGCACTCAATCCTTCTCCCCAGCCCCCCTCCAACTTCCCATGTCCATTCCGAATCCGGGTCGTCAGTGTCTGAATGGAAATCTAACTGCTGCACTGGCACAACATTGCATTGCTGTTTGCCATTAACAAGGGTATGGTAAAGCATTCCATATCTCAGTTCAGTCAGTTTAGGCATCTGTATAGCACACAGGTATGTGTGTCAATTTTTAGGCCAAGGGCATATCGGCATACCCTATTGAGAATGCCGCTGATTCTGGACAATACGTCGTCATTAGCAGAATCATAGACAAGAATCCCGTAGTCAATGATACTAGCAATGAATCACTGCACTTACAGTCTCTTAATTTAAACCTTTAACGGGGTTTCCATTCATTTCCCACAACTGAGGTAAAACAGCCATCCTATAGTTACTAGCCTCCTCCCTACTCTTTACGTCTAAAAATTGGCTAGTGGCATGACCCCCTTTTTACCTGCTGTTTCCTGGTGGTTTGTCCCACTCTCCGCCACTACGAAGCAGAGCCAAAACACCTGTTCAAGAGGTCTGCTGTTTTATTTGAGAGGAGGCCCAGAGGGCTGAGGAGTAAAATTCCATGGAGGAGCACCTCATGGCACCGACTGCAACTTACTAGGGGACCTACCAGGCCCATTGTAGGCATAACAAGCATGGGTCTTGGAAATGGCACAGGTCTCCAGTTTACCTGGGGCTAGGAGAGCTACACTGGGAGGTACAGTAAATTATCTGAAATTGGGATCTCTCTCAAAGAGGGTCACTTGGATGGCTATACAGTTTCATATCTCAGCCTGCCCATGTGGAAGAGGTTTGTTGTTCAGTAAGCTGGACACATTTCTTAAGTTAGTTAACTAGCTAGCTAGCTAGTTAGTAAGTTAGTTGTTTTTGGTAACTGGGTAAGCCTACTAGGAAAAGGTGTAAGCCGCAGGACAAACAATGACAATATAGCTTAGCATAGTATAATACAGTATGATTATACAACAAAATATGACGATACCCATGGTCAGGTGAATACTCTTAAAGTGTACATCAGTTGTCAGACATAAGAGCATTTAGAAACACAGAAACAGACACAATGATGGCAGAAAAAGACCAAAGGCCCATCTAGTCTGCCCAGAGTTCCCTATCTTCCCCAGGACCTATTGTCCACATGGAGTTTTATCCCTCCAGTCTAACCCCCTGCTCCCTTCTCTACTGCTATCAGCCTGAGCAACCATCAAACGGTTCACTCTGTCCCTGCCATGCTAGAAACCATTTACAGTCTTGGTGCCCACCACCGCCACTGGTGGACTGTTTCACAGCTCAAGCACCCATTCTGTAAAATAATTTCCTCACATCCCTCTTAAACCTTCTCTATGTCTGTTTCCACTTGTGATCTTGGGTTCTTGATTCTGTAATTCTGCTAAATAGTTCCCCACAGTTCACCCTGTTTATTACCATTAGGGATTTGATGGTCTCTATCATAGTCCCCCACCTGGTCTCCTGTGAGTTCATGTTCAATGTCTTCAGGTGATCTTCATAAAATCTTCACTGTTAGTCATGTGTTATCTTGGTCCCCTGCATTGCAATATCTCCACCTTGTCCTTATCCTTCATTAGAGGAAGTGAGATCACTGATCAAAGAGGACCTCAACAGGCTCCAGGATAGTAAACAGCATGGTTTTGTGGCAGGAAGGTCTTGTCAGACAAACCTGATAGTTTTCTTTGACTGCATGACAAAGGAATTAGTCAAGGGCCATGCTGTGGATCTGCTCTACTTTGACTTCAGCAAGACTTTTGACTTAGTACCTCACAAATGATTGCTCAAGAAGATGGAAGACCTGGGTTCAGTTAAACCCATAATGAACTAGGTGGGTAACTGGCTAGAGGGGAGGTGGCAGAGAGTGGTGGTTAATGGGGTTAAATCAGAAGAGAGGGAGGTTATGAGCAGGGTTCCACAGGGATTGGTCCTGGGTCTGGTCCTCTTCAACATGTTCATTAATGACACTAGAGAAGGAATCCAGGTCAGGTTGTGTCTTTTCACAGATGACACAAAACTATGTGGGAGGGTGGATAGTGATGAAGGAATACGGAAAATGCAGAGAGCCCTACAGAAGCTAGAGGGGTGATCAAAGGGCTGGCAGTTAAAATTCAATGCTAGAAAGTGCAAGGTAATGCACCTAGGGAAAAGAACCCCAAGATAGAGTGGAGAGAGACTTAGCATTACAGTTGAGTAATGGGATCTGGGAGTTATCATTGTGACACATGGAGAGCCAGTTCTGAGTACACTATGATTTTTTGTAATATAATATCTCTCATTAGAGATGCTGAGACAGCATGTGAGACACACACATACACACAGGTTTTAGATATAAGGTGTTACCTGGAAGACCAGAAGCTAATTACAGACTAGAACATGCCTTAATCAAGAATCTCATGTTTTTCTAAGTTAAATATAGCTTTAGCTGCTAAGAGGGAAATCAGTATGCATTTTACGACATTTCAAGGAGGAAACCAGGTTTAGCACACTGGTGCAAAATCATAAATGCTTTGATGTCTGTGTGAGAGGGGATACTGCTCATAGATGAAAGTAAATTAATAGACTTGATTGGGGATGTCATATGGGGAAAGGAGTTTCTGCTGATGTAACTTTAATTAACTTTCCTTCTAAAATGATAAAACTTCTTGGGTGTATGATTTTTAATAAACAGAGGAGGAGCTAGGTGACCTCACACAAAGGGGTTGGCAAATACAGTTTTTTTAAAGAATATTCTGTTTTTTTTCAGAGACATTTTTACCTACACTCTGACAAAGAAACACCTTTGAGCATTATAAGCAGGTATTTAGAGAGAGAGACAAATTTAAGTACTGTAGTAGGAATTGCACTGTTAAAACCTTGTTCTTTTAAAATATTGTATGGTTCTTGTGAAATATAGTTCTGTATTTTATGTTTTACATATTTTTTATCTATTTTAGTAAAACTCTATTTTTAGAGCCTACTTGGTATGTTTTTGAATTTCTTTTCTTTAACAAGTAAAGTATATATGGTTAAAGCAGACACTGTGCATAAGCTTGAATGGTGATACCAAATGGAAAAAGGTAAGAGTAATCTGAGGTCTTTATTAGAGTTTTTAAGGTTCATTTTGTACACATGGTTAGGTGCCTGTAGGCAAAGATATCTGGCACCCCAAAGACAGAATTATCTGAGCCTGTGCATTGGGTATGCTAGCAAGAGTTTCACAGTTTGAATCCCTCGAGAACTGAGATCAAAGGTTTATTTGAACCCACAAAACAGACAGGAGGGTTACCCTGTTTCTGTCAACTGTGCACAAGACTGCGCTCGGAGGTTGGTACTTTGGGACTAGAGGGGTGACCTGCTGAGTAGGTTTGTGACAATCATTAGCAACTCAATTAAGCAGAGTAAGGGAAGCAGATACAGAGGCTTGTGTTGATAATGAGTGGTATATGGCTCAGGGAGCAAAGGCTGCAAAAAGAGATCATAAGGCAGGTGTTTTCTCCATACCACTAAATAATTGCCTTCAACACCTCAATCAACTGACAGAACTTGAATCAGCTGAACGGATAGTGGACGAATCTGTCATTGAGCCTATCAGAGCCAGTGATGCTCTCATAATACGAGAGACAGAACAACCATGCACTTTACTCGATATGAATAGTTAAGGAAATGTTACACTAGCAGCCACAGACACTGCCAGATATTTTCCAAAATTTCTGTGATATTTCCAGAAATATCTCCTGCTTTCCACATTTCCACAATACGGGCAGCAGAGAGAAACTATTCAGAAATTTTGTGAAATATCTGAAAATAGCTAGCAATGTCTCTGGCTACTACTGTACCATTAATAAACTACCCCCAGAGCAAAACAGTACTCCTTCTGGCAGTGGCGCACTAAATCCTCAACCTACTTTTATAGATAATCCTAGTAACATTTTTCAACAAGACCAAAATAAACCACCACCTATTTATGTCTTGGGGGACTCTATCATTAAACATTTAGACAAGGCTATTTGCAACCCCGATAAAGCTAATAGAACGTTAGCCTGTTTTAGAGGGCCAGGGTTGCAGAAATTACTACCATGTCCAGCAATATTCTTCACAATGCTGGTGGTAGACCCGTGGTACTTGCCTGTTGGTGCCAATAATGTGTTTAGAGATACGGAATTAAGAATTAAGCAGGACTGTGTAACCCTAACAAATAAACTCACAGATTTGGGGGTGCGAGGTAGCACTGTCTGAGATCCTGCCCATCCCTAAGGCAACTGCCTGCCAGCACAATATTATTAAAACTATGAACAAATGAATGAGGAAATGGACCCTTAGGCAAGGAATCAAAATGTATAACACACTGGGAAGAATATGCCAATCATCCAGATTTGTGTTGATGGGATGGACTTCATCTCAGCAGGAGAGGAAGTACTCTTCTGGGAAAGCAAATTTCTACCTACATTTCTAACTATTTAAACTAAAGACTAAGGGGGGGACAGCCTAAACCATCTAGTCTCTCTTGACACACTTAGTAAAAATGCAACACCAACGGATTATAAAAAATCACGCATAAACATAACAACACAAAATTGATAAAAAACAGCACAAAAAGATCATAACAGTAAATTTAAAATACTATTGATAAATGCTCATAGCCTGTCTAACAAAATGGATGAACTCAAGGTTATCTTAGCTGAACAAAATATAGCAGCATGCGGGGTTACTGAAACTTGGTTTCAGGATAATGATTGGAATATGGAAATTCCTGGATACAACAGAATTTCCAAAAATTGCCAATACAGAACTGGTGGTGGGATAGCCTTATATATATATATCTGACAAGTATAACTCAGATCAGTTGGTACCACCTGATACATCAAGCCCTGATACAGAAACTATGTGGGCAGATATTACACTGTCTACTAGAAATTTAATACTAGCACTATGTTATCAAGCACCAAATCTTGACAAAGTGGGCAATGATGAATTGCTTATGATATTAAACAGTGTTCAGACAACACCAGATTACATTCTAATGGGAGATTTTAACTTTCCTAACATTGATTGGCCTACTTTATGGGGCTCTGGGGTTGCTGAAAACAAGTTTATTGAATTCACAATGCAAGATGAATTAGAGCAATTAGTAACAGAAGGCACAAGAAAAATAACATCCTGGACCTCATCCTCACTACACTGAAAAACCATTATAACAGTAATGCATCCCTTGGGAACAGTGACCACAGAAGGGTAGGACTAGAACTAAGCCTATCAATTGCCTACAATAGGGGTACTAAACAGACAAGGGACTTCTGCAGAGCTGACTTTGGTGCCATTAAACAACTTCTGATAGCATGGAACTAGGAAGAAGAATTACATAACAAAATCTTGTCTCAAACATGGGACATTATCAAGCAAAAAATATCATACTTGATAAACACATGGGTACCATTAAGATCAAAATATAAAAATGCTCACAGGATTCCATTATGGTTCAATAGGTATATCAAAAAAATAGTTAATAAAAAAACCGATTATATAACAAATATCATAAACTACCATCAAGCACAAATTTGATAGCATACAAAAATGTCTAATACTGTTAGAACAGCAATATGAAAGGCCAAACAAAAGCTTGAGCTTAAATTAGCTGTTGACACTAAAATAATAAAAACAGTTTTATAATAAATATAAACAAATAGACACGAAAGACTGTTAGGCCTATTCTGCTGGCATTTTAGTATGTTAGTATAATTATATTGGATCTCTCAAGGATGGCAATCAAGAAGTTGGTCTTTTGCATATAGCACTTGAGAATTATTAGTGGTGAGGTTAAGATGGCTACAGAATTCAATACATATTTCTAAGTGTCTTTAAGTTAAATGAACCCCACCCGATATTAACCAATCCATTCTTGAAAAACCTGATGAAGTTACAATCAATGAAGTAAAGGGAAGTGCTTTGAAATCTGAAACCAACTAGCTCCCGGGTCCAGATGGAATTCATCCTTTATTTTTGAAGGAACTCGCCAATGCACTAGCATGTCTGCTTATGAAGTTATTTAATGCCTCCTTGAATGAGGCCTCACCATCCAGGAGTGGAATGAGGCAATTCTTACCCGATTTATAAGGCTGGAATAGACATCAAACAGCTAATTATAGACCAATCAGCCTGATGTCAGTTGTGGGAAAATTATTAGAGAAATTGATACAGGCACAAATACTATCTCACATTAATCAAAAATAACCCAATCGATACAACCCAAGCATGGTTTTCACCAAGTAGAATATGCTTAAGCAACCTGCTTGCTTTTTTGAGTCACGTAAGTGCAGCACTGGATAAAGGCCTTCCTGTTATTGTACTATTCTTGGATTTCTCGAAGGCCTTTATTACTGTCTCTCACAAAATACTACTTGAACAAATGATCAGTCTTAAATTTCCAATATATATTATAAAGTGGATTTTATCTTGGTTAACCAATAGAAGTCAGAGAGTGGCAATACGGTGATACATGTAAGCTTGGGGCCCAGTCACTAATGGTGTACCTCAGGGCTCTGTCCTGGGTCCAACCCTTTATAATATATTTATATCATCGATGCAAACCTCCAGTAGTGTTTGGATGGCAAAGTACATGGACGACTGTAAACTAGGCAGCATAGTGACCAATGTTGAGGAGAACCTTGGTTCAATGGAACTCTGGACTTCTACAAACAACTTGAGCTTCAATGTAACCAAGTGTAAGATAATACACCTTGGATGTAATAATCCAATGCACGCATATATACTGCATAATGTTACACGCCATGAGACAATGGATGAAAGGGATCTGGGAGTAAGTGTCAACAATAAATTAACCTAACGCCCACACCAGGACTACAGTTAAAAATGCCATAGGTTAATAGTGTGTATTCTTAAAAACATTAAAAGCGAGAAGCTGAAGTTCTTATACCCTTTATACAACCCTTATGCGGCCGTCTTGACTACTGTGCACCTTTCTATGCTCCCATGACCATTGGCTGTAAAAAGCTAGTAGAGCGGTGTACAGAGAAGAATTACTGGAAATATATGGTCTGTACAAACTCTTCCCTATGGGGACAGGTTAGCTCAACTTGACTATATTCTAAGCATTATAGGCAATTAAGAGGGATTTATGTTTTACATTCAGTGCAATTCAAAACAATTTTTATTTTATACAGTTGGGTTAAAGAGAAACAGAAGTCTAAAAACACTAGAACCCATAATCAGAAATTAAGAGGTGATGTAAATAGAAGAAAAAGGAAATGATTGGTATAATCAAAGAGTCATAACACCATGGAATTCATTACCCTCATCAATAGTTAACAGTGAAAATATGAAAATTTTCAAACAGGGCTTGATTTACTAATGGGTACCAAAAAGCTGAGTACCTTGACTCCACCTAATCAGGTGGTAAGTTTCAAAGGCCTCGGCCTACTGACTCGTATCCATCCTATGAACCTATGTACCTATAAGCAATCGAGTCAGCGCAACAAGGCCTATAGCAAGGCTAACAGAATGCTGGGATGTATCAGGAGGGCATTTATTTTTAGCTTTTGTTGACCAGGTAAGCACACTAGACAAATAATTGCCTATTTTCAGGTACGACCCAAGAAAGTACAATGAAGGACAAGTTCATACAGAAAACAATGAGATACAATTCATACATTGCACAGGATCAAGTAGAGCCAGGTGACATTAAAACAAGCAGTCAAGAATGACACATGATTGAGCAGGAAAGAACATACTTAGAATAAGCTAAAGATAAGAACAGTGCATCAGACAAAAGTCACCGCCCAGAGGCGTAGGGTGAATATATTTCAGTGCAGTAACAAACCCACCAAAACAGTGCATCAGACAGAACTCCGACTAGAGCAGAGAGAAGTAACATTATAAAACAAAGTAGCATCCTAAGCAAGCAAGATCCATTCTCAGGTCCCACGCAGGGGCTGTCATAACTGCAGGTACATAATAGTCCAGTACAGGGGCCTAGATTAATTATAGTGGTTTAGGACAGCCACATGCAGAGGAGAGCATCAGGTAGGTTCAAAGGGAGCTCTGAAGACAGGAGTGAGAAGGTAAGGAGCGAACCTGAGGGGGAAAAGAGTTCCAGATTCTGGGAGCGCATACAACAAAATCCCTATCCTCCATTTGCGTTTGAGTGGCAGGAACCTTGAGAACAGCAGAGCCCAAGGACCGGAGGGAGTAAGAAGAGGAGGCAGGTACAAGGAGCTCTGCCAGTCCCTGGGGTGCCAGTTCTGAGCACCTTACCTGTTAAACTACCCAGGACGAAACTCATATAATTGAGTAGGTAGAGCCAACCAAGCTTACTGTACAGGTCACAGTGGTGGGTGAGACAGGGGCAGAAAGTGTAAAGTGGCAAATATTGTTATAGGCTACCTGCCACCTAGCGAGGTGAGCTTTGGAAGTATGCACATACAGGGTGAGCGTATAGGAGACAGTCGGAAGAAACATGCCACTGGTCAGTGCACGTTGAGCAGCAGATGTAAGGTTATTCTTTGCTCTGTAGGCAAGACCCAGCTTCCAATTGACAGCCCTGCATACGTTCTGGATGTGATGACCAAAGTCAAGCTGCGGGTCCAGTGTCACCCCCAAGCATTTAATTGTATCAGTGACCAGGACAGGTGAGCCGTCAATTCCATTGATGCACAGGGGGGCAGTAGAGACCTTTAACTTGGCCGGGGACCCAAAAAGTATGGCCTTGGTTTTTTTAGATTGAGAACAGGCTTGTGTGCCATAATCCAAGACTGGATATTCTTGAAAATGGCGTTCAGTTAGTGACTGATGACCCTGATGTCATGGGAATGGGTGAGAATGACCAGGTCATCCACGTATAGAGTCAAGCTACAGTGGGAGGAGATGGAGGGAAGGTTATTAACAAAGATGGAAAAGAGCAGTGACCCTGGGACTGACCCCTGAGGAACACCACAGGTCACAGGGGTTACGTCAGAGAGGACCTTGCTGAATTTAGTTAGTTGAGCTCTACCCTGGAGGTAGCTGGTAAACCATCTTAGGGTGGGGGGAGACAGACCAAGGGACCAAAGCCAAGAGATGAGTAGGGAATGATCAACCAGGTCAAAGGCCTTGGATAGGTCAATGAAGATGGCACCTGAGAGCTTACCCTGGTCCATGGCAGCCCTGATCACAGAGGAGACCATAACAAGTGCAGAGGTCATACTGTGCCCTTTCCAAAAGCCATGCTGCGCAGGAGCCAGCAGCTCATGGGCTTGGATATACTCAGTGATTTGCCCAGCAACAACTTTCTCCAGGAGTTTGCTGATGGCCAACAAGATGGCTATGGGCTGATAATTATCAAGAAACTTAAGGTTACCTTGTTTAAGCACCGGAACAACCCTAGTCACCTTCCAGGGGTCAGGAAAGACTCCAAGGGCAAGAGACATATTGAAAATATGAGCCACTGGGAAGGCAACATAGGGGCACCAAGCTGTAGGAGCCTAGGTTCTATGCCATCGTGACCAGCACTAGCATAGGGGGAGAGACCAGAGAGAAGTCCCTGCATCTCCTGTGCTGACACCACCCTAAAGTGGAATAGCGGATGGGAAGTGGGGGGCGACTGAGGAGCAGGAAGCAGGACACTACTATTGCATCCTCCAATGGAGAATAGGGAGATGAAAGCAGACAGATCAGAAAAGTGGGAGTTGAATGCATTGGCAATGGTTAGGGGGTTATTACAATTGGAACCAGCAATGAGCATATCAGAGACCCTGCACTTGGAGGAACCTATTGATAGTAGAAGAAAAGAAGTAATGCTTTCCCTCTACAGATCCCTCGTAAGGCTTCACCTAGAGTGCTGTGCCGAGTTCTGGAGCCCTCACCTCAGAAAGGATAAGGATAGGCTGGAGACAGTGCAGTGCAGAGTGACCAAAATGATTCAGGGCCAGCAGGGCAGATCCTATGAGGAGCGCCTCAAGGCACTAAATATGTACTCACTGGAGACCAGAAGGGAGAGGGGAGATATGATAGAGACCTTCAAGTTCCTTAAAGGAATTAACAGAGTGAACTGCAGGAAACTATTTAGACTGAATACCAATTTGTGGTCACGTGGACACGAATGGAAATTAACAGGAAGCAAGTTCAGGAGGGATATGAAGTAGTACTTTACGGAAAGGGTGGTGGAACCTTGGAACAGTCTGTCGGCTGAGGTGATGGGTGCGAAAACAGTCAGGTGATTCAAGCAGGGCTGGGACATAATGAAGGGAATAGTGGTTACAGGGGGTGACACAACCAGGAAGGAGAATAAAGAGGGAGGATGGGAAGGGTTAGTACCCTGGAGGAACAGTAGGTTCCAGGGATTATAAGGAACTTGGGCAGACTGGATGGACCTCTGGTCTTTTTCTGCTGTCATTGTCTATGTTTCTATGTCAACAACAGCCTTTCCTTTACAAGGCTATGAAGCCATTTTTTTTTTGTTTTGTTTTTTTAAAACTGAGTAGGTTAAATTATAGGGTTTAAGTATCCTTGGAATTTATTTTGCATATGAGTCCACTGTATAACTGAAATACAGCACTCCAGGATGTAGGTAATTGGGGATTTAATTATTTGTCATGTGATTAATTCAGTCAGCTGCACCTCAAAAGACACACACACACAAGGCATTATTAAATGCCTCAATAACTCATGCCCTGCCATGACTTTTGCTTAAATCAAAGGCATTGGAGAAATCAGCTGAAATTACATGGTCACATTGTTTTGATCCACTAATTTGTGACACAGTTGTAAGAAGCAATTTCTGAACCATTTTGCAGTGTGCCAGATTGGTTCTTTGTGTCCAGATAAGAAAGTGATCTAAAACCCATTTATGTGTAAAAGTCTCATAAATTTTTGAAACAGCAGTCATGAGGGATTTTGGCCTCAAATCCCCGTCAATCAAACCAGGAGGAGAGTTTGTTTTTGAATGTGGGATCACACTTGCTGAGCACCAAATTGACGGTGGGGTTAAAAACCGAACACAATAACTGGTGCTGAGATATAGATACGCTCATGCCTGGAATTAATTAATACATACGTGGTCTAGGTACAGTATGGACATGTTCAATACACTGAAAATATTTTACATAGCTTCTATTGTCTTTGATGCAAGGAAGGCCATGCAACAGAGTACTAGTAGGGTGACAGCTTGTATACAGGAAGTAATTTATCTCATCTATTGGAGGTTGAACATCTTGTCACACTGCAAGAAGCTGCAGCCTACAGAACCACAGAAAATCTGTAGAACTATAGTTTTAATTAGATTGAGCGTAAGTATGATATGTGTATGCCTAACTTTTCAGCAGGACAGTAATAATGTGGCTGGCAGTAAAGCCTAGAGGGACTGGAAGTATAGCCTGGAGGTCAGGTTAACAAGCTGTAGTTGAGCTTGGTACATCCAGCAGACCTAGATTTGATTCCCACAACCTCCATTTGCATACGGTGTGACACTGCAGAGGTGGTTTTAGGCACAAGCAAACCGCTTGGGACCGTCAGCACAGAAGGGGCGCACTGAAGTAGAACGTATAAGCAAAAATCAACTTGAAATGCAAAGAGTGTCAATCTAAACATCATAATTGTTGTCGTCACCCTTGTATTCGTAGAATTCATACCACTTTTTAGATGTGGGATGGGAAGAAAGGAGGATAGGGGGTGACGGGAAGCAGTGTAGGGGACATCACAAGTATTTCTGCTTGGGGCACCATTAGGTCTAAAACCAGTCCTGTGACAATGAGCAAGTCACATTGCCTTCCCAGTGCTCCCGGGTCATCCTTGAAAACAGGCATTTAGCCAGTTACCAAGAGAAAAAAAAATGTGACACCCCTTCCCCCCAACAGGAGATAGCAGCAGTGTTATCTGTGACAGCTGTGCCTCCTTGCCAGTGCCTGAGTTTGTGTATCAGGATTTAACTAACAGCTGGGCTCATGTTCTGTGGAACGAGATGTAATGAATAATCCATGGTCAGGTGTGTGCAAGTATTGTAATAACCAAATGACCTGGGTGGGTTGTAAGGCCCGAGGTACAGCAGAGGGCCTTTAACCACTCAAGAAGTCAGGTTATTACAGCATTGACACATTCCCAGAGTGGATTATTGCTCTTATATCTGTAAAATGGTTGGAAGTGTCATAGATGCTGTTAACAGTGGTATTATACTGTCGATTCTGGCCTAAGGAGGAGGATGGTCGGATTGAGAGAGGTCGCCCCTCAAGTAAAGCATCCTGATGTCATTTAAGGCTAAAGATCTGTCCTGGGTCAGGAAAAAGTGAAGCAAGATTTGGCTGGTGCCAACAGGACTGGATTGCTTTTATGTTTGCTTGTATGCATGCAAGAAACATAGTGCCATCATCCGAGTTTTCAGAGGTGTGGCAGCCCTCTTCCAATTCAGTCAGTGGGTTTGCAGGCGTGGCGCGGTTCTCAATGCCTGCTGAGCTGTCTATGACAGCTCAAAATGCAGTGGCATACAGTTGAAAGGGGAGCTACGCCTCCGGTGAGCAGCAATCAGATGTCGCCTGCTCATGTGGCGCTCCCCCTACACACACACACACACACACACACACATACGCGTAGTCGTGCTGCCCCACGCACACACTGTATAGCGACAGGGGTGCCCAATCCTTCGGCTGTCCTGCGCCCCCCCAAAAGCCTTCTACATGCCATGCTGGGTGCCCACCCCAGCGTGGCAACTCATCGTATAGCTGACAGGGGTGCCCAATCCCCTGTCGGCTCCACTGTCCTCCCCCAGAGTACAGGGTGCCATGCTGGGAGCCCACCCCAGCGTGGCAACAGATGCTATGGCTGACGGGGGTGCCCAATCCCCCATTGGCTCCATGCCCCCCCAACTAGCCATCCTTGTGCCTCGCTAGGAGTCCACCCCAGCGTGGCTAACGTCCCGTGTTGTCATTTAAAAAAAAAAAAAAAAACTGCAAATAAAACTGTCCTGACGCTTCTCCTGCCCCTCCACAACCGCACCCAGCCCACTGCACACCCTACCTCCCTTCACCCACCCTCACCCCATACTTACCTCCGGACCTCGGCGTGACGATCTTCGGTGGACCGGGAACACGTCTGCACTCTTCAAAGCCGACCGTGAACTGAGGAAATGCCAGTAAGCTGTATAATGGGATAGACAGGGTTTTTTCAACTTTGTTGCATATCTCAGGCATTTTTTGGAATTTTTGCACCAAATTTTCAACATGGGGTTTTTGGGACCCCTTCTCATGAATGCTGTCACTGTCATGGCATTATTCGGGCCCAAAGGGTGATTTCGCAGTCACTGCATGAAATCACTTTTGGGACTGATTAATGAAACGACACTGCCAGTGTTCATAAGGTGGGCTCTCAAAAAGTCTGTGTTGAAAATTTGAGGAACAATTTCAAAAATTACTGTTTAAGAGGCTATGCGTGGCACAGTTCTTACACAGGCTCGTAAGTTCGCGAATTTTCAATATTTTTATTCCAGATTTTCAACATTGCCATTTTACCACACTTTCTTATGAGCAGTATAGCTGTCATTTTTGCTTCTCACCCAAATGTGTTTCCGCCCATGTAGCGCACAATGGCAGTCAGGTGTCTGAAAACCAATGTCTGGGACAGAATAAGAAAATCACAGTGACACTGTTCATGAGCAGAGGTCTTAAAATGTCTATGTTGAAGATTTGATGAAAAAATTCTAAAAGTGACTGTTTTACGAGGTATGCGTTGCGGATCCTCGCATGCACAAGTAAATTCCAATTTTCAATATTTTCAATCCAGATTTTCAACATTGTTATTTTACCACACTCCTTATGAGCAGTACAGCTGTCATTTGTCACATCTTGCCCAAAATATGTTTCCACCCATGTAGCGCACAATGGCGCAGTCGAGTGTCTTGAAATCAATGTATGGGACACATTAAGAAAATCACAGTGACACTGTTCATGAGCAGAGGTCTTAAAATGGCTATGTTGAAATTTAGTGAAAAAATCTAAAAATGACTGTTTCTGAAGCGTGCGTTCGCAGTTCTCACTGCGCTCGTAGAGTTTACAAATTTTCAATATTTTCACTCCCGATTTTAACATTGCCATTTTATTACACTTCCTTATGAACAGTACAGTTGCCATTTTTCACATCTCACCCAAAATGTGTTTTCGCACATGTAGCACATAATGGTGCAGTCGGTATGCGAAAGCAATGTTTGGGACAGATTAAGAAAATCACAGTGACACTGTTCATGAGCAGAGGTCTTAAAATGGCTATGTTGAAAATTTGGTGACAAAAGTCCATAAAATGACTGTGTTACCAGTGAGCATTGCGCAGTTTCCATGCACCCTTGTAAGTTCATGACTTTGTAATATTTTCAATCCAGATTTTCACCACTGGCATTTTTCCACACTTCCTTATGAACAGTACAGCTGTCATTTTTCACAACATGGCCGAAATGTGTTTTCACACTTTCAGCACAGAGATGCATGGTCGCTGTGGGAAGTCATTGTTCGGGACAGATAAAGAAAATCACAGTGACACTGTTCATGATCGGAGGTCCAAAATGCCTGTGTTGACAATCTGCTGTAAAAAATCCCCAAGCTAATTACATTACGGGTGTGTGTTGCACAGTTTCTATGCACGCTCGTGACTTTACCAGTTTTTTAAATATTTTTACTGCAGATTTGCAACATTGCCATTTTTTACACCTCCACATGAACAGTACAGCTGTCATTTTTTACATCCTGTTCAGAATGTTTTTGCACCTGTGGTCGCTGTGCATAAGCAGCTTTAGGCTAACAAACTGATATTGCCATTGTTCATGAGGTGGGGTCACAAAAAAAACATGTTGAAAATTGGGAGTGAAAATACCAACGAATGCCTGAGGTATTAGGGTTTCCAACCATAACGCCCCACCCTGTAGAGAATGACAGGCATCAGAGGTGTGACTCGGGATTCTTGCCTGTAATGCTCATACCATTCCACACCCTGCAGCCAGTGAGAGGCATTGAGGTATGCCTTGGACTCTTCGGCACCGAAGTTCACCCCACTCTCCTATACCGCACCTATCTCACCGTATTTCCTGATGGAATGGAGTGTGCATAAGGGCCAAAGACCCCAAGGCACACCGTGATACTTGTCAGTGTCTGAAGGGTGGGGTGTGGTGAAATGGCGTGGCCCTTATGCCTAACGACCCAAAGGCACACCCCAATGCCTGTCACTCTCTGCAGGGTGGTTGTGGGGTTGGTTTCAGTTCAGTACTTCACTGCCATTCCTATTACGCAGCTCTGTAACTTCTACACTACTACTGCCAATGCCAGCAAGCAAGCATTCGGCATTGACAAATGCTTGTTTTATGTTGTCTTTACACTTGTAGCAGGCCTTACTGTTGCACCAGTCTCACCATTATAAATGCAGTTATATGAGGACCACATTCAGTGTCAGTTTTACAGATTTTTTGCATACAGTGCCTACAGAGAGGGATTTGACACAGCAGCACTGCTTTTCATTAATATGCATTACACTGTAAACAACGATTCCAGTTCACACATTGGGCAGTTAGTTTCATCCTCCAGCACCAAACTCACAAACTCACTTATGCCCCCCCCCCGTATCTCCATGCTTATTTTTTATTCTGCAATGGTCTGGGTTGGACATTGGACCTGTCAAATAGCTGGAGGGATAAACAGATTTTCTTGATTCCCTGATGGGCCAGGTTTGGCATCAGGTAGTCTGGGGGGAGGGAGACAGATTTTTTTATTATTCTCTGACAGGTTGGGTTGGGCTTGGGATTTGTCAGGTTGTTGAGGGGAGGGGTCAGATTTATTCTTGTTCCCTGATGGTCCAGGTTTGATCCTGGACTCATCAAGTAGTTCGATGGAGGAAGAGGAACAGATTTTTTTTTTCTCTAACAGATAGTGTTGGGCACTGGACCCATTACGGATTTAGGAGGGGGGGGCCAGAGGGGACCCTCATTGTGACCTGAGTGGGTGGGCATGGGGAGAGCAGTATGTTAATACTACTCCCTGATGGGCTGGGTTGGGCACTGATGCATTCTGCTGCACAGCAGACTGGGTTGCAACCTGCACGGCAGTGTTAGGAGCAACTGTGCGGCAGCAGCCCCAAACCTCCCGTGCAGTGTCTGAGTCCCTCACTGCGACCTGAGTGGATGGGCATGAGGAAAGCAGTGTTTTACTATCATGCCTATTCCACCTTCTGCTCATTGCATTGCTGCTGCTCCTCCTTATCTCTGTTTAGCCTAATGCACCGGACAGGTTGAGTAATAGATCCATAAGCTAGTTTGAGGGAGAAAGACACATTTTTGTTAATTCTCTGACAGGCCAGGCTGAGCAGCGGGACCTGTCAGATGATTCATAGGATGGGATAGTGTTTTCATTCCCTGAATGGCCAGGTAGGGAACTGGATCGTCAGGTTGCTGGGAGGAGGGAGGGCATTTTTTTATTCCCTGACAAGCAGGTTTGCATACCAGATCCATTAGGTCATTTGAGACAGAGGGCATTCTTTTATTCTGTGAAGGGCTGGGTTGGGTATTAGACCAATCAGGCAGTTGGAGAGGGAGGCACAGACATGGCCGGATTTACCCTACGCCAATTACGCCATGGCGTAGGGCCCTGATGGTTCAGGAGGCCCCTGCCCTCCCCATTAAAATTATTTATTTGCCTTATGCATAGTGCCACTGCCACCATGCTGGGACAGTGGCGCAGCATGCCAAAAGAAGAAAGTTCTCCTTCTCCTCCAGCAGTAAACCCCCGCCCCGCTCAAACACAAGCGAGCCTCTCCAGTCTCCAGAACAGTCTGCACACCGCATCATTATTGGTCAGTGCACAATAGGAAGTGTAGCTACTAGGGGTAGCGGGAATCAGCTTGCAGCAGCCACCTGTACTCTCTTTCTCTCTGTGCGGCACTGCGTGGGGTCGTTTGTCTGCATGGTTCTCATGAGTCGATGGAGAGAAACTAGAGGGTCAGTTCGGTCACCGATGGTCACAGCGGGAAGTTGGAATGCCGCATGCAAGCTGCAGCAGTCAAGAAGCGGTTGCTTGTGCTGCACAGTGAGGACTGGAGGGAGTCGGTCAACGATCACAATGGTCTTGAGTTGAACGGCTGGCCCAGGCAGTAGAGAGAGAGAGGCCAGGCCTACGGATTGGTGTTGTCGTTGGGTCGTCACCAGTGATTGCCACGGTTGGGAGTCAGGATGGAGGAGGCTGGGGATGGAGCAGAACAGGGCAGTCGTTGTGGGCTTCTGGATGCTGGGGGAGAGCTGTGGAGAGGAGATGGAGACAGTTGGAGACTTGGACTACTCGAGTTGGGTCATTCATGCATGCCTAGAGCCAAGGAACCCTCTTCTGCATCAATCATTAGTGCAGCAGTAGCCTGTGCCCTGCTCAGAGTCATCAGGTATGTTGTCATTTGGACTGGTTCCCCTTCCAGGCTGTCACTGCTGTCCCATGTATATTTGTGCACAAAGTTCAGTTCACAACAGTTAGAATGATTTGTATGAGCAATTGTATGGGGTTATATGGCCATTGACCACAAAATTGCATAAGCTGAGATGTTTCGGAAGCAGAACAGGATAGAGCACCCACCCACCCCAAAAACAAAAACTGTAGTGGTCTTGAAATGGGGAACAGTCTACTGTGCCTTATTATATCCATTTGGATAGCAATAGCATGCCCATATACAACAATCAAGAAATAATCCAACCCAGTCTCACATTTATATAATCTGTATTAATTGCACCTCAACTACCAGTGACCTTGATTTAATAGGCCACAGAGCTGAAATATTCAAACCCTGTCCAAATTCAATATTTACTACAACCCTTTTGAATCCAAAATCTCTTGCTATGCTAGTGAGCAGACTTTAAAAAAATACCGGGGGGGGGGCAGGTGTTCCCCATTCCAATATTCCACTGCGGTGTTTTTTTTTGGGGGGAGTGCTTCAGCTCTTAAGAGACAAAAATATGGTTCGACAGCAGAGCACTTGTGAAGATGCTGCCTGCAAGGCCTAGCATCCAAAATTGGGCCTCAACCGCTTAATGCCATACAGAAAAAAAGTTGCTGTAACATAAAAAAATCCCCACACCAACTACCTGAACACGTCACCTGTTTTATTAAACCATGACATCCTGCTTGAGTACCCTGTTCATTGCCGCCTTGCCAGCCTGGCGTCACAGAAGCGTGAGATGTTGGCACTTAGGGGCCCCCGAGCTCCAAAACAGGACTTGGAGTAGGGCCCCTACATCCATTAATCTGGCCCTGGGCACAGATAGGTTTTTTTCTATTCCAATGAGTCAAGTTAGGCACTAGATCTGTCAGGTTGTTGGGGGTGGGAGACAGTCTTGTTTTCTTCCCTGATGGATTGAGCACTGGACCAGTCAGGTAATTGGGCACTGGCTCCATCAGGTTGGGGGAGGCATTTTTTTATTCTCTGACAGCCTGGATTGCATATTGGACCCATTAGGGAGTTTGAAAGAGACGGACATATTTTTTCATCCCCGATGGGCTGGGTTGGGTATCAGACCTGTCAGGTAGTTGGGGGGGCCAGATTTTTTTATTCCCTTGTAGGTCAGGTGGGGCACTGGATCTGTCCTGTTGTTGGGGAGGGGACAGATTTTTTTTTTTATTCCCTGATGCATTGGGGGGGTCAGGTTGGGCACCGGACTAGTCAAGTAGCTGGGGGAGGGGACAGATTTTTTTTATTCCCTGACTGGCTGTGCTGTCACTGGACCCATCAAGTATTTGGGAGAAGAGGCCAGAGTTTATTTTATTCTCTGTTGGACTGGGCTGGGCACCTGAAATTCTATTCTATTCTATTCTATTTTAGAAAATGGCTTATTAATTCTTGGGTTCTGATTGGCTGATAGCCCTGCCAAGATGGGCATCTATCAGACAACAGAGCCCGGGTCTGAAAAAGTGCCAGTCCCAAGTGACCCGATCTCTAAAATCAAGGAGTCAGAATGTTCAGTTTTGACCTGCCATCATTTTTCTTTCCGCTTGCTTGGCGGGCAAGTTTGAGGCTGCTTCTCCCCCGATTATTTTTAGTAAAATAAATTTAAAAAAAAAGTAGGAACACATTAAAAGAATCAACGAAAACAACAGTCACTACTAATCAGCTGAGAGAGAGGCGCTATCTCTGGTAGCGCTACTACACGTGAGAGCAGCGGTATTTTCCTCATTTTCCATACCGCAGATGGACATCCATCTGCGGTACAGAAAATGAAGAAATGACCGCTCCTCTCACATGTACTAGCGCTGCCAGAACTAGCGATCTCTCTCTCTTCCTTGCCCCCCCGCTCCTCAGCTTGACTCCCAGCGTCAATACCCCGTACTTCATACTGCCAACACTTTTCTTCTGTTTCATTTTAAAAATGAAGTTAAACATCCACGAGAAATTTGCGCTGTCTGCCACATTAATAGAGGTTTTCTGTTAATGCTCAAGAAACAAGTAAGTTATAGACTGCGAGTCTGCTTCCCGAGTCTGAATCCCGAGTCACCAACAGTGCTCAACAAAGCAGTTAAAGTGTTAGAATAACAGTAAGAATAATTCATTTTCTTTTGAAGCTGCACTTATGACACAAGGAACCACGAAGGGGAGAAAAAGTCAATGTTTTAATGAAATCCTGCAGCCTTCTCAACTGCTGCATGCATTGCTGTGAGTTTGAACTGAATTGCACCAGGTAGTAGAACATACGTCTCAGTGTAAAAAAAAAAAATATGTATACATATATATATATATATATATATATATATATATATATCTCCAGGAAGCATGTAGACAGATGCATTAAAAATATGTAAGCAAATAAATAAAGTAGGTTAAACACAGCAGCATCCTTTACTTCAATAGCACCAGTTGAGGACTACTTTACAGCAAATGCATCTGTATGTATTTTTATTAATTTTGAAGGACTCTTTTTACATTGTGAAAATATTTTATAAAAATATTAGCAAATACTCCATTTTCTAAGTGCAATAATACCCTCCAGGGTGGGCGGTATTAGGCTATACGGACCTTCCAGGGGCTATAAGGCCCTCCGCTCATGCATCGGGCCCTCATTACGCCCCTAAGTGTCTGGTATAGCCCAATACTACCACCCTTGGGTATTATTGCTTACCTATTCTATTCTATTCTATTCTACATTCCCTGCATTAGCAGAATGGAACTCCTGTGCCTTGTAAAACACTTTGGGACACAGTGTGTGTGCAAGTCATGTTGGCTGAGTGTTGTTTAGCAAATTGATTCACCCTGACCCCCTCTTGCTTCACTAACTGACCTCTCCCCTTTGTCCTTCCAGTCCATGGCCAGGCTACTCAGACTGACTGGAAACTCAGCTGTATTTTTTCATTATACAGAGAGGTTGGGGAGATATTTCCTAGTTCCTACAAGCATCAGATGGTACCTCAGCTATGCTACCTTTGTCATTTTGCATTGCAATAATTTAGTAGCACAAAAACGCTCCATTTTACAGATGCAATTTCATTTTTTTTTTTTTCAGAAAAAAAAATAAAGATTAACTTTACATTTGTTGTGTACTTTTCTGATACCTTTGATTCTTTCTTTAGTTTCTATAGAGTCTCACTGGACACCACTATAGAAAACAGGAGCAGGATCAGAGAACAGATTCCAAGACTCATTTAAGTAAAACAGCTGTCTTATAGTTATTTTCCAACTGCATAACACAACTAAGTAAGCTCAGCAAACACACAGAAGTCTTGGCTACACACTGGCTCAAACTGGTTACACATGTACTCTATTTCCTGAGTGCCTGATTCACACTGAAGGAGTCTTAAAGAGACAACAGCATATATTACACCCCCCCTTTTTTAACCAAATTGCCCACAAACAATTCAAACTTTTCAAATG
The DNA here is from genome assembly GCA_016271365.2 of Neoceratodus forsteri. Classification (NCBI taxonomy): domain Eukaryota; kingdom Metazoa; phylum Chordata; order Ceratodontiformes; family Ceratodontidae; genus Neoceratodus; species Neoceratodus forsteri. The sequence goes on from CM028136.1 coordinate 952,532,661, forward strand.
TCCACTTTGGAGTCTCTTTACTCTCTATGTTGAATCTTTCAAAATGTCCAAAGGAAAGTTTCCAACACTTGCCCTTGATGAATTCAGGTGTGTACCACTAACCGAAACACAGTCACTATACTTGACAGGCCTCTTCACTGTCCTTCCTCTTCGAGTGAGCCTCTGTACGCCTGTAGGGGACTCTGGTAGCATACTTGGTTCTTTGCCTTCACCTTCTACGGATTCCAGAGGTTGAATAGGTTCCACCTCAGGCACTTCCACACTCTGTTCTGAAGTGGCACCAGTCTTGATCACCTGTTCACCATTTGCTGCTTCAGTGGCTATTGTAACATTCCTGTCATGTCTCAGGTGACGTCTGTTCTTGCAAAAATGTGCACCACTTGGAGTAACAATGGTGTATGATCTGGGTTCAGGTCTGGTGCCCTCGACTGTCACTGGCTGCCATCCTTGAGCTGTCTCCATACATAGTCTGTCTCCAGGATGTAGTATGGATAAGTCTTTGGCACTATAGTTGTAATACTCCCACTGTTTCTGTTGTGCTAGTTTAAGTTTGCGATGGGGTCCTTTAGGTGCATGTGGCTGAAGCACCTGTCTTGTTTCTGGTAAGGTGCTTCTTAACACTCTGCCCATTAGTAGCTGAGAAGGTGAGTATTTCATAGCTGAAATGGGAGTGTTCTGTAGACTAAAGAGTGCTAAATGTGGATCAGTTCCAGTGTAGGATATCTTCTTAAAGATCAGTTTTGCTGGCCCACCAGTGCAGCGGTTGGATTTCCGCTTGCGACACCAGCGACCCGGGTTCGGGAACGAGCCCGGGTCACTGGAGGGCTGGACGGGGGGAGAAGGATTGAGCATCCTAGGGACAGCTCTCCTTCTCAAGGGGGAGGGTAAGGGACTGGCCCGGCGCCTGCTGGCTCCTACTGGAGGCTGGGAGTATCACAGGACGCATGGCCCAATACTAACTGGGGAAGGAGTGGACGTCAGCATATGCCATGACGTCACTACACTGCCCCCAAACAGAGAAAGCCAGGAAAATCACTCGCTGGCCCTCCGGATTATGGCTCTCTGTTCCTAAGGGCCTCCAGTGCCTTCTCGGTGCCTCCTGTTCCCCAGCAGCATCCCCGGGCCCTAGAAGGATGTGCTGGGGCTATCCTCCCCCCAGTGCCTTCCCCCTTAGAGGAGAGGGACCCACCTAGTGAAGGGATACACCGAGATATCCTGGGGGTCGGCTCCGATTTGGGGACTAGAGAAGGGCTGGGCAAGGACAGAAGAGGTCGGGGGAACTTGGCAGAGCCTGAAGAAGTGGAGGAACAGTGAGCACGGGGGCGGAAAAGTAGATAATGCAAAAAAAAAAGATCAGTTTTACAGTTTTTATCATTCTCTCAGCCTGACAATTCAGCTGTGGGTATCCTGGACTGGGATGGATCAACTGTATTCCCCACTGTGTTCCAAAAGAATATATTTCCTTACTAGAGAAAGGCATGTTGTCTGTGACCATTTCTTTCAGTATCCCATGCCTCAAGAAATGGAAAATACGTACTTACCGTAATTATTGATCTTCTTTTGTATCTTCACTATTCATTACTGCTGGGTATAAGCCAGAGGTGCACACCCACTACGGGAGTTTCTTTGGGTTTTTTTGGAGGTAGGAGTCGGCAACTACAGCACTGCCCATTAGAGCGACGCACTATGTGGTGCGTGAGGGGTGAACATTATGTGCTGCAGACTCCTCCTCCATCCCAGTTCTGTAAGCTGGAGAGGCGAAATAAAAAGAATAGAAGAATAAGAGTGAGACAAGAGAGCCGAGGGATAGTTAAAGGAAAGGAAACAAACTGAAAAAGGAATAAGTCAAAAAGAGGACAGGAAAGAGAAGAATCCTACCCTGAGGGACCGCAGGACCTCCTTTCTTGTGTGGCTCTGAGTGAGGAACAGATAAGGAAAAGGAAGAAAGAGGAAAAGGGAAGAAGAAGAAGAGGAGAGGATATTGGGAGGAGGGAAAAAATACTGCCACAAATGTTGAGTGAAATTGGCTTGAAGCTTATCAGCTCAGATCTTGAGCAGGGAAGCAAGGATCCCTTCAGACAAAACTGGTTCAAATGGTTCAAACGAATCTTCTAGACAGCTTAAAATGAGAGAGGCAGATTTCCTTACACATCTCGCTACCATATTACCCCTCACTCCAGCTGAGAGCTTACAGAATGCCAAGGCAAATTCTGTTCCGGAGAGGGAGAGCCCCCAACCAGGTAAAGGGAAAAAAAAGACCCCTGTATCACACCAATATGTGCTATTTCCAGGGGGGGAGGCCTAAGAGAGGGCAACGTCTTGTCAAGATGGACAGAGATAGAGAAGGAGCTCCTTCTGACTCCCTGGAGAAGGAAGGGCCAAATGAACCAGACCACCAGATCAAGATGTTAATTTTCAAATCGGGCTAGAACAGATGTTGACTAGCCTGGGTCTGGCGTTACCAGGTAATTAAGGGACACCAACCAAGTTTAAAGACTGAGGGTTAGAGGACTATGTTAGACTAACCCTGATGTCCGGAGACTGAACTAATCTGTCCCAAGTAAAGTTCCCGAAGGAAAACCTTCCAGGAAATCAGAAAGAGTTCCTTCAGATGAAAAGGGTGTCACCTCCTACTCAAATTCTTCTACATATTTTAGAGAAGAACAGAAGGTCCCAAGGAACCAGAGAATTTAGTTACCCCCCAGAGGAGGAGGGGGAAGGGTAGGAGGAGGGTAATTAGGATGGGGGAGACGCCCAAGAAATGAGGTCCATGAGGGGAAGTTGAGATGGATTCAGCAATGAATGGTGAAGATGCAAGAGAAGATCAATAATTACAGTAGGTACGTAATTTCCATATCTTCCCTTGTCAATCTTCACCATTCATTACTGCTGGGTGAGTGCCAAGCCCCCCCAAAGGAGGCCTGAAATTTGGACCTGAGAGAACAGATCCCTCAGCCTCCTACTGGTGGAAAGCAGGAGGGGGAGATCCTAACCAACAGACTGAGGCAGTCTAAGGTTGCTGAGGGCGAAGGGGTGTTCCCTGTGGCTGGGGGGATGGAGGATGCCCATGAAGAATCCTCCTTGCCCTGTGGTAAAAAAGGGAGGTCACCCTATACTGGGCAATGGGTGACAGTCTGGACAGATGAAGCCATGCCATCCACCTAATGCAGATCACTGTCCCTGCCAGTCTGGAAGCCACCTCATTGGCATCATAAGATGCCCTTGCTTGGTGCCTTGCAAGCTCCAGACCCTGTGCAGAGAGGGCAATGGCTTGTCTAGACTGCTCCTTATCAGGCATAGATGCCAGTACCTGCAATAGCATTGACCACAGATGCCTGTTGTAGGCAGTGTAGTGTGCCTGATGTGAACCTATGCACATCAACATACGACTTGAAGAGAAGACTCTTCATCCCCACCAATCAAGTTCAGCAGAATCTGGATCCGAGAGTCTGGCATCGAGGCCCAGAAGGAGTATCTAGGGATGGGAGGCCTGAAGGCGGGTGAGGTAGAGAACCTAGAGACTCATGGGGGGCACAATACTATCTCCTGCAGTCTGCCGAAGCTGGAGAAGGGGCGGCTGGAGACTGCCAGGTGCAGATAGATGCCTCCAAGAAGGGGATCGACCAGGAATGCACCATGAGGTGGCAAACACTGAATTAACTGAGGAATGCACATGTCTGCTAATCAGTATTGTCTCTGCAGTTAAAGGAGATACGAAGCTCCGAAATTAGCCTCGAAAGGAACTGCAGATATTCAGTGAAATCAGTGTTAGAGGAGAGGTGGACAGAAGGTTCCTCTTCCTCAGAAGAGGAAGACAAGGAGGAAGTGGAACTCAAATGTTCAGAAGACTCTTGTGGTGGGGGGACAGGTGGAAGATCTGTTCATCCATGGCCCTGACATAAAAAGGGAAATCCTCCATAGTAGCTCTGAAAGTCTCCCAAGTTAATGGCCCCGTAGGACCCACATTGCCCGGGAGAGAGGGGGTGGCTGCAGAGGGATGGGTGAGGGACACCGAAGAGCACTTGCCTGGCCTTTGTCAGGGCTCTGAGATCCAGGGAGCAAAGTCACCAAGACTGGGGACCCTGAGATGATACCGGGTTGTGAGGAGGCAACGTGAGAAGGCAAATTCTGAAACAGCCCAGAAGGGGACTCTCCCCTGTGACATGACTGAGGTTGCATGTGTCCAGAAAGGCAACCCTCAGTACCACCACTAGAAGGCGCTCTGAAGACCTCGAGAGAAAGGTGGAGTTCAGTGCTACGACTCCTTCCCACACCACTCAGGGCAGTGGGAATGCATCACTGTTCCTCACCCCGATCTCTTGACCCCTCTGATTCTGAAGCAGCCTTCTTCCTCGACACCAGTGTAGGAGCTCCCCACTGCATGAGCCTCTGGAAGGAGGCCACAGAAGCAGGGCTCTCCACCCCCTCCCAAAGAGCCTCAGCAGCACCAGAGATGGCAGTTGCCTGGGCCCTCTCAGGAGGAGGCATCCTCTCATGAATTCCAGAAGGATCAGCCGTAAAAGGTCCCAGGCCACCTTTAGCCATGGGACCCTCAAGGCGAACCTGCTCTAGGGACATGGGGAGAGGAACACTGGGCCACCTGACACTGCGGCCTAGAGAGAGTTCCAAATCCGAAGACTCAGGATGCCAATCCAGATTCACCTCTGCATTATCCTCCCCTTAAGAGGAGTTGAGCAGAGTGATCTCCAGAGATGCAACCCCAGAAATCTCTCCTGCAATGGCACTCAAAATGGCATTGATGTAGGCCATGATGACGCCAATGGTGCTGCTCGAGTCCTCCGCCCTATGGATGGTGCTGGGAACCACAATGGCACTGCAAATGGTGCCACCTAAGTCCCCAGCACCGCGAATCGCACCAGAGCTCAAAACAGCACTGCCAGCGACACCGCAACCTCCTCCTCGGCAAAGCTGGAAGTGGAGGAGGTTCCCTTCTCACCAGGCTGTATAGACCTGGGAGGGGACCCGGAGGAAGGGTCAAGAGATCTGGTCTGTGAGGCACGCGGGCGACGTAGTCCTCCAAAAGTCGGTGGAGTCCTGACGACTTTAAACGCATGGATTTCCAAAACATGGCGGTCCATGGAAAAACAGGCGTTGCAATGGTCTATATCATGGTTGGGTCCCAGGCACCAAAGACAAACATCATGCTGGTCTGAGACGGAAAACTGCCAGCCACAAGGGCACTGGTGCATAGGGGCATGGCCGGCCTAGGATTTATGCTTGGATCCCAAATTGGACATGATGCAAAATTAAATAATAAACAGAAAAGCTTCTGGTGCCATCGAAACACAAATCTGAACAGTCTTACCACTTCAACTGCATTGGAAAGGAACCAGGATGAAGGCTGTAAACAAACTTTGAACTATAGGCTTTAATGGTGCAGCAATAACTCTCGATGCAGCAGGTGCAGCCCCGACGGCGGGAGAAACAGAACTGGGATGGAGGAGGAGTCTGCGGCACCTAACGGCCCCCCTCACACACCACATAGTGCGTCGCTCTCGTGGGTGGTGCTGTTGGCGCCGACTTCTCCCTCAAAAAAAAAAATCCTGTAGCGGTACGCGCCTCTGGCTTATACCCAGCAGTAATGAATGGTGAAGATTGACAAGGGAAGATTACTGACTTGAGGTTGACAATTATCTTTCTAGATGTTTTATCTTGCAGTCTCAGCACTTCCAGGTACTTTGAAAAATAATCTACAAGCAGCAAAAAAAGATCTATCTTTAAAGTCAAAAATATCCACAGCTAGCTTGTACCAGGGTAACTCAAGAATCTGGTGGGACCACAATGTCTCTTTTTGATTTCTTGGAAGATTTTCTTGACACACTTTGCAACTTTTGACCACTTGTTTAATGTCTTCAGACATTCCTGGCCAGTACAAGACCATTCTGGCTTTAGCTTTTGATCTTTGGATCCCTTAGTGAGCATCGTGTAATCTTTTTAGCATCTCTGCTCTGGCACCTTGCGGTATCACCACTCTCTCTCCAGACATGAGCAGTCCATTCTCTACTGCCAGTGACTGTCGTATTGGCCAGAATACTTGTAAAGTAGGTGGCACATGTTTTCTTCTCTGTGGCCATCCCTTCTTGTTCAGCTCTATTACAGCTTTCAGCATTTCATCTTTCTGGGTTTCCACAGTAGGCATGCTGAGCAGTTTTGGGCTTAAAGTTTCTGTCATCTCCATTGCATATATAACTTTTTCATCAAAGATTTCTTTATATTTGTCAGAACTGTCCCTTTCAACTGCCCTTGAATGCATGTCAGCTATGCACATGAGTTTTCCTGGAGTATATGACACAATCAAATCATACCTTTGTAGTTGCAGCAACATTCTCTGTAGCCTGGCAGGAGCTTGCCCCAGTTGCCTTGAAAGAATAGCTTCTAGAGATTTGTGATCTGATTGAACTTCTACAGTGACTCCGTACACATACTGATGGAACTTCTTTGTAGCAACCATTATGGCTAACCATTCCTTTTAAATTTGTGCATAGTCTTGTTCTGCACAGGGCAGTGCACTGGATGCATATGCAATAGGTTGTCCTGCTTGCATCAGACATGCTCCTAGACCACCTTTTGATGCATCTGTTTGTATTTCTAGTGACTTTGTACGATCATAAAAACTAAGGACTGGTGCTCTTGTCAGGGCTTCCTTTAAATCTTTCAGAGCCTTTTCATGCTCTGGTCCCCATTGCCACATTGTGTCTTTTTTAAGCAGCACTCTCAGTGGTGCAGTCAAAGATGCTTCATTTGGAATATATTGAGCTAGGTATCTGGTCGTGCCCAGTAGTCCTTTCTTGTGCTCTGGTGGCTTCATATTGTTTATTGCTGTTACTTTCCCTTCATCTGGCTTTACACCCTCTGAAGTAATGACATGGTCCATGTATTTGACTTGATTCACCATGTATTGTATTGTGTCTTTGTTGAATTTGTCATTCATCTTTTGTGCTCTCTCTCCATGACTTGACACAATATTTGATCATGCTCTTCTTTTGTGGATGCAGCTATGATCATGTCATCTGCTATGATGTGGATGCCATCAATGTCACCAAAAGCTTCTGTATTTTTCTGCTGAAATACCTCACTTGCAGATTTTATCCCAAATGGTAGTCTATTAAACTTGTAATGGCCCCATGGGGTATTAAAAGTACACAGCAGTGAAGAATCTTCATCTAGGATTACCTGCCAGTAACCATCCTATTCATCGAGTATGGTGAATGTCTGCTTTCCAGCCAGCTTGCACTGTACATTCGCAGGGGTCGGAATGGAAAAATGTTGTCTTTTCACTGCCTTATTGAGGTCTCTTGAATCCAGGCAGACTCCCAGGGTTCCATTTCTTTTTTCTGTGATTACAAGACTGTTCACCCACGCCGTGGACACCTGCACTGGACTTATAACACCTGACTCTTGTAGCTGCTGTAAGGTGTCTTTCAATTTGTCCATGACTACATAGGGAATTTTTCTACAGCCATGTATTTCTGAAGTGACCATAGTGTTCATAAGAATATGATGTGCTCCCGGGAAATGACCTAGACCTTCAAATACCGTAGGATGCTGTGCAATTAATGCTGTTTAGTTGCTGGAGTTTGAACATGCACAGAATTAATTCTGCGTATCAAGCTGAGTTAAACACATGCTCTCCATCCAAGTAAAGGTGCAGTGTTTTCATTTGTAATGAAGAACACAGACTAGTTTTCTTGTTGTGCACTTCCACTTACAATGTGGAGCAACCTTGAGGTACAATTCTTGTTCCTCCATAAGCTACTAGCATTGTGTTGGTAGGCCTTATCTTTACAGGACTTGGCAACTTGTTTGATGTTTCAATTGGAATTACGTTTGCCTCTGTGCCTGTGTCAAGTTTAAATTTAACAACAGTTTTCTCAATATTAACATCTGCACACCAGGCTTCATCCAGTTCTACTTCCACACTGCTGGAGTTCATTTTGTACATTACTCCAACAAATAATGTTTCTGTCTCTCTGGATTTCTTTTTACTGGTACTGGCTTCTGAGTTTTTGGTCCTACAAACCTTGGAATAGTGATTTTTTCCTCCACACTTGTGACATATGGCACCATATGCTGGACACTGTTTTGGCTGGTGGACCTTCCCACGCCATTTACATTTCAGTTCACTTGTACTGGAAGCCTTATGTGTGCTATTTTTGTTCCATTTTCTGTTGTCCTTTTTAACACTGTGCTGTATGAGAGCTTGTACTGACCTCTCCTGGGTACTTCCTTCTATTGCTTGCACCTGGGCCTTTGTGATCTCTTTCACTCTGCAAATATTTACAGCTTCTTCTAATGTTAAATCAGGATCAGCTAGAAGTTTCTCTTTAAGAGCATCATTGGTTACACTAAACATAAGTTTATGTCTTAGCATCAGGTCTTCTGCATCACCAAATTCACAGTTCCTTGCTTTTTGTTTCAACTCAGTTAGAAATTGGACTATACCAGCTGAGTCTTGCATGGGGTGTGCCCAGAACTGATGTATTTCAAACTTTTCCTTGGATTGCAGTACTTTCTAAATGCTTCAAGCACTTCAGCCATTGTGGGTGCTTGAGGATCTGCATATGTTATGCTTATAGTGTTGTATATATAGGATAAATCATGGGGAGAAGTGTGTTACAAAAACACACTCCCGAGTTGATGGATGTCACATAAACCCCGAGGGGTTTATGAATGCCATCTAACAATGAGGGTGTGTGTTAAATTCGAGTTTGACACACTTCTCCCCATGATTTATTTTATATAATTGAAGGGCTCCGTTTTTTCTATGATGAGACTTATTAATTTAATTATTAAATTAATTATAACCTATGTGCAGTAGGAGAGGCTACAAGATTGAGCAGCACCATGAAAAGTGCCGTATAGGGACCCGTTGACTGGCTGTGTGCTGTTCCCCCACCGTGCGAGACAGAGAGAGAGAGAGAGATAACTGAAACCTTCAATTCACAATTACTGCATTTTCCATTTTCTCTTGAGTTTTCCACCCAAAATGAGCAGCACACCTGCCTGCACCAAGAGAGAGAGACCGATAGCAAGAGAGACACCAAAACATGTAATTCAGAATTCAGTCAGTTTACCCGTGAGCCTAGAAGCAGCAGAGTGTGTTTTGTGATGGAGGTAGCCAAAAGAAGTAAGTGTTTTTCTGGAGTCAGTACTATTTGAGAATATGAGGGACAGTTGGAAACACGGCTCTGTTTATTTACTTGTCTCGAGTGCTTTGGTATGGAAAGGGAGCACGTGAATGCCATAACACCTACTCAGGTGTTATGGTATTTAACATACAGTTTTGTCTATGGGAAAAAATGGAGACTTATAATTCTAATCCTTCATCACGAATAGTGTGTAACAGAATAGCTATTTTTAGTTTTTCAGATTTCTCACTGACACCAATTGCTGTCATGTAAATCTGCAGCCTTTGTTCCCATCATCTCCAATTTTCAGTGAGATTTCCAGTTAACATTAAAGGATTGGGTGGCTTGAATTGACCCATGAATAACACACACAACACTTTCAGTTCTAACTTCAGTTCTGTTTAAGACTGTGCAAATCTTCTTTTGCTATATTCTGGGTACTCACTGTTTTCTGGTCCTGGGTTCTCTGTATTTTTTACTCTGTCACTCCTGGTTTGGCTTTCACTTCTGACACCATGTTGTACACTTTTCTGATACCTTTAATTCTTTCCTTAGTTTCTGCAGAGTTTCACTGGAGACCACACACTGTCTCAAACTGGTTACACGTGCACTCTATTTCCTCAGTGCATGACTCATACTGAAGGAGTCTTAAAGAGACAACAGCATATATTACACCATTCGCAAAGTTGTACAGACTGAGAGTTAATTGTGCTTTCTCTCTGAGATCATTCGTTGTCATTCTTGTAATTATGGTGGGGGAAGGGCTAAGCTAAACAACCCGAGGACCTCTTCAGTGATATCACCTAGGTCAGCTGCATGTTCACGAGAGAGAGCTGCCACTTGCTTAACAGTTCTCATGTGCTCTTCTCTTTGCAGAGAACAGAAAGTTAGCAAAGCATTACAGACACCGACATGAAGCAATGGCAAGGCACAACTCCCTCACTGACAGCCATAAAAAGGCATATCCCAGTCCCACAATGAATGAACTTCAAATGGACAGCTACAGAACACTTCCTGACTTTTATCCCAATAGGAACTGATCTGTTATGCAGACCAGTCCTAACTCACCAGCTCTGTTACACAGAAAGAGAGGAACAGAAGCCGTCAAAGATGAGATGTACAACAGTGTGTGTGTTAGGGGGAGAAAGTGCTATGACAAACAGTTTGTAATCATAGTAGCTACCAAAGATACATAGACCCTGAGCAGTATTGCACTGTGCTAAGTCAGAGGTGAGTTTAGAAAGAAATATGCAGGGGTCCTGGACAGGATTACAGAGGCTGTATTCAGCCTGTTCCCATTGCTGTGAGAGGTGTAGTCATTTCAGCCCAGCAGTAATTGAGGTCCTGGGAAAATCCTAATCCAGGTTCAGTGCACCCCCCATCAAGACTGGTGAGCCCCTCATTGAGACTGTGAAGGGGCAGAGACCAAGGAGAGCGAGGCATCACATATTGAGACAGTGGGGGGGGGGCCTTGATGAGTCTAGTAAGGCCATCCAGGAGATGGAGAAGTACCCAGCAATGGGAGACTTGGATGCCTTGGATTTGTGAGACTGTGCACCAGAGGAAGAGGAGTCATGGGAGGCAGTACAGCACAGTGGTTTAAGGCTCTGAGCTGCAAATCTGGAGACCTGGGTTTAAATCCCACAGCCCCCACTTGCATACTGTATGACCCTGAGCAAGTCACTTAACTCTCCTGTGCTCCCAGGTTGCACCTATGAACAAACTTTCAGCTTAGTGTGTCTTGCCTGGTTAAACAATTGGGAAAAAAAAGAGCTGGCCCTGCAGCCCACACACAGTATAATGACTGAGTAATCAGCACTGTAGTGCCAGGCCTCTGTGGCAGCAGCTATGGCAAATTGCAGCATCCAGCCCAAGGGGGTTTGTGGAATGGAGCAGGACCAACAGGTGAAACACCAACTCAGAGCACCCTCCAAGTAAGCGCACACCATAAAAAAAGTTGCACAAGCAGCTGAGGCAATGTACATTTCTGTCCTTTCAAGCAGAGCTGTACTCAATGGAGGTTAAGCAAAGGGACCTGGTAGTGGGTCAGCGACCACCTAGACACCCACACACCTAATTTTATTTATTAATGTATTTATTTCTTTGTTTCTTTATCTATTTATTTGGTTATTTATTTCAAAAGCACTACCAGGAAAGAAATTCAAAGCTGGCAAAAGCTAATTTTCAGATGTGTCCTAGACACAATGGCAATGCATGTGGCTATCCCCAGGTTGACCTTCAGGAACACTGATGAAATTGTGCTGGGTGACAGAAAACTGAGAAAGAAAGTGAAGGTCATGTGGGGGTTTAATTTTCCCTAACTACTCACTTGGGCCTGGGATGTTCTTGACACACTGAAATGAGTGCTTGGTGGACTAGGCAGTGTCGAAGCTGCAGAGGAGAGATTTGGGCCTTCCCCCTGAGGATTCCCTACAGCTACTTGCAAAGGAGGGCAAAGTCACCATCGAGAGTGTCCATGAGAGGCTGTAAGTTAGAGTGATGGCCACAGAGACAGACCACAATGTGGGTCTTTTGAGGCCTCTTTTTTTTGCAATTTAAATTTTATTAAATTTTTTATACATCCACAAACCGCAGTCAACGACGAAGCAATGCAAAATGTAAAAATCACACACAATCTATGAACAAATCCCCAAATAAATAAGAAAAGGCCCCCTCCTCCCAACCTCCCCTACCCCTCCGAGCACAGAGACTGACCGAGGACCAAACAAAAGGAGAACCAGGGCTCCAACCCAACAGAAAGGGTCACAATCCTCCAAACCAAACTTAATCAGGCGGCCTCTGAACAGACAGAAGAGTACGGAACTGCTCCCATGTATGCTGGAAAAGATCTGGCCGCTGGTGAAGTCTGGCGATCTGCTTTTCAACTGCAAGTGCCTGCATAATCTCACTGTACCACTCCACGTAAGGTGGGACACAATCAGCACGCTAGTGATGAAGGATGACAACTTTCGCCACCATGAAAATCACTGCAATATGAGTTTTGCAATTCCCAAACAGGGAAGGCGGAAAGTCCCCCACCAAGCATATCTCATGGGTAAAAGCATCCTCCAGACCTGACAGCTGATTGAGCAAGGCCTTAATTTTAGACCAAAAAAGGACTGCTTCAGGACATTCCCACAACATGTGATATAAATGACCTTCTGCTGACCCACAACGAATGCACAACAAAGTGTCAGACTGTTCCATCTTAAACAGTTTAAGAGGGGTGTAGCAGAGATTATGCAGTACATGAAACTGGGTCCAACGGTAATGGTCCCTTTTAATAAGCTTATATAAATTGTGTTAGATACACCTCCAATGGCCAGAATCGAGGTGCTAATACAAAACCTGCTGCCAGTAAAAACAAACACCCGATAGAGCGTCACGATCAAGGGCTGTAAGCACGCCTATAGCCGAGCTACAGGATGGGACTGGGCAGCCAAGGAAATCAGTTGAGAAATGGTGCTCTCCGCAGCTAGATACCAATGGGCACGACTGAAGACCGGTCAGGGCAGTGGCCAGTTGCCAATATTTAAAAGTGTGGAATGTGAGAATGGAAAAAAGTTCCTGTAGCTGCTGATGGGAAAGAATCTTTCCATCTTCAACAATAGAGAAAACTGATGAGGTCCCGAGCTGACGCCAAAAGACTACAGGAATCCAGTGGCCACCAATCGTAATGTTAGGATTCGCCAGAACAGGTTAAGATAGGGGTCGAGATCAATCCTCCATGAGGAATTGTTCCAGTTGTAATCTTGTGAGGCCTCTTATAAGCACATGTGCTGGCAGATGACTGTGTTGCCCCCTCACTGGGACCTAACATGCTGTTCTGTGTTTTCTTTTTTCTTTCAGGTCCCAGGATGACAAAGATGCCCTTCTAAAGAGGAGCACAGAGAGGAAGAATGCGGCTGATATTGTCTGCCTTTTGACAGAACCATCTGCCATTCAAGCTTTACCCAAGAAGTGGCTGTAAATGCATGGAATGGTTGAACACTTGGGACTTAGACTATATGGTCCTGCATTTTTCTGTTCCTAAGTTACAGTAGCCTAATGCTTGTGCTGTCATTGTTTTCTTCATACTGTAGATTGGGGAGACAATCAGCTCCCAGTACATTTATTGGCTACAGTACCATTGCAGGGTGTTGTAAAGGCCATGACCCGTATGCCTAGGGCTAGCAGGAGAGATTTGTGGGTCATGGGCCCCTCCAATAAGAGGAAACCCTGGTACAGTTTTCAGAAAAGTACTTCCAGATGAATAAAGTATATATATTTGTCTTTTTTTTGCCTCACTGGGAATGGAACAAAGGCAAAAGGCAAAAGAAGGTCTCACATGTATCTGTTATGGTAGCCATGAGCTGCAAGTTGGGTTGCCCTTTCAGCAGACATGTGGGGAGGGTTACTGGTAAGCCCCCCAAGGGAATGCAGAAGACAGCAATTATTTTGGGTGGGGAGTGTTTATCACATCCCCCTCCACTGGCCCTGATAGGTGGTGGGAGTGTTATCTGTGCCACCTGTGTCTCCCTGCCAGTGCCTGGGCTAGCATTTCAAGAGTTAACTAAAATCCAGGATCACATTCTGTAGGAGTTAGTTCAGAGGTAGGGTGTAGGTCCCAGTTGGGAGAGATCACCATGGCCTAAGGCAGAGGAAGGTCAAATTGAGGGAGGTCTCCTCTCAATGAAGGCATCCTGATAGCTTTTAAACCTGAAGGTCAGTCCTAGGTCACCCAAAGAAGGAGAAATAAGGTTTAGCCCTAAACATGTGATGCCGTAAGGAAAGATAGTGTAATGTTTACTTCAGATCTGCTGTGCAGTTGGAGATTAGGGCATGGGAGGAAGGCTCCCTGACAGGTCTTTAGACTGGGAACAAAAGTGGGGGCTGGATTCTATGATCAGGAGCCCATAGGAGGCTCATACAAAGAAACATATCTGGGGACCCTGAAGCCTCTTGTGAGTCTTCAGACCTGAGGCACACTAGTAGTTTGTGCCATGGCTAAGTCACATATATGGTTCCCGTTACATGGGCTGAGAGGGAAACAAAGGTTGTAACTGCCCTTTAGGGAATCTAGTACACTTAAGCAATAACAACAACTGAGAAGTCAATAATTTTCAAAGGATTAACGACCGGTTGGGGGTGCCTCAGGCCACTTCCTTCCAGACTGTCATTAATCCAAATAAATTACCAGCATCAAGGTTGTTACTGCAATTATGATTATAATCACAATAACAATTGTCCTTTTTGCATTTTTTTTTAGTATTAGCTGTATGGAACAAGCCGTTCGTGCCATATAGCATCAGTTGTCAGCTGGATCGTCATTTCTCAGATGTTAATGACCGATCTAGAAGCCTCCCTGGGCTCGTGAATAATTAATTAGACTTATAACTGAAAACAATGAATATTTTTAGTGGTGCTCGGATAGTGCTGTCATGGATCCGCCAGTGATCTGGTGGATGGTGGCACTATTCGAGTGGGATCTGTCCCGGGATTTGGCCGACTGTGAAGGCTGAATCCTGGTCAGATCCAACGTTATTTGGGGTGGGATCCAGGGATCCAGTACTGGATCCAGGAATCCAACATCAGATCCCTGGATCCAGCATTAGATCCCAGTGCCGGATCCAGAGATCTGGTGTCAGATCCCTGGATCCAGCAGTCGAATAACAAGGGGTCCAATGGCTGGATCCACAGGCAGATAGTGGTGGTATCCACCAGATCCACTATCCTGCCATGAGGGCAGGTATCTGGTGGATCCAGATTGGTCTGGACATCATCTGAGCACTACTAAATATTTCAGTATATCAATTTGTGCACCACTTTAGTCTTTGAGTGTTCTTGTTAGCAGAGTTAGAAGTTGCTTTGCATGTTTTGGTTTGCCCCCAAAGCCCTGATCCTTGAAAAAAAATACTAATCTAGGCTGAATCACTCACATCATAAGTATTACCCCATACCTCAGGGGCACTAGGGCGAACAGTTGTACATTGATGCTTGCAAGAACATTTACTAGCACTGTGGAAGCATAAGTCTTCCCACTTTTCAACTATGTTGACATTGTCTACAGTGCTGCCCCAGTCACAACCCTTGCAAGACTGGACACTCTCTTCAGCTCTTTCTGTCACTGTGCTCTTGACTGTCCCCCTTGTACTCATCACTGTTCTATGTATCAATCTCTCTCTTTTTCCTCTGTTGTGGATAGACGCCATGCCCACTGTGCCAGTTTCATTGGCAAATTCTGGTTCAGTTTGGTTTCCAACTCTCCTACCTCCCTCTCCCGACCTCCCCCCACTCCCATGCTCTCAGAAGCTCAAATGTTCCTGCCCTAGTAGTCCCTCTGATCTCCATGACCATAGACAAAGCTCCTTACAGCCACCATTTTCCTAAAATCTGGAACTCCCTTCCCCCTGCCATCTGCTAATCCTCCTCCCCCTGGGTCCTTTCAAACCACCTGAGAAGTCTCACCTCCCTCTCCTGCAATTTCTCCTAAATCCCCCCACCTGCTCCCCTCTGACTTGTTTCCTAGTGAGTAATCCACTGTGATTTAGAAAATGGGCTTTTTATTTCCTGGCATCTGATTGGCTAGTACCCTTGCCAGGGGGGTACATTAACTTTCAATAGATGCCCAGGAAATAAAAAGTACCAACCTATAGTGCCCCTGCACCCAGTAAAGTATCCCAGTGCCCACCCTCCTCCCTAATTGGCTAAAACTACCTCATTTGATTTTCAAATCGCCCACCATTTTTCTCTCCCACTTAACGAGAGATACTGCCCCCCAAAAAAGCGCACCCTATTCCAGTGCCAGCCAGCTGCCTAACTCAACCAGAGATTAACCTTTGCTGAGCTAATTCCAGGCTATCTTTGTTTTTTTATTTTTTGTTTGTTTGTTTTTTTATTACACCACACCATCTTGTCTCATGTCCCTCCCAAGACTGCTTGGCCAGAGTTATTCAGACAGCTAGTGCCCCCCACTGTATCTCCAGCCGCAGCACAGCACATCAAACACTGTAACACTTTGTAACTCACAGCATGTGCCAACTGGTAAAATGCACCCCCAAATAACTTCTATGAGAAATATTTTACAATTGGTCTCCTGACATTCTGGAGTCTCGCTGATATGGTCCGCCCCACCCGCATGCAAGCCTCGTATTCCCGTTACCAACCTACTCTGCTCTTTGACTGCTTCATCTGACCACAGGAGCTGTTGAGACACATGTAACCCCCTTGTTACCCAGGGTTACTAGAATCCCAGTAAGACCTAGTGGTAGGCAGGGAAGGCAGCTTGTGAAACTCCAGTTAAATGGGTTTCACACTGTCTCACTCTGTTCTCAGTCTCAGCTGAAACTGGGGGATGACATCACCATAGAACTGTCGCAGCTGCATGAGCCACAATGGAATCTGCAGCAAGGAGTTGGAGTAGAATGTTGGGAGGTTTGAACAGTCAGTCAGTAGTCAGTTGGAGTTCGGAGCTTGTTGTGAGAGGAGCACAGCTGCTCTGTGTTAGGCTCTTGGAGCCTCAGCCCTGACATAGGGCTACAAGTAGGGAAAAGTGTGTGTTTCCACCTAAAGAGAGACACAGTGAGCTATTTTAAAGTGGTGGAGACTGCTGAATCAGGTCTCAGTGCCCTTTTGCCTGCATTTCAAGGGGCAACCCCCTGGCTACTGCTAGTGAAGAAGCTGCCTTATTTTGTCCAAGAGTATGGGAAACAAGAAGATTTCGTGATTCATCTGTGGGGCACCTGCAACCGGAGGGTGAGTTCTGCTCTTTCTAAAGGGCCCATGTTTCACCCTGTACTTGTGTTATAGTGGGGATTGGACTACTGAAGTAGTGGGAGGCCTAGAGTAATAGGCTTAGCAAAAAGTAAAAGTATGTTCAAGTCCAGCACAAAGGGGAAGTCAAGACATGTAGAGGAGATGTGACATATATCTACCCAGTAATCTACATTGCCAAGCTTTCAGAAAAGAGTTGTTTAGTATCCAGAGAAATGACCGGGTATGGATTGTGGGAGCTGGAGGTGGGAGACTCCCCCATCTTTAGTGACCAGGTCCACCTCTACGGATTTGCTCTGTGGATTTCTACTTTGCCTCATGCACTTGGCTAGTGATGAGGGAAGTACCCAGACATGGGATTGGAAGGAAAATTCCCTCTAGGAGTCAAAGACTGTAAGGTGGTTTGGGGAGCCATCAACAGGAAAACTGGTTCATTCCCATAATGGACTGCAGATCAAGTGGCCGGAGGGGGAGCCGGGTCAGTGGGGAAAACCCAAGTAGTGTACAAGTTGGGCTGTGTACCCAAAGCTGCGTGCAAGTTCAGGCTGTGTGCCTGGTAGGTTTAGAGCCTGAGGGCTGAAAATATGAAGAAGTGTTTTGTTATCTCTAATCTGCACTACCAGGAATGTAGCCCCGTGTGGGTCCGTCTATGCTTTGTTTGTTCAGTTTGGATGTGAATAAAAGCCACACTGTAGAATCCCATTCCTGGTTTTGGACATTACAGTTATTGCTTCCTGTGTTCAGATTTACTTGGGTGCCCCTGTGCAGAGTAGCCAAACCTAGGCCCCCTGTGCCGAGTAACCTAGTCCTCCCCGAACCCAGTCTCCAACAGGTACTGCTGTCAGCTTCAACAGCATGCCACCTGTCGTTTTGCAAAAAGGCAGGGGTGAGGGGTTATGCACAGAAGAGAAAACCTTAAAAATAAATTTTTTTTACATGCCAATTTATCTTTCTACTCCATGTCTCACATTCCCCTGTTCCTATTTTATCAGTTGTGATGCCTGCTGTACGTTCTCCTTGTTTTGTTCTGTCACTGACTTCCAGACCTCCGAAAAATACAAGACAAAGTTTAAAAGTAACTTGTTCCAGTCCTCTTTTCACATAATAAAAAGCAAAACCAGAACACTGGCCACGCATGTACAGTATGTTTTGGATAGGAGGACGAGGCAAACCACAGCCTGAGGATGGCAGTGGCAGAAGTTAAACAGCCTACAGGTGCAAACGCCTTTAGAGAGAGAAACCCACTCTCCATCTCCTAGGAGATGACAAGGATGGTGATAGTGTGGGTGGGGGTATAAATAAAGCCTGAAAATTAAAGGAAAACAAACTTGATGGTGGTAACAAACGTACTTCATAACGAAGGGGGAGGGAGCAGCAACTGCTTAAATCAGCTGTTTTGTTTGAACTACAGACTCCCAAGTAGGACAAAACTCCACAGCTCAAAAAAAAAAACACGTAAGTATAATGCAGGCTGAGGAACTATTTTATTACAAAAGTTACTTTAAATTAATTTTTTTATAATTTTTATTCAACTGTTTTTTTTTTTACAGTGCCCATTTTCTAAGCGCAGTAATACCCTCCAGGGTGGGCGGTGTTGGGAAATACCGGACCTTCCAGGGGCTATAAGGCCCTCCGCCTGCAGCATCGGGCCTCATTACGCCCCTGGGCAGTCTGGTATTTCCCAATACCACCCACCCTGTCGTATATTATCACTTACTTAGTCACTGGTGTTCTATCTTAGAATTCATCCACTATACTTGCATCTCTCAAATGTAATATAACTTGGGTTGCACTACTCTTAGTAAATGTTTGCTGACATATGTTTGTTTATAAATTTAGTAGTTTTGTCTGCGCTGTATATGGACTGATGACTGTTTCTCTGTTACATTCACGTTTGTATGGTATTACCCTCAATGTATCATATGATTGTGTACTATGAAAATTGTCTCCAACATGTACATCTTGTGCTCTCATGCTACCAAAGTCCCTCTTCTACAACTTTCCTTTTCCCACAGGATGCATTTGGAAATTAGCTCCCAGCTCAGCATGTCTTTCCTGGTGAAACTTTTTTAAATAAATAAAATAACTATTTAAATATGCTGCCTGTTATTACAGTGCTATTTCAAATGTGTACTGCAGTTCAGTGTGCTCCAAGGTAAACTTATTTTTGTGATAGCACTGCTATAGCACTGTGGTGCCATACAGTGAACTGAATGAGTGATCTCAATGTGACAGCAAAATTGCTTCCCACTGAATTACTGTGTAGTACTAGTATGTTGCTTCAGGGTCATAATTTATTATCATTATTTTTTTATTAGGACCGCTCTAGTTCTCTTTCAAATGATTTCAAATTTCTTAGAACTGTTACATTGTGCAGCAGTCATATGGCACACTGAAAGGAGAACACCAGCCGCCACCTTATCACACCATCCCCACCCTCCATGTTCTGAAGCAACGCTAGAAACAGAAACATAAGATGTTAAAGGAGCAGTACACCCAGAATTTGTAAAAACATCTGTTGTGCAGAGTATTGTGATTTGTGTGTGAAGTCCCAGTGTGTCATTCCTTCTGTTGGCTATTAGGAGTTTTTCCTAAATTAGCCTGCTGGCTTTATGACCTCTGGGATCTCCATCTCAGCAAGGTTTATTGCTTTTCTTGCACCTACAATGCATCCTGTCTCATGAGACTATAGATTCAGTAGCAAGCATTACTTTAGAATCACTTCACAACAGCAGAGATGGTTGCATTTTAAGAACTATACAGAGTTCAGCTTGATGGCTACCCTCACTGTAAAGGTCTTTTTGTTGAGAACAATTGTGACACCAGTTGTGCATGTGTAACTTGCATGGGTTTCAAGATATTTACATTTGTTTGGCATGTCTACTAGAGTGTGCACTCAGAGAGAGAGAAAAAAAACATCTGCTTTTGTAAGTGCATCTGCACACATGCCAAACAAATCTAAATATCTTGAAAACTACACAAGTTACACAAAAACAACAAGCAGCAAAGTTGTTCAGGACAAAAAGATTGTTACAATGAGGGTAGTCACTAAGCTGAACTATTTACAGTTTTTTACAATATTTGCCATCCAAAGTGGGAAATTTGGTAAAAAAAAAATGGGACATTTGGTTTATTAGATGGTTATATTTTAAAAACTATACAGAGTTCAGCTTAGTGACTACCCACATTGTAAAGGACTTTTTGCAGTGAACAACTTTGCTGCTGGGTGTTTTGTGCAGCTTGTAAAGTTGTGAAGATATTTAGATTTGTTTGGAATGTGTACAAATGTGCATAGAATGCTGCACAGTGTCTTAGGAATGTCATAGCAACGCTGCCAGGAGATCCAGCACCAACATTCTGAATGCAGAATAGAGTAGAATAAAATAGTAAGGCATGGCAGGGTGTGTGTTATTGTGTAATAACATCACTCCTGGGGTGGGGTCAGGCACGAGGTGAACACAAGTGTGTCCACCACCCCAGGAGTATGTTGTTACACAATAACACACCCTGCAATTCATTATTGCTGTTTTACAATTGCCCTTTTTTTAAAGAACATGGGAAAAGAAGTTTACAATGCGTTTTTTTTTTTTTTTTTGGTTCGGCATGTATACATATTTGAAAAAGAGTCCATAGTTTCTGTTTTGTCCAGCAGGTGGTGCTGCCACTGCATGGTTGCTATGTTACCCACTTCAGGTGTATTTTTGCCTGTCTCTTTGTGTGTCTGTCATCTACCCTGCGCTATTTTTTTGTTGCTGTGTGCCTGCCCTGTCATTCATTCACATATTTGTGAGTGAGTATTACAGTATGCACTGCTTGCAGCTGCTACTGTAAGCTGTCATTCAGTGAGCAGCCATGGAGGTATGTGGGTGGGTTTACTGCCCACTGATGATGGGGGGGGAGCTGGGTGAGCTTGGGGTCCTGTGTGGGTGGGTGGGGGTGGGGTGCTACTGGACCACCAGGGAATGGTTTTGTTAACTCTATGGGTGACCAGGGTTGCCGGTGTAGTGGGGGTACCACTAGACTACCAGGGAACTCTGTTTTGGATTTTCGAGCGATCAGAGGTACTGGCAGGGAGGAGGGAACCACTGGACCACCAGGACTATAAAATTAAATAAAATACGGTGATCGGAGGTACAGGCAGGGAGGGGGGAACCACTGGATCACAGGGACTGTTGTGGGTGCTTGTGCACAGTGTTGGGGGGGTTGCCACCCACAGCCAGCGGCTGCTGTGTTGCACCCTGCACTTCAGCGTCCCGCCTGTGGGTGGCTAGCTGTTGAGCCCTTTTATACGGGCTCAACTTTGAGCCCAGGTACTGTATGTGGCACATCTCTGGGTTGTGCCGGCAGATGCGCCGCACATCCTGGGCTGAATATCGGGATGTGCCGCATATGCATGGGTATGCCCCCTGGAGATGTGCTGCATACATTATCTTTGCACTCCAGATCATCAGGAATTGCACTGAGCAATTCCCCCTTTTGAAAATTGCCCTGGGGTGCATTTCTGGGGTTGCACTGACACAACTCAGCTGCGCCAAGTGCCATCCCTTTGAATATCTCGGCCATTGTAAACATTTTTGTTGGTCCAATAAAAGGTATCAAAACACCCACTGTGTTCATCTTTTTGTACAAGGACCAATATGGCATCTAAGATTTTTCTTGGAACGTGACCAAGGAATTTTGGCTGTACAGTCATCTATAGGCCCATTTCCCTAGAAACCCATAGCATACGCAAATGACGTCTGCCTTCTAACCACAAGTGAACAATCTGGGGAGAGGGTATTACGATGTCTGATTGAATTTGGCAAAATTTGGGGGTCAAAAATCAGTCTTCAAAAACATAAGTGTATGTCGGTGGGACCAGAAAGGCCCAGACCATCAGACTTTCATGAGGATAAATTAACAATACTAGGAATTAACTTTGGTAAAGGGGATGTGGCGGAACAGAACTGGAAGAAGAAATTAAAGTTAGCAGATAAAAAAGTGGAAAGGTGGAAATCCTGGCCCATAATGACTAAACAGAAAAGAGTTTATTTGTGCAACGTGGTTCGGTTACCTATTTTATTATATTTACAGTAAGAGCAGTTTTTCCTCCACCAGTTAATTTAGAGGCTATGATATACAGTGTATTATTTAGGTTAATCTGGGGAGCAGGCAGAACCTAGGTAAAAGGAATAAGATATATCACCCCTTGAAGGACAGGGGTTTATCCATGGTCAGTCCCATAGTTTTTTATTTTATATATATATATATATATATATATATATATATATATATATTTTTAATAAGAATATGCGACCTATCCTGGCTCAAGATGATAGGCCATGGACCCCTTTTTTATTACATTGTAGTTATTTCTTACATACATTGTCCACTGGGCCACTGAAAGTGTTCAGAAGACTCCTCGAATCAGTACCAGGATATATTCTTAGCTGTTTTAAAAAAACTCAAACAATGGAAGCTTCTTTTATGTGAAGTACAAAACTATATAAGAAAAGGGATCTGTGAATACATTTTGAAATCCTTTTTTGGGGGGGGAAATCCCTTTGTTTGACTTGCTCCCCTAGGGCACAGGTAGATTGGATGATGGACAAGCTCTGAAAAACAAGAACCCCAGTGGGAGAAGTTCCATCTTGGTACCTTAAGAAGCATTTTTGCTTGCATAAAATGGTGTGTTTGGCAGGTGAGACGCCAGTGCATTTTACAGCAGCAAATCCCAATGACAGGGCTCACAGAGAATACTGTGCAAGAATGTACTGAGATCTATGAAAGAGATGCATGCACTGTGTCATATATGTGTAACCCTCCCTCCCCACCAGCCCCCGTTAACTAACAGGGCTGCTCCTCTCACCACATAGTGTCTAAGGGCAAAAGAGAGGGATAGGGTTTATTTAACAAGTACACACATTTCTTTTCTAAGCCTGCTATCTCAGACAGGCAACCAAGTGTGGCAACTACCTGGCTCACACCTGTAAGGACCATTTACCATGGCTATCAACCTGGGTCCCTGGGAGAAAACGGCTGCTCACAATTATGCAAGGTTTGCACTTCTGGACAGGGGCACCCAAGTAAATCCAGACACAATGGAAGCAATAACAATACTGTCCAAACCAGGTTGGGATTCTAGAGTGTGGCTTTTATTCACGTAACAGAGTAGGAATAATCACACAGCAAAGATGAACCCCCACAGGGCTACACATACTGGTATTGCAGATTCACCAAAGTACATAACTTCCTGAAATCCCCTTTAGCATAGGCACAATGAGCACAAACAGCGAACTCTCTGGTTCTGAAAATGGAGATTGGCACACACGGCCAGTTACTGGTGCATTTCCCATCGACTAGGCACACACGGCCAGTACTAGGACACTTTCCCATATTTCACGAGGAATAAAGGTGGTACACATGACCACAAAAGAGCCCATCCAGGCTCAAAATCTTCCAGCACCCACTATACTGAGGTGAACTGAAAACAGAATCCAAAACCCACGTCTGAGTAACTATTTCCATCAGGCACTGGCCAAATGCACTGACTGAAAATTGAACTGGTGCCCAAACTGAACCCAGAGAGGTAAACTGGTTACTCGAGATGGGGGGTCTCCCACATTTTGCTTCCAGGTTTATCCTTGGCCATTCATCTGGTTAATAACACCCTCACAGAAACTTGTAGATGCTATCTTGAAATGTTTTTCACACTTAACATACTACATGACACACCTCTGAGGTGTCAGAAAGTTAAAAGTTCTGTACTTGGACAGTTTCTCACTAGACTCCAAACGTAGGCAGACCCTTTTAAAACAGAAACAGTCTAGGCGACAGGGTCCCTTTGTCAGAGAAAATTCACCAGAGGTATGCAGGTGCCCCTCCTGGGCTGAACACAAAAGTACTCACAGTTTCTGAAGTTGTCACAGGCAGCTTCATTAGGCGGACTGGGTGAGGGGATTGCCCCAGAACCCTGAAGATCGCCCCCATCCCTCCTGGGATGGGGCAAAGGAAAACCCACTTGGCAAAGTCTCCACCACTTCAGTCGCTGTCTTCTATGTTATTCTTCTAGGGTGAGAACAAACTACCCATACCTAGAACAGTAGCTCTCTGTCAGAGCTAGGTGAGGAGCTGCGCAGCAAGCTGCAGCCTCCTCCAGGAACTCCTACTCAGGACTGACTGAACATTCCAAAGCTATCTCCCTAGAGCTGGCAACAAGTGTGGCTTATGCCGCTGTGAGAGTTCTAAGATTACATCACCCTCCAGCTCAGCTGAGACTAAAACCAGAGAATGACAGTGTGAAATCCATTTAACTGGCATTTCACTAGCTGCCTTTTCCTGCCTGCCACTGGTTCTAACTGGGATTCTAGTAACCCCTGGGAACAAGGGGGTTACATATGGGATTGAGGGGTTTGTGGAAATCTATTACTCGGCTACAACCCTGATGCTGAGCAGATGTTTTTCTGAAGTACACTATGACTGATAATTCTCACTATACTTTGCACAGAACTTACGTTTCTTCTGTTTAGATGGATTTCCTTCCCCTTTCCTTGTATCTTATTTCCTGTTCCCCTTTCCCTTTTATGATACTGTATAAGTTTAAAGAGGAGGTAACTCTTGTATAAGATTGTTTTGCATTTTTTTCCATGTGTTTTATTTATGTTGTATTTTTGTTTTAATAAAATTCCCCCTACTCTTATGAAAAGTGCCTTGGGTTCTATTACTTCCACCTGGACACCCACCAAGACACCACCATGGATGGGCAGAAGGGACCTTGTTTTAACATCTCATCCAAAGACCGACACACCATACAGTACAGTATCCCCTTAGTACTGCAGTCAGGTGTCAGTGTTTATGGTATGAGCCCAATCCCGGAGTGGGACTAGAACCCATGACCTTCTGGCCTACAGGTTACTGTGTTACCACCTGAGTCATGATGACATCTTAGTGCATTTTTGTACAACACATTATACTTATCCCTGCTTATGAAGAGGACAGGAGAGTAGCCATGATGAACTGATTGTGCTACTATGTTACTAATTGGTGTCAGCATGGCTCAGTTGGCAGCACATCCGCCTCTGGACCAGAAGGTTGTGGGTTCTTGTCCCACACTGGGATTGGACTTGCATCTAAAAATTGCTGGCATCCGAGTACAGTATTGGGGGGTGCTGTACTGCTGGGGTGTGCCATCCTTCGGGTAAGACGTTAAACCGAGTTCCCTTCTGCTCATACTGGTGGTGTCCAGGTGGCAGTAAAAGAACCCAGGGCATTCTTCACAAACAGTAGGGAACATTCCTGGTGTCCTGGCCAACATTCCCCTTCCCATGCAATTATCCAGGTTGTGTGTGGGTGATGGTGTGCGATATGGCTGCCACCACACATTCAGTCACTTCACTACCAGTCTAGCATTACTTGTAAAGTGCTTTGAGATACACTGCGTATGAAAAGCGCTATATAAAATGCTGTTTCTTCTTCTTATTATTATTATTTGGTGTAGCACTTTTGCAGCAGAATGTTTGGTGCTTCTGACTAGTTTTAAAATTTCAGAATAACATTAAAATATGAACACATGCATGAGATTTTTCTTCTCATCAATTCTATACCAAAAGGACCTCACTGAAAATTAGCTTGTCTCAGTTTGAGCTATCCAATTCAATTTGAATAAAAGTTTAACATGAAAAAAAACAGTTCTTCCATATCAGGAATATGTAAATGGTGATTTTTTTTATTATTCTGTTTCTGTGGATTAAATATTCATTGTGTGGCTCTAGTTCCTAGAGCATAGCTGCCTGACATCTCACATTAGTGAAACTGATCACAGAATGGGTCTGAGAACTGCACAGCCTATAAGCAACAGTTGGCATAACAGCTGGTATGGCTGTAGGACTACTGGACAGGGGCTGTGTCACAATAACACAAAGCTAAGAACCCAGCAAACCCTGAAATACAATCAGCACAAAAAAGGGAAAATAAAAGCATCAGGGAATGCTCCAGTATCTGTTTGTGAGCTGACAAGCTAACTCGTAAAGTAGATATACTGCAGCAATAGCGGCACAATGTCCTTTTAACAGCCTGTCATTACCTTCCCTGTTGAAGGTTTCATTGGGTGAGTCGTGGCAGCTGTTGGGTGCTTGTGGATGAATTCTCGAATTTCCTGGAAGAAACAAAAAAGTTGATACATGACTTCTGAGAACCTCTCACACTGATTTATTTATGTAGTTATTTTCAAAGTGCCTTTCTGTGCTTGCCAAGCCAATCTGCCGTTCAGGGCTCTTAAAGTTTCTAGCCGCAGTGCTGGCAAATTACACCATGACAAATTCTCCTGGCAGCAGAGAGGAGCTGTCATATGCAGGTCGGCTTATATGAAGACCTGGTTTGCTCTTCCTGAATGGAAAGGGAAATTAAACCAAGCCTACATCATTTCTATTTGTTTAACCCTTTTATAGAGTGGCCAATGCCTCCAGCAGAACTTTGAAAAACACACAATATTTAGGCAAAATTCAGCTTATATTTCACATTGTATTCTTACTCCTGATTATTTATTACTCGGGTCATTTGCATGGAAACCAGATCTTTGGTTCCTTAAAGAGCAGCTGATGCCTTCAGGAGACCGTTACCAAAACATAATATTTAGATGCAGTCCAGCTTGTATTTCACATTAGTTCTGTATCCCGCCTCCCTATTATTTATTACCAAGGTCATTTGCATGAAAACAGGATCTTTGCTCCTGAAGCGTTCATCTATTCCTGTTGCTGTCTCCCTGCTTGAGGTCATAATGTACTGCTTGTGACATCACAGTTACTCCCATGGTAACAGACTGTGATGTCACAACAGAGGATTATGACTTGAAGTAGGGAGTCAGCTGTGGAGGTAGATGAACCCTGAGGGATAAAGATCATGCATTCATTTTTTTTTTAAACTTGAGTTTTTATTATTTTCTCAGGGTCCAGTACCATATCATTTCAATTATTACAAAATGTACATAGCAGTATTAGAAATATCTTTTATCTATTCTATGGATAAAAGCAGTTCTATAATAATTACATTTCAAATCTCTAATCAGAGAAATAACAGTGGATATGGACATTTTAATCATTATTATTGGTGTAATACATTAATCTCAATATATATTATATACAGGGCCAACTGGATGTATTACCCCCTTTAACTGAAAGGAAGCGGTGTCCATGAAGAGGGGGTATGGGACTAGTAGGGAGAGGGGGAAGAGAGGAGGGGGGAGAAGCTGTAAATGAGCTTGCTTAACGATGTTCACCTGGATAAATAAAGATTTTGATTGACTGAAGCGGAAACCTCCTGGTACCACTGATGGTTGTCTCGTCTAAGTCTCCTATCCCCCCCCCCGAATCCCCACAATTATCAAATGGGACTGGCTGGTCAAATTTTCCATTGGTCATCCTTATTTCCATTTCTTGTTATCCAAAAGTTATTGTGTACCTGATCTCCATGGTATTCCAATATGGTATATTTTTAAGGTAATATATCTGGTTAATGCAGTGTCATACTTAAGTACCATTTAGTCCATCTATTCCTTATTTTGTCTGTAGGACCCTGTATTCTGGCTGTCATCATTTCCACGATGTAGATTTCTTGCACTAGGTCCTGCCATTGTTTTAGTGATGGTGGGTCTGGTTTTAACCAGTTCCGAGTGATGCTTTTTTGCTGCTGTCAGCAGTACTGATACTAAATATATAAAGTTAGTATTTTTAAATGTCATAGGAAAGTGTAATAGTATGGCAGTTTCTGGGGAGAGGTCACCTAATTCTGGAAAAATCTTGTGTATAATCTGTGCCACTCTGACCAATAGCTGGTTATTTTTGAGCAGTACCAAAAGATGTGAGCATGGGTAGCTACCTCTGCCCTACATCCCTGCCAGCATGAAGAGTCTCTGGAATTTGTAAATTTTGCTGTAATCTGGGGGCTTCAGAAGTATCTTGACACCAGTTTCCAACCAAATTCATGCCAGGTATAGGAGCTAGTTATTCGATGTTGTTGACGCCAAATCCAGAGCCAATCTTTTGGATTTAGCTCCGTTACCAGGTCAGCTTCCCAGGACACCTGTACCCTCGACTCAACTGGATGAGTCCAAGACATTTCAGCTTTGTAAAAGCAAGATATCAGGTGTCTTGGCTTAGGTTCTTCAGGGGTCTGTGTTAATAACCTAATGAGAGGGGGGATCTGAAGTTCTTCCATATTCAAACCTAAGGTGGATTCTAGATGATGTCTAATTTGCAAGCAGTGGAAGAGATCTTGTTGGATAAGGGAGAACTCATCTTGTAGTTGTTGAAATGGTTTAAATAGCCCCTGGTTATAGAAATGGTAGGCATGTTGAAGTCCAGCCCTATACCATCTCTGAAACCCGTGGTCTAATGTAATAGGTGGGAAAGAGGGGTCCCATCCTGGAATTCACATTCATTTTACTCCCTGTTTATTTCTAGGTTGTCTTAAATACCGTGTCCATTGTCTAATATAGCACTTGGTGTAGAACGAAATGGCAGGGGTATTTATTGTGGGTGGTGGCTGAAATATCATTGTATGGTTTAATGGTAGTGCTGAGAGATCTCGCTCTATCTCAAGCCATTGTGGTTCTTCCCCCAGTGGAGTTGTCCATGCTGTCATGTGAGTAAGCTGGGAAGCTATTGCATATCCTGACCATGAAGGCAATGCTAGACCACCTTTTTCCTTAGGAATTTGCAATCTTCATAATGAGATTCGGGCTCTTTTAATAAAAATAATAATTAATAATATTTTTTTATTTATAAGGCGCCTTTCCAATTCCAAGGCACCTAACACTTTAAAACAATCAAAATAAAATCCATTAACAACAATACATCTAAAATCATAAATAATCAGATAAGTAAATCTTCAGTTAACTAAAAATGCTTTATTCTACAAAAAGG
This sequence comes from Neoceratodus forsteri, assembly GCA_016271365.2. Taxonomy (NCBI): domain Eukaryota; kingdom Metazoa; phylum Chordata; order Ceratodontiformes; family Ceratodontidae; genus Neoceratodus; species Neoceratodus forsteri. The sequence goes on from CM028136.1 coordinate 952,561,459, forward strand.
TTTTTAAGCCATTCTTAAATTCCTCCACAGATGTGCACTCCCGTAACCGACAGGGTAGAGAATTCCAAAGGGTGGGAGCTGCAAAAGCAAAAGCTCTAGAACCCGATGATTTCAAATTCAACCTTGGAATCTCTAGCAACCCCTCATCGGCCAAGCGGAGTGATCGACCGGGGCAGTAAGGCACCAGAAGCTCTTTGAGATAGTCCAGGCCCTGTCCGTGTAGGGCTTTGAAAGTCACTAAACCGACTTTAAAGGTGATCCGCCACCGTATTGGTAGCCAGTGCAGTTCGCGCAGCACCGGGGTAATATGGCAGGATCACTTAGAGCCTGTCAAAAGCTGGGCTGCCATGTTCTGCACCAGCTGCAAGTGATGGATTTCAACCCCAGAAAGCCCTAGGTAAAGGGAGTTGCAGTAATCCAAGCGCGTGGACACAAAGGCGTGGACCAGAGTTGGAAGGTCATCAGACAGAACCAGATGCCTAACCCTGGTGATCTTCCTAAGATGGTAAAAGGATGTTTTGATGACAGCCGACACCTGTGAATGCAGGGTCAGTCCATCATCAAAAACTACCCCCAGGCTACGCACCCGTTTGGAGGTCAGGAGAGAGACGCCACCAAGAATAATACCAGAGGACGAACCCACACCTGACCCCTTATCTGACGACCCAGGTCCACAACCAGTACCTCAGTCTTTTCCAAGTTCAACCTCAGCCAGCTAGAGTACATCCACTCCCGGATTTCTTTCAGACAGTTGTTAAAGACCGAGAGAGCTCCATCCTGGTCGGGTGCAAAAGATAGGTAGAGCTGGGTATCATCTGCATAACAGTGAAACCTCAGCCCATACCTTCTTACAATGTCTCTGAGGGGTAGCATATACACCGCGAACCACATGGGTGACAGCACAGAACCCTGAGGTACCCCACAAGACAAAGCAGTTGGGCCTGAGGAAAAAAACCCAGACACAACTATTTGTGTTCTCCCAGTGAGAGACGATGTAAGCCATCTGAGGACTGTCCCCAACATTCCACAGATATGCCTCCAGTGTCCTATCAACAACATGTGGCCCACGGTGTCAAAAGCTAAAGAAAGATCCAGAAGAACCAAAATGGAGTGACTCTTCCGATCTCTCACCATCAGGAGATCATTGAGCACCCGAACCAGTGCCGTCTCAGTACTATGTCTCTTATGAAAACCAGACTGGAGGGGCTCATAGATGTCATGGATGGTCAAATGGTCCTCCAGTTGTGCTGCCACCACTTTCTCAATCACCTTCCCAACAAAGGGAAGGTTAGAGATACCTGCCATAGATAATTAGAGACCATTCTATTCCATTTCTCTTCTTTTGTGGAAAGGGGTAGTGGTAAGTTGTACAGGAGGTATAATATACTGTGTAATAGATTCAGTTGTATTGACTGAATCCTATTTATTTGGGGTATTGGTACATGTGTCCAGATATTAAGTTCTTCACTTGCCTGTCTGAACAGAAGATTATAGTTTAAGGGTACTACTCTTTGAGGATCTGTGGGGATCTGGATACGAAGATAACGAATTGATTCGCTGTCCCACTGGTATTGAAATTGTTTCTGAAACTCTATGCTGGGGTAATCTCCTATGATAAGAGTATTCATTTTGTTTGTGTTAATTTTGTACCTGGTTATTCTCTCTATCTCTCTCATACCTCCCTCTAAAGCCCCTAGAGATGTTTCTGGTTCAGTAATGTAAAGTAGTAAATTATCTGCGTAAAAAGCAGTTTTATGTTCGTGGTCTTGTATCTAGTATTCTTTAATCTCCTTGTTTTGCAGTAGATATTGTGCTATTGATTCTGCATATGATGCAAAAAGATAACGAGACAGGGGGCATCCTTGACAAGTGCCCCAGGTTAGTAGAAATCGGGACGAACAGGATCCGTTAACTTTAACTACTGCAGATGGTGCCTTGTAAAGCCCTCTTATATTTTTAATAAATACCTCTGGGAAACCCAATTTCCCCATAGTGTGTTATAGAAAATTCCATGATACTCTATCAAATGCATTTTGGGTGCCAAGCTTAATAATACCATAGGTGAGTGAGTATGTATTGCATGTTCTATCAGAAACAGAGTTATTTTAATGTTATCAGAGGTTTGTTGCGTCTTTATGAATCCTGCTTAATCTGGGAGTATTAGAAGGGGCATGATATTATCTAGACGTGTGCCGATATACTCGTATAAATGTTATAATCTTGGTTAAGAACCGAGATGGGGTGATAGGAATCGCATAAATGAATTTGTTTATTTGGTTTTAGGACTGCTGACTTGCTTGTGACCAAGATATGGGGTAGTTTGCCTCAATATGGCTTTCCTGCATGGCTTCTGTTAGTGAGTCTTTAATATGTTCCCAGGTTGCTTTATAAAATTCTGCCCCGTAGCCATTGGGTCCTGGGGATTTTCCATTTTAAGATTTTTAATAGTAATATATATTTCCTGTTGGGAAATTGGTCAACGCAGTCCCTGGGATTGTATCTCCATCAGTTTAGGTAGTTTTAGTTGGGATAGGAATGTCTCCATAACCCCCTGGGGAAAGGGTGGGTCAGTTGTATATAAGTTAGTATAAAATTTTCTTCAAGGCGTCTAAAATTTGTGATGTAGAGGAATGCATTTGTCCAGTTTGGGGGTCTTTAATTCTGGGTATCCTAATCTTTTGTGATCGTCCCCTAAGGCGATGTGCCAAGATCCAGGCTGCACATGGGCCTCCTTCAAAATATCTCTGTCTTAACCAGAGTAGTGTCTGTTCGGTCTTTATAGTGAGGAGTTTTTGTATTGCGTTTTGTGTTATGGTAATCTGATCTATTAAGAAGTCATCTCCTTGCATGTGAACTTCTTGTAAGAACCGTAATTTCTCTTGGAGTTCTTTGAGAGTAGTTTCTGCCCTCCGTTTTTCATGGGTTGCAAAAGCTATGATATAACTCCATAGTACTACTTTCAGGGTGTCCCATAGTATTTGGGTTGAGACTGTTGGGGAGGAATTGTCTTTACGAATCACATGTATCTTGGTTTTCATTAGTTCCTTAAATTCTGAATCCTGTAGAAGTGAATTATTCAGTTTCCAGAATGTGTTTTTAGGTTCAGTCTGGTTAAGTAAGTCTAAAGTAATAGGTGCATGGTCTGAGAGATGTATGTTATGCATGTCTGTTTGCTGAATCTGATCAAAGTGTTCGGCACTCATGCACAAATTGTCCAGATGGGAGTATTGTTTATGGGCAAAGGAGTAATACGTGAACTTCCGCACTGTAGGGTGGGCATGTCGCCATGTATCTATCAAGCCCAAGTCTTTTAATAGTCTTCTTAAATGTCTTTGACCTGATGTTGAGGGGGGAAGCCTTGTTGCAGATGTGGCTAATGTAGGATTTAGGAAACAATTAAAATCACTCCCGAACACCAGAGTGCCCTGTTTATGGGCAATAATTGTGTCCACTATTTGCTATTGAAGAAGCATCAGGTCCTGGTGGGATATATAAACTACATATGGTATAAACTCATGACTGGACATTTCCTACTGCTACAGCCAATCTCCCCTGGGGGTCTGTGCACTGGTGTGTCATCTCAAAAGGCGATTTTAAGGGATAAGGACTGCTGTGCTCCTACGTCTACCTCTTTCATAAGACGTGTCGATGATGTGTGTAAACCCAAATCTTAATAATTTTTGGTGTTCACTTGTCGAAAGATGGGTCTCCTGTAATAGGAGTAAGTCTGATTTATGTTCCTTTAATGCCGTTATCATCTGGTATCTTTTAATTGGTCCAGCCAGTCCACTAACATTGTGAGATAGTATGCGGAGTAAGTGGGTCATATCTATTCAATATATATAGATGTCTCACATATCCACTCCAGTCCACTCCCCCGCAGACAGCCGACCCTCCTTTTTAACATATAAGTAACAATCACATCCTTCCAGAGTAAAACTTCTATGATCTCTGTCTCATACCTCATTATTAACTGCAACCAATACAAATATATAGTGAACGGGACTCCATAATATAGTAAGAAATAAAAGAATACTTCGATCATATCCCAACTGGGGAATAATCACTGTGAGCAAAAAGCAGACCAAACAAGTCTGATGAGGAACAAACTATTTACAGAAATGGCTTCCATTAGGTAGGTGGCTCTACTTAGCCAACCTATTTGTGGTGACCCAAGGGTCATCCACGGGAGGGTCTGAGAGTATCTCAGAAATGCTCCCATTGGGTTCCATAGACCCATAACTGGGGAGGGGGGGTTGTGGGTTGGACTGTAAACTTAAAGAAAAAATGTAAAAAAAGGATAGGAGTGGACATGATAGTGTTTGGGAAAAAAATTACGTCATTCCTCTTGTCTGCCCCCTCCTAGTAGCTCCTGCCCCCTACTCAAAGTAAGATTTAGCATAAAGCAATCCCAGAGAATTAGTAAGGAGGATCGCAACAGGTTAAGTCCTTTCCGTTTATTCATTGTTCTTCCCCCTGAACATTAAGGAAGTCCTTGTTACTTTAGTCTGTCCATCTTTCTATATATGGTGTATTCATTGCTTAGTCATTTCAAAACTAATTTAGAACCTCAGGTCGTTAGAGTCTCAGTTTGTCCTGTCTCTCCCAAGACCGAAAGTCACGCACAGAGGACAATAATATGAGAACAGAGGACCATTTTCACTGGGGGTTTTTTTGTGAATGAGTCCTATTAGATTCTGTTTGTTTTATTTACAAGGGTGGTATTCTGTTTGGGTTCAAGTCACCCTGTACCCCCGGTATAGGCTTCCCCCCGGGCCCGCTGGCACCAGACACGCTCCCCCGTGGGACATTCCATCTCTGGCCCGCACTCGAGTCCCATTCCCCAAGAGAGGGAGGAGAGGATATCCTCCCTCCACAAGAGATGGGATTAAACAATCTCCCTGCATGGCAGCCAGCAGCCTCCCCCACCACGGGGCCCCCACAGATTAATCCCCATATTGGGCGGGACATGCACCCAGCTCTTGTCCGAAGAAGGCTGGCAATATCAAATATTAGAGCAGGCATGTCTTTTTCCATATATATCGTGAGTCGGGAGGCACACAGTCACTCCACAAACTCCAGCACTGCGCAGCACAGCATCTTTTTCGTGATCTCATGGCGGGACCTGGCTGATCACCAAGTATTCTTAGGTAGTCTCGGCCCACCGGGAAGGGGAACTCCTTCCCCCCAATGCACCGCAACCCCTTATCATATGTAATTTATCCATAATCCAGCCCTGAGTCCCTATTATACGGAAGAGCATACATGCTCACTGGGTTCATCATAATAGACACCAATCAGGCTTGGCACAGTGCTGCAGTCTGCCCTTACAATCGGGCTCTTCATAAATTAAATTTTAGGTTGTCAATAAGCATCTTCTATGCCTTCCCAAATCCATTAGAACTTGGCCTCTCCTTATTATTACGTTTAATCTAGTCAGCATTACCAAATTCACGCACAGCTTATCTCATTCCTTCAAGAGTCAAGTGCTGCCCACATCCTGCACAGGGTTCCAGAGGATCCCCCAACCGGCAGCCAAAGGCAGCCCCTGCCGCCCAGGGACTGCCATTGATCAATGTGTTAAATTAAAGAGCACGCCTAGAGCCCCCACCTGCCCACCCAGGCACTAGGAGAGTCCCCCCACAACCGTGTAGTACTCACTACTCCCTTCCCGACAAAGTTTCATGCTGATATCTCCCAGAATCACTCATCTTGCTGCTGAACCTCTCTGCAACATGGCTTGAATGGATTCCAATGACTGCTGTAACTGTGAGAAGGTGTTTCCCCTGGGTGTCTCCAGATCCCCTTGTTTGCGGTTTTCGGGAGCGTGTAGAGGCAGGGTCAGCTTAGGTGGGATCTATATATGTCAGCTTCATAGATCTGCTAATGCCTCTGCTACAGTGGAGTAGAAGCGTTGCCCATCCATAAACTGAATTACCATCCTAGAGAGATAAGGTGTTCTGAAAGATAATTTGTTTTGTCTCAGGAGAGGAAAAAGTGGGATGTACGCTACGTTTTTTCATTGTATATGGTGCATAATCATTGTCCATGTAAATTCTAGTTGTCCCATAAAATATTTTATTTTGCATCCAAGCTTTTTTAAGAATATCTTTTTGTTGTAAGTTTTAAGAATCAGACCAAGATTGAACAAGGCCTAGCATTTGGAGATGATGGTCTAGGGCCTAATGTTCGGTGTGTGCGCTTGATCTCCAGAGAAACATCAGAGTCAAGCAGCAGGGAGGTACGTAAGAGTGTGTCCACAAATTCTGTTATATCACACCCCTCCGGCACTGAGTACATCTGTATGTTTTTCCACCTGTGCCAGTTTCCGGCATCTTCTTGATGCTCTGCTGTTAATTTACAAACTTGGGTTAATTGTTGGACTTGTGCCTGTAGTTGGGAGAATTGTGAGGAAGAGGCAGCCTGTTTTTCTTCCACCATGCTTATTTTATTATCAAGGGATCTGACTTCCATCTTAAGCACCGAGGGTGAGTCTTTGAAAGTTTTAAATTCTGTCTTAAAGTCAGTCAGTTCGGACAAGATTCTGTCTAGTTTGTCTTCCATTGTTTGGTTTTGAGGAGTTATATCTTGTGATGACTTTGAATTGTTCCTTCTCTTGTTTTTAGTAGAGTCTGTCCGACGGGACCGCAAACTCGTTGAACTTGTTGAATTTAGATTCAGTGCAAAGAAGTGCAAGGTAATGCACCTGGAAAACAAAAACCCAGGGGAAGAGTACACTATGGGGGGTGAGATACTGACAACAATAAAAATGGAAAGGGACCTGGGGGTAATTATATCAGATGACCGAAAGGCAGGCAAGCAATGTAAGAAGGCAATAAGGAAGGCTGGGGGGACACTGGGATGCACAGGGAGAGGCATCAACAGTAGAAAACAAGAAGTTGTTATCCCTCTGTACAGACAGTTGGTGAGACCCCATCTGGAGTACTGTGTGCAGTTCTGGAGACACTATCTCCACAAAGACATAGACAGAGTGGAGGCTGTCCACAGGAGGGCAACCAAAATGGTGTAGGGTCTGCACCAGAAGACATACGAAGAGAGAGATTAAAGGAGCTTAATATGTATACCCTTGAGGAAAGAATGGAGAGGGGGGATACGATAGAAACTTTCAAGTACCTCAAGGGAATCAACAAAGTACAAGAGGGTTGTATCTTTCAGAAAAAGAGATGTGCAAGAACAAATAGGCACAATTTGAAGATAGAGGTGGGGATGGCTCAGAGGTAATGTGAGGAAGTATTTTTTCATGGAGAGGGTTGTGGATGCATGGAACAGCCTTCCTGAGGAGGTCGTGGAGTCAAGAACAGTAGGGGAATTCAAGAATGCATGGGACAGACATAAGGCAGTCCTAGTGGGGGGTAGGAGGAAGTAGGCTGTTGGTTAACTAGGATCTGCAGCTTATCCGTTAGGTGGAAAAATGGGCAGACTAGGTGGGCCAAGCGGTCCTTATCTGCCATCAATTCTATGTTTCTATGTTCTATGTTCTATGTTCTATGTTCTATGTTTCTATGTTTCTATGTTCTATGTTCTATGTGTCTATGTTCTATGTTTCTATGTTCTGTGTTCTATGTTCTGTGTTCTATGTTCTATGAACAGAGTGAGCATGCAGAGTCCGAGGCACCTTCCTCCAGCTTGTCTATCTCATGGGGAAGGACTGTGAATTAATTAGTATTTCTCTTTTCTTGCATCATGACTACCCCTCACCTCTAGTTTTATTGAGTTGCATTGGATCCAGCAGTGACACACCTCTGAAATACAGTTCTTTGTAACAAAATATTTGCTGCGCACACATGCACATGCAAACATACGAATGACTATCAGTCAAGGAAACAAGGCAGCATCAACAGAGTCCCTAAAAAAGGGAAAAAAACAAGATTATGGCAAAGCAAACAAAAGAAAAAGTACAGCAGGGGTATGAAGAAGACTAAACACATGGCATATCAAATTATAATAAAAAGGGTAAAGCAAAAAGTTGATGTTCTTTTTAAAAGGAATGATTAATCTCAGATGCGATGTACGCATAAGGCACGACAGTGTGTATGTGATGCTGGTATAACGTCACAACTCTGTTATGTTGTGAGGAAGGAGGCCACAGGAAAAGTTCCTTCAACCACCTGAGAAAGTAATTTATTTATTTAATTTATGTAAAACAATTTTACCAGGTAAATAAACAAAGCCCTTGGGATTCATTTCCAGTTGTGACCTGGGGGGAGGATGGGAATGGGATTGCATAGGGAATACTTACAGTCAGTTACCAGAATACATAACGCAAAGGTTATGCCTATGTACATAGTGCAAGTGAGGTACATTTACGATGTAGCTCTCTGGTTGACTGCAGTGACGTAATCCCAGCAACACATGCCCTGAAGTTCCTTATTGTGATTATAAAATTGATCCACTTTTTGGGCCGGATTTTCAAAAGCCACAATAATGCCACAAGTTATCCTGTTTCCCACACTTCTCCTACAACCCCTCCACTACCCCCCCCTCCCTCCCATACTCCCCTGCCTCCGCCATGCTCCATTTCAACCCCTCCACTACCCCTCCCACTCCCCCACCTCCCAGCATAGAGTACTTCATAGGTATTTTCGGGTTGCTATGTTTATACAGTTGTACCACGAATAACTTTGTATCCATCCTGGGACGTATTATACAGTATGTACTCTGTAATAGGCATGTGCATGTGTCGCAAAGTGGCACGTAAACTGATAAAAATTCCTGTCCCCCTTACTTGTTTAGATGCACTACTGTGTTTATGTATCATCTGTGTAGTTTCTCAGTTGCCATTGTATCTGCAATGTCCTCTATGTCTTCCAGGACCATCTTGTAAACGAGCTTGCTCAAAGGTGTATAGCCTGGTTAAATAAAGTTTGATTGATTGATTGACACCCCCTGTGCGCTGAACATACGTTGCACGGAGCTTGCGGCATTCACCAGCTATCAGTTGGGATTTTACATCCCTTGCACCCAGCGCCGCTTCTTAAACCACAAATACATGGTCTAGCATGTGCCACACCAGGGGTCACTGTACCGGTAAGCCGTGACAGATATGCTGCCTAAGCTGCTGGGGAAACTAAGGAAACTGCGCCGTCGCAACTGCACTCGTATTGGAAAATCGGGTGCAGTTGCAGCAAAGAGGATTGGCGCACAGCCGAAATCAAAGTCCTGTGGCGCAGGGCTGGATGCATGCTCTGCGCCACCTTTCGAAATTCCTGACCCTTTTGTTTACAGTTCTAAGTGGGCTGTTTTGTGGCCACTAGTTTCACCTGATAGGTTATGCTGGGATAACATCATGGCTCCACCAATCAGCTTTCAGCACTTTTTCTATCTATTTTAGAATGTGTGCTAAAATCACCAGACAATTGTGGTGTCTCAACTTATTAAAGGGGAACATACATCTCTAGCCTCATATCTGATGTGTGGGGCTAATTAGCTGTGATAAATTAGCCCCCTCCCCAAAAAGAAACATTTGTTTTGGCTCTTTTTTGTGTATGCTGCAATGCCGACAGTTGTTAATTTATTTATTTATTGAACAGTTTCACCAGGTAGAGCACACTGAGCAAAAAGATGCTCATCTCACGGTGTGACCTAAGGGGGGGATACATGGGAGAAAGAAAATACATTACATAGAGTTATACAGAGGAGACCATGGTACATGTTACAGAGTGTACACACACATTTCATAGAGTTATACATAGGAGATCATGGTACATGATACAGAGTATACAAGGAATACATAACATTGAGTTTACATTAGGATCTTGGTACATTGCTACATACAGGTTTACAGAGTGCAGATACATACAGGGGGAGGTGGAATATGGTGCCTAGAATACAGACAATAGAGTGATACTGAGAATTTGTACTGCTGGTGACAGGACTTATTGTCTATGGAGAGGTTGAGAGCTGGGTGGGTAGGAAAGCGCAGGAATTTTGAACGCACCCCTAGCAGACAGACATAGTCATTGGGATAACTGTGTTACTGGGGCTGAGTAGAAATGCTGGGGGGCAAGTGCAGGGTTGGATGAGCATATGTGCCAGCATGAGATGGGAAATGCTGGAGCTGGTCAGGCTGCATAAGAAGAAGGGGGTGGAGCGAGGATATGATGATGGGGAAGGGGGTCAGGAGCAGGAACAGCTTGTGGCATAGTAGTCAAGTACGGCAGAGGATATTGAATGTCTAGAGGAGGAGTGGCGGATTTGGGCCAGTTGGGCTTTCCATAGCTTGGGGAGATGGTAGGAGAAGGCTGATTGGCCCACAGTTGTGCAAAGCCCATGCCCATCCAGTCAAACTGTTTCCTCCCCACCCCTCCCCGCCACTCTTTATTCCTCACCTCTTTGATTCCCTGGTGATCCACTGAACTCCCTTCCAATTCCCCAGTAGCCAAGATCCTTGTATCACAGAGCTCATTTCTGTGGCTCTGACCTGTTCAAGCAGTCACACAGTGCTTCTAAGAGCGGAATGAGCCAGATGTAAACAGGAAACAGATACATTTGATAAAGATGCTTTAGAAGCTCATCTAGCAATTAACAAAGGTGCCATGAGAAGAACATTTCCTTCCTTCCTCCACACATTTTTGCTCAAACCTAAGATTGTTTTTATACAATTTATTATTCCAGCTTCGCGCTGCCATGCATCCCCACTCAAGTAAAATTAAAACAAAATAAATATGACAAACAAATGTTGAAGTTAGATAAATTAGCTAAATGCTGGGATTCCATCCCTTGTCCGTTACATATGTAATGCCCCAAAGGTGGTTATTCCAGTAAAATAAAATAAAAATAAATGAACGCAGAATATACAGGTGCTTAGCGTACCTGCTGCAGGGGTAGGCAGCAGGGTACTGTACGAAAGGGCCCCTAGACAGAAAGAGTCAACCTCCCTACACACACAAAATGCTATAAACAATAGAAAAAGTGCCTTGTGCACTTTTAGCTGGTAAAAAGACAGATTGTAAAAGCATTCCATGCCATAATGGCCTGGATGGAATGCTGTGCTGAGTGGCTCATGCACAGCATTCCAATCCAGCCATTCTAGAACCCAGTCAGTTTTATCTTTTAAATATAATTCTATAACTAGTCAGTTGGTCAGTTCCTGGGCAGCTGTTGAGGAGAGAGGACACAGTAAGTCAGAGGGACAAGGAAAAGCCTTACCTGGTGGTTGAAGCCGTCCCTGAGGACTTTACCTGTGTGCCTACTCTGTCTCCACTGCCTGGAAGAAGCCTGCGGTGGTGTTCAAGTCAGCAGGTGCCATTGGGGCACCACGAAGAAAAACGCTGTTCCCGGACAAAGACTGTATGGGCTTAAAAGCCCTACCGCTATTTGTTTTGCCTCCCATTGTTTATTTAAGCCGCCGAGGTATTTTAAAAGTTATTCGTCCCACGCCGGCAGCAAGCAAGCTGCATCTTCGAGTCGGCCGCCTTAGGCCCCCCAGAGTCGTCCCTCTCACTGCCTGCACATTTCCTCCCACTGCCAGCATCCCTCCCGCCTCCCGACAGCACTACAACCCTCTTCAGGATGGCAGAGCGGTGAGTCGGCGGCAGCACACGTTGTGCTGACCGCCAGTTTACCAGGAGAACTGTATTTTGATGAAATAGCGCAGCAGGCGCTTGGAAAAGGTGGTCAAGCGCCACAGGGAGCATCGGGTTATTAGGACCCGCAATTTAATATTCATTTGGGAGGCGGTGCTAGCGATGCCCACGGGGAGGGGCTAGATAGCAAGGCCTTTATTGTGGCCTATGACTATTCATTACGGGGCGGAACTGAGGCAGGGTTTTTGCAAGATAACTGACAGCACCTCTCAGACAGCTGAAAGAATTTAAAGGGGCAACGAGATATAAAAGGGCAATTCCGGCCCAAATATAAAGTAGGGCATTAGGCCTAGTATAAAGTGGGGCATCCGGCCCAAAGTGTTGATGGGCATCAGGCCCATTATAAATTGGGGCACCAGACCCAGTATTTGGTGGGGCACCAGGCCCAGAGCAACGTGGGGCACCAGGCCCATTATAAAGTGGGGCACCAGGCCCAGTATTTCGAGGGGCACCAGGCCCATTGTAAAGTGTGGCATCAGGTCCAAAGTTTTGAGGGGCATCAGGCCCATTGTAAATTGGGGCACGAGGCCCAATCTAAGGTGGGGCACCAGGCCCAAGATAACGAGGGGCACCAGGCCCAGTACAAAGTGGTGCACCAGGCCCAGTATTTCGAAGCGCACCAGGCCCATTGTAAAGTGGGGCACCAGGTCCAATCTAAGGTGGGGCACCAGGCCCAAGCTAACGTAGGGCTTCAGGCCCGAGGTAAAGGTAGGGCATTAGGCCCAAGGTAAAGCCTGGTCTAAAGGGAGTCCCCGGCCCAGCAGAATAGGGCAAGCCAGCCTAGTGGTACTATAGGGAGGCCCCGGCCCAGCGGAATAGGGCAAGCCAGCCTAGTGGTACTATAGGGAGGCCCCGGCCTAGCGGAATAGGGCAAGCCAGCCTAGTGGTACTAAAGGGAGGCCCCGGCCTAGCAGAATAGGGCAAGCCAGCCTAGGGGTACTATAGGGAGGCCCCGACCTAGTGGAATAGGGCAAGCCAGCCTAGTGGTACTAAAGGATTCCCTAGCCACAATGTACAGTAAGGGATCCTATTCCAGAATACCCTACCTATAGAAACAGGGGTTCATTTGAGAACGTTTGATTTGCCTATACTGTGAAACTACTGTGATTACTATACTGCTTATGCTGAACTATTGCCCTAAGTACCTGAACTATTGTCCTAAGTACCTGAACTATTGCCCTAAGTACCTGAACTATTGTCCGAAGTACCTGAACTATTGTCCTAAGTACCGGAACTATTGGTCCGAGTACCTGAACTATTGCTCTAAGCACCTGGACATTGGCCCTTATCAGTAACAATTACCCCTGAAGTTATAATTTGCCCTCCTCCAGCAAATTATTGTATCATTCCACAGTTCTTTGGGCATTCTTCAGTTATATGTTTGCTACTGTATGAAGACAGTCTCAATCTTCTACCACACTGCAGTCTCCTAGTGTGGTCTGTAACACCACGTGCTCAGAATCAGTCTCTACTCAGAAGAAGACATCCTTCCAGCATTCTTCACTCCAGGAAGATCATCCATCAACTCATCCCGTCCGTTTGTGTCGTCCGCCGAAGTCGAGTCCATCGTCAGTCGTACCAGTCTACCTGCCATTTTCTTGTTTTCATAGCTTGAAAGTACGTCCACCGAAACGCATCATGACAGCCGTGCCAGTATCGTTCCGTATGGTTCCTGTTCCAGATGTCCCGAAGTTGGTCGCCCTCTACAGAAGAGAGACAGCTCATCTTGGAGAACCTGTTCTGCGCCCCCACCTAGTCGTTTGCCGAGAGTTGAGTCCGTCGAAGCCCAGTCCAGGACGCCTCCACCGTTTCTTTGTTTTGTATTAGTTCCTGATCCTAGGATTGCAAGTCAACCATCATCTCTTCACATTCTTATGGTTCCTGGTCCTGTCAGAGTTCCTTCCGAGTCCAGCTGGCCCTTGGAGTGCTGCAGCATCAGTCAGATCGTGGTAGTCCTCCATTGGATTCATCGCCACGCAGATCTTGGTCTTTCTTCATCCTTGGCAACCCTAGAAGTGGGTTTTGGCTGAGGAACCTCTTGCTTCAGTGTGTTATTTCAGGAACCAGTTGCTTTGGTTCTACATTCCGGCAGCCTCGGAGAGAGAGAGTGGACTTTTGCCGAAGATATATGATCTGTTTACCAAACCTCTCACCACCCCAGTGGCCTTATCTAGGTCATTGCTGGGAATTGAGATTAGGGTTCTACAGTTCTGTTTTATTTCCCTTGTAGCTACCAACGAAGAACGACGGTGTACACGAAGACGCCCGGATCTCTGGACTCTTGTAAAATCTGGACTCTTTTGTAGATGTGTGATACTGATCACCCTAATGTAGTGCTGAGTAGCCTATGTAACTCGATTCCTGCTTAGAGTATAGAACTACAGTATAAACTAGTATCAGAGTAAGACTGGAATCTCGTTTAGAGTATAGAAGTACAGTATAAACTAGTATTAGAATAAGAGTGGCAGTAGGCCTAGAGTTTATGCTTGTAGTAGTAACCGTAAAAGTGGTAGATAAAAAGTATTTCAGTATTTCCCTTGTTCCATTGCCCTATTGTTAATCGGGCAACCCATTCTCCTTCTTGTGACTGTGTCTGTCTACCCCTTGGTACCAAATAAACGCCCTGTGGGCATCGAAATACTAAGTTGACTCCTGCCTCTCCTTGTCCGGATAGCAGTTATCCTATCCGCATTTTAATTCGGACCTTGGCTGCTCTTCTTGTATCTTCATCTCGAGCGGGCCTATCACAAACTAAATTTCTGGTGTAGTCGGCAGGATAGAGATAATTCATCCAAGGAGTCCAAAGTTGGAGTGGCTTAGTAGGAAGTACCAATGGAGCCGGGGGAAGTAGTGAATTGTCCGGAGGAGACCGAGATGGACTTAGAGGGAGTGTCCCACCATCTCACCTAACCATGCCATACTACTTTGGAGCGCCATGGCTTCCACAGTTTTCCGGAGAGAAGGATTGGGATGGAACCAGCAACCTGGGAGAATTCCGTTCGAAAATGCAAGCCATGTTCTGGTTGTATCAAATCCCCGAGCCACAAAAAGTTGAAATTTTGATCGGCATTGAAGGGAGCTGCCCACCGTGAAGTCCAATCATGGCCGAGTGGAGCAAAAGCCACAGCAGACCAGATACTCCAAAGGTTGCAGCAGATTTTTGATGCTAGGACCATGTCCGACCTCAAAATGAAGTTCTTTTCACGTACCCAGAAGTCTCAAGAGACCCTGAGAGAGTTTGCATTGAGTCTACAAGAGCTGTTATGAGCAACAGAGAGAGTAGACGCGGCAGAGGTCCGGGATGCAGACAGAGTACTTGTCGAGAAATTTGTGGAAGGAGTACAAAGCGAGGCCTTGAAAAGAGAACTACGGGTGCTGCATTTACAGAACCCTGAAGTTGACTTTCTGGATTTCAAAGAGAAAGCCATCCAAATATTTGGTTCAGGGCATCCTAGAGAGGAAGCTCCAGCATATCCCCAAATCTCTATGGGAACTCAATGGCCGACCTACACTAACAAGGGTTGGGAAGAAGATCATTCTTGGCAATTGGCCTCCAACCAGAAGTGTCCTTACGAAGATGAGAGCCAGGAAGAGAAGCTGTTGCATACCCGAGCCGGCGTTCCGAACATGATCATATACCTGACCCAAGGTCACAGACCCCGATATGCTCTGTACAGACGGGCGCTCAACACCATTCAGAGCTGACAGAACAGATTGCTATGCTGACCAACCAGATGGCAGAAATGCATAAAGAGATGCAGAGTTGGAAGGCTGGGTGGAGGAACGAGAAAAGCTTCGGTCCATCGGAGAAAGAGAGGAAGCATGACCGAATGAACCACTCTAGGAGGAGTGAAGGGAGACGCTCCACAGATCGATTTGATGGCCAAGGAAGGCCAATATGTTGCTGGTGCGGTATGAGTGGTCATGTCGAAAGGAGATGTGGTCAGCCAGTCAGTAACACCTTAAGTTTAAACGGGAATTCTTCGGAGATGAGGACCGACCCCCGAAGAGTAGCCAGTCAGGTCCAGCAGTCCCGCAAGAGCAGTCGTGTTTTCTCGGAAACAGCCCCATGATTCCAGTTAAGGTCAATGGCATCGAGCTAATGGCACTATTGGACACCAGATTGCAAGTCACCACCCTGCAAGGAAGAGAGTTCCCGAAGGTACTGGATGCCCAATGATCTGAAGCCACCTCCTAGATCTTGGGTAAAGTTGATCGCAAGCAATGGGGATGAAGTCCCATATTTAGGTTACCTGGAAGCTGATGTACAGCTAGGGACGAACGTTCAACATAACACAGGCATCATTGTGAGCGACATTGAGAGTGATCAGCTACCACCACTCATTCTCGGGATGAACGTTCTACAGAATTGCTTCAGTGAATTGGTAAGCATCCTCCAGCAGCAAGCCAAACACGTGCCTCGAGTGGAGAAGCATGCCCTGCAACAGACCATCCACAATTTGCAATGCCACCAAAGATTCGCCAATGCCGAGGGTGAAATCGGTAAGGTACGGGTGACGGATGCTAGACCTGTAACCTTAAAGCCGGGCACCGAAACCACTTTGTGGTGCAAAGCAAAGGGTGGGCCCAAGGGGTCAAGACTACGACGCCCTAGTAGAACCCTACCCAATGAATAAGGAAGAGCCCATAATAGTGGCTAGAAGTGTGGCCACGGTGATCCGAGGGAGGATACCAGTCCGAGTGCTAAATTATGGGACTCATGACGTACAGCTGTACCGGAACCAGCCAGTTGCACAGATCCACAAAGTATGTTTACAGGACATCGTTGAAGCTGGGGAAGAAATGGAGAAAGTGCCAGAAGATGGGATGAAAAATGACCAGAGACCACAGTGGACCAAGGAGATCAAAGCTGGCAATGCAAAGACCAACATGAAGCAAAGAGACAATGTTTTGGAGGTGGTTTTGCACCAGAAAGAAGCTTTCAGCCAACACCCCTTGGATTTTGGGTCAGCTAGTGGGGTACAACATCACTTCAGTACCCATGGACATCCACCTATCTGAGAGAGATTTAGGCTGACTCCACCAGCTATGTACCAGCAGGTCAAAGAGATGATCAAGGAGATGAAAGAGGCGAATGTGATAAGAGAAAGTCACAGCCCTTGGGCAGCACCAATTGTTCTGGTCAAGAAGAAGGATGGTAACATCGGATTCTGTGTGGATTACCGCAAGTTGAATGCCATCACTCATAAAGACGCATACCCTCTGCCTAGGATCGAGGATTCCCTCACGGCTCTTCAGTCAGCAGCCGTATTCTCCACTCTAGATCTGACCAGCAGATACTGGCAGGTTCCTATGGTGCCCCAGGACCAGGAGAAAACAGCTTTCATTACTCCCATGGGTTTATTTGAATTCACTAGGATGCCTTTTGGTTTGTGTAATGCACCTGGAACTTTCCAAAGACTAGTGGAACATTGTCTTGGGAGCCAAAATTTCGACACCCTGCTGTTGTACTTGGACGATATTATCGTATATTCCAAAATGCATGAAGATCATCTGCGCCACCTGGATGAAGTATTCCAAAAGTTGATCCAGTATGGGCTGAAAATTAAACCGTCCAAATGTCACCTGCTGCAGACCAAAGTAAGTTACCTGGGACATATAGTCTCCGCAGATGGAGTGACGCCAGACCCAGAGCAGATTGAAGCTGTAAAGAAATGGCCTGTTCCTACCACCATAAGAGAGGTCCAGAAATTCTTGGGATTTGTTGGATACTACCGAAGGTTTATTAAGAATTTCTCAAAGATTGCTGTGCCTTTGCACGAACTCCTGAGAGGATCAGCAGAAGGTAGAGTCCAGAAGAATCGCCTGGTTACATGGGGTACCGAGCAACAAGAGGCCTTCGATCAACTAAAGACAATACTTACTGAAGCTCCCATGTTGGCGTATCCAGACTATGCAAAACCATTCCTGTTGTAAATGGAAGCCAGCAACAGAGGATTGGGTGCGGTACTTGCACAAGAACAGAATGGTGTGGAAAGGGTATTCGCTTACGCCAGCAGAGGATTAAGAGGCTCTGAGCGGAACGATCACCGCTTATAGCTCTTAAATTGGAATTTTTGCGCTAGTCTGGCTATCACCGGGGTGGCCTCGATATTATTTGCTGCCAATTTTCATGGTCTTCACAGACAATAATCCTCTAGCACACCTGAATACTGTAAAGCTAGAAGCCCTCGAGCAAAGGTGGTCTTCTCGACTAGCGAATTACCGATTTTCCATCAAGTATCACTCTGGTAAATCGAATGTGAATGCCGATGCCTTGCTGCGGATGCCTGAACATGGAGAAGTAGAAATAGATGACACCCTGCTGGAAAATATTGAAATGCCACCTTTTCTACAGGTACCAGCTGAGATTGCACAGGCATGCTGTCAACTTGCTCCCGAGGTTAGAGAGGAAGATCAACCGGAAGTAGATGACATGATTGCTAATCAAAAGAACCTATGGGCAAAACTGCAAAGCCAAGACCCCATAGTGCGCCAAGTGAAAGATCTAGTTACGCAACAGAAGCGCATGAACAGAAAAGAAAGAAGGAAATTGACCACAGAGATGATGAAACTGTGGAGGCACAGGACTCGCTTGACAATAGAAGATGATCGTCTGGTGAAGAAGATTAGAGATCCCACCACCCACACAGAGACAACTCAAATCGTAGTTCCAAAGACCAGTGCTTCAGTAGTGTTGGAAGCATACCACAACAACTCAAGACATTTCGGTCACAAGAAAATGGAAGCTACCATCAGAAGGCGATTCTATTGGGTAGGAATGCGTAATGATATAGCAAAATGGTGTGAAGAATGTCCAGCATGCAACTTAAAGCGCAAGGAAAAGGGGAATCAGAGGGTTCCTCTCCATCCAATAGTCAGTAACGCACCATTGGAACTAGTTGCTCTTGATCACTTAAAATTGGATCCTAGTTCAAATGGACACGTTTACATCCTCACTATGGTGGATCACTTTTCCAAGTTCGTGGTTGCAAGTGCAGTGAAAGATCTATCTGCTCGAGCTACTGCTGAAACCTTTATGAGATGTTTTGTACGACCTTATGGATACCCCACTAAAATCCTAACAGATCAAGGAACGTCGTCCGAATCTCAACTCTTTCACAACCTGTGTGCTCTATATGGGACTCATAAGTTAAAGACTACTGCTTACCATCCCCAAGGAAATGGACTTTGCGAAAGAACAAACCAGATTCTCTTAGAAATGTTGCAAGCTCTACCAGAATATAAACGTCCTTTCTGGCCAGCTTTACTCCCTGAACTCACGTATCTGTACAATAATACGATTCATTGCTCCACAGGTTATACCCCACATTGTTTAATGTTTAGACGACATGGAAGACTTCCAATGGACTTAGTGCTGGAAGTGCCGCAAGAAGAGACTAAAGAAAAGAAGCCAGTGACAAACTGGGTCCAAGAACATAATGAACGGTTACAAGAAGCTGGAAGAATCATTGGAAAACAAATGGAACAAGCACGGCAGAAGCAGAAAACCAACTATGATATCAAGGCCAAAGTTACACCTTTACTTATTGGAGAAAGGGTAATGTTGAAGAAAACCCAGAAATGCAGTAAACTTTCTTCAAAGTGGGAATCAGAACCTTATTACATCATTGAGATACCTTACCCTGAACTGCCGGTCTACAAGATCCAACAAGAATTTGGACATGACACCAAAATTGTCCATCGCAACCTACTAAAAGCGTGCACTTTCAGAGACACTGTCATTGTTAAAGAACAGGACAGTCCGATGCCGAAAGAGAGGCAGGAGTCCACCAAAGACAAAATATGGAAACCAGAATCACCAACAAATTGGTGTACAGAACCTTGGACTCGTACTT
This sequence comes from Neoceratodus forsteri, assembly GCA_016271365.2. Classification (NCBI taxonomy): domain Eukaryota; kingdom Metazoa; phylum Chordata; order Ceratodontiformes; family Ceratodontidae; genus Neoceratodus; species Neoceratodus forsteri. The sequence continues at coordinate 952,580,924 of CM028136.1, forward strand.
CGCATATGCATTCCCTTGACCGTTCTAACTGTGTACCAGTACTAGCTTCAGAAATACCAGATTTCCTGGAAGGAGAATGTATTGTTCAAGAACCTATTGATTTCCAACCCCGCAGATCTCAAAGATCGAACGCAGGTATCCCTCCTAGAAGGTATATCACAGAAGCTTCTCAATTCGTACCTTGGTACAACAGGTAGATCTAATTGAAGTAATTTCCCAGACACAGTCACTTTAGGGTAAATCTTTAAAACAAAAATTTACAGTACAGTAGATGTTTTAAGAATATTTTAGAGATCTTAAGAGTGTTTTATTAACGTAAGACTTCATAGAGTATTAAGTAAGATTTTAGAGGTTGTTAAGATGATAGATTTTATAGAATGTTAAGGGAATACATGGGGACATGTATTTTTAGGCGGGCCCGAATCGGTAATGCCCCAAAGGTGGTCATTCCAGTAAAATAAAATAAAAATAAATGAATACAGAATATACAGGTGCTTAGAGTACCTGCTGCAGGGGTAGGCAGCAGGGTACTGTACGAAGGGGCCCCTAGTCAGAAAGAGTCAACCTCCCTACACACACAAAACACTGTAAATAATAGAAAAAGTGCCTTGTGCACTTATAGCTGGTAAAAGGACAGATTGTAAAAGCATTCCATGTCATAATGGCCTGGATGGAATGCTGTGCTGAGTGGCTCATGCACAGCATTCCAATCCAGCCATTCTAGAACCCAGTCAGTTTTATCTTTTAAATATAATTCCATAACTAGTCAGTTGGTCAGTTCCTGGGCAGCTGTTGAGGAGAGAGGACACAGTAAGTCAGAGGGACAAGGAAAGAGCTTACCTGGTGGTTGAAGCCGTCCCTGAGGACTTACCTGTGTGCCTGCTCTGCCTCTACTGCCTGAAGAAGCCTGCGGTGGTGTTCAGTCGTCAGTGGTGCCATCAGGGCACCATGAAGAAAAAACACCACTCCCGATGCACTGTATGGGCTTAAAGGCCCTCCGTTTATTTGATTTTGCCCCCCCGATTGTTTATTTGAGCCCCCGAGGTGTTTTAAAAGTTATTCAGTCCCACGTCGGCAACAAGCAAGCTGCATCTTCGAGACGGCCGTCTTAGGCCCCCAGAGTCATCCATCTCACTGCCTAGCCATTCCCTCCTACTGCCAGCATCCCTCCCGCCTCCCGACAGCACTACAACCCTCTTCAGGATGGAAGAGCGGTGAGTCGGCGGCAGCACACGTTGTGCTGACCGCCAGTTTACCAGGAGAACTGTATTTTGATGAAATAGCACAGTAGGCGCTTGGAAAAGGTAGCCAAGTACCGGAGGGAGCATCGGGTCATTAGGACCCGCGATTTAATATTCATTTGGGAGGTGGGGCTAGCAACGCCCATGGGGAGGGTCTAGATAGCAAGGCCTTTATCTCGGCCTATGAATACTAATTAGGGGCGGAACTGAGGCGGGGTTTTGCAAGATAACTGACAGCAGCTCTCAGTGAGCTAAAAGAATTTAAAGGGGCAACGAGATTTAAAAGGGCAATTCCGGCCCAAATATAAAGTAGGGCATTAGACCTAGTATAAAGTGGGGCATCCGGCCCAAAGTGTTGAGGGGCATCAGGCCCATTATAAATTGGGGCACCAGGCCCAGTATTTGGTGGGGCACCAGGCCCAGAGCAACGTGGGGCACCAGAGCCATTATAAAGTGGGGCACCAGGCCCAGTATTTCGAGGGGCACCAGGCCCATTGTAAAGTGGGGCACCAGGTCCAACCTAAGGTGGGGCACCAGGCCCAAGCTAATGTAGGGCTTCAGGCCTGAGGTAAAGGTAGGGCATTAGGCCCGAGGTAAAGCCTGGTCTAAAGGGAGGCCACAGCCCAGTGGAATAGGGCAAGCCAGCCTAGTGGTACTAAAGGGAGGCCCCGGCCTAGCGGAATAGGGCAAGCCAGCCTAGTGGTACTATAGGGAGGCCCCGGCCTAGCGGAATAGGGCAAGCCAGCCTAGTGGTACTAAAGGATTCCCTAGCCACAATGTACAGTAAGGAATCCTATTCCAGAATACCCTACCTATAGAAACAGGGGTTCATTTGAGAGTGTTTGATTTGCCTATACTGTGAAACTACTGTGATTACTATACTGCTTATGCTGAACTATTGCCCTAAGTACCTGAACTATTGTCCTAAGTACCTGAACTATTGGTCCGAGTACCTGAACTACCGCTCTAAGCACCTGGACATTGGCTCTTATCAGTAACAATTACCCCTGAAGTTATAATTTGCCCTCCTCTGGCAAATTATTGTATCATTCCACATTATCATTTGGGCATTCTTCAGTTATATGTTTACTACTGTACGAAGACAGTCTCAATCTTCTACCACACTGCAGTCTCCTAGTGTGGTCTGTAACACCACGTGCTCAGAATCAGTCTCTACTCAGAAGAAGACATCCTTCCAGCATTCTTCACTCCAGGAAGATCATCCATCAACTCATCCCGTCCGCCGAAGTCGAGTCCGTCGTCAGTCGTACCAGTCGTACCCGCTGTTTTCTTGTTTTCACAGCTTGAAAATACGTCCACCGAAACGCATCACGACAGCCGTGCCAGTGTCGTTCCGTATGGCTCCTGTTCCAGATGTCCCGAAGTTGGTCGCCCTCTACAGAAGAGAGAGAGCTCATCTTAGAGAACCTGTTCTGCACCTCCACCTGGTCGTTCACCGAAAGTCAAGTCCGTCTAAGCCCAGTCCAGGACGCGTCCACCGTTTCTTTGTTTTGTGTTAGTTCCTGATCCTAGGATTGCAGAGTCAACCATCATCTCTTCAGATTATTATGGTTCCTGGTCCTGTCAGAGTTCCTTCTGAGTCCAGCTGGCCCTTGGAGTGCTGCAGCATCAGTCAGATCATGGTAGTTCTCCAGTGGATTCATTGCCACGCAGATCTTGGTCTTCCTTCATCCTTGGCAACCCTAGAAGTGGATTTTGGCCGAGGAATCTCTTGCTTCAGTGTGTTATTTCAGGAACCAGTTGCTTTGGTTCTACATTCCGGCAGCCTCGGAGAAAGTGGGCTTTTGCTGAAGATATATGGTCTGTTTACCAAACCTCTCACCACCCCAGTGGCCTTATCTAGGTCCTTGCTGGGAATTGAGATTAGGGTTCTACAGTTCTGTTTTATTTCCCTTGTAGCTACCAATGAAGAACGACGGTGTACACGAAGATGCCGGATCTCTGGACTCTTGTAAAATCTGGACTCTTTTGTAGATGTGTGATGCTGATCACCCTAATGTAGTGCTGAGTAGCCTATGTAACTGGATTCTTGTTTAGAGTATAGAAATACAGTATAAACTAGTATCAGAATAAGACTGGAATCTCGTTTAGAGTATAGAAGTACAGTATAAACTAGTATTAGAATAAGAGTGGCAGTAGGCCTAGAGTTTATGCTTGTAGTAGTAACCGTAAAAGTGGTAGATAAAAAGTATTTCAGTATTTCCCTGTTCCATTGCCCTATTGTTAATCGGGCAACCCCTCCTCCTTCTTGTGACTGTGTCTGTCTACCCGTTAGTACCAAACGCCCTGTGGGCATCAAGGATAGTGTAATGATCTGACTGAAAATATGCAACTTATCTTCATGTGTGAGGCGGCAGGACTATAACTCACAAGTGTCACAGCTACAAGTGAGTTCTGAACATCTTGCCCCTGACAAGTGATTATAAATTGCCTATTCTGAGTCAGGCCATTGTGTGGTCAATATATACAGCAGTAGTTTACTAGTTACTAAACTCTGCTGTTTGAAAACTGACCAGTTTTTCTTTGATTTCAACAGCTGGATTCAGTGCTATACTAGGCACTGTGATGTGATCAGTGCTGGGAAAGCTGTTCTTTGATTGGTTCAGTATTCCACTGTGACATCAGTAACCTTCAGAATATCAATTTTGACAACAGTAACAGCAATGTATTTTTGATATGCTGCTGTCACTGATGTGATGAGCCAAGGTATTTGTTTTATCATGTCATTTATCACCCATACTCCTGTTGTACATGAAGTTATTTCAGGTCTGGAAGGATTTGAACCCTGGTTTCTAGCTTCCTAGCTCATTAACATCTAGTGCTCCACATACTGAAACTGCACTTGAGTTAATTAAAGACAGTGTCTAGTGGAGGTTACAATAAGTAATAAACAACCTATGAGGCAGGTGATAAGGGTTCTAATCACAACAGGAGCATATAAATTATAAGCTATTAAAAACACAGAATGTTCATGAAAGGAAGTTCTTGTACAACTTGTAAAGTCTCTCCCCAGTCTTGAAGACTAAAAGGAGAAAATTAGAAACTTATAAACGTGTACTTCATGAATTGATTTAAAAATGAGCTGATTCTAAAGTCTTCTTCTTTGAAGACCTCATTTTATTTTTTTCTATTTTTTTTTTATTATACCAATAGATTATTTTCCTCTTTTTCGTCTCTCTATCACATCTAATAATTTTTTTTCTAAGGTGACATTGATTCTAATCTTGACCAATCTATAATTACCTGGCACTTGCATTTCTGTTGAGGTTTGTGCCCCTCTTTTAATTTGTGACAAATAAAACATATTAATTTTAAATCCTTTAGAATAACTTTATATCCAGTCTTGGCTCTCAATTTTCAGTCTTGGATTGGTATATGTCTTTCTTTTTATTTCCATTTGTTCAGTACTATTATTTCTTTATCTTCTATAATTAAAAAGGATACATAAACCTTATAAATCAGTAGTCCCCATTTTCCAACAACGGACCTTAGAGTGCAGTAAGATATACAAAGAGCCCCACTAAGAAATGTGACTCTCTGCCTTGAAATCATACTTTCAATGTTGTGTTAACTTTGGAAAAACTAAAACAAGCCCTATCTTTGTTTAAAATGTGCACACTGCTGTGCTTCTCAGATGCTGCTGAACGTCATATGCAATAATGTCAACAGAACAGTCAGGGAGACATCAGGGAGGGTATAGGGTGTGAAATGAGTCTCTTCGCTGATGACTCCAAGATTGGAGCAGTAGTTGAGGGAGAAGAGGGGAGGTTGGCCCTGCAAGGGGACCTGGACACCCTGGAAAACTGGGCTCACACATGGAAATTAAATTTCAATGTCATCAAGTGCAAGGTGCTGCATCTTGGACGGGGAAACCCTAAACACAGATACACCCTCAGAGGGGAGGCGCTGGAGGCCTCAATAGGGGAAAAAGACCTAGGGATCATGGTGGATGCATGTATGAATAACTCTGAGCAGTGCAGGAGAGCGGCTAGCAAGGCAAACAGGATGTTGGGATACATCGTAAGGGGGATCACCTCTAGGAGCAAGGAAGTGATTCTGCCGCTGTGCAATGGACTGGTTAGACCACACTTGAGTACTGTGTACAGTACTGAGACCACACTTGAAGAGAAACATACAGCTCCTGAGAGGCACAGAGGAGGGCAACTAAGATGATATGAGGGCTAGGGGATTTGACGTATGAGGACAGACTTGAGGAGCCCTGCCTGTTTTCACTGGAGGAGAGGAGAGGAGAGACGGGGGGACATGATTGAGGTCTTCAAGTATCTCAAGGGAATAAATAGGGTAAACATGGAGGGGATCTTTAGACTAAAGCAGGGAGGTATCACCAGAGAGCATGGTTTGAAGTTGGAAGGTGGAAGGGTGAGGGGGGAAGAGGAGGAGGTTTTTCACTGAGAGGGTGGTGGACCCTTGGAATGCACTGCCTGGTGAGCTGGTTCAGAGATCCACAGTGGAGGGCTTCAAGAGAGGGTGGGACAGACACAGAAAGTGGATGTATCAGATGATGGCCTGTCCCAGGGGGGTGAGGATGGATGATAGGGGTTTCTGGAACACAAGGGAGGGGAGGGTCTCGGCACCCAACTAGAAATCTGAGGTTCAAGCAGACTCGATAGACCATAAGGCCTAATCTGCTGGCAATTAGCATGTTAGTATGTTAGTATGTTAACAGTAACACTCCACTTCTAGAGCCCAATTCACAAATGGGGATGCAGAGCCTGCATCAAACCCATTTTTTATGGCACAGCTGTGCCAAACATGTCACTGAAGAGGCACTTGATTCACGAAGCGTGGGTGCGTTTGCAACACTTTTCCCAATTTACAGCAGCTTGCACTAAATATTTGGTGCACGCTCCAGAAAAAGGGTACCCAAGACTGGCACAAGTTAGACCAGGAAAAGCTGGTCTAACTTGTGGCAATCAGCACACTGGATTGAGAATCCCAATTGCTGGCTGGGAAATGCTTCAGTCCCCGTGTGCCATTTGTTTAGCATAGCTGGGGCTTGTGGCATTCCCAGGACTTCTGTGAGCCCCTAGTATTGTAACCCTTTAGAACTCTGATTGTACAGCATGTTAAGATATTTTCCCCTTTCCTGAACATCATCATGTGAGTCAGTACTCAACATCTGCATTAGACATTGGCTCGATGGATGATGTCTACAAACAGGGTAAATATATTAACTTAAACACATAAGCAACAGGGAGAGTTAGTGTCCAGGTTTTGGCCTGGGTGGGCAGGCTGCAGGATGCAGGCCAGGGGTACTGGAGGTGCTGGGGAGAAAGCTCCTACTGTACAGCATGACAGAAGCTGGGTGACAACTGCTCTTAGGGCACTGGCACTGACAGAGGCCCAGTACACCCTGATGCTATGAGGCATCAAGTGAACAGCATGCAGTACCCTGGTGACTACCAGGGATAGCTCACAGGCATAAAGCAGCAGATGCCAAGCTGCTGGGAGATCTGTAGGTCACATCAGAGGTGTTGCCCATAGATGGGAGTAGTAGGGACCATGAGCAGGGTGTGGGAACCCCGGGGGTCCCCTTAAGGGAAATCAACTGATGGCCCTCTGGCCTGTGGCAGGGTCCTCCAGTGACACTGAGGGACAGCCTGGTAGGGGGCAACCCCAGAGATGGCCCATGTATCATTGCACCAAATGACAGCAGGCAAGGAATGCTAGTGTAACCCCCTTGTTCCCAGGAGTTACTAGAATCCCATTAGAATCAGTGAAAGGCAGGGAGAGGCAGTTAGTGTAATGCCAGTTAAATGGATTTCACGCTGTCATTCTCTGGTTTCAGTCTCAGCTGAGCTGGAGGATGATGTAATCATGGAACTGTCACAGCAGCATAAGCCACACTCGAGCTAGCTGCAGGGAGTTAGTTTTAGAATGTTCAGTTAGAGTGAGAGAGTCTGTAGAGTGGAGTTCCAGGAGGAGGCTTCAGCCTGCAGCAGCTCCTCAGTTTTAGCTCTGACAGAGAGCTACCAGTAGTGTTTTTGTTTGTTTCTCACCCTAGTGTAAGCCAGTACAGCCTAGTGGTGAAGTGGTGGAAACCAAGCCAAGTGGTTTTCACAGTGCCCCATCCCAGGAGGGATGGGATGGATTCCAGGATCCAGGGGCAATCCCCTGGTCCAGTCTGGAATGTGCCAAAGCTGCCTGAGATTCAACTGTTCTGTTAGCACCTGTGACTTTTGTTTGGAAAAGCCCTGGGGCACCTGCATTCCTTGTGGTGAATTTTCTCTGTCAAAGGGATCCTGTCACCTAGACTGTTTTCTGTTTAAAAGTGTCTGCTAAAGTTGGGGTCTAGTGAAGAGACATTGAAGTGGCAGACCCTCCCTAGGATCAGAACACCAGAAGGGGTTGATGGGTTACAGGCAAGGGGAGTGCCAATTACAGAACTTTTAACTTTCTGACACCTCAGTTGTGTGTAATGTAGTTTGTTAAATGTGAAACACATTTCAAGATAGCATCTACAAGTTTTCTGTGAGGGTGTTATTAACCAGATGAATGGCCAAGTATAAATTTGGAAGCGAAAGGTGGGAGACCCCCCATCTCGAGCAATCAGTTTACCTCTCCGGGTTCAGTTTGAGCACCTGTGTTTTCTCTCAGTGCATTTGGCCAGTGCCCGAAGAAAATAGTTTACCCAGGTGTGGGTTGGATTCTCTGTGAGCCTGTATGTGCTCTTTGGTGGTCAAGGGTGCCACCATTAATTTCTCATGAAATATGGGAAAGTCTCCTAGTACTAGCCATGTGTGCCTATTCAAGAGGAAATTTACCAGTTCTGGCCATGTGTGCCAATCTCCATTTCAGAACCAGAGAGTTTGCTGTGTAATTCAGAACCAGAGAGTTTACTGTGTGAATTCAGTATGCCTATGCTAAATGGGAATTCAGGAAGTCTGTACCTCAGTAATCTGCATTACCAGTAGGAGTGGCCCTGTAGGGGGCCATCTTCACTTTGTGATTATTCTCTGCGTATGTGAATAAAAGCCACAGTCTAGAATCCCAGCCTGGTTTGGACAGTATTATTATTGCTTCCACTGTGTCTGGATTTACTTGGGTGCTCCTGTCCAGAAGTGCAAACCTAGCATAATTGTGAGCATCCGTTTTCTCCCAGGGGCCTAGGTTGATGGCCATTGTAAATGGTCCCACCAGGTATGTGCCAGGTAGTTGCCACACTTGGTTTGCCTTTCTGTGTATGGCAGGCTCAGATGTAGATGTACTAGTAAACTGAACCATAGTGACAACCCCCATCCCTCTCTTTAGCGCCATGTGGTGAGAGGAGCTGCCCTGCTAGTTAGACAATTGGGGCCGGTGGGGGTGGGTTACACTTAGGTTTAAAGTAACAAGATAAGGTAAAATATCCATTTCCAGAGAAGAGAAGAGAAGAGAAGAGAAGAGAAGAGAAGAGAAGAGAAGAGAAGAGAAGAGAAGAGAAGCTGAGCCCCTTGTAGGGCAGTGCCCATAGTATGCCCTCATGGGGAAGGGATCCGAGCAGGTGGATCAGGGGTTTGCCAGACAGCACACATGGCTGTGTCTGAGATGTGAAGTGGCAGACCTTCCCTAGGATCAGAACACCAGAAGGGGTTGATGGGTTACAGGCAAGGGGAGTACCAACCTCTGATGCTACCTCTGGGATCTTAGGAGCTCACATTCAGAAACAGCATGACCTCTTGGAGTTCTTTTCAAACCTGAATAACCTCAAAGCAAATCACATCCCTGCTTTATTAGAGGCTAATGCAAAATACCGTCAGGTAGAACAGAAGGGGAACTGGGGATTCCCTGGCAGAGCCATGCTGTTATGGGCTTGGAGAGGCCATCCATTAAGCACACAGTGCACATAATGAAGGAGCAGAGAGAATCACTATTATTGTGGAACACAGAGAAACTAGATACCACTGGGGATAAGACAGGGTTAACATTTTTTCCAGTTTGAGGTTGTGAAGAGGAATAGTTCACACAAGGCAGCCTAAGAATGTGTGAGGAGGTTACCAATAGCTCTTTGGAGAGGAGTATGTAGCTGCAGCAATTATACATTGAGAGACAATGAATGAGAATCTCTGGATCCATGATTGCCAGTGCAAATGAACTTTGTCAGAATTTTAGTCAACACCAAGTGTTTGGCCATTTGGGAGTGTGCATTGTTATTTACTGGAACAGGGCAGGGTCTCAGTAATGTCCCAGATGTCTTCCAAGCCTGAGAAAACAGCTACTGTACAGAAGCAATTCAATACAGAGGAACTGCTGGTGAGCAAAAATACCCCAAGACAAAGGAGTTTCCCTGGGCCATGCCCGCCCCCATTGCAGCGTAGTAAAACAGGCCAGTGTATGCACAGCCAGAAAGGGGGTTGCATTTAAATAGCCTTTTTTAGTGCATTAGCATACATTAGACACAGTATGTAGCAGGGATTAGGTTGTAAATAGAGTATTTTAATAGCTGAGTGTGGTTGCACTGCAGCAGGTGGGTTACGGTTGTATGGTTATAGTTGATTTTGTTACTTTAAACAAAATGTTTCTGATGTTGTTTGCTTCACGTACTTCCCATGTGTCCTGTGACTGAGCTGCAAGCCTGAGCTGTTTGTCTTCTCCAACCTAATCAACAGCCAGCTCTACGCTGTTGATTAGGTTAGAGATGGCTTCAGTGCTGCATGTGATCTGCCTCAGGTGCACTACAATGTAGTTGATGAGATGGAAGCCAAGAGTCAAAGACTATAGTGTGTTGCAGCATTCCAGATATGTAAATTGCTATTTTACCAGTTTTGTGAGCAATTTACAGTACGTAGTTTTGCTATTATATTAGCGCTGTACGTATATAGGTTTCTGCTGTTGTGTGGCATTCTAGCTTTTGAATATTTCCTTGTGTTTCTTTCCATGTGTGAACAGCACTAAGGGTTTTTCAAGCTTAAAGTGTTTTTCCAAGCTTACTTCCCAAGGCTACTACTTATTTCATGGGGTAACTTAGGTCAGCAATGGTCAAAGCACACTAGTTTTAACATTTTTGGAAAAGCCTGCTAGTGATGAGAAGGGATCGTTTCTGGCCCCAACAAGGTGGCCAGCTGATCCCTTCCCCTTCCCTATAGCTCTAATCTGCCTTGCACTAAGGCACATAACGACGTGTCCTCAGGAACAGCGTGGGGGCACATGCCATTGAAGTCAATGGGGCTAATATTTAATTGCTTTTAAATGCACATTAATGACTACGGTGACTTTATTCAAGGCCACTGCTCCACAAACATGGCCCATAGAAACAGAATTTGTCAGCAGAAAAGGACCACTTGGCCCACCCAATCTGCCCATGTGGTCCCTGGTGGCCCTCCTTCCACCTTTCAATATATTTCCCTATGTCTATCCCAAGCATGCTTGAAGACCCCTACTGTTTTCACCTCCATCAAGGAGGCAGTATAGCGCAGTGGTCTAAGGCTCAGAGCTGCAAATTTGGTGACATCCAGCAGACCAGACCTGGGTTTGAATCCCACAGCTTCCACTTGCATACTGTGTGACCCTGAGCAAGTCACTTAACCTCCTTGTGCTCCCAGGTTGCTCCTGTAAAAAAGCTTTCAGCTTAGTGTGCTATACCTGGTTAAACAAATAAAAAAAAAACTTCGACAGTCTGTTCCAGGCATCCACCACTTTTTCAGTGAAGTAGTACTTCCTAGCATCCCTCTTTATTCCCATGAAGGATGGGAGCACGAGGTTCTGTGTCAACTAGTGCAGGCTCAACAGCTGTATGTAGTCAGATGCATACCCCATACTCAGGACAGGTGAGTTCCTAGAGAGGTTAGGAGGCGCCATGTACCTTTCCACCATAGACCTAACAAAGGGCTATTGGCAGGCACCCCTGACCCCTTAAGCCAGAGACAGCTCAGCCTTCATCATTTTGTTTGGCTTGTTCAAATGCAGAATAATGCTATTCAGGATGAAGAATGCACCAGCCACTTCAATGGCTTATGGACTAAATTCTATCTGGGGCAGCAGACTTTGCTCTGGCATACTTGGACAACATTGCCATCTACAGCCAGATATGAAGACTCGTATTAGGCATGTGACAAGATGGCCCCCTGACTGAAGGCTGCAGGACTGACAGTCAAGGCAGTGAAGTGACAAATAGGGTTAGCAGAGGTGTCATACCTTGGGCACAGGGTAGGACATGGGTACATCTGGGCTGATCCAGTAAAAACGGTGGCTATACAGGGATGGGTCATGCCCACAACAAAGAGAAAGGTACAGGCCTTCCTAGAGACAGCAGTGTGCTATTGAATGTTTGTGCCAAATTTTAGTAGTATGGCCAAATCCCTGTCCAATCACACAAGGATGAAAATACCAGAAAAACTTCAGTGGACAAATCACTGTGAGATAACATTGTGCCAGTTTAAGGAGGCATTGTGTCAGGCACCTGTGCTTGTAAACTCTGACTATTCTCCGAAGTTCATTATGCACATGGATGCACCTGATCATGGCCTAGGGTGGTTCTGAATCAGGTCATGCACACAATGGAGAAATACCCAGCTGTGTACCTGAGCAGGAAGTTGCTGCCCAGAAAGGAGGCCTACACCACAATTGAGAAAATATATCTGGGTATCATCTGCGCTTTTTAAAAGCGGTAGCCATATTTGTATGGGAGGGAATTCAGACGGGTCAGCAACCACAGCTCTCTCTCATGGCTCCACAGGACCAGCGGGCAAAACCCCAAATTGTTAAGATGGAGCCTGGTGCTGAGGTCCTCTAACATGGACATTAGGTACCACAGCGGACCACAGAACGACAGTGCAGATGGTTTGTCCAGGCAATAACCAGTGGCCCAATAAAGAAAGGGAGGTGCTTTAAAGAGTTAAGGAATTGCTAAACCAGTGAGAGAATTTGGGGCGTAAAACGTAGATCAAACCTGCTAATATGAAAAACATCATTTAGGGTCACTAAATGATGCTGTTTCATTTATTGGGGATGGAGATGTAAAGATCAGTTACTCACAATAACACTTAATCTTTGAGAGAATCTCCTCAATTGGACCACACCTTTGGAACTGTAAGTCGTCCAGCATCAAGACCACTCAGAAACTTTTGCTAGCTGGGGATCACCCATGATGACGTTCAACGTTGGCACCTATAAAATGTGGGCATCCCTCTTGCTCCTCCGAGTTCCTCACCAGAGACAAGTTCGGAGAGACTATTACCATGAGAAACCAAGAGATCAAACCAGTACCAGTAGATCATATGAAGAGAGACTGGGGTCCCTGAACAAGTGCTCCCTGGAGGACAGAAGGGAGAGGACTGACATGATTCAGACCTTCAAGTACTTGAAAGAGATCAATAGTGTGAGCAAGCAAGGTCTCTTCAGGCAAAGCTGCAACAAAACTATGAAGGGGCACAGCCTTAAGCTGGGGAAGGGGGTTAGGAGGGCGGTTAGGAGGCATTGCTTCATAGAAAAGGTGGTGGCCAAGTGGAATGCACTGCCAGAAGTGATCTCAGCGAGGATGGTGGGTGGCTTCAAGAAGGGCTGGGATAGATAGAGGGGGAGGATAAAGGTCATGGGAAGGGAGGAGGAAATGGATGGAAAAGTCAGGGAAGGGGGTTGTAAGCCTGAGCTGTAGAAACTGCACAATGAGCAGACTTAATAGACCAGAAGGCTGTATTCTGCTGGCTACTTCGTATGTTCATATGTAAAATCAGCTAACAACAATTACAGATTGATTGTTCATGCAGCAGCAACATTTTCAAACCATGTTTAAAAAATGCAAGGGTGGGCAAAATAGCAGAGGAGACAAATTATTCCAGGAAAATGAGGCTGCATATGAAAAACATTCTTTGCCAAAGTGTGTATGGAATTTGGGCAAGGAAAATCCATGGTGAGACATTCCTCTGAGGCTGCATTTATGGGCGGGAACAATCACCTTTCAGATAAATAAGTAGGGGTCTGATTGTTTGCAGTTTTATAAATAAGTGACAACCAGTGGAAAGTACATCTGGAAGAAGGTTACAACCACTTTAGTTGACGCAGTAAAGTGCAGTGATGCTCATCCCATTCTGATTTGATTTTAGGATGGTGCCCAGTAATCAGACCTGGCTACACAGCAGGCCAAATTGCTTCCTCAAACATGGGGCTTGAAATATCTGCAAATTTGCTTTGCAAAGTAAAAACCTTTGTGCATCCTGCAATGGGAAGGTGAGATGATTTATCAGCTGTGTGACCCTGTTTGTGGTGCATGTTTTATGATGTGGTTGCAATTTAATCTACCTGGGTAGAGCTGTGAGACTTCTCAAAATAGAGGATTGTGTATGAGCAGGCATACACAACAAGGGTATGCTTGCATCGAGAGGTTTCCTTGGTGACAGTAGACCTCGAGAACACAGCTCAAGAGGTCTTCTGTCACCAAGGAAACCTTGAGATTTCAAGCATACCCTTATCTGTGTATGCCTGCTCATACACAATCTTTTATAGTGCATGAGAAGGCACTCACATACATCGGCATCGCGATTAGCGAGAATGCTTTTTTTTTTTCAAATAAACAAGTAGCCTAGGGAGAGAGACATGTAAAATTGTCTTATCTGTTGCTGTTTTCAGGGCATCCACTCGGAGGTCTGCTTACTAGGCAACAGCTCTGGCAATGGTCGGCATGACTGAGGAGATTTCAGCAAGAGCACTGATTCGATGTTGTTGTGCGTTAGTAGTGAGGTCTTCAGTGAAGCACAACAGGAGTTTGACGTCACTATAATGCACAACAGACTGATTCCAGTCATCGATTTCTATACACAACAGCATTCTCTCATACACTATGTTACGATTCAGGAACAATTGAAGTGCATAGTAAATGGCACCTTGAACACAGCAGTGGGTGCACACTTCAGAGACAAACATGGCTGTGATCCTTCCTGCTTAACATTTATGGCAATCAAATTCTTTAAACACCTTACTTGGGGGTGGGGACCGTTAACTCCGATAAAAAGATAGCAAGTGGAGTTATCCTTTGAAAGCTTGTAACTGGTGGGTCTCAGTGATGAATTAGTCTTTAAACCAGTGGGGGGGGGTATTTGAGGGGTTAGTATATATTCTGCAAAAACACTGACATTTATGCCTACTATTATCTTGTTATTCTGCTTACAAACTGTATGCAATGTAGTAGTATACCTCACCCTTTAACTATGAAATGTGTGTCTGTTCTGTTGTAGGTACCACTGTTCATCATGCGCCATTAGGATGCTACAGCAGTGCTATTTCTCCAACTTCTGAGCCAATATCTTCTTTCTTGCTCCTGAGTCTCTGTGGTTCAGTGACTCACAGGTTTGGAACAAATTATAGAGTTTTAGCTAGCTAAAATATGCTATTGTGGATACGAAGTCATATACCACAGAGACATAGACAATGTCAGCAGAAAAAGACCACTGGTCCATCCAATCTGCCCAGTTTTACCCTACCCTGCCCCATGACCTATTGTTTAGACAGGGTTTCTGCCCTCACCTCCCACTCACTCCTGTATTACTGCTAGCCCTCTGAGTAGCAATTAAAGCCTTTACTCTGTCCCAGCCATGCTTGAATCCACTAATGGACTGTGCACCCACAACCTCTGCTGGTAGGCTATTCCATGACTCAACCACTCTCTCCATAAACTAAAACTTTTCTCACACCTCTCCTGAATCTCGCCACCAGCTTGTTTTTGACCCACTATTCCTGCTACATATATTCTTTCAGTTTATCTTATTTATTCATGCCATGATTTTGAAGGTCTCTATCATATTGTTCCCCCCCTTTCTGGCCACCGGCAAGTACAAGTTCAGTACCCTCAGCTAGTTCTCACAGGAGCTGCCCTGTTGACCCTGAATCATTTTTTCTATGCTGCACTGTTTCTAGCCTGTTTCTGTCTTTCCTCAAGTGAGGACTCCAGGACTAGGCACAGTATTCCTGATGTGGTTCCTTTGAAGTAGTGACCAGCTTAACCCTTCCCATCCATTGCTCCTTCCAGTATTCCTTCCTGAGGTTCTTGTTCCCTATGTGCATCACCTTGCCCTTTTTGGCACTGAATTTCAATGGTCATACCTTAGACCAACTCTCTAAATGTTGCAGGTCCCTCTGCAACTCCCTTGCCCACTCTTCACTGTGTACCCTGACACAGAGCTTAGTGTTATTCATAAAGAGACACAGCTTGCCCTGCATTACTTCTCTTATGTCGCTGATCAACGTACTGAAAAGGACAGGTCCCATGACTTGACTCCTGCATTACCCACTTATGACCTGCCTTTCCCCCAATTTGACCCCATTTTACCACCAACCTCTGCTGTTTCTCCCCCAACCAACTTCTCAGTCCTCTAACTAGGTCCTTTGCTGATCCCAGATCCTCTAACTTCTTCAACAAACTTCTATGTGGCACTGAGTCAAATGCCTTGCTGAAATGGAAACAGAGTAAACCTACTGCTTCTCCCTTATCCACCACACTTCTTAACGGTCAAAGAATAATATAAGGTTGGTCTGGCATGACCTCCCTGCCATGAACCCATGCTGCTTACTATCCTGGAAGTCATTTCTCTCCAGGTAGTCCACTGGGTCTTCTTTGGCTAGTGTCTTCATTAGTTTACCTACAATGGAGGTAAGGCTGACAGGCCTGTGATTTCCCAATTTATTCCTGTCCTCTTCCTTGTGGAGTGGCACCACATCCACTATACTCCAGTCTCTCAGAACCACCCCTGACTGTAGTGAGCTATGAACAAGCCCTGCCAAGGGTTTTACTCAGTTCCTGTGCCAATTCCCTGAGCACCCTTGGATGCATCCCATCCAGCCCTGGAGCTAATTGCTGAAATTGTACATTTTTAAGACCTCACATTTCTAAAACTGCACAATTTGTGGGGAAATGCACATTAAAAAACATGAAATTATACTGATTTTGAAGTACTTTCAAGAAAATTGCACAAATGCGAAATCAGTGATTTTACGCAATTTCACTGGTGTACTAGAAATGTTGCCCAATGCTACTCTTATTTTTGCATACTACACATCCTTTTGTTTTCACTACTGCACTCCAGTATTGATTTTTTTCACTTTTGTACAATGGCCATCGTTATCACCTTCTCTTGTCCCCTTCCCTGCACCTGGAAACGAGCCATGATTCAGCATGCCTCTCCAGAGTCATCAATTTGAAATAAAAATAAAGGAGAGCGACTCCTTCCACAACAGAGGCCATTGCACCGTTCGCTTAAGTGAGAAAATCAAGTCAGGATATAATTGCTCTTAAAGCAGCAGTACTAGTTAACAAAAACTTAAATAATTTGGTTGTCAGTTAGGACAAACCAAAATATCAATGTGTCTGTTTTTCTTTTTGCTTTATTTCAATTCCTGTGGCAAGCTAGATGATTGTGAAGTTCTTAAAAATTATTGATCCTTTGTCTGGTCTACCTCCATGGATGTAAGCAGATCAGGGTGCTGCTGTGCTGTTAGCCATCAGAAACATTTGCTGGCAACGTCCTTACATACCTGCATTATAAATGCAATGGGTGCAGTTAGTGTGTGTGATCTCTGGGGAGCAGGTTTTGGGGCTGCCATCTTTACTGTAGATCCATGGAAATTACAAAAGTTGTAATGAAACACAGCATTAAAAATAGCTGATTGAATTTAAAATACCCGAATGAAGAATCTAAGATTATCAGGAATAAATTACTGCTAAAAAAAAAAGATAGGGTAACATTTTTTGCTGGCTAACTAGCACTGCTGCCTTAATAATGAATGCATGTAATGTGAATAGAAGCTCCTAACCCTAAAATTCAAGCCTGTTTTCTTTCTCAGTTGGATGATTTTCTTCCAGAAATAGATCATGTTTACTCTCCTGGGCCTTCTTATTTATTTTGAGTGACTGTAATATAACTTTGGATTTAATTGGTGATGAAGACAGTCATTGCCCCTGTATTTTTTTTCACTTTATCTTTTTATTGAAATTCGAGTATATAAGAAAGCACACATCTTATACAATAGAAGACTATCCTCCATGTAAGGTATAAAATATCACTTAACAAAACACAGTATTTAGGGTAAACATATTGGAGAAGCCTTATATACATGTATTGATAATAAAACACAAACCTAGACAAGATGTAAGTGGAGAGCAGAAGGGTTACAATCAATAGGGTATTATAGGATCAGAAATAGCAGCAATGTACGAAATACATGCTAGGGCTGGCTATGGCAAGGCATTCAGTAAATTGCAAAAAGTGATAAATGTGGTAATATGAACAATGTTCAGTAATGGAGAGGTGAAGATAAAAGTGTGCAAGGAAAGAAAGAAGAGAGAAAAAAGCAAGGGAGAAGGGAAGGAGAGAGGGAGAAAACAGGGAAGAAGGGAAAAAGGAGGAAAAATCTGTGCACAAAAGTTTCAAAAAAACCTAATCTGAGAGCAAAATAAGAAGGAGGGATAAATATCCTTAAGAATTAGGGTCTAGAAGAACTAGGTTCATGTACTTGAAGTAATCCTGCCAATATCTGTCATATACAGTGAGTCGGTTATGAGTAACATGAGATGATCGGTCTAGAGAGGCATACTGAGAGAAGCTTTGAAGAACATCTGAAAGAGAAGGCACCAGAGCTGATTTCCATTTCATAAGACTCAGACGTTTGACCAGAAGAGAAAGTATGTTTAGCCATCTAAAATGTGCCTGTGAGAGGAGAGAGCTATTGAGGATAAGGATGCCTAGAAGGAATAGTTTGGGGTCAAAAGGTAGTTTTTGTCCTGTTACTCTGGAGGCAAGTAAACAGACTTTATGCCAGAGCTTATTAATGGGAGCGCAAGACCACAAGATATGAAGTAGATCCCCGTTGGCCAAATTGCACCTACAGCAATTATTATTATTTAATAGGCCCATTCATTGAAGCACAGAGGGGGTTCTATACCAAAGATGTAGGATTTTAGTTTGTATTAAAGAACTATGGGCATCTTTAAAGGTATTATGTGCAATACGTCAACAATTACTCCATCATGCGTCTGAAATATTGTAGTTAAGAAGAGTACTCCATATATCTTTGGCCTGTATAGACTGGTCAGGTAGATTATCAATAATGTCTTTGTAAATGGAGCTATTTAATTTTACTGATAAATTAGTCCAGTGTGAGATGTATGGGTTTAGAAGAGTATGCCAATACACTAAACTAGAGAAAGAGTTATAAGCTACCCAAATTTGTAAAATCTTCCAGAAGTCCTGTTTAGGAAGTTTCCATGTGACCTGCAAGTCTGAGAATGATCTAAGAGGGAGTGAATTCTGGTCCAAGATATCTCCGAAAAAGAAAATGCCTTTGTTCCTCCATGTACTACAAAAAATTGGGTGATCTTCTAGAGTAAGCAGTGGATTGCCCCATAAGGGGGCATAAAACCAGGGTGTTGGATTGGATTTCAGGAATTTGTGGGTTAGTTTCCAATAAAGAACAGAGGATGATATAGCCGGGTGAGATTTTAGTTTAAAGGAAATGGGATTAAAAATTAAGGAAGTGGGAACTCCTTCCAGGCACAATGCAGATTCCATTGCAACCCACAGTGGTGAGTGAGGGGAGGATTTTTGAAATCATTTAATGGTTTGGGCTCGGAAAGCCCGAAGGTAGCCTTTGAACCAGCGGAGTCCGAATCCCCCTTTTTCCAATGTAATCAAAGTTTGTTGCAGTTAAATCTCGGTGGTTTCCCATCCCAGATAAAGTTACCTATTAATTTATCAATTTTAGCAAAAAAGGAGGATGGTAAGACTAAAGGAATATTGGCAAAGAGGTAAAGAATCTTGGGAGAAATGGACATCTTAATGGCTGCAATTTTCCCCATGAAAGAGAGATTAAGAAGCTAACATCTGTCCAGAATTGTTCTGATGTTATCAAATAAGGGCTTAAAGTTAATGTCCCATATCTTCCCTAAGTTACTAGTAATTTTGATTCCTAAATATGTTATACCCTGTGGTGACCAGCGGAATCCAAGAGGTATGTTCATAAAGGCTTTACAGTGGTTGTTAAGGGGCATAGTCTGTGATTTGCCATAATTCAAAGCAAGGCCAGAAATTTTAGTAAAATGATTAAGCAAATCAACCAACAGGGGCCCAGCCTCATTCAGGTTTTTAAGTAAGATTAAGAGGTCATCCGCGTAGGAGAGAGAAACATATCTTGAATTGCTCCCAGGTATGCCTATAATGCCAGAAGATTGACGTAAACAAGCAGTCAGGGGTTCCATGGCTAAAATAAACAGAGAAGGTGACAGGGGACAGCCTTGTCTAGTTCCCCTTGCTAGATGAAAGTAAGAGGAAAGGGTGGAATTAGTAAGTACTTTAGCAACAGGGGAGTTATATAATAGCTTGATGCAGGAGCAAAAAGTATGAGAAAGACCGAAATAAGATAAAACTTGATGAAGGTAGTCCCAGTTTAAGGAATCAAAGGCCTTCTCAAAATCAATAGCTATGGATTCAGCTGGTGTCTTGAGGGATTTGGCTTTGTGAATTAAATTAAATAAGGAACATAGGTGATCAGAACCAGATCTATGTTTAATAAAACCAGCTTGCGAACAATGAGTTAGCTTGGGAATCAAGGATTCAGGTTGAGAAGTTAGTAGTTTAGCAAATATCTTCCCATCCATGTTTAATAAAGAGATGAGCCTGTAACTTGCGGGATGAGTAGGGTCTTTTTCTTTCTTAGGGATTAGGGTTATGATTGCTTCGGTGCAAGATGGGGGAAGCTTGCCAGTATTGGAAGCTTCTTGATAAACATTAAGAAGGAGGGGACAAAAGGTATCGGAAAACATTTTATAGAATGACAGGAATCCACCCCCAGGATTTGCTGATTTCAAGGAAGACAAAGCTTTCTGGATTTGCAGAATAGAAGGGTTCATCTATAGAATTTGTTTCAAGAGTAGAAAGATGAGGAAGATGTAACGATATAAGGAACTGTTGAATTTGTAAAGTAGATGGAGGATTTGTGTTAGAGTATAGTTTTTGATAAAAGGTTTTCATGATATGGTTTATAGAGGGGTTGTCAGAATGAATCATACCCTGTTCATCTTTTAGGCTTAGGATGTGTCATTCCATTTGTTGTGCTTTGAGCTGGTAAGAGGAGTTTCCCATTTTTATCGCTGTGTTCCCAAAACTTATAGTCAAGTTTAAACAAGGCCAGTTTGGTTTTACGAGAAATTAATTTGTTAATTTTAACTCTAAATTGAAGAATTTCAAGATGAAGTTGAGAATCAGGACAGTGCTTATTAGAAGAAAAGTATAAATTCTCTTTAGCCTTAAGAGATTTTTCCAAGTCAGCCAGCTGTTGTTCCCTTACTCTTTTCCTATGTGCAGCATAACTGATCATTTTCCCTCGAATCATAGCTTTTAGAGCTTCCCATACAGAGGACATAGAAGATTCGGTTGGGGTATTGTGAAATTAGAACTCCTGAATTTGTGCTTTGATCATGGGTAAGAAATTGGGATCCTTGAGAAGGAGAGGGTCCAGCCACCAGTAAGAAGATTTAGGTGCTAATGGGCCCCACAAAAGTTGCAATTTGACAGGAGAATGGTCCGAGATTATGATGGGAGAGATGGATGAATCAATATTTTTTTTCCATTATAACAGGAGAGGCTAACCAGTATTCAATTCTACTGTATGTCTTATGTAGAAAGGAGTAAAAAGTTAATTCTCGATCACAGGGGTGAAGGAGGCATCATAGATCAGCTAATCCAACATCTTGCATTAGTAATGAGAGGACTTTAATACTTCTAGGGTGGGCCTCTGTAGTGGAGCTACTTCTGTCAATGCTGGCTTCCAAAGCTAAGTTAAGATCCCCTCCAAGAATAACTGGTGTATTATCAGTGTTAAAGAATAGAATCTGTTGAGCTAAATTATGAAAAAACTCAGGGGAATCGGAGTTGGGTGCATAGACATTAACAAGCAGAAGAGGACCAGAGTTGGTATTCAGTTTGACCACCACCCATCTGCTGTCAGTATTGGAAATGGAGTTTACAAGGGACCATTTGAAACTCTTATGAATAAGAATAGCAACTCCTCTTTTTTTTGAGGTATAGGATGATTCGTAGATCTGACCGACCCAATCTTTTTTAAATCTATGAACATCCTCTGCTAATAATTTTGTTTCTTGAAGGAAAGCAATTTGTGTTTTATGTTTTTTGAGATGTGAAAGAATTTGCTTCCGCTTACAAGGAGAATTAAGTCCCTTCACATTCCATGTACATAAAAGTATGTCTCTCATATTGTTAGTGTTAAAGAAAGGGAATAATCGCTGGAGTGTGAAGGGATGAATAAATGAGGCAGAGGATGATCAGAATACAATATAGAGAGCTTACGTATATGCAGAGAGTGGCAGGAACATTCAGGCCAAAAAAAGTGAGATGTATGATACATGAGTAGCACAGATATCTTATTAAAGTCATTAACAACAACAATACTATTAAGCTAAATAAAGAAAACATTTTATGGGTGTGAGGAGATATGAGTCAGCCAACTGGCTAAGAGACTCTCTCACCACACTCTTCGGCATTGATGTAGGGAGGAGACTAGGGAGGACCGGTTATAAATATCAGCCCAAACCTAAGTCTGATCCCAGTAATATAATTAAGTAAGTATTCCTGATAAGCTAAACTGAAAGGGAATAATACCAAGAAAGGCAGGGGCCTATAATAACCTCAGCTTAATTCTAAGCTAACAGGACAAGATACAAGGATAAAGCTAAACACCAGAACTTATTTATAAACATTAGTAGTAATAGTACAAGATATACCAACTCGAAATAACAGTAAATTAAAGAACCATATACGAGATGCCAGTACATCCTAGACATAGAGCAAGGAATTCAGGGAGCCAGGTGGAATGCAAATAAACAAATATAAAAGGAAAAGTAGATCATTACCACATTAGAGTGACTCTGAGTATACTTTGCAGTGCAACAGAATAAGTACATAATAAATACAATATTGAGGAGGAAAGAAGAAAGGGGAGGTCAATTTAAGCCCTTATGCCCTGAGCCAAATGCAAATCGGGATTATGTGGAGAGGTATAGACTTCGGTGATAACTGTAGACAGAAGAGATAGTCATAGTAAAGATCAGCTCCGATTACTCGAAAATCGCCTAAATAGGTGTTATATGGGGTGACTAGGTCTAGAAGACTAGGCCCAGTGAGCCCCAAAACAGGAGGGACCACACAGCAGTGGATTTCTATAATATCTGTAGGCTTTGAGTAAAATAAGGAGCATAAGGAAGGTGTAGATTGACAATCCTTTGCAACAGTACATGAAACAGAGCCCACCTCTTTGACTGCTAATGATAGTTCCATATTGCAAACAGGAGGTAGTAAGAATAATGGAGCGTAGGGAAGGAGATAGATTAAATGTAGTTGCCAATAATAATTAAGAACCTGTCATCAGGAGAGGGAAGGGGTAAGTTGCCTTGTAATACATAATAATTCACATATGACAAAAGAAAAGGCAATAATCAGGATACATACCAATTGAAGATATGCAACTGAACAGCCAAAAGACTATAAACCTGATGGACTGCTAAACTGGAGAGTAAAAGGCTAGATACAGAGAGCCTGTTTAGTGAGGTAATGTATAAGATCTAACACTAAAATAATGGGTTAGAAAAGCATTGCTGATATACCAAAGTTCCCTTGAAGACCTTTAAGTTGCTCGTTTAAACACTGCAACAAAAAGTAAATTGATTGTGCCGTGATGTACAGCCTTTCCTTTCTGCACCCACTGGGAGTGAAAGCAACCAGGTAGCATAGACTGTAGAGCAGGCGGCTAGGCAGAAAAAGTGTACTGGCACTCCCTTTAAGTATCCTGGAAGCAAAACCTACCAAGATATAGCAACTGTGACCACATTACTGACCATATAAGCTCAGAGTCATGACACCTTAGATTTATTAGCAGGATTATGACTATTGATGTTCTTGCTTTTGGTCTTTGCCCTACGTTTCTTTTTGGGTGGCTCTAAAGATTTGAGGGGGGAACTTGCAACAACTCCTGCCCATGAAGTAGCAGCAGAAATACATCCCTGAGGCACAGGGCCCAAATTAGAGGGATGGCGCCATGGCTTGGAGGAACAGGGAGCGAATCCTCAGGATTGCCGGAGCAGCTGCACAGGGGAGGGAGCTGGATGTCATTGTCCACTTAGGGACAAATGACCTGGCTAAGAAAGGGATTAGAGAAGTGCAGGAAGAGTTTGTGGAATTGGGGAGGGGCCTTAGTCAAGTAGCACGCACGGCAACCTTCTCGGAGGTGCTACCCATCTATGGCATAGGAGAGGCTAGGGTGTTCCGTACCATGGGATTCAATCAGTGGTTGAAAAACTGGTGTGGAGCTCGGGATTTGGCTTCATTGAGGACTGGGGTCCACCTGGAGTGATGCAAGCCTATACTGGCATGATGGGCTGCATCTGTCCGGGAGGGAACCGGATCCTAGGTGATAGGTTTAAATGCTTCATTGGCAAGCTTTTAAACTAGCCAAGGAGGAGGCACTGGAAAGAACAGGAAAATCCTAGCCCCAAAACAATCACGGTAGTAAGTGTGGCAAACACCAACATGGAGGTGTCGTTAGGGAGAAGGGCAGGGGTAAATGGAGAAAGTGACAAAGGCAAGAAGGACAGGGATGGGGCAAAAGGGGTAAGGCCATCAGGAAATGGAGGTGATGAGTACCAATGCCGTAGTCTGGAGCAACAAGCTCCCTGAGCTGGTGGCCTTAATGGAAGAGGGATGCCTGGATATCGTAGCAGTCACAGAAACATGGTACACAGAGAACCATGACTGGGATGTTAACATACCAGGATACATAACCTACAGGAGAGACAGGCAGGGAGAAGAGGAAGAGTAGCTCTCTATGTAAAGGAAGGGATAAAAGCAACTGAACAAAAGTAAACAGGGAGGAGAGGAGGCACTGTGGGTCACCTTGGAGACTGGAAAGAGGCACCACAATCCGCACAGGGGTTGTGTACAGACCCCATGTCAGGGGAAGGAATGGACAGGATATGATGGAAGGCATTCTTAGAATGGCAGAGAAAGGGAGATACTGCTGATGGGAGACCTGAATATGCCAGATGTTAACTGGAGCACATTTGCTGCAAGTGACATCCAAGAGCAGGGCCATTCTTGATGCCTACAGGTGGCAGGCATTAGACAGCTAGTTTCAGAACCCACTCGTGAGGGAGCAATCTTAGACCTCTACTACTCTCAAACGGGGCAGTGAGAGGATCTCAGATCTAGAAGTGGGTTGCCATCTGGGGACAAGTGACCATCAAACAGTGTGGTTCCACGTTAAACTCAGCTACAGAGTCAAGCCATACAAAAGTGAGGGTACTGGACTTTAGGAGGGCTGACTTTGGCAAGATGGAGAGAGCCTCAGAAAGCACTAGCAAACAGGCTAGAAGGAGGTGTGGAGCAACAATGGGGAATTATCAAAACTGCCATCACAGAGGCAACAAGCCTTTGTGTGAAACAAATAAACAAATCAAAATGAAAGAAAAAAAGCCGCTATGGTTCTCAAGAGAGGTGGCTGTGAAAGTCAGGAAGAAAAGATAGCATTCCAGAAGTATAAGGAAACACAGAAGGAGCAGGACAGAGCTGTACCAGTTGAGGCAGAAAGAAGCAGGGAGGGAAGTCAGAATAGCAAAGGCCCAAACTGAGGAAAAGATAGCCAACTCAGTTAAGAAGGGGATAAAACCTTTTATAGGTACATCAGCGGCGTGAAAGACAAAGGAGGGATAGTGAGGCTGAATAGAATAAGCGGTGGGTGGGCAGAGGGGGACAGTGAAAAGCAGAATACTGAACGAATATTTCTGCTCAGTATTCACAAAAGATGAGGGGAAGTGCCTAATCCAATTAACAGAAGCACTCTTGATAGGGGGTCGATCCCAGTCCTTTCACAGAAGAAAGGGTTCTGCAAGAACTCCTAAAACTGAAGGTGGACAAAGCAATGGGTCCTGATGGAATTCACCTAAATTCTAAAAAGAATTAAGGAAGGAACTAGTGAAACCACTGGCTACTCTTTTTAATAAATCATGGGAGGATGGTGTGGTACCCGAGGACTGGAGGAAGGTGGATGTGATTCCCTTCACAAAAGTGGGACCAAGACAGAGGCAGAAAACTACAGACCTGTCAGTCTGACCTCTGTGGTAGGGAAAGTGATGGAGTCACTTCTGAAGGAAAGAATAGTTGAGTACCTAGAGGTCAGTGGAGCACAGGATCCAAGGCAGCATGGGTTCACAGCAGGAAGGTCATGTCAGACGAATCTAATAGATTTCTTTGACTGGGTGACCAAAGTAGTAGACCAGGGAGGGGCTGTGGACATGGCCTACCTAGACTTTAGCAAGGCACTTGACACAGTCCCACACAAAAGATTATTAGTCAAATTAACCAGCCTGGGAGTGGGTCCCAGGGTGGTAGCCTGGGTAAAACATTGGCTGGACAACAGGACACAGAAGGTAATTGTAAATGGAGTCCACTCTGAAGAAGGGGCGGTTACTAGTGGGGTACCGCAGGGTTCAGTATTGGGTCCAGTCCTTTTTAATGTCTTCATCAGTGGCATTGCAGAGGGACTGGAAGGAAAAGTATGCCTTTTTTGCAGATGACACAAATATCTGCAACAGGGTTGATACACAAGGAGGCGTGGAAAGGATGAAAAGGGACTTGGCAAGGTTGGAGGAATGGTCTGACGGATGGCAGCTAGGATTCAATGCAAAAAGTGCAACATAATGCACCTGGGAAACAAGAACCCAGGGGAAGAATACACAATGGGTGGGGAGGTAGTAACAACAACAAAACAGGAAAGGGACCTGGGGGTAAACATATCAGATGACCTTAAGGTTAGCAAGCAATGTGAGAAGGCAGTAGGGAGGGCCGGGGTATACTGGGATGTATAGGGAGAGGCATCAGCAGCAGAAAACAGGAAGTTGTTATCCCTCTGTACAGACAGTTGGTGAGACCCGTCTGGAATACTGTGTCCAGTTCTGGAGACCCCATCTCCGCAAGGACATAGACAGGATAGAGGCAGTCCAGAGGAGGGCAACTAAAATGGTGCAGGGTCTGCAAGAGAAGCCTTATGAGGAGAGACTAAAGGAGCTTAATATGTATACCCTTGAGGAAAGAAGGGAGAGGGAGGACATGATAGAAACTTTCAAGTACCTCAAGGGAATCAACAAAGTCCAAGAGGGTAGCATCTTTCAGAAAAATAGACTGCAAGAACAAGGGACAAATTTAAAGATAGAAGGAGGCAAGTTCAGGGCAATGTGAGGAAGTATTATTTTACAGAGAGGTAGTGGATGCATGGAACAGCCTTCCTGAGGAAGTTGTGGAGTCTAAAACTGTGGGAGAATTCAGGAATGCATGGGACAGACATAAGGCAATTCTTGTGGGGGGGCAGGAAGATATAGGCTGTTGGTTAAATAGGATCTGCGGCCTATCCTGTAGGTAGGGAAATGGGCAGACTAGATGGGCCTAGCGGGCCTTATCTGCCGTCAAAGTCTATGTTTCTATGTCCATCTGAAATTTGCTGGGAACGATCCTCCTGCGAGGAGTGCATGTCATCCTCCCAAGGAAGCAAACTTATTGCTCAAGGGAATAGAGGGGTTGATTCGAAGGTGAGAGGCTGCAGCTTGGGGTGTTTGGGGTGAAACCTCGCTAGAACAGCATGAAAGTCTTGAAGAATAATGCCCCGACAGAAGTGTCTCTTGCAGCCATGTTGATTGCCTTGGGGTCAAATCAGTTGTGGTGTTGCTGCTTGGGGCTGCGAGTTCTGCAACATTTTCCCCATGTTCCTGTACTTCGTCATCTACCCTCCGTGCGGATACCAAAGCTGTGTCCAGGCTGCCAATTGCTGCTGAACTTCCCAGGGTAAGGTTGCAGAGAGAGACCTCCAGATAGTTGGCTAAGGCATCAGGGGTTTCAAAATCCTTGAAGGAAGAGCCTGAGAAAAGGCGTAGTGTCACGGGGGTGACAAAGCAAATTTAATGCTTCTTTAGTGGAGGATTTATTTAAGTGGATTGTAGGCCTTCTTTCTGATGGTTAAATCTTTTGAAAAGTCTCTGTAGATGGAAATATAAAACTCTTGCCACTTAAGTTTCTCCATTTCTCTGGCTCATTTCAGTATTAATTCTGTGTGGGAATAGTTCAAGAAGTGAGCAATGATAGGCCTTGGTCGCTGGTCTGATGTTGGCCTGGGACCCAGAGTGTGGTGGGACCGCTCAATGATTAACGTTAGGTCAGAAGGCAGTTTAAACATTGCGGGCAGCACATGTAATAAAAGTGCAGCAGTGTCTCCTAATTCTACACCTTCAGGGAAGCCAAAAAATCGTAAATTGTTGCGACGATTACAATTTTCAATATCGTCAATTTTGGCTTGTAGAGATTTAATAGTTCAATCTTGATTATGGACAGTAGCCTGGAGGTCATGAATAGTAGTGGTGTTACAGGCTGTTGCTTTCTCATTAATTGCAATTTTCTGGCTAAAAATTTCAAGAGTAGTCGCATTCTGTTGGGTGGAGGTTTTTAGATCATTACTCTCAGCCATCAGTTTAGAAAACATTACTTCCACTCTAGCAAGTGAGCTTTGCTGTACTTGGAGATCTGCCATAATGCTGAAGGATGAGGCCTAGTATGAGGCAGTACAGTGTAGAATAATTGAATATAAGTAGATGATGGATCAAAAATGACTTACAAACTGTGTCAGACAGTAAGATTACAGGACGGTCACAGGAGTTGGTACCAAAGAAAGGTCTGGTGAAGGCTGGATGAGGTTAGATTGCAGTCATTCCTGCAGAGATTCTGAACTATGCTGCCATCTTCTGCCTGGTCAGGCCACCCCCATTATCCCTGTATTTTAACCTACAAAATTTTCCTTTTTGCACCTATTTTTTTTTCTATGAAATACAGCCACAGATTTTATGAACCTTCTAAAACAGTAATGGCTAATGGAGGAAGAAGTCTACAATTTATGTGAATTAAGTTTGGGGATTTTGATTATTAGTTATTTTTTAGTTATTTTTAAATAATTATTAAACAAAATGTGCTTAGTGGCTTCTACACAAATGTATTCTAATTATTGTAAACCTTTACACTGTATTTGTGTCATCTGCTATGCCTGTGGCAATGGTGGAAGCTAGAGTATGTGTGCTTATCACAACTGAATTAAATTTAGTCATCATGGTAATGGAATTCTTTTCATTGGAAGCTATAGCCATGAAGTTCCACAGGGGGTTAATTATTTTCTGAGTCTTTCAGCGTGCACATGCTGCCATTTGGAGGTTCACAATGAGTAATCACTGTTAGACAGTTGATACTCCGTTGTACCTCTGCTTAACACCAGGCCATGGAAATCTTTTTGAGCTGACTGCCTGTGTCACAGATCTACTTTGTACATCAGCTAGTTGGTTTAGGTTATCCCCAAATAAAGTGGAGATACTGCTTGTTGGAATAAGTTACCAAGTAGATGTTGTTGTTACTACCAAGATGTTGGCATGGCTTTGAAGGTTCTTCAAGCTGGTGTGCACCACGGGTGTCCTCCTCCATTAGAGATTGGCATTTAGAGATTTTTTTTTATTTATTTACTATTTATTTAAACCAGAGGTGATACAATATTTAATTTTCAGAGTGGTCCTGATGAAGAAGAAGAGGAGGTGGAGAAAGACTGGATCAGCTGGTAGCACATCTACCTCTAGAACAAAATGTTGTAGGTTGTTCTCCTACACTGGGATTAGCTGACGCACAAGTGTAGTACTGGAGGATGCTGTACTAAGAAGTCTGCCAGTCTTCAGTGCAGTCCTGGTGGGTATTGAGATGGAAATGAAAGAACCCAAGGTTCTTTTCACAAGGGGGATTTCTTTTATTAAAATAAAAGAGTCATACAAAATTAAACATATGAGAAACAAAATTCACTGAAATATGTAGATACACACTCTGACATAGAAAAAAAAGAAAAAGAAAACAAGAAGCCAACTCAAATCACTCACAGCTGTCATAATACTCCTACTACCAACTAAAAAAATACATAAATATTATTCATACTTTTTGTCTAATTAAAGAGCTTGTGTACTGCCTAAAACTAATATTATATTTTAAAAGTAGCCATCCATTACTTTTTATATCTGAGGTACTTTTTATTTTCTCTTTGTTTAATTAGAAGATTGGTTACCTGATGTTAGTAGGTGTGATGTGTGGGACAGCTCTTAGCCTGGCAGCTGACATATCTTGCTCTACTGGCCCACATTACATCATCAGCATTGTGACCTTGCTGACTGTGACATCACTGCTACTTAGGAACAGCAAGTGAGTGACAGCCAGGTCATTCACCTGTGATGTCACTGTCAGTGAGATCACAGTGCTGATGATGTAGTGTGGAGCAATACAGTCAGATATGTCAGCGGCCAGGCTAAGAGCTGTTCCACACATCCAGCACAATATTATCACATAGAAGACTTTCTGATGAGCAGAAGGAAAAAAAATAAAAAGAGAAATACTTCAGAAATACAAAGTTATGACTGACTACTACATAAAGTTTCCTGTCTGCCTGTTTGGTTCCACTAGCTCTTTAATCTGCAAGGTCCCCTGGCAAAGTTTCCAGTATTCTTTTACTGTAGAATTCAATAATGTGGCAATTTCTTTTTTGTATATTTTTCTAGTATGGTCTAATGCCATCTTTGCCATACGTTGTGGTGGTACATATTTTTGTTGTATGGTTAAAGAACAGTGAGCTTGCCACAGATAGTATTTAGAAGTGACAAAGCATACTTATAATTTTGTTTTCTGAAATTTTTCCAAATAAATTCCTAGTACTACTATTTGATATGTGACAGTAAACAAATCTTTACTATATGGACATGCCAATAAAAAATATTGTTGGGTTTCCGAAACATCAATACATGAGGGTCCAGGGCACAAGACACAAAAGAATGTGCATGCTCTGCAAACAGGTGCTCGGGTGCTGAATTTGGGTGCCTTGCTTTATTCAACATTAGTCATGAAAAAAAAATTGAACACTCAAAACAACTGATACTCACATGAGGGACTAAGGCATTTCCTTTTGTCCACACGTTTATGTTTATATGCATCTTTCATTGCCATTCTGCCTTGAATTCCTATCCAGGTAATATCCCACATACACTTTGGTATGCGTGTGTTTAGTAAATGACTTGTCACTTCTATAATATATGGTACAGGACAATGTTTCAGTCTGAGTGACACGTTAAAATTCTTTTCCATAATAACGTTGCAAAAACCATTTCTTGAATGTTTACTAATATCTTCTATTGCTACCGTACATGCCATTTTTTTTATCTTAACCACAGCTAGTTAATGTATTGGGATATCACATGTGCTAATGATTCTTGAATACAAAAATATAATGATTTGTTTGTCATTTGTATATTATTGGCACTAACCAATCTCCTCACAAGAGAAGGGGATTTTCCCAGGTGTCCTGGCCAACATTCCTCTTCCCATAAAACTGGTTTAGGCAACTGCCCAAGGCTGTGTGTGACTGTTGATGTGCAAAATAGCAGCTACAAAATGTAACTTCACTACCAGTTTCTCACTGCTTGTAAAGTGCTTTGGGATACAAAGTGTATACAAAAACCTAAACATATGCTGATTCTTCTTCTGACCCAAACTGCAACTCTCTGTGACATGTATCTGATCATGGTCAACAAGCCTGTAAATAAAAGCTTGTTTTAAAAAAAATAACTATTGCTATGCACTCCTTAGACCCCATCTGGAGTACTGCGTGCAATTCTGGAGACCCCATCTCCGCAAAGACATAGACAGAGTGGAGGCTGTTCAGAGGAGGGCAACCAAAACGGTGCAAGGTCTGCACCAGAAGACATACGAGGAGAGACTAAAGCAGCTTAATATGTATACCCTTGAGGAAAGGAGGGAGGGGGGGACATGATAGAAACTTTCAAATATCTCAAGGGAATTAACAAAGTACAAGAGGGTAGCATCTTTCAGAAGAAGAGATGTGCAAGAATAAGGGGGCACAATTTGAAGATAGAGGGGGAACGGCTCAGAGGTAATGTTAGAAAGTATTTTTTCACAGAGAGAGTTGTGGATGCATGGAACAGCCTTCCTGAGGAGGTTGAGGAGTCAAGAACAGTGGGAGAATTCAAGAATGCATGGGACAGGCATAAAGCAATTCTAGTGGGGGGCAGGAGGAAGTAGGCTGTTGATTAACTAGAATCTGCAGCTTATCCATCAGGTAGGAGAAATGGGCAGACTGGGTGGGCCAAGCGGTCCTTATCTGCTGTCAAATTCTATGTTTCTATGTTTCTTAGGGGCCTAACAGAAGAAAATAGTGCAGATTCTTTAGCTGATGCATGTCTCTACTGCATGAGTGTCACAAATGTAACAAACATATTATATCAATATTGCATAAACTGGATTGGCTGCCTGTATTAGGTTTATAGTCACTTTGAAAACTATGATGCCAAAAAGTGCAAGATGCAGGCAGTCGCTAAGCAGGGAAGGGACCCTGGGGCTATGACATCTGATGACTTCAAAGTGGCCGGGCAGTGTAACAAAGCATTGGGGAGGGCCAGTGGAATGCTGGGATGCACAGGGAGTGCTATCACCAGCAGGAGGAGAGAAGTGATGCTGCTACTGTACCGCTCACTGGTGAGATTCCACCTGGAGTATTGTGTCCAGTTCTGGAGGCTGCACCACAGAAAGGACACATACAGCGTAGAGGCAGTCCAGAGGAGAGCAAATGAAATGGTGCAGAGATTGCACCAAAATCCCTACGAAGAGAGGCTGAGGGATCTCAATACATACACCCTGTAAGAGAGGAGAGCGTAAAGGGACATGATGGAGATCTGCAGGTACCTCACGGGGTTGAACAGGGTGCAGGAGGGTGCTCTTTCAAGTGAGAAAGAGCACCAGGATCCGAGGGCATATGATGAAGCTGGAGTTCAAGAAGGATGTGAGGAAATACACTGCACGCTGCTTAGAATGGACTAGTTTGTCTAAGTCACTGTTGTCCATTATATGCAGTGTCCATTATAACCAAAAACACGTTTTTACAGCTGCCTTTCAACTACCCGTTCACTACCCACTCAGAAAAGATTTGTCAGTACCCCATACAGTATTCTTTCTGTATTTTTCCTGTCTGAAGCCTCGCATGTACAGATTTATGTACCTCCTGAGTCTCTGCATGAGATTGCTGCAACCAAACTGAGACTGCAGAACTGATACAGTACAGTACTTTTCTCTGATTCGCTCACAAGCAGTGGCATTTCTCTCTTTTTACAGCTGTGTGGGTGGAGCCTGCAGCCATTTTATGGTTGCTCAGAAAATGACTGACCGTGGCACACTTCCACTTTGGAGTTTTGGATTGATCCTTCTGAAACCCCAAAACAGTCAGAAACAGTCCACCATTGCCACTCACGATGCAGGGACGGCCGCACTATTTCATGTGTGTCTGCCACTTCCACATTCCAGAACAGAACTGCACATGTACGCACGTCACACATGTGCAGTTCTGACGGTGCCACCAACTTGGGAATGGCATTTTGCCATTGCACAGAACTACGCCATGCGAGTGCCACGTATGCATAGTTCCATAGTGCTGCCATCTTGGTAAAGGCATTTGGCGACGCTCGTTCCCTGACTCTCCTACAAGCTCGCCACAGCCATATCAGCTCTGGCTAGAGTTTGTTGTAAGAGCAAGCTGATTTTTTTTTTCAAGTTGGCTGCCAGCCACAAGCAGCATCATGATGCAGAGGGAACTGTGACTATACATGACGTCAGACTGCTGCATGCTACCGGTTACAGAGGACAGAGGACATGCTAGCAGCATCATTGAAGAGAACATCTGCTATGTACAGATTCACCTCTCGATCTTTCTCTGACTGACCCGCAAGCAGCGTCATCATTCTCTCTCTCTCTCTAAGAGAAAGCTGATTTTTTTTTTCAAGTTGCAGGATGTAGTGGGGATAAAAACTTTATAAGACATCAGACTGCCACACGCTACAGACTACAGAGGACAGGACACACTAGCAGCAGCACCTCTCTCTGTCTCTCTTTGTAAGAGTAGGTAGGTAGAACAACCATATTCCTACAAAGAAGCAGAAGCAACCTCTTTAATCTTGAACTTACAATGGGCTGTGATTAGCCACAAGCAGCATCTCTCTTTCTCCGCAGGACCAAATCCACAGAGATTCCTTATGGGGGAAGGGGTGGATAGGCAGTTATCACCTTATGGTGACATCAGCACATAGGTGCTGTCAGAGAAGCCAATTAGCATCTCCACTGCTGCGGTCAGGTAGACTCAGGAAGTGTCAGTGATGTTACCTGATTACAGATGTGGAGGTGTTAATAGGCATCAGGGTGTCTGGTATAGCAGGCGCCCTTAATCCTCTATAGCTTGCAAATTTATAATGGAGCCCTATAGGATTGGGGTTCTGGCATTCAAGTTTTGTCCACTATAAGCACCTATCCAGCTTAAGCATGGACGGTATAAGTGGTGCATGCTATACTACTTCACTGAAGAGTGGTAGACACCTGGAACAGACTGCCAGTGAAAGTGGCAGAGGAAAAGCAGTAGCAGGCATCAAGCCTACATGAGATAAACATAGGGGAATATTAGCAAAAGGGCAGGGAACAGGGAGGGTCAGGGGAGACCAGTTAGGATATGTGGAGGGATGGAGACAGACTAGGCAGGGTACTTCTGAGCAGACGGAGGGGGGGGCAAGTGGTTATCTTCTGCCAACAAATTCTGTTTCTATGATACTTTACACAGTTCCACTTATAATTTATAGATTTTCTACATTTCTGTTTATTTAATTCTTCATTTGTGGGCTCATGTACACAGAGTCAGGATCTTTGTCCCACACCTTTGATCTTCTTTTCTCTTTAATCTTTTGCTGAAATTACAATCCTGTTTGTGAAGTCACAATGATCTGCACAGCAACCAACTGTGACTTGACAAACAGAGCTACCTGACTCAGTAGATGATTAGGCAATAAAAGCAGATGACCTCTCTGAGACATGGATCCTATTTCCATGCAAATTACCAAACAAAGACTAGCACCAGCCACCACACAAAATCAGTTCTACAGCAGTTTTAAAGTGCAAAAATTCAATGTTATTGTAACAAATTAAAAGAGTTACAACACAGCACCTTAAGTCCTTGATGAAACATGAGACCGCTTGAGGAAGCTCCTTCCTGAGCAAAACCAATCAGGGTATACAAGTTGTCTTGGCGGGCTCCTGTTTCATCAAGGACTTCATTTTTTTATTACATTTTTTCCCACATCCAGGCCAGGGGCACAGTGATAGTTATGCTGACCATCGGGGGCTCCATTCCCCCCCCCCGAGGAGGAACATGCTGCACAGTAGCGGGGGCTGTAGTTTCCACACATTGCTGGTCTGTTTCTTGGTCCCTGGATATCCCCCCCCAGGACACTGGTGCAAAGACCAAGGTCCAGACTGTGGACATATGAATGCACGTCCAAGCCAAGCACCTGATGGTGTCCTCCCCTCCCCACACCGGGGGTCTCATGCCTCCCAGTGCGACAGCCCCCCCCACGGAGGTGGAGAGCATTATATGGGATGCTTAAACCTCCTCCCCCCAGCTGGACCCCACTGACCCCGACTCATTTCCAAACCTGGATCACCAGCGTCAGAGGTAATATCGCTACCGCCATGTTGATGGCCCAGTATCAAGGACTTCATTGATTTTGTGTGGTGGCTGGTACCAGCCTTTGTTTAGTAGCCTGCATATTTCTCACTAGGCACAGCCAGCCCCAGGTTTAGACTTTCCTTTGTTTTGAAATTCCATGCAAGTTACCTTGGTAATGAAAAACAAAGGAAAGGGAGATACAGGCAGTGGGCCCTGTGTACAAGGTAGCTTAGTATGCACCAAGAAAGGCAAATACTGAGCTGCACAACTGCACATCATACACCTAGTCCCAGATGCGGTACACAGTGCTGAAATGTAATATCCCTTGCTGGTCCAATGCGCAGATGTATAGCTTCATGGAAGGAAATTAACCAACCAAGGAATGAGACTGGCCCAGACTGAGGGTTTCAGATCAAAAGACATCAATGGATGGTTTTCTGCTTTTCAGGGTACAATTACAAAAAAAAAAAGAATGAGGGAATGTTTTTTACAGGACAAGGGTGACACTGGGTATTGGGCACCCCTGTGCCACAAATGTATAGTGGCACTGGGAGTGGGCACCCTGGTATCTGCACACATGAACATGGGGGTGATTACATCAAGGATGGATTACGGCGGCACCGGACATGGACATCCTAGTGTCCACACACTTGAAGTGGGAGGAGGCTGCACTACATTTGGGATGATTACTTTACAAATGCCCACTCACAGCAGGTCATGGTAGAATGATCTGCAAGGCTGATAACGGTCACCCTCAGCTGCTTGCTGGGTGGCATGGCTGATAACGGTTCCCCTCAGCTGCTTGCTGGATGGCATCTTACATATGAAAGCACTGAGCCGCTTTCTCATAGGAGTGACTCAGTCCTTTTAACTGCAAGAAGTTTCTACCTCACAAGCACTGAACAGTGTCATGATCAGCCTCACCTTTCATTGGCCTGTCACTGCCGTGCCCACTGCAGTCTAAGCTGCACTGGACCCAACTGTGACATACCTCTGAAATTCCATTCTTGCAACAAAATGTTTGCTGCACATGAGCATATGCAAATGTAATAACATTTAAATATCATGTACACAGATTGTATACCCAGACGGGTGTTTATTTACTGTAGACCATGGGCAGACAGCATCCAGGTATGACTTGTCTGCCTTGATTGTATGTGCCACTCTTAGATTTGTAAACAACAGGCACACTGCTTCAACAGAAATGTAACTCTTTAACAGTTTCATTTAAAATTCTAGTGTATAGTGGGCCCTTGTTCAGCAGGAATTTACATCCTTGCTGAAATGCTGTACCACAGTTCAATGACCATGGAACGTGGCTGTATCCTTCTGTGGTACAACAACATATCAGCTGATTGGAAATCTGTAGCCAACTGCGCTCAGAACCACTGCATGTACAGTTTGTCTTTTAAACAAAACTGCTAAGCTTCTGGGTGCGAGTGAGCATGAAAGTGAAAGCAGAGCAGTCCCAAGACTCGAACCCAGAGGCTCAGCAGTTTTCCTTGTAAACTACAGAAACTATGCAAAAAAGAAACTGTACACTATAAAAATACTGGTCGGGCAACTACGTGCTCATTCAACCTGTGCTGCCTCATGAGTTGTCTAATTACAATGGACCCCTCAAGCTTCGCTCTCGAGGTCTGATGTAGTCAGAACCCCTCTGTGACAGCACAGGCTGGTTGTGCATGGCTGCCCAACCAGTATTCTCTCTCTCTCTCTCTATATATATATATATATATATATATATATATATATATATACACACTAGCAAAGAGGGAGGATGCACACTCACCGAGGCGTTATTATAAAACAGTAAGTTTAGTTTAATATAAGCATCCTGAAAGCTACCTAAACATAAACTGACATTTTGTTTTATAGCTTCTTCAGAGCTAGTGGTCCTGCTCATAGCAGTCTACAATCATAAATCATACAGTATGCATGCCAACTTTTCCATGGTCTTGTATCCTGCTGTCAGTTGATTCCTTTGGTCCTCAGCCCTCCAGAAATGTCCCTGAATGTTCTTTACCTTCACGTGCTACCTTCTCCAATATGCCTTTCAGAGCTTTTTCTTATTTCTGAACAGAGAGGGGGCTGTGTACATCAGGCACTGTGTTACTGCATCCACATATCCATACAACAAAACACCACTGCCTACACCGCCACATCTTGTAAATTTTGTATATATGTCAACAGACAACTCTTTCTGTGTAGCTGTTAGAGATGTATGCAACTGCTTGAGTTTGTTTTCACACTTTTTACTAGGGAAAGGGGAAATTGTTTAACCAGGAAAAGCACACTAAGCTGGAGCTTGTTTCCAGGTGTGACCTGGGAGCACAAGGAAGTTAAGTGATTTGCTCAGGGTCACAAAGTATGGAAGTGGAAGCTGTGGGATTCAAACCCAGGTCTGGTCGATGTCACCAGATTTGCAGCTCAGAGCCTTAGACCACTGCGCTATACTGCCTCCCTTTAACTGTCCTGGGGGTCTCCTTTTGCTGGTTGTTGAAATCTCATTGTCCCTGAGAGCTGCATTAGCATATGAGAACATGATGTGTAATCATCCTTTAGACTCTACAGTGTGCCTGTCTGCTTAATTAAACTTCAAAGAAACGAGTTGCAGAAAGGTGTGCGATACCACATTTACCTTCAGTTAGCTTTGCAAACTGTCTGAGTTGTAATGCTGGGGGTTTCCCTTTAAACTGCATTAGGTTTATATGTTTTCCAGAGAGTTTTTGCAGGACATTTATTCTTTCAGTATGGAGCTACATGCTATAAATGGTTGATCTGACATCATGTTCTCATATGCTAATGTAGCTCTCATGGACTATGAGATGAGATTTCAACAACCATAACATGGAGACCCCCAGGGTAGTCACAGGGGACTGCCATGAACAGTGAAAACAAACTAAGATAAACACGTATAGCCTAAACAGTTACAGGAAGAGTTGTCTGTTGGCAAGGAAACAAGTGAAATTTACATGACATAAGGGTGTAGTTTTCCTTTCAGCAATCCATATATACAAACAGTAAAACAGAGTAATGTGCTGTTACATGGGTATGATTAAGAATTCAAGCAGCCATGTGGCAAATGGGATTTCTTGTACATTCAGTGTTCTAATGCAGCTACTCAAGGCTTGCAACAGATGGAATGTCTATTCACTATATTGAGGTGAATGCCATGACAGATTGTGGTAATAGAAGTTACCAGAGTAGCTGTTTCCGTAATAGGAGGTTGTAGATATTGGGGCTAGGCTAGGTCCCAAGAATCCAAGGATAAAGCATCCAGAAAGTGGGTGGTCAGGCTAGGTCCTTAGAATCCAAGGATAAAGTATCTGGGAAGTGGTGGCGATGGGCTAGGTCCAGCCAGTCAGAGGCAAACAGGAGCCAGGAGTTGCTGGAGCCAGGCTAGAACACCCCCCCCCCAAAAAAATCACAGAGCTATCAGCAGCTGGGCAGAGTAGGGGCCATGCCAGGTCCAGAATCTACAGACACCAGATGGCGTGGGGTGGGGGGGCCAGGTTTGATGAGTTAGCTGCAAGGCCCTGGGGCTCTCAGTCAACAGGTGAAGGAGTCTCTAAGGAGAGCATCTGTTGACATCACATCCGCATTAGGAAGTGGCGGTAGGTCCTGGAAGGGCAGATAATCATCATGGAAGAAACAGCAGATCATCTATACACCAGGAAGCCCTGGGATGCCTCAACCAGTGAATGTTTAGAAGATAGGGGAGACTCTGCTGCTCCAACCCAGTCAAGAGATGGGGGAGGCACCCTATCATCCCCCTATGGTCCCAGCCCCCCCCTCCACCACCACCACCAATGCTGACTCCCAGGAGCAGTTAGGTGAGGCAAAGAGGTACTGCATCCAACTGTAGACCAAGATGTGTTAGAACCAAGTATAAAGGAGTTCCGTGCATGGGTGGAAAGGTCAGAGTTAGTCCAGATGCTGTTCAGCTAGCAGGTTTGTCAGGAGGGCGTACCAGGTCATAATGTCATAGGCTTAATAGCGTACAGCATTACAGCGAAACCCAGACCTGTGCGCACTCCATGTTGGACTCCCCCAGCCCCTGTACTGGGGATGTAAATGAGCCCCCACAGAAAAGAAAATTAACTGGAATCACAAGAACTAATTAAGTTGCACGGCATTGTGCCGCAGACATTTTGACCCTCTGCCTTTGTCAGGTAGGGTAGCAGGCCCAGGAAGGGCAAAAAGTCAGCAAGAGCCTTATCAATCTGTAAGTAACAGAGTACTTTCAGGGCAGGCCACATCAGCTTCTATTTACTATATCAATACACAGCACTGACATTTTTGAAGAAAAAAACTTTCAAGTAACACCGTAAAAATAGACACCATTTGGAAGAAACAAATGAATAGCAATACAGTTGAGCACTACTGTAATAAAAACATTTGCAGGGGACTCCTTTATTACAGTTAGAGTATGTAGACAACAGAGCAGCGTAATTGTATGGGGGGGTCACTATGACATCTTTCTTCACATAAACCCACTGTTTACCTATTTTGTCAAGGACTCTTTTACATGTTGCAGGAGAAGATACTCCCCTGACATAAACTAGTCAAGGGGGGAGGCACTGATAAGCAGCAGGAAAATCCCAGACTCTCCCTACAAAACAGGGTACTAAATCAGAAAAAGACCAAGGTAGAAAGGTCAGTGGGGGATGCTGCAACTGAAGGTAAAGCCATCAAAAAATGGAAAGCAATGAGTACCAATGCCTGTAGTCTGAGTAACAAGCTTCCTGAATTAGTGGCCTTGATGGAGGAGGAACATCTGGATATCGTGGCAGTCACAGAAACATGGTTCACACAAAACCATGACTGGGATGTAAACATACCAGGATACACTATCTACAGGAGGGACAGAGATGGTAATAGAGGAGGAGGAGTAGCTCTTTACATAAGGGAAGGAATCAAAGCAGCAGAACAAAAGGGAAAACAGGAGGAGAAGAAGCACTGTGGGTAAATTTGGAGACCGGCAATGGCACCACAATCCGCACAGGGGTTGTATACAGACCCCCTTCTCAGGGGGAGGAAATGGACAAGGAAATGATAGAAAGTATACTTAGTAAGGCAGAAAAAGGGGAGATATTGCTGATGGGTGATCTGAAAATGCCAGATGTTAACTGGAGTGCAGTTGCAGCAGCCACTTTGAAGAGTGGGGTTATTCTAGATGCCCTACAGGGGGGCATGCCTTAGACAACTAGTATTGGAGCCCACTCGAGAGGGAGCAATCTTAGACCTGGTTCTTTAAAATGGAGATGAAAAGAGGATCACAGATGTAGAAGTGGGTAGCCATCTGGGAACTAGCGACCATCGAACAGTATGGTTCACAATAAACACAGCAATAGAGTCAAGCCATACAAAGGCAAAGGTACTGGACTTTAGGAGGGCTGACTTTGCCAAAATGGGTGAGTGCCTAAGGCATGCACTAGCAAATGGGCAGGAAGGAGGGGTGGAAGAACAATGGGGAATAATAAAAACTGCCATCACAGAGGTAACTAGCCTTTGTGTAAAGCAAATAAACAAAACTAAACGATGTAAGAAACCACTATGGTTCTCAAAGGAAGTGGCAGTGAAGGTTCAAGAGAAAAAGAAAGCTTCAGGAAGTACAAGGAATCACAGAAGGAGCAGGACAGAGAACTCTATCAGTTAAAGCAAAGGAAGCTGGGAAGGCAGTCAGAAGAGCAACGCCAAACTGAGGAAAAGATAGCCAACTCAGTTAAGAAGGGGGATAAAACCTTTTATAGGTACATCAGGGAGCGAAGGAAGACCAAGGGAGGGATAGTGAGGCTTAATAAAGGGGGGGGGTGGGCAGAGGGTGACTGTGAAAAGGCAGAGATACTAAACAAATATTTTTGCTCTGTATTTACAAAGGAAGAGGGGGAGGTACCTAAAACAAACAGTAGAAACACTCTGGATACAGAAGTTGATACCAGCCCATTTACAGAAGAAAGGGTTCTGAAAGAACTCTTAAAACTGAAGGTGGACAAAGCAGTGGGGCCTGATGGGATTCATCCCAGAATTCTAAAAGAACTAAGGGTGGAATTAGTGACACCACTGACTACCCTGTTAAGCAAATCATGGGAGGATGGGGTGGTACCCGAGGACTGGAGGAGGGCAGATGTGATTCCCCTTCACAAAAGTGGGAGCAAGGCAGAGGCAGGAAACTACAGACCTGTTAGTTTAACCTCAGTGGTAGGGAAAATGATGGAATCAACTTCTGAAGGAAAGAATTGTCGAGTATCTAGAGGTCAGAGGGGCACAGGACCCAAGGCAGCATGGATTCACAGCGGGAAGGTCATGCCAGACAAATCTGATAGATTTATTTGACTGGGTGACCAAAGTAGTAGATCAGGGGGGGCTGTGGACATGGCCTACCTAGACTTTAGTAAGGCATTTGACACAGTCCCACACAAAAGATTAATATACACGTTAGCTAGCCTGGGAGTGGGTCCCAAGATGACACCCTGGTTAAAAAATTGGCTGGAGAATAGGACACAGAGAGTAATAGTAAATGGAGTCCAATCTGAAGAAAGGGGGGTTACTAGTGGGGTACCACAGGGTTCAGTATTAGACCGGTCCTCTTCAATATCTTTATAAGTGACATTGCAGAGGGACTGGAAGGAAAAGTATGTCCCTTGCAGATGACACAAAGATCTGCAACAGAGTTGATGCACAAGGTGGGGTGGAAAGGATGAAAAGGACTGGCAAGGTTGGAGGAATGGTCAAATGTATAGCAGCTTAGATTCAATGCTAAGAAGTGCAAGGTAATGCACCTGGGAAACAAAAACCTGGGGAAGAGTACACAATGGGGGTGAGATACTAACAACAAAAAAATGGAAAGGGACTGGGGTAGTATATCAGATGACCTAAAGGTGGGCAAGCAATGAGAAGGCAGCAAGGAGGGTTGGGGGATACTGGGATGCATAGGAGAGGCATCACCAGTAGAAAACAGGAAGTTATTATCCCTCTGTACAGACAGCTGGTCAGACCACATCTGAGTACTGTGTGCAGTTCTGGAGACCCAGTCTTCGCAAAGACATAGACAGGATGGAAGCTGTCCAGATGAGGGCACTAAAATGGTGCAGGGTCTGCACCAGAAGACATATGAAGAGAGACTTAAGGAGCTTAACATGTATAGCCTTGAGGAAAGGGGGGACATGATAGAAACTTCAAGTACCTCAAGGGTATCAACAACGCCCAAGAGGGTAGCATCTTTCAAAAAAAGAGGTGTGCAAGAACAAGGGGCACAATTTGAAGATGGGGGACAGCTCAGAGGTAATTTAGGAAGTATTTTTTCACAGAGAGGGCTATGGATGCATGGAACGGCCTTCCGAGGAGGTCGTGGAGTCAAAAACAGTGGTGGAATTCAAGCATGCATGGGGCAGTCATAAGGCAATTCTAGGGGATGGGGGTAGAAAGAAGTAAGCTGCTGGTTAACTAGGATCTGCAGCTTATCCAGTAGGCAGGGAAATGGGCAGACTGGGTGGGCCAAGCGGTCCTTATCTGCCGTCAAATTCTATGTTTCTATGTTTCTATAACTGCAGCCCATAAAGAGAAATCCTGGATCCCCATCAGATCCCGAAGGTTTATTTCTAAACACACTGCATCCTGGAATCCTGGATGGGTGCTCTTCTTGTGTGGATAGTCCAAATTTCTTTTAGGCTCAGGGCTAGTAGGAAAATCAGATGCTAACAAAGCACAAAAAGTCCCATAAGGACATGTCAATTGTGAATTATGTTCTT
The DNA here is from genome assembly GCA_016271365.2 of Neoceratodus forsteri. Lineage (NCBI taxonomy): Eukaryota > Metazoa > Chordata > Ceratodontiformes > Ceratodontidae > Neoceratodus > Neoceratodus forsteri. The sequence continues at coordinate 952,623,540 of CM028136.1, forward strand.
TTTACCTCTTCTATATGATATTTGCGCCAAGGTGATGATGATCCAACGTTGAACTAACATACTATTTGCCAGCAGATTAGGCCTTACGGTCCATCGAGTCTGCTCGAACCTAGATCCTTAGTTGGGTGCCGAGACCCTCCCATCCCTTGTGCTCCAGAAACTCCTATCATCCATCCCCACCCCCCCAGGACAGGCCATCATCTGATACATCCACTTTCTGTGTCTGTCCCACCCTCTCTTGAAGCCCTCCACTGTGGATCTCTGAACCAGCTCACCAGGCAGTGCATTCCAAGGGTCCACCACCCTCTCAGTGAAAACCTCCTCCTCTTTTCCCCTCACCCTTCCAACTTCAAACCATGCCTCTGGTGATACCTCCTGCTTTAGTCTAAAGATCCCTCCATGTTTACCCTATTTATTCCCTTGAGGTACTTGAAGACCTCAATCATGTACCCCTGTCTCTCCTCTCCTCCAATGAAAACAGGCAGAGCTCCTCAAGTCTGTCCTCATAAGTCAAATCCCCTAGCCCTCGTGATCATCTTTGTTGCCCTCCTCTGTACCTCTCCAGGAGCTGTATGTCCTCTTCAAGTGTGGTCTCCAGTACTGTACACAGTACTCAAGGTGTGGTCTAACCAGTCCATTGTACAGCAGAATCACTTCCTTGCTCCTAGAGGTGATCCCCTTACAATACATCCCAACATCCTGTTTGCCTTGCTAGCTGCTCTTCTGCACTGCTCAGAGTTATTCATACATGTATCCACCATGACCCCTAGATCTTTTCCCTATTGAGGCCTCAAGCCTCCCTCAGGTGTACCTGTGTTTAGGGTTTCCTGACCAAGATGCAACACCTTGCACTTGGTGATATTGAAATTTAATTTCATGTGTGAGCCCAGCTTTCCAGGGTGTCCAGGTCTTGCAGGCCAACCTCCCTCTTCTCCCTCAACTACTGCTCCCATCTTGAGTCATCCTCGAATAGACTAATTTCACACCCTATACCCTCCCTGATGTCCGATATGTATGCATTAAACAGGATCGGACCCAGGACCGAGCCCTGTGGTACCCCACTACCTACCTCTCTAGGGTCGAGAGCTCCCACAGACCACTACTCTGGAGGCGCCCAGCTAGCCAGTTTTCAACCATCTGACCATCAAAGAGCCTACTCCTAACCCCATCAGTTTCTCCACCAGACCATTGTGGGGGACAGAGTCAAATGCCTTGCTGAAGTCCAAGAATAATACATCCACAGGCTTACCCCTGTCCAGTTCTGATGTTACCCATTCATAGAACTCCATAAGGTTGGTTTGACATGATCTACCTGGCACAAACCCATGTTGCCGACTATCCAGACCTCCCACCTCCTCCAAGTACACCCCCAATCGTTCCTTTAGTATTCTCTCCATTAATTTTCCCGCCACTGAGGTCAAACTGATGGGTCTATAGTTCCCTGGTACTTCCCTCGACCCCCCTTTATGGATTGGTACCACATGTGCCTCTCGCCAATCCCTAGGTACCCTCCCTGTCTCAAGTGACCTGCTGAAAAGCTCCGCCAGGGGTGCAGCCAGTATGTCCACCAATTCCCATAGCACTCTCGGATGAATGCCATCCGGCCCAGGAGATTTGTCTTTCTTGAGGGCTTTGAGGGCTAACCACACCCTTTTGGCGGAGACAGCATCATCCCTCCTCCACCTTACTGGTTTTTTATCTCTATCCAGATGCAACACCCTGGGGTACCCTTTCCTCCCTCTTGCTCCATTTCTGTTGCTCCCTGATCCCTCCCTGCCACTTCTATCCCCTTAGTGCTTGCTTTGTAGATATCCCATCCCTCCTAGTGAGACACAGAGGCAAGTACTGTTAAATACCTCTGCCTGATCCTCGCCTCTTCCACCCACCTCCTTCTGATCTCAATCTGCTGAGATGGCCCTAGTTTTCTCTGCTCCCCAATGTACTGGAAGAACCCCTTTCCCTCCATGTATCCCCTGTGCCAGCCGCTGTCTTTTACTGGACTTTGCTCCCTCACCATCTCGTGTGACTTTTCTACATGCAAGCTGGTACATTTCCTTATCCCTATCCTCTTGTTGTTTTATATTTTGTAGGCCGCCTTCTTTTCTCTGACTGCTACCTGTACCTCACTGGACCACCAGCATGGTTTATGTGACCTTGCTCCTTACGCTTCAACTTAGCGAGATCCTGACTGCCTCATGAAGTCCCTGCTTTATGACCTCCCATCTCCTTTCCACATTTGTCGTTGAGGTAATCCCTTCAAGTGATCCTTGAGAATATTTCCATGCCCATAAAGTCTGCCCCTGAAGTCCACTGCCAGTGTCCTAGATCTCACCCCCACTCCCCATGCTTATTTGAAACCAGACAGCATTTTGGTCACCCAGTCAGGGGTCCTGTACAACCATGTCCCTTACCAGATCCCCATCTGCCAGAACCACATCCAGGACATGCCCCTCCCTTGTGGGCTCCATCACATGCTGTGTTCAGAACACATCCTGGAAGCCATCCAGCAGCCTCTGCTCCTTGGCCACCTTAGAGGACATGGTTCCCCAGTTTGTACCTGGCATATAGGTCCCCATCAACACCACTCCTTCCCTTTTGGACCACACTGGGCAATGATGTTGTCCAGCAAACCATCCTCTAGAACATCACTCATCCCGGGGCCTATATGCTACTCCCAGCTTGACCTTATCTCCTGCTGGGGATCGTAAGGTGACCCAAAAGGCTCCATGTTTCCCTCTGCCTCTTCTATAGCAATTTCTATGTCATCTCTAATGAACATAGCCATTCCACCCTCTGCCCTCCTTTCTATCCTTCCTAAGCATAATGTGCCCCGTGCATTTGGGTCCCAGTCATGGTTTTGTTGCCCATGTCTCGGCTGCCTTCACATCCACCCACCCCTCGAACAGCATGGCCTGAACTCTGGCAACTTGTTTCCCAAGCTCCCGGCATTACCAACACCAACCCCACTCCTTATCCCTGATCCTTTTGTTGAACCCCACCCAGATTCCTTATACTTCCATCCTCCCCTGCTCCTCCTGAAACCTCCACCTCCAGTCTGTTTCCCCTCCCTTGGGCTTGAAGTCTCCCTCATCTGGAGGAGAGGGCTCTGGTCAGCCTCCTTATCCCTTCCCCTCACAAGTTTAAACCCCATCTTCCTTGTATGTAGTCAGCCATCCCCTGTTTAAGGACTTCCTTCCCTAATGGGGCAAGATGAAACCTGTCCTTGGCATATAGTCCCTTATCTTCCCAAACTCCATTCCAGTTCCTAACACCCCAACCCACTCTCTTCACCCCACTTCCTGAGCCAGTCATTAACCTCTGTGAGCTTCATTTTTTTCTCCACTGAGGCCTTTGGTACTGGCAATATCTCCGAAAAGGAAATGTTGCATCCATTATCCCGACAGACTCTGGCAAGTTCTTGGAACCTTGCTTGGATTTCAAAACGCTATTTCCTCTAGATCATTAGTTCCCAAATGCACCAGGAAATCCGGTTTCCTCCACAATCCCTAACCATTTCATACACTATGAACTTTGCTCTGCACTGTCAGCCCAGAGATACTCACTACCTTCACCTGGCTATGGCATCCACCCCTGTCCTCCCAATGGATACCCCTAATCATCGAGTCTCCCAGTAACAGAACCTTAACACCGCCATCCTCTTATGGTTACCTCCACTATGCCCTCTCAGCCCCTTTCTCCCTTTTATTCATGATCTCAATTTCATGGGAGTCTTCCTGCCTTATTAGAGACCCCTTGTCACCCTCCCTTTCTGCCTCCTCGTTATTTTGCCCACTTAACTCAAACCCCTCTGAATAGGTGTCCCTTTAACCTCTCTCTTATCTGAACCATTTATCCTGGCCCTGATGGTTTCCCTTCCCCACACCACCATCCTCCCCTTTGTAATAGTACCCCTGCCTCCAGAGGCTCTCTGTGGGTCCCTTTAGCTATGGCCCCATCCTTGGTACTGACCTCCCTGCTGAAGGGGGCTCCTCTCCACCTCCTTGTCTCCCAGTTTCTTCCAATCATGCTCTCCCCTCATGTTTGGAATATGTTGCATCTCCCCATTTGCTTAACATATATGTTTCCTTCTCCTCTGGGACTATGTCTATCCTTTCCACAGCTGGTCTGTGATGCCTATGGGTATCCGACTCCCTCCCCGGCCTCTGTATAAGTTTCCTCATTTCCACCAACCCCTTCCTCCCCTCTAGGTTGCTTAGTAGCTCAAATTATTGTGACACTCTATGTCAGCCTCCATCAAGTAACCCGAGTTCCCTGACTGCATCTCTAAACTGACCCTCTTCTTCCTCTCTTGCACTGTTCACCTTAGGAGCTCCCTTCCCACAGTCTGCTGTTTTAGGCTTCCACACAACAGCCCCTCCTGACTCTTCCCCCTCTAGTCTCTTTGTATTCAGAATGTTCACCCCATATGCTTTCCCTTAGCATCAACTTCCTATCTAAGGGTCCTCTGTCCCTAATATCCCCCCTCCTGCTTGCTGTAACACTAACGTTCTGTAATTTCAGAGCGTTGCCCCAGCCTCCCTCAGCCCCACCCTTCTGCTGCCCTATATCCACACCCTTATCCTTGACACCCCCCCAGCTCCCACAGCTTACTCCTTAACCAATATACCTACCCTGATACAAGATAGCTGTCTACAGAGTGGCAGCCTCCTCTCTCAGGCCTAATTTAGAATTATTGCCATCCCACAGCCTGAGCAGCCTACAACCCTTCCGAAGATGCCTGCCATGGTGGAATATGGCCACCCTGATTACCCCCTCTGTTTATAATATCACCCCTTTTCTCAGTCCCTTTCCCTGGAGTACAGTTTCTCTCTATACTGACTGTAGTTATTTACAAACCAATTTCAACCCCACCAATAAAGTTCCCAAGTCTCACAAACACATACAGTCCAGTGTGTGCTCGTCCCACTAACAGTGTGTAAGCAGACATCAGGTAACTGTATGATGTCACAGGCCCACCAGCTCCTGTTGCTCCGAATTTCAGTCCCAAACAGAAATACTCAGCCCTTCAATCCCAACCCCCAGTGGCTTTTCAGTATTTAAGAAAGCATACAAAACAGGGTGGGTAGGAGGGCTCTTACCAAACACCAGGCAAACACATTTAAATTTCCCTCTAATTATCCCTGCCAAACAACTATCTCCAAAGTTACAATATCACAGCCCAAGTAACAGTTCTAATTCAAGGTAATAATTTTTAACACATAGAACTAATTTCACTTACAAACTATTCAAATATTTCAGTTAAAACAGAATATAGCTGCAGCCCTCTTTCCTACCATCCTGCTGTTTAAGCTCCCAAGTGAACAATCTGCATTGGCTTCTTCAGAAACATGGGCATGTACGTGGTGTAGTACCAAAATGAACTATGTATGAAACATAACTCCACTACAACTATGTAACATGAATATAAAATTTTTCACACTGTGCATAGGAAGTGGCGGCATTAATGTTTGTTACAGAAAATATTTTAGAGAAATGTACTTTTGTGTTTTATGATCGTAATGTAATTTGTAGTCGTTGAAATGTTATTAACCTTCTACAGGCCCATTTCCCCGAAGAAGCCAATACAGCAGTACATTGGACCAGAACTTGGGGGCCATGTCACGTGAAAGAAATTAATATAATTCACAAGTGGCATTTGTGTGGCTGGCATGTCTTTATGGGACTTTCAGTGGTTTGCAAGCTTATTTCTAAACATACCAGTACGTATAATTCCCCTTTAATTCTTCTGAATGTTTTAAAGTGCTGCTATTGTACTGATTGCGTGTGCTCAGCCACCCATAGTGATCCAATAGCTTTGTATAAGCCTGTGTATAATGCACCCTCCCCAGCTTCCCCAGCTAGAACGTAATCTATAAGGGATAGCGTTATGGAAACATAGCAATAAAATATTTAGAAAACTGGATAGAACTGATCCAGTGGTAGCGTTACTGCTTGCTATAGCGGGGACCTGGGCTCAGGACGGAGGTCATCTGGGATGAAGGAGGATCAAGTATCCAAGGAACCGCTCACCTCTCACAAGTGGGGAGGGTGTCCTGTGGTGTGCCAGACACCTTGCAGCGGTCGGCTATCACGGCAGCGAGGGGTGGGAATGCTGAAAAATGTGCACTGTGTCATTGAACAGCAGATGTCCCAGGGGGGAGAAAGCCAGAGGAAAAATAATTTGGCAGGTAGGATGATGAACAGACTCCCCACAGAGCCAATACCACTGACTTGGCACCTCAAACTGAATCCTGCTTCATGGGGAACTGGAAAGCCCTTCTGGGCCTGCCGGGGGGGGGTAAGTTGTGGGAGTTTCTCGGGATAAGTCAGCCAGAATGCATCAGCCTGACCACCATTATCCCGACCCCGGGTGCCCGAATCACAGTTGCCCAACATCGGGATTTTGCCTCCAGGGAGTGATTCGGGGGGCTTTGCTCCCCTTGCCCCACCCCACACCCCCCATACTTAAGGATTCTCACTCCAGGGAGGGGGTGAAATCCCGATGTCGGGCAACCGCGTTTTGGGTGCCCGGGGTTGGGAAGTATCCAGTCCTGGGGATGGAGGATGACTTCTTGGGGGGGGCGTTCAGAAGGGGGTCAGCAGGAGATTGATTAGCAAAAGAGTACAATAACAACAATAAAAAAAGAAAACTGGATAGAGATGGAAAACAAGGAAAAGGTGAGGTCACACTGATAGCTGAAGCTTCTTGGGGCCTTATGTGGCCACATAGTTCAGAATTTGTTACAACCAGATCAGCTTGTACTATTACACTAAACACAGTTAGTTAGCCAGTCAGTCCGTTACAAGTTTGGGCAAGGCACACAAAGCTGGAGCTCATGTTTAGATGTGAACTGGTGGAGGGGGCAGTGGGAGGGTTACTAATGGTTAATGAAATGCCATCCATTACAATCTAGGCCCCTAGAATTCTCTGGTTCTGTGACCATCAGTCTAGTCACAGATCAATACTGGGCAGCAGAAGAAACCATATGTGGTGGTTTTCTTTCCAAAACTATTAGCTTTCTACAATGCCAGGCTCTTTCCTCTCTTTATTTGTCCAGACCCCCCCAAACCCATACACCATACCTGATGTCACCAATGGCATTACATGGCATGTTGGCCAAAGGCTGGAAGCAAATGCACCACAAAAGTAAATGATTCGTGCTGCAGAAGGGAAACAAACATGCCACAGAAGTTCAGGAGTCCAGCGGCAGAACATATGTGTCAGTGGGGCTCAGATGGTAGCACATATGTCTCTGTGCCAGAAAGTCACGGGTTCTAGTCTCACACTGTGACCGAGGTTGTACTACAAACTCTGGTACCCAAGTGCAATATGGGAGGGATGCTGTACTGTTGGGGTGTGCCATTCTTCAGATAAGATGCTAAATCAATGTCCCTTCTGCCCATCTCTGGTGCTGTTCTTGTAGGTGTCCAGGTGGAAGTAAAAGAACCCAAAGCACTCTTTGCAAGAGTGGGGGAATTTTTCCAGTGTCCTAGCCTACATCCCCCTTCTCAAAAAAAACAGTTCATGATTTTGCCGGGGCTGTGCGTGGGTGCTGATATGCACTATGGCTGCCACTATACATTTACAGTCACATCGCTAACAGTCTCTCACTGCTTGTAAAGTGCATTGAGATACAAAGTGTATAGAAAGTGTTGTACAGTGTACTGTAAATGCTAATACTTCTTTTGAAGTGTCATAGAAAACCTTGGGCATTGATTAAAATACAGAGTAAGATAAGAGAATTCAGCCATAGTGAGGCAATATCTTACAAGAACAAACCCATTGCATTATCAAACAACAGTTCTCAGGGGGACTCATGCACTGGCAAGGGAGCATACAAGCACATTGACTGCAGAGGCAGATGAACAGAGAGGAGAAGCAAAGAGAATGGTAAGGACTAATCGCAGGTACAGTAGTGAGAAGTAAACTTAAAGAGCAGCTGATGTCTTTGGGAAAACTTTGGAAAACATAATATTTAGACACAATTCAGCTTGTATTTCATATATATTGTATAGTTTTCTCTTCTCCATTGTTTATTACTGAAGCCATTACCACAAAAACAAGATCTTTATTCCTTAGAGATCATCTGCCTCTGTAGCTTAGTCCCTACTTGAAATCACAATGCTCTGTTGTGACATTGCAGTCTGTTGCCATGGGAATAACTGTGATGTCACAATCAAAGCATTATAACATCAGGATGGGAAGAAACAATAGGAGCTGATGAACCTTCAAGGAACACCTATCCTATTTTCAAGCATATAACCTCAGTAACAAATAATAGGGATACGAATTACAGAGTTAATGAGAAATATAAGCTGCATTGTGTCCAAATATTATGGTTTTCAAAGTTCTTGAGGCGTCAGTGGCTTTTTAAGTAGAGCTATAAGGGAGTAGAGAGAGGACAACCTGAAAGAAGGGGGGGGTTATTTCATAGGCGGGGCCGGGGCAAGTGGTAGGAGAAGGTAGTCTGTTCTGTAGAGGATTTCCAGCAGGTGGTAGGGTAGATAAAGGAAGCGGTGCCCCTCAATCCAAAGAGTAGAAGGGGGAGGGGTAGTAGTAAGTGTGACGTGGGCTGCCAGTTCTGAGTGCTGTGGTATCATTTTTTGTAATATCAAAATGGGTTATGGACTGTCTGTCATGAGAGATGCTGAAAATCTGTCGCTCACCCCCCCCAGTCTCAGATGAAAAGATGAAAGCCATGAGAAAAAGCTGAAACAGAATGTGAGATCACACACACACAGGTTTTAGATACTAGGTGTTACATGGCAGGCCAGAAGCTAATTACAGACGTTTCTAAGTTAATTTTGTTAAGAGGGAAATCGTAAAAAAAGTTTATGACATTAGAGGGGGAACTAGGTTTAGCAAACTGGTGCGAAGTTGTACATGTTCCTCTGATGCCTATGTGAGAGAGGATACTGATTAAGATCAAAGAACTGTCATTTGAAGAACATGAGTATGCTGAGGTTGCAGAATTTAATACTTGGAAAAGACGTCCTGTTTTTATAGATATATGTTTTTTATATATTCTGACAGGGAGGAGCTAGGTGACCTCATGCAAATAGGTGGTGAAAACCAGCTTTTTAATTATTATTCTGTTTTCTTTCAGACACACTTTTATCTGGACTCCGACAAAGAAACATCTGCGAGCACTTTTAAGCAAGTATTTAGAGACTAAGTACTGTAGTAAGAATTGTACTGTTCAAAACCTTGTTCTTTTAATGGATTTGTATGTCTTGTGATATAATAGTTCTGTATTGTAGGTTTTACATATTATCTATTTTAGTGAAAACTCTTTTTAGAGCTTACCTGGTCTGTCTTTGATTTTCATTCATTTGCAAGAAAAGTATATATGGTTATAGCAGACACTAGGCATAAGCTTGAATGGTGATACCAACTGGAAAGAGAAGCATTTTAAATCTGAGGTCTTTATTAACATTTTTAAGGGTTCATTTCTGTACACCTGGTTAGGTGCCCATAGGCAAAGATGTCTGGCCTCCCGAAGACAGAAATATCTGAGCCTGTGTATTGGGTACTCTAGCAAGAGGTTCACAGTTTGAATCCCTCCAAGACTGGAGACCAAAGGTTGATCCGAACTCACAAAACAGACAAAAGTGTTACCTTTTTCTGTTAAACTGTTCACAAGACTGCACCCAGAGGTTGGCACTTTGGGAGTAGAGGGCTGACCTGCTGAGTGGGTTTGTGACAGATTGGTTGGCAGCGATGGCATAATTTTGGTATTACAAGCTTTTATTGTTCTGTGTCAGCTTGAGACTGTAAGCTCTCTTGCAAAGAAAGAAAAGGCATAGTTTTATTTTAAAAAGGAAACAAAACTATATCACTTGGCATACAGTCCAGTTCCTACCCGTTTTATTTTTTTTTCTAAAGTGCAAGTCAGAGTAGCAGTAGTGAGGGAAGAAGAAGATGGCTTCTGACTACAGCAGGCACACTCCAGATTACTTGAAGCAGTTGTGCGGGTGTTACGCGTAGGTTATGCCCCCAACATCCCACATATACCTCACATGCATCTCGCACTGTATTCCTGGTCTATTGTACTTTAATACTGCAATTTTGCACTTATATATAGATATGAGCACACATCATATAAGCATGGGTGCTTGGAATGTGCTTTGCTGCTAAGATATGCTAATATTGCCATGCATGATTCATTATACTTCACTATAATACATTTATCTAGATTATGTTTGTCTTTCATATATTTTCCATATATAATCTACCTAATTACTGATAAGATGACTCAGAGGGATCATCAGTGATTACTGTATACTTATATTCTCATATAATTATATGTAGTGGGTATTTTACACTCAGGCAGATATGCCTGTCAGCAGTTCTCTTTGTCTCTAAGCAAGCTGACACAGAGAGAAAGCTTTGTTATGTCTTATGTTTATATTGTACATTAGTAAGAAATGTGCATGTAGTTTTAACTGTCAGCATTTCTTTTGTCTAAGCTATAATGCTAATGGAAGCATATTCTGTCTCCTATGATACTCATTAGTAATTCTGTCTCCTAAGTCATTATCCAATAGAGAATGACTTAGGACCAATACATATTGTTTCTCATATCTGTAACTATGTTGTAATCTCTGTTGCTATGCTGTTACCTGTAGTATATAGTTGTCCACAATCCATTGTAGCTCTCTCGAGACACTACTGTAGCTTCTCTAGAAGGGCAGAAAGCTGGAGCATGGGGAGAGATAGAACAAGATCTTAGAGAACCTAAGATCTACAATTCTGGAGATTATTTACATTCTTCAGGAGAATGGTGAGAAACCCATCTCCCTTGTGATTTTTCTCTGTCTCAAGCTTGGCGTAAGTAGCATAATAAACTTTATTAGTACTCCTTGCTTGTTTACGAATGTTTCTTGGCAGACTCCGAGACACAAAAATCTGTATTATTATTATTATTTTTATTGTTTACCCTACACACCAAGAGAGTTTAGATAACACGGGGACAGGGAAGTCCCGTTCGAGGTGGCAGCCAAAAAGCAGAACCTCATAGATGCCCTGATGGTAGCAGATACCCAGAGCAGCGAGTCATGGACTGTGACTGGAAAGGACCAAACCTCGAGTGTGGCAGGGCTAGCGGCCAGTGCAGTATCCAGATCCAATGAGGAGGGCAACAGGGCCACTGTCAGTGAAAGGCCACAGCAGCAGGGGAAGGTCACCAGTATCCTGAATCCAGAGGTACTCAGGCTGCAAATTGAGTTGCGCAGGATGGAGATGAAGTTCCAGGAGAAGAGAGAGCGAGAACAGAGAGACACAGACTGTGAGAAGAGTGAGTGCCAGCAAGCTGCAGAGGTGAAGAGAGAGTGAGAACAGAGAGACACAGCCCGTGAGGAGTGTGAGCATCAGTGAGCTGCAGAGGAGAAGAGAGAGGAGCGCCAGAGGTAACACGAACTGGAGAAGCTAGGACTCTGACCAGCGGGGCAGAGCAGGTAAGTGGCTTGGGTTTAACTGGGACTGCAGGACTGGGTTACAAACTGAATCCCAAATTAATAGCCGAATTTAAAGAAGAGGAGGACATGGATGACTTTTTAAATTCTTTTGAAAAAGTTTGTATTCAGGTTAAAATTTCTAGAGAGTCCTGGAGCTTCCAGCCATCCTCGCTACTTACCGGGAAAGCTCGGGCTGCATTGGGCCAAATGGACAATGAGGACAGTGATGATTACAGCAAACTTAAAGTTGCACTGTTAAAAAAGTTTAAATTAACTGCTGAATCATACAGAGCTAAATTCTATAAGCACAGGAGAAGCCCTGATATGAGCTACGAGGAGCTAGCCATGAAACAACATCAGTTTTTAAAATGTTGGTGGGAAGGAATTGAGGCAAACTCTGTTGATAAAATTGAAAATGTGATTTTATTAGAGCAGTTTTATTGGGCATGCCCAGCAGAGCAAAAAACCTGGCTAGAGGACTGAGATCCAAAAACAGTGCAAGAGGCTGCTGAACTCTCGGACCGCTATGCCAAGAGCAGACCTGCTCTGAGAGCAAATGGGGTAGGTGTGGCAGCACAGAAAGGGAAAAGCGCACCTTCAGGGCAGCTAAAACCCTCACTGCCTCCACCAAAACCAGTTAACCCCAGGTTTCAGAGAAAAGATTTCTCTGAGAGAAGAAATGAATGTTGGTTGTGTAAAGAAACTTGGCATATTGCCAGACAGTGTCCCCAAAAGGTGAGCAATAATACACAACAGGGTGCTAGAAAGGAAGCAGGCTGTTTGTGTGTCCCAGGAAGCATGCCAGTGAACATGAGGGAACACATGCACCCAGTCATGGTGAATGGTGTACAGACGCAAGGGTTAAGGGACACAGGGGCATTCTTGGCCTTGGTAAAGGAAGATCTGGTACAGCCTGGTCAGCTTATACCCAATAAATACGTCACTGTACAGAACTTCACAGGTGAGGTGAAATCATTGCCCCTCACTAGTGTTCTCTTAGACTGGGGTGAAACAGGGGGAACTGTGCAACAGGTGGCTGTAGCCAAAACCTTAGCAGTGGATGTGATCCTGGGAAACAATCTAAAACAGGGGATGGTACATGCAGTTACCCATAGCCAAGTGGCAAGGGAAAACTGTAGTTCTCTGAAACCCACAGAAGCCATTGTGGAAACCACTGAGAGGCTGGTTCCCCAGCCTGTATCTCCTGATATGGAGATTAATGAAGAGAGGGTAGAAATTCCCCCAGTAGCAAGTAACCACCCAGCTATGGAGGGTTACTCTGAAGAGGGAGGGGTGACCCATTGTCAGAGGGTTGGGATTGACAGTGATCCTGAGTGCCCTGACGTTAGTGCTAGGGACCCTAGTTTAGCAACTGAAGGGGACCTGTCCCATGCCTTGGGAATATGTGAGGGGTTTGCAGCTGCTCAGAGGAGTGACCCTAGTCTAGAGAAGCTGAAGGCTTGGGCAGACTTGGACGGTGCACAGGGAGGTGATGGCAAACATAGAAACATAGACTTTGACAGCAGATAAGGACTGCTTGGCCCATCTAGTCTGCCCATTTCCCTACTTACAGGATAGGCTGCAGATCCTAGTTAACCAACAGCATATTTCTTCCTACCCCCACCCACAAGAATTGCCTTATGTCTGTCCCATGCATTCTTGAATTCTCCCACAGTTTTAGACCCCACAACCTCCTCAGGAAGGCCGTTCCATGCATCCACAACCCTCTCTGTGAAATAATACTTCTCACATTGCCCCTGAACTTCCCTTCTATCTTTTAAATTGTGTCCCTTGTTCTTGCACATCTCTTTTTCTGAAAGATGCTACCCTCTTGGACTTTGTTGATTCCACTGAGGTACTTAAAAGTTTCTATCATGCCCCCCCTCTCCCTTCTTTCCTTAAGGGTATACATATTAAGCTACTTTAGTCTCTCCTTATACGGCTTCTCTTGCAGGCCCTCCACCATTTTAGTTGCCCTCCTCTGGACTGTCTCTATCCTGTCTATGTTGTTGCGGAGATGGGGTCTCCAGAACTGGACGCAGTACTCCAAATGGGGTCTCACCAACTGTCTGTACAGAGGGATAACAACTTCCTGTTTTCTGCTGCTGATGCCTCTCCCTATACATCCCAGTATACCCCCAGCCCTCCCTACTGCCTTCTCATATTGCTTGCTAACCTTAAGGTCATCTGATATGATTACCCCCAGGTTCCTTTCCTTTTTTGTTGTTGTTACTACCTCCCCAACCATTGTGTATTCTTCCCCTGGGTTCTTGTTTCCCAGGTGCATTATTTTGCACTTCTTTGCATTGAATCCTAGCTGCCATACTTCTGACCATTCCTCCAACCTTGCCAAGTCCCTTTTCATTCTTTCCACGCCTCCTTGTGTATCAACCCTGTTGCAGATCTTTGTGTCATCTTCAAAAAGGCATACTTTTCCTTCCAGTCCCTCTGCAGTGTCACTGATGAAGACATTAAAAAGGACTGGACCCAATACTGAACCCTGCGGTACCCCACTAGTAACCCCTCTTTCTTCAGAGTGGACTCCATTTACAATTACCTTCTGTGTCCTGTTGTGCAGCCAATGTTTTACTCAGGCTATCACCCTGGGACCCACTCCCAGGCTGGTTAATTTGACTATTAATCTTTTGTGTGGGACTGTGTCAAATGCCTTGCTAAAGTTTAGGTAGGCCATGTCCACAGCCCCTCCCTGGTCTACTACTTTGGTCACCCAGTCAAAGAAATCTATTAGATTCATCTGACATGACCTTCCCACTGTGAACCCATGCTGCCTTGGGTCCTGTGCCCCACTGGCCTCTAGGTACTCAACTATTCTTTCCTTCAGAAGTGACTCCATCACTTTCCCTACCACAGAGGTCAGACTGACAGGTCTGTAGTTTCCTGCCTCTGTCTTGGCCCCACTTTTGTGAAGGAGAATCACATCCACCTTCCTCCAGTCCTCGGGTACCACACCATCCTCCCATGATTTATTAAAAAGAGTAGCCAGTGGTTTCACTAGTTCCTCCCTTAATTCTTTTAGAATTCTGGGGTGAATTCCATCAGGATCCATTGCTTTGTCCACCTTCAGTTTTAGGAGTTCTTGCAGAACCCTTTCTTCTGTGAAAGGACTGGGATCAACCCCCCTATCAAGAGTGCTTCTGTTAATTGGATTAGGCACTTCCCCCTCCTCTTTTGTGAATACTGAGCAGAAATATTCATTCAGTATCCCTGCTTTTTCACTGTCCCCCTCTGAGCACCCACCATTCATTCTATTCAGCCTCACTATCTCTCCCTTTGTCTTTCTACGCTCGCTGACATACCTATAAAAGGTTTTATCTCTCTTCTTAACTGAGTTGTCTATCTTTTCCTCAGTTTGGGCCTTTGCTATTCTGACTTCCCTCCCTGCTTCCTTCTGCCTTAACTGGTACAGCTCTCTGTCCTGCTCCTTCTGTGTTTCCTTATACTTCCGGAATGCTATCTTTTCCTTCCTGACTTTCACAGCCACCTCTTTTGAGAACCATAGTGGCTTTTTCTTTCATTTTGATTTGATTATTTGCTTCACACAAACATAAGGTTTATTGGGAAAATTGACTTTTCCCTTTTAATGTATACTCAGGCAGTACAGACAGAGGGAGGGATGCTAGGCAGGCAGCTTGTCATTCCCCAGGGGTATTGTGAGCAGTTGCTCAAAATTGCACATGATATTCCCTTGTCTGGTCATCTGGGAATCACGTACACTATGCAGTGGTTAGCCCAGAATTTCTACTGGCCTAACTTCACCCAGCAGGTGAAGGAGTATTGCAGGTCTTGTCACAGGTGCCAAGAAATAGGGAAGGCGGACAAGAAAACCCAAGCTGCCCTGATTCCATTGCCAATAGTGGAGGAGCCATTACAGAGGGTGGGAATGGATATTGTGGGGCCTTTAAATACCACCAGCTCCTCAGGGAAGAGATTCATCCTGACTGTGGTGGATTATGCCACCTGGTACCCAGAGGCAGTCGCCCTATCCTCAATGAGGACAGACAAAGTGGCAGATGCCTTACTTGGGATTTTCTCCTGTGTTGGGTTTCTGCAGGAGGCTATTACCAATCAAGGGGGTTTCTTCATGTTGTATCTGATGAAGTGTTTATGGGAGAAGTGTGGGGTAGTGCAGAGATGCACAACACCATATCACCCACAAGCCAATGGACTTGTGGAAAGATTCAATGGTACCCTGAAGTCAATGCTCTGGGCATTTGCTGAACAGCATGAGAGGGACTTGGAGAAATACCTTCCCCACCTGTTGTTTGCATACAGGGAGGTGCCCCAAGAGTCAACAGGATTTTCCCTCTTCGAACTCTTATATGGACACTGGGTACGTGGGCTCCTAGACATGATCTGGGAGGACTGGGAAGGCAAGCACACCACCCAGGGAACTCCCATTGTGGATTACATCCTAAGGTTTAGGGAAAGGCTAAAGGAGCTTATGGGGACATCCCAGAGCAACCTAGCAACTGCCCAACAGAAACAAAAAGTGTGGTACAACTGCAGAGCCAGAGCTCACTCATACATGGTGGGTCAGGAAGTCATGGTCCTTATTCTGGTCCAGAAAGACAAGCTGCAAACTGAGTGGGCAGGACCGTACAAAGTGGTTAGGAAGGTAAATTACGTGAACTACATTGTGGAGTTACCTGACCGAAGACAGACAGAGAGGACGTATCATGTCAACATGATGAAGTCATATGCAAATAGGGCTGACATGGTGTTTGCAGTGTATAGTCATGGGGAGGGGAAGGACGAAGGAGACCCCCTTCTGGATTTGCTGGAAAACAGTAAGCGGAAGTCCTCTGTGGAGGCAGTAAGATTGTCTCCCCAGCTGGCCGCAGACCAGAACCAGAAAGTAAGGGATGTTTTAGCAGACTTTGCCCCCTTGTTTAGTGCCAAGCCTGGACTAACCCCCTTAGCAATGCACGATGTAGAGACAGGAACACAGACGCCCATATGGTGGACAGCATATCGGGTGGCAGAGGCTGTCCAAAAGTACATTAGGAGGGAAGTGGAGGAGATGCTGGGTTTAGGGGTAATCCAGAGATCCCACAGCCCCTGGGCCTCACCCATAGTCCTTGTGCTTAAGCCAGATGGCTCTACTCATTTCTGCGTGGACTATCATGGACTGAATGCAGTCACGAAGTCAGATGCCCACCCAATGCCCTGGACGGACGAACTCCTGGACAAGTTGGGAGGGGCGACCTACCCTACGACCATTGACCTGACGAAGAGGTATTGGCAGGTAGAGTTGACAGACAGAGCTAGGGAGAGGTCGGCCTTCATCGCTCCGATAGGCTTATTTTAGTTTAAAGTAATGCCTTTCAGAATGAAGAACGCCCTGGCCACTTTCCAAAGGTTGGTGAACCAGGTGTTAAATAGTGCTGAGGAGTATGTCATGGCATACCTGGATGACATTGCCATCTTTAGTACCAGCTGGGAGGAACACATATCCCACCTTAGGGAAGTGCTGGACAGAATACAGAGGGCCAGGCTCACTGTCAATGCCGGGAAGTGCCAGGTGGCCATAGAAGAAGTGGCATACCTCGGGCATGTGGTAGACTGGGAACAGCTCCGTCCTAACCCAATAAAGATAGAGGTGATCCAGGCATGGCCCACACCAGAAACACAGAAGCAGGTCAGGAGTTTTCTAGGAACAGAAGGGTACTACAGAAAATGTGTACCCAATTACAGTGCCCTGGCTGCTCCCATATCTGACCTGACAAAGAAAAGGATGCCAAAGAAAATTACCTGGGGCCTAGCCTGTGAGGAAGCCTTTACCAGATTAAAGGGGACACTGTGCAGTGCTCCTGTTTTGACAAGTCCTGACTATAGCAAAACCTTTATAGTTCAGACTGATGCCTCAGATGTGGGCATTGGGGCAGTACTGAGTCAAACATCCAGCCAAGGGACAGATCACCCAGTAGTGTACCTGAGTAGAAAGTTACTTCCCAGAGAGCAAGCGTACTCCACGGTGGAAAAGGAGTGTCTTGCCATAGTGTGGGCCCTAAAGAAATTTGAGCCATACTTTTATGGGCAGCATTTTGTGGTGCAGACTGACCACAACCCCCTGGTTTGGCTGATGCAGATGGGGAAAAACTATGGCAGATTGCTAGGATGGAGTCTTGCTTTACAAAGGTATGATGTGACAATCGTACATAGGGCTGAAGCGAAAAACCAGAACTCAGATGGGCTGTCTAGGATCTATGAGGAGTGAACTGATTTGGGAAGCTCGTCCCATGCAGGGGATAGACCCCCCCCCAAACTCAGTTTAGGTGGGGAGGATTTTGATGTGGACAGCCAGTTCTGAGTGCTGTAGTATCATTTTTTGTAATATCGAAATGGATTATGGACTGTCTGTCATGAGAGATGCTGAAAATCTGTTGCTCACCCCCTCCCCAGGTTTCAGCTGAAAAGATGAAAGCCATGAGAAAATGCTGAAACAGAATGTGAGATCACACACACACAGGTTTTAGATACCAGGTGTTACATGGCAGGCCAGAAGCTAATTACAGATGTTTCCAAGTTAATTTTGTTAAGGGGGAAATCATAAAAAAAGTTTATGACATTAGAGGGGGAAATCAGGTTTAGCAAACTGGTGCGAAGTTGTAAATGTTCCTCTGATGCCTGTGTGAGAGAGGATACTGATTAAGATCAAAGAACTGTCATTTGAAGAACATGAGTATGCTGAGGTTGCAGAATTTAATACTTGGAAAAGACATCCTGTTTTTATAGATATATGTTTTTTATATATTCTGACAGGGAGGAGCTAGGTGGCCTCATGCAAATAGGTGGGGAAATCCAGCTTTTTAATTATTATTCTGTTTTTCTTCAGACACACTTTTGTCTAGACTCCGACAAAGAAACATCTGTGAGCACTTTTATGCAGGTATTTAGAGACTAAGTACTGTAGTAGGAATTGCACTGTTTAAAACCTTGTTCTTTTAATGGATTTGTATGTCTTGTGATATAATAGTTCTGTATTGTATGTTTTACATATTATTATCTACTTTAGTAAAAACTCTTTTTAGAGCTTACTTGGTCTGTCTTTGATTTCCGTTCGTTTGCAAGAAAAGTATATATGGTTATAGCAGACACTAGGCACAAGCTTGAATGGTGATACCAAACTGGAAAGAGAAGTGTTTTAAATCTGAGGTCTTTATTAAAGCTTTTAAGGGATCATTTCTGTATACCTGGTTAGGTGCCCGTAGGCAAAGATAGCTGGCCCCCCGAAGAGAGAAATATCTGAGTCTGTGTATTGGGTATGCTAGCAAGAGGTTCACAGTTTGAATCCCTTCAAGACTGGAGACCAACGGTTGCTCCAAACTCACAATACAGACAAGAGGGTTACCTTGTTCGTTAAACTGTTCACAAGACTGCGCTCGGAGGTTGGCACTTTGGGAGTAGAGAGCTGATCTGTTGAGTGGGTTTGTGACAGTAAGGAGTGAGGAAAGGTAGCAGGGGAGGGAGCCAATTTATTTATTTATTCATTCATTTGGTAACTGGGTTGGTGCACTGAGCTGAAGACCTATTCCAGCCACGGCACAGGCCAGAAACAGGCACAAACAGCATAAAATACAATGAGAGAACAGCATGGATCATACAGGGAATCCAGTGTAGGTCAAGCTAACAGAGAAAATATAAGGTAAACAGTACCAGGTACATCAGCAATTGAGCTTACCCCAAGGTATATAACATTTAGGTAAACAGGGTAAGGTTGCTCCATCATTCAACAATAGGAATAACAATAGTATTCAGGGTGGGAGAGGAAAGCAGAGCACTAGAGGGGGAAAGGGGTAAGGGTGGGCTGCAAAGGAGGTGCAGCCATGCTAGCAGCCTGTGGGCAGATGCAGGTCATGGAGGACAGAAAGTGCATTCTTAATAGAAAATTTAAGATTAAGAGAAGGGGTCGGGGGAATGTAGGGAGGAGGGGAGGTCATTCGATAGTGAGGGTCCGGCTGTGGAGAAGGTTCTCAGGCCCAACCTCACAGTTATGTTAGGACATTCTAGTTGGAGGTGGGAAGACTGATGTAGATTGTGGCAGTAGGTTCTGGTCCAGATAAGAAGGGATAGTGGAGAGTAGGAGGGATTGTGCAAGGTATCCACAATGGTCAGGCCAGCAGGTAGGAGCGTCATGCTTGTGGAGGAAGCCAGTAACAGGATTGGTAAGGAGAGCAGTAGTGAGTGAGAAGAGGGGCATGGAGGGTAAGGTGGAATATTCAATTGTAGGTAGCATCCAGGTGGTTCAGGTAGGTAATGGGGGTGAGGGAGTACACTGGGCAGCCATAGTCAAGGAGGGGGAGGAGGTTGCCACGGGCAATAGCAAGGCAGGCTTCCGGCGAGAGGTGGTCGATCCGGTGATAGCAGAGCCCTATCTTCTGGTTGATGCACCTGATCAATGAGGCAATTTGGTCAGTGTAATTTAGGGACGGGTCCAGAATTACCCCCAGATACTTAAAGGTGGGAACAGTGACAAGGGGAAATCCATCTGGGGATTTGACAGAGAGAAGGCCACCATTTTTGGTCAAGGGCAGAGAGTTTCGATTTGGAACTGAAAAGCATGGCCTTTGTTTTGGCAGCACTGACCAACAGTTTGTTGGTGGAGAACCAACAATATGCCTTGCAGAAACCACTGGTAAGAGTGGAGGATAGTTAGGAGGGGGAGGGGTCACTTTGGTATAGTATTAAGTCGACGTAGAGGAGTGATTTAGAGGACAGACCCTCCAATGGGAGAGAGAGTTAATGAATAGGGAAAAGAGGAGGGGGCCAAGGTCAGATCCCTGGGGGACATCCACAGAGACAAGCAAGAGGGGGGAGGTGCACCACCAAGGCAGACCATCTGAGCACTGCCAGAGAGGTAGTTAGTGAGCCAGATGGTAGAGACAGGGGAGCAATCAATGGCATTGAGTTTTGCTATCAGGATGTTGTGATTTACAAGGTCAACTGCCTTGGACATATCTACAGACACTGAACCAGTTAGCTTTCCTTCATCCATATTCCTCAGCACATGGTCGTCGAAGAGGGCAAGGGCCGTGGAAGTGCTGGGCTCCTTCCTGAAACCATGTTGCTGAACGCAAAGGAGATTATATTTGGAGATATGCTCTGCAATTTGGTAGATTACTGCCTTCTCAATGAGCTTACCAAGATGGGTCAGAATGGAGAGGGACGGTAGTTGTCCATAAGACTAGGGTCCCCTGATTTATGAATGGGGACAATTTTGACCTGCTTCCAGACAGAAGGGACAGACGCTGTTGTAAAGGAGAGGTTAAAGATGAAGGTGAGTGGATAGGCAATGTCCTGGGCCACTAGTTTTAAGAAGCGAGCAGATAGACCATCATTATCAGCACTCCCTCAAGATGGTAGACTGAGGAGGAGCTTAAGTGTCCCAAGAGGAAAAATGATCTTAAAATAAAAAGGGGGCTAATAGGAGGGGAAGGTGGAGGAGGTGGCAAGGTGGTGGAGGGGGGAGCTAAACGAGGTAGCTGCTAAGGTTTGAGAAATGTGCATTAAGTGCATTAACATTAGTAGGGTCAGTGAGGAAGCCTTGTTGTGTGTTTAGGTGGGAAAGTGACTGCTTGGTGGAGGGGGAGCAAGGCATTAATAGAAGACCAGAAATGCCTGGGGTTGCCTAGGTGACTGGGTTGAAATACTTGGAAGTAGGCTGACTTTCTAGAGTGTATATGGCACTTGCAAAGATTTCCCAGTTGACGTTACCTGTTCCAAAGGATAGGGGATAGGGCAGCTTTATAGTTGGCCCACTTTGAGTCATGCTGCTTCATAAGCTTGAGGAGGTCTGACATGAACCAGCGAGTGTCACCCCATGCACTCTGCAAGAAGCGAGCGGCAAATGATTGTCTTGGATGTGAGACAGGGCTGAGACAAAGATGTCTAGTGCAAAGTCAGCATTAGTGGCACCATAGGGAGAAGTCCAGTCAAAGGCTCTGGTGTCATCCTGAAGCCTGAGTGGGTCAAAATTAGAGAAATTGTGGAAAGTCAGGTAGATAGATGGGGGGGGTGGTATGCCAGACACAGTAGATGGGGGAGTGGTCACTAATGGCGTCAGACAGTGTACCGGCATGGGCAACTTTGTCTGCTCGAGTCGTCAGGATCCAGTCCATGGTAGTGTGTTTGTTGGAATAATTGTTGAGGCATGTGTGGGAACTGGGGGGGATTTTGTTGTCGTATGATGGAGTTGCAGTCAGAGAGGGGGGGTTGTGTCCCAGTCAATTTTGAAATGCCCTACAAGAATGGAGTATGTTGCAGGGAAAAGAGGTGCAAGGAGGTTCAGGAGGGCTGCAAGCCCAGGGAACAACAGTTTTTGGTGGGTTATAGCAGAACCCAACAAGCAACTTCTTATTGGTGGCAACTGTTAGTTCAGCAGCAAGCTACTCAGAAGGGAGGTCACTGGAGGACTGGCCAAGGTGTGTGGCAGTGTAGTAGTTATGGTAGTACAGAAGTACACCACCACCACGTCATGACAGGGCCACTGGAAAATTGCGGAACGTTTTACCCGAAAATGTGGGGACTTTTTTGCAAAAATTGCGGGAAAATTGTGGGGGTTCACTATACATCCACACTGCCCCTAATAAATATTTTATTGTTTGCTCCAGCATGTATTGGTCACATAAATTGTTTAGATAAATGTATTGTCTCTTGTAAATGCTTTGATGTGAAGAAAGGTGTATGTTTTGAAATGCACTGCAAATTAATCATTATGTAGCATATCTTCTAAAAATCAAGACATCTAAGTCATGCAGTACTAATTAGATTTTATACAGTAATTTACAGTTAGTCTATACTGAATGCATCCTGAAACAACAGATTTTGCCACTTTCTAGATGCTAAATAATGAAGCCTGTTAAAACTACTTGCTTTGGTGCAAGAAAAAAATAAACAGATAACCAGGGTGCCTAATAAAGGTCTAGCAAGAAAATATTTATTTTGTTAAAATAACTACTGTTCCTAATCAGCACTGTAAGTACAAATTTTTAAATCACAAGATAAAAGTATCAAATCATACCAGTAGCTTTTCATTACATTATACAATAATTTTCAATACATGGTACTTTAGTTCTACTCAGTTTGCAGTGATTTTACTTGGGTTGCAATTATTTTGTCTATTTGAAGGTAAATGTTTAACTATACTTAACCTGTTCAGCATGTTTCAGAAATGTTTGCTTTTTGTAGGTTTTGTATGTGAGTATGCAGTTGTGGCAGACTGACACGTAAGGAATCACTGTCACCAACCCCCTCAGAAGCACATTCAAGTTTACAATTAGCAAGGCCACCCAAACTCCTGACACATTTGAATCGAAATCCTTTCAGATTGGAAGTATTTATACAAGGAAAATCTACCCTACCATTCAAAAACAAGCACTGTGGTCAATGCTTCATTTAGGTGAATGGGGCACTTTGCACCTCTTCTCACACCAATTGTTTCAGTCTCTGTGTCAGCAAAAAGTTCTCTAACAGTCTGCTTTCACACAGATTTTAAAAGTGTTCAAGTCTACATATGCATGACCAGAGGATTTTGAAACCAAAGCAGGGAAGGGAATCACATGAAAGTAGAATCACATTTGACCCCTCCTCACCTCACACTGTACTGTTTTGGTCAAATCCAAGTCTGTGTACTAAATTATTAGCATATCTGAGTAGATTTCCTTGAGAATTTAAATATTTTTATACAATTTTCATCAAAAATTCTTTAAATATAAGAAATTGCAAGAAATTGCGGATTTTGTGTGGAGAAGGGTGAAAATTGTGGAAATTGTGGAAAAATTGCACCCGTAATTTTCCAGTGTCCCTGATCATGAGGTAGAGTGATCATGGCTGAGAAAAGTATAGCCTGGTAGGGAACAGTTTTGGTTATAGGTGGAGCTTTTTAGCCAGTTCTCTGAGATGCCCAGTATGACAGGATTGTACAGAGTGACCCAGGCCTCCAGCTCAGCTATTTTAGGAAGAAGGCTCCTCATATTCAAATGTGCAATTTTTAGACTGTGCTTAATATCCCATAAAGGATGACTATGGGATAGAGGAGTGTTCAAGGGGGGTGTAGGAGCTGGGCCAGATTTACTTTATATGTCCTCAGAGAGAACTAGGTGGGCAGCATGGAAGTTGGATCAGAGGGTGACAAAGAGAGATGGGACCCAGAGGGAGAAGGAAGAGAGGTGTAGGAAGAGATGGAGCCAGTCACAGGAGCTGATGAAAGCAAGTGCAGCACACGGACAGGAGAGAAGTAGGCCACCTTCAGGCCTAGGTGGTAGTGGAGCTGGGCAGAGGGCTGGCCAGGCATGCTTCAGAGCAATTTGTTCCAAGGCTAGGGCCAACGAACCAAAATCAAATGCTAAACAGAGGCCGAAGAGTAACCAGAGAGAAAGAGAGACCAATAGCAGTAGTGGAGGACATTGGGAAGGGGGGTGGAGGAGGTGGGGAAGTAAATACAGAAATAGTAAAACAAATGTAGCAATCTTCAAGTGGCAGAAGCAAGTGTTCAATGGTGCTTGACAAACCTCTATTCCCTAATGCTTGAGCAGCACTGGAATGCTGAGAATAAGTGGCAGCGTAGTGGCTACACATGTACGGTATACTATAACACATCATGTCAAGAGCCTGCCAGCACTGATTGTCTCGCCCAAGACATCATGCCAGGCATGTGATTTAAATATCAAAGCAGGACATAATGACAGGCTCACTGCTCCCAGACAGAACTGGGCCAGTGTCATTATTTCTCTGGGAAGCCTTTCTTTATGACTAAAACAGACAGGATAGCATGCACTCATCTGTTTGTCAGGGAGGTACAGAATGTTCAGTTTGACTTGCTTTATCATGGTAATCTTTTGCTGGACATCTGAGCTATTGACAGATTATTAAAAATGAGCAGTGTCATCTATGCTTGTGAATGTGGAAGAGTTGTCCTGGATTTAGTTTGGATACTAACAATGTAGGCCATGTTTACTGAAGAAATTACTACAGTATTTACTTGATACATGTATGTGTTTTCTGTGGGAAGGACACATGCTTGGGAACCAGGTTTCGATCCCACTGGAGTTACTTATCCACTGTGCAACCCCAAACAAATCACTTAATGTAACAGTACTTCAGTCCACCGCACTGCAAAATTAGGGGGAAAAACAGGATCCCACTGAAAATGAGATATTGAATTTTAGCTTGAGCCATCCTGGGTAAAGAAATTCAGTTATACTACATGTAGACCCTTTACTCCAATTACAAACGAGAGTTGCAAATAGTTTATTTCACAGCAAATGCACCTGTCATTCAATAAAATGACTGTTGAGAGCGCTGAACAGTCATTAATATTACAGCAGTGACATCATCATCTCATGTTATGTTCTGATTGGTCTGTACTCACAGTACTAAGAGCAGCAACTGTAACCAACTGCAGTGCTGGGAAGGGGGAGGGGTGGGGTTACCACAAACGTAGAGACAAATAACAGCACCACTAGTGTATTTTTTTTTTCGAACACGTGAAGCACAATAGTAATAATGTGCTAGTTGCCTAGCTATCCTCAGCAATATTGTGACTGGCTTGTGAGGATAAAACAGTCAGCCACTGACCTCTTACTTTATTCACTTGACAATCACAATATTGCTCACATAGTAGGCAAACAAACACATTATCACTTAAATAAGAGTCCAGATCAAATGATATTCTTGTTCATCAAGACTACCATTGCCTAAGAACGAGGATGATGTTTAGTTTTAGATACACATGAGTACCGCTATGTAGTTTTGGAGCAGGCTGGTCATGTGTAACCAAACTACAGTCTTTTTCCGCACCAGTAAGCAGGAGTTTAGATGCAAAATAAGCCAGTGGACATGCTCATTCTCGATTTCGGCAAGACTGTAATCTTGTACAACACAATGCTACAGTGCACAAACCCAGGAAAGTCGGAATTAGTAAACTAGTGATTAAGTGGGTAGTCAAATGCTTGCAAAGGTGACACTAAACAGACACTATTTATGAGAGGGAAGATTTTTTTAACTTTCAATTTTCCTCCCCCTCAGCCAGTGGCAGTCCTTCTCAGAGCCTTGGGCTGCCCCAACCGCCCTCCCCCATCTCCCAGGGCTTACCTTTTCACCAGGAATGTGCCTTAAGGTATCCTCTCCCCATGGTAGAGGTCCTTGGGTTGGACTACAGTAGATCCCATAGAGAAGCATTTCATGGTGTTCCTGGAGTGAGCATGGGTCAGCGGGGTGTGGGGTCTGAAAGCTGCACTGGAGTCTTTACAGAGCATGGCTCAGTTTTCATGTCTTCTCTCCCCCCTTCCCCCAAGAATGCTGGCTAAAGGGCATCTTCATGCAAGACGTAAGCATCCGTCTAACCAATTGGCTGTCCTGGACCTCTAATGCTGCACTTTGCCTGCACTGCCACCCATGATCACCCGGGGTAGCCATGCAGCGACAGCGATCTCCTCTGCCTTCCTGGAGGAGAAGAACATCCCATGGGAAGTGCAGTCCTCCTCCCCTGGCCAGGCCTCCAATGATGCGGACTCATTCCCAAACCTAGGTCATCAGCGTCACAAGCGTTAGTGCTACCACTGCACCAGAGATGGTGCACCACAGGAAGAATGTTGAGTGGAGTGCCCCAGAGAATGGTGCTAGGACTAGAGATGTTGCAAATTTATAATTCACTGGCAAAGTTGGTGCAGAGTGGAGGAACCTCACACCTACTTCACCAGTATGTTTTTTAAAGGTAAAAAAATAAGAAGACCACTCCCACCCTCCGGGTCATAGTCACCCACCACCCCATCATGCCAAATGGTTTAAAGTAATACTCCCCCCCCACTTGCTAGGCCTCCACTCTTCACCACCCTCTTGCCAATAAACCCCCTCCCTCTCAAAGTCCCCAAACCCCAGTTTGAAATGTAACAATTTCCTGTTAAAAGAAGACCTTCCCTGAGTGGAATGAACATCCTCACTCTTCCGTATTTGCAATCCAAATGAATGGTGAGTGTCATCTATCCTAGTAGTAATAACTGTTGGCTGAAGAACTAGATTTTACTTCATGAATTTGGGAAACTCCACAACATGTTTCACAAAGCAAAATTTCCCGACTTCGCACATCTCTAGCTAGGAACCAGTGTTGTTCAGATATTTGTAATGCAATGGGGTGACACGCTAAGTTGTTAGTTCCAGAAGTTCCCAGATGATACAAAATTTGAAGGAGAAATCGAAGCACTATGTAAGGCTTGGGACTTACAAACTGATCTTAAATAAATTAACAGATGGTGAAGTGGGTAATGAGATTGACTAAAGATAAGTGTAAGGTTATGCACATTGGGAAGCATAAAAGAAATTCAATATTATCAAGGCAACATGGAGCAGGAGAAGACAAAGGAAGACAAAGATCCACTGAAGGTGTAATAATAACAAACAGGTTAACCTACACACAATATTGCAGGCAGGGAATTAGAAATATGGGGCTGGATTCACAAAGGGCTGCAAATGCCACAAGCCCCATGTATGCGGAACATATGGCGCACAGGGCTTGAGGCATTCGCCCTGCCGGTGACTGGAATTCTCAATCCCATGTGCCAACTGCAGCAAGTTAAACCAACTTTTTCGTGTGTAGCTTGCAGCAATCCTGGTTGCCCTTTTTATGGCGCCTGCGCCAAATATTTAGCACAAGCTGCCGTAACTCAGGAAAAGTGTCATAAGTGCACCCGATCTAGTAGAATCATGTGACGTGCTCAGCGAAGTTCTTGGCATGGGTTTGATGCAGGGCCTGACGCAAGCCCCTGCATTGCCCTTTGAGAATCCAGCCCATTGCCTGTATAAACCAAAATGTTGTTTCCAGAGGGAGGAACATTACAGTACCACTGTATAGGAGCCTGGTGAGGCCAACCATGGATTTGGGGAGACAGTTCTGGTCACCATACTTAGAGGGGGACAAAATGAAACTAGAGAGGGTCCAGAGAAGGACGACAAAAATTATTTGGGGTATGGAAGATTTAAGTTGTGAAAAGAGACTACAGAATTTAGGCTTGATGAGTGAAATTACAAGACAGATGCATAAGAGGTACATCTTCTCTTTATGTGTGATATTAGTAGTAATGAAAACTTAGAATTAATACAACATATAGAGCAAACAGTAGAAATACAGACAACAAGAGGGTGTAATTAAATAACATTGTTCTGCATCTAAAAAGTGATGTGATCATAGGATAGTGTACTGCAGAGTGCGGTGGCTAGTGAGGACCAAGAAACCCTATAGAAAACAAATTGATATTATAATTATGGGGGGGCAGCCTCAGATTCTACCACTAGGAATCATAGGGTGGGCAGTCTAGTTGAGCTCCTTGGCATTCATCTGCCTATAGACCATAGTATGAACCTTTGTAAATAGTGTGAGTTAACTGGAGAACGGGGAGTAACATTTGGAAACAAGGTAGGGCCTGGTGGCACTGAAGGTTGAGGTGCTGGATGCCACACCTCGTGCCACGCCGGCAACCCGAGTTCGGGAACAGACTCAGGGTGCCGGGGGCTGGTAGGGGAAGGAGAGGATTGAGCATCTGTGGGATTGCTCTCCTCTTCTGGGGTGGGTAGCGGGACAGCATCACTCTGCAGCAGCACCCGTTGGAGACCAGGAGCACTGCATGAGTGGCATAACTGGGGAACCAACAGAAAAGCAGAAATAGCTCCAGGACCAGCCAAATGATGGCTGCTGGTCCGCCAACACCATCAAAGCCCTCGAAATGAGCCATGTCCACCTCAGCAGCACCCTGGAGCCAAAAGTAGAGTGCGCTGGCCAGTCCCCACCGGTGCCTTCCCCCCTAGGAGGAGAGGGACCCATCTGGTGAAGGGTTATGCAGGGATACCCCGAGGAGGGCTGCAATATGAGGTTGGAGGCTTAAGAAGGGCAGTAGGGGGTATGTTGGGGGCCATGGCAGCTCAAAGTAGTGGCGGGTCCTGGAGCATGCAGGGGAAAAAACAGATAATGCAAAAAAAAAAGAAATCAAGGTAGACTAGAAACAGAAAAAAAATTATATCTGGCCTCTCCTGTTTGCCTTCTCCTTTCTCTCATAGTTTTTCACTCTTATTGTTTACCACAGCCCCCCCAAAAAAAAAAAAAATAGGTGGTCACCACATCAACTAGATTTAAAAAAAACTCTGAACAAGAGAATAAATTTAAATATTGTATTGTGGACCGTCTAATAGATAGAGCCATGAAATGGCTTGACTCAGAATATGCCGTTTATCTTCATGAGTGAGGAGGCAGGAGCATAGCTTGTGAGAGGCTGAGACACAAGTGAGTTTCGAATGTCCTGTTCCCCTCCCAAATGATGATACGTGGCATATTCTGAGTCAGGCCATTGCATGTCAGGTTTATACCCTACATATTAAAATGTAGATCTTTTGCCCTAATTAGAGTGTTGTGATATCATCATGCATTTGTTTCAGCTGCATTACCATTGGTTAAGTCGAACATTAAGACTTATTTAACCTATGTTATCTTGCTTGGTACATATATAGCCTATGTTATCATTGTTTGTGACATATTTAACTAATGCTGTCTTTGCTTGTGACATATTTAACCTGTGTTAGTAATTTAAGTTGACATGCTAATGCAGATCTTATTACTGTGGGGTTTCAGGGGCAAATAAAGGGATAGTTACAGATATATTCCAGCAGGCTCTTAGCACAACAAAAATGTACTATTGATAGTGCCACATGAAAAAATAAGTGCCTGTATATTATGCTTGTGAAATATGAAAAAATAAGTGCCTGTATAATATGCTTGAGAAATATGAAAAAAATAAGTGCCTGTATATTATGCTTGTGAAATAGGAAAAACTAAGTGCCTGTATATTATGCTTGTGAAATATAAGAAATGTTTTTTATAATACTTTGCCATGCAAAAAAAGTTGCTCCTGGAAAAAGCTGTGCCCAGTTGAAAACATACAAGACAAAACCAAAACTCAGCACCAGCTATCATTATTCAAAAGAGTTTGTTATTTAAGAAACAAACTCTGGTCAGAGACAATATGGCTGCTAATACATTAGCCTGAGGAGGGATATAGAATAATGTGTGGCTTATTTGTAATTTACTTGTATTATTTTGATGTAAAAATCCCACATTTACTGGACAACAGAGAAACTGCTTATGTGGCATGGATTCAGCTAGCCCCCAGGAAATACTTGAAATGGAGGGGAGGGAGTCAAGCAGCTGGTAAGCAATGGTCTAGATTCCTATGCTATCTACAACACTGCACCACAGCTGTGCAGTGTTGGAATTAAACTTTACGAGCTTTCACAGCTGGGAGGGCCCATAACAGCCCTATCTTTAAATTGAGCCCCCCTTTCATTATAAGTCAATGACAGTGATCCGTGAACTACCGGGGCTTGCTTCAGAGCTGAGGAGGGGGCTGGCCCTGGCCAGCCTCTGTGTAATTACAACACTGTAGCTGTGCTGTGGTCACTGAATTTTTCCCTTAAAGAAGTTAAAACAGCAAAGTTCACCTTTTCTGGTTTTGACCACGTCCAGTGGACCACTAAAAAGAAGTCAGCTTTCAGTGTTAGAAATGGAAAGAATTCACTGAGGGAACTCATCACCTTTGATCTAGTATCGAACGTATATTACAGGGGTCTGGGAATGTGTTTCTTCATTTTAGAGTATGTTGCATTTTTACACTTTATTTAGTCAGTTTTATGCCTTGAGGGATGTGCATTTGATATAGAAGCAGTCTGTCCTCATTTACTTCTGGAACTGAGTCAGACTTTAAATTTCACTCAGATAACAGAGTTCCCCCAGGTTCTATCCTCCTTCCACTACTGTCTGCCTTAAGCTTCACAAGCAGCCTTAAACATTTGACAGCAGGACAGTATTAAGTGAGATCACAGGCTTGGGAACCAGCAAGATAAGGTTATAATCCTAAGAGAGCTTCTTACTCACTGGTACTCTAAACAAGCTGCAGTATCTCTAAGTGTAAGAGCAAGGTTCATGAATTATCAGGAATTAGTAGAGTTTTTTGCAGTAGGTTAAACTGCGTTTTGTTCTGTTTCTGTTACTGTCTCTTATCTGTCCTGATGGAAAGCAGTGTAATTACTTGTATTATAGTCTTGAATGGGTACCGTTCCTTGATAGGGATCTCACATGTTGCAGTCAAAGTTCTAACTGACCAACCTTAGTTGTAAAGGATTTGGTTTACATTGCAACTCTCTGCATACCTATGTAAACTGGAGTCATTATCAGCATAATGAATGCATGTGCCTGTCTCCTGCTCACCAACATTTGTCTGTTTTCTCGGAACATACTAAAGAGGTAAAAAAAATGTTTCTGCTATGTCAGATCTATATTAGTTAATTATAGAATTGTTTTTCAGTCACTGACTCTGGCCCCTGTTATGTTATTATTTATTTTATTTATTTAACAGACTTTAGGATTATAACTTTTGAGTCAGAGACTTATTTACAAAGGCTACACGTCAGAAAAAACAAATACAAACACTTAACACAGACAGACATAGAATGGTAGCTAAAGGTTACAGTTTTTTCAGTTATACAATATTACAGAATCAAGATCAGTTATACATTGCATTGAACGTGTTAGCGAGAGCTGTATTTTACAGTTTTCAAGAGAACAATAAGTTTGCAGATAGAAGGAGGGAGTAACAGGTTTGATATTTACAGCTAAGCAGAGAATTAAACAGATATCATGTGAGTGCGCCAAAGGAGGCATTGTTAATAGGTAATATTTGGTAGCCCTACCGGAGCTCAGTGGCAGGGTATTTTTATTGTATTGTATATAGTCAACAGCATTCGTCCAGCTGCAGAGTTGACACAGGAAACAGAAAAAAGTGCCAAAACAACCACAGATTCATGAATAAAGTTGATCTGGTAGGAGGAAAGGGAGAGGGGGATGGGGTACAGACAGACACAGAAGAGCAGGGCTCTCATGCATACAGTGATGTGATGAGATTCCACTGTAAATGTAAAAGGTAATATGTGTCATTTCCTATTCCTGTCTGCCCTGCTCCTTCTCTTCTTTTTTGAAAATTATTTTTTTAGTTTTATAAGTGCAGAACTTACAAACCTTTAATACATGAAAAGCAATGAACATTCACATTTGTCCTGTTCTACTGTATGCTTTGTGCAGGTGCTTGGCAGGGGAATTGTGGCCACTAGAGGACAAAAATTGGGCCCCTTCCCCCCATAGGTAGCCCTTTTAAGAGGTACTAAGCTGTTGATTTTACTTCTGGGTTATTTTAAATTGTTTTTCCAGCTGTTTAGTACAGTGTTAGTGTTTATACAATACTTTTAAAAACCTTCTGTGTAGCCGCTCAGACTGGAATTTGGAAGGAAGTCACTTCTGGTCTGGCACTCATTAAAAAGCCCACGGTCTGTGAGCATCAGTGAGCAGAGCGAAGGCAATGCACAAACAAATGCAAGTGTGTCTGCCTGCATCTGCTGAGGAGGATGAGAAGGCAACCCCACCCCATGGTCACATCTGCTTGATTTCATAGACTTGCTGTGCTAAGATCTAGCTATGTATATTGTATTGTCTCCTAATAAACAACAGATACTGATGGGTCCAACAGGGGATATATTAGAGCTCCTTTGTAAGGAAGGCTCTATTGCAAAGTGTATTAAATGCTATATGTACACCCTTACTCCAACCTATGAATTGACAGGTTTATATGTGGCAAATGTCTAGCTTGCTCTGCTTTATTAAATGATCTAAAACATACGGAGTATGGAGTAAGGGAGTAAGAGGGGTGGAATCTTAGCACTGGGGGACTCAATACTGAGAGGAGTTAGGTGGGGTAGCAAGGGGGAGAGGCATAGTCACATTTGGGTGGAGGCCATGCCAGGAATGACAGCGGAAAGGGTGGGACAGTCTGTTCTGAAATATGCTAGAGGGGTAGGGACAAGCCTCATTTAATTATACATCTTGGGACAAACGACCTGGCTGACAAGACAGTAGATACAGTCAGAGGAGGTTTGAGGAACTAGCACAATTATGTGAGGGATAGGAAGATCAGTAACTTTTCAGAGATACTTCCCATGCCAAAGGCAAGCACAACAAGAAAGCTGAGAATAGAGAATTTAATGGATGGCTAAGAACCTGGTGTTGTGCTAAAGGGTATGGGCTGTGGGGGGTGGGGAGGGACCTGGGAGGACAGTAGTCTCTATGCCAAGGACAGACTACACTTGAGTGAGGAGGAAAGAAAGTGTTGAAACAGAGGATGGAGGAGTACATAGAGGAAGTTGGGAATTTAAACTAGGAGTAGGGGTAGCAGTTGGGGAAGAGATATGCAGAGACCACAGGTTGGGAAACCATATGAGCTTACCCCCATATGAGGGACAAAGGACAAATGGCAAGTACTGTTGGTGATGCTAGGAAAGGGGCAGGATGGGGGGAAGGTGAGGTTACCCTTAATGCTAGAGACCTTGGGAGGAAAACTGCAGAGTTACAGGTTCTCATGGCAGAGGGAGAGGTGGACTTTGCAGCCATCATGGAAACATGGGCCACTCAATACAGTGACTGGGACCACAGGTTATTTCGTAGGGACAGGGTGATTGGGAAAGGTGGGGGGATGGCACTATATGTGAAGGAAGGACTGAAGTGTGTAAGGGAGGAAGGGGAGGAGGGTAGTACAGAGTCACTTTAGATGCAAATCCGGGATTCCAAGAATAGGATTCTAAGAATGGGAGTGGTGTACAGGCCACCATCTCAGACGGAGGAGTTAGACAGGGAACTAGCGGGACAGATCAGGAAGACCTGCGAGAAGGGTAGTGTGGTGATTGTGGGGGACTTCAACATGCCAGGAGTGGACTGGAGGACCCCAACAACCAGGAACAGAAGGGAGCAGGTACTGCTGGATGCCTTCCAGGACAGCTTCCTGCTGCAAATGGTCAGTGAACCAACCAGGTTAGGAAATACCCTTGACCTTGTGCTGGCAAATGGGGACTTTGTGAGAGAACTTACAGCGGAGGAACCGCTGTCAGGAGTGACCACCGCTCAGCAGTATGGCTCACATTGGATATGGGCAAGGAAGGTGGAATCTGGCACAATAGTGCTGGACTTCAGGAGGGCCGACTTTGGGAGGATGCGGGAAGTGGTAAAAGGGTACCTGGCCAGAATTCAATCTATTATGGACACCAACCAGAGGTGGGAGCCTTACAAAGCTGGGGATAGTGGAGGCAACCAAAACCTGCTGCAAAGCCCAGAGCAAGAAGGCTAGGGCTAAGAAACTGATCTGGTTGAGCAAGGAGGTCATGGAAAGGTAAGGAGAAAAGAGCTGCCTTTAGGAGGTACAAGAAAACAGAGAGTGGAGGACAGGGAGGAGTACTTGACAGAATCAAGGAGGTGACAAGGGCAGTGTGGGGAGCCAAAGCATCTACGGAACTCAGGCTGGCACTAGGCATTAAGAAGGGGAGAAGGACTTCTAAGTACATCAGGGAGAAAAGGAGCTGTAAGGACCACATAGTAAGATTGGAAGGAGAGGGTTGGGTGGAAGCAGGAGTGCGATAAAGGCGAGCACTAAATGAGTACTTCTCTCAGTATTTACTAAAGAGAAGAGGGGGATGACACCCAAGGTGGGAGAAATGGCAGAAGTAGGGGGGGAAGTGGTGACAGATGGGGAAATCATGGAGAGCAGAGTTCGAGAGGGTTTGAAGGCACTGAGGGTGGACAAGGCACCAGGCCCAGATGGCATCCACCCCAGGGTACTGAAGGAGCTGGCAGAGGTCCTTGCAGGACGTTTGGCAGACCTGTTTAATGCCTCACTACATTCGGGGTGTGTACCTCAGGACTGGAGGATGGCTCATGTGGTGCCCCTCTGCAAGAGTGGCCCCAAGGATGAACCGGGAAACTATAGACCAGTGAGCCTCACATCCATTGTGGGTAAGCTAATGGAGACTATCCTGAAGGAGAGGCTGGTGGCCCTCCTAGAGGCCAAAGGACTACAGGACAGCAGACAGCATGGCTTCATGCATGGCAGATCCTGCCAAACCAACCTGGTCGAGTTCAATGACTGGGTAACTAGGCAACTTGACAGGAGCCATGCAGTGGATGTCCTGTATCTGGACTTCAGTAAGGCATTCAACTCAGTGCCACATGGAAGGCTGGGAAGGAAGTTAAGTAGGCACATGGGCAGGTGCAAAGCTGGTGAGATGGGTAGGAAACTGGCTGCAGGAAGGCAACAGAGGTGGTGGTGGGTGGGAGCTCTCACACCCAAGGGCAGTGATGGCGGTGTTCCACAGGGCTCAGTGTTGGGACCAGTGTTGTTTGGGATATTCATTGCGAGACATATCATGGGACATCAAGAGCAAGATCAGTCTGTTTGCTGATGATACCAAGGTAGGCACGGTGGTGGATGACCTAGGGGATGGCAGAGGTTGCAGGATGATCTGGCAAAGCTTGAAACCTGGTCAGACACCTGGCAACTGGACTTTAATGCCAAAAAGTGCAAGGTGCTGCATTTTGGGATGAAGAACCCAAGGAGGAGTTACCAGTTAGGGGGAGTGCAGCTAACCCAGACAAAGGAGGAGAAGGATCTGGGTGTGCTCTTTACAGGGTCAATGAACAACTCGGCACAATGTAGGAAGGCAGCTGCAAAGGCCAACAAAATGCTGGGTTGTATTGCAAGGGGTATATCCTTGAGGAGGGAGGAGGTGATTCTGCCACTGTATAAGTCATTAGTTAGACCACACCTGGAGTACTGCGTGCAGTACTGGCATCCGTATCTGAAGAGGACATTAAGTTACTGGAGGGGTGCAGTAGAGTGACAAAGATGATCAAGGGGCTGGGGACTTATCTATGAGAGGAGGTTGAAGGAGCTGAACATGTACTCACTGGAGGAGAGGAGAGACAGGGGTGACATGATTGAAACCTTTAAATACATGAAAGAAATAAACAAGACGGGTACAGAGGGGCTGTTCAAAGTAAGGGAGGGGAGGGCCACCAGGGGCCATGATATGAGACTGGAGCGAGGAAGGTTCAGGAGGGAGATGAGGAGACACTTTTTTACAGAGAGGGTGGTGGCTGGGTGGAATACGTTACCTGCTGAAGTGGTATGCAGTAGAACAGTGGACTGCTTCAAACGAGGATGGGACAGGACAAGGGGGAGGGTTAATGAAGGGGAAGGGTGGAAGGGGGGGCAGCTGCAGAATAAGGGGTGCTAGCTGCACATTCAAGCAGACTTGATAGACCTCTAGGCCTTTATCTGCTGGCAAATTTCATATGTTCGTATACAAAAAATGAACTTCAAAGATCAAATGAGATCAATAAGCTAGAATCCTTAGTTCAGACTTTAACCTCAGAAAGCCCACTACCCTAATTGTCCCAAAAGAAAACCAGAAACAGAAATAGGGAGGAAAATGAAGTCATGGACAAATCCAATCCACAAGAAAATAATCCATAAAGAGGCTGGGGTGATTCGGATATAAGCACTGATGATTGGTAAACTGTTGACAATACTAAAAGAGGATATACTAAAATACTAAAGGAGGCAGTACAGCACAGTGGTTTAAGGCTCTGAGTTGCAAACCTGGACACTTGGGTTTGAATCCCACAGCCCCCACTTGCATACTGTGTGACTCTGAACAAGTCATTAAACTTCCATGTGCTCCCAGGTCACACCTGTAAATAAGCTTTCAGCTTAGTGTGTCTCTCCTGGTAAAAAAATTAAAATAAAATAAAGAGGAGAAGAGCAATCACAGGCTTGTGTCATGACACCTTAGTATCAAATAATTATAGTCCCCCTGCTATGAACAATTCTTCTTGAGATGAATCATGTGAACCAGACCCTCTCTACAAACAGTTACATAGAAACATAGAATCTGTCAGCTGATAAGGACCATACGGCCCACCTAGTCTGCCCTTTTTGACTACTTAGTGTGACAGCCCAGATCCTATTTGATCTGCGGCTCACCTTCTCTGCCCACCTCCAGGATAACCTTATGTCTATCCCATGTAGTCTTGAACCCCCGTATTGTTTTTGCCTCTACTACCTCAGCTGGAAGGCTGTTCCATGGATCCACCACGATTTCTGTGAAAAAGTACTTCTAGCATTACCCCTGAGCCTTCCTTTCTCCAGACTCATATCATGTCCCCTTGTTCTTATGCAATGCTTTCTCTGAAATATGCTTCCCTCTGTACTCTGTTTATACCTCTAAGGTACTTGAATGTCTCTATCATAACCCCCCCTCCTTTCTATCCTCCAGTGAATAGATATTAAGGTCTCTGAGTCTTTCCTCATAAGGCTTCTGGTGCAGTCCATGTATCATTTTCATTGTCTTTCTCAGGATTGCCTCTAGTCTGTCTATGTCCTTCCAGAGGTGTGGTCTCCAGAACTGGACACAGTATTCCAGATGTGGTCTCACCAGTGATCTGTACAACGGCATCACCACCCCTTTCATTCTGCTGGTTATGCCTCTCCCTATTCACCCTAGCATTCTGCTTGCTCTCCCCACAGCCTTTTCGCACTGTTTTGTCACCTTCAGGTCATCAGATATGATAACACCCAGGTCTCTGTTCTGACTTGGGGTGGCCAGAACCTCCCCACCTATCCTGTACTCCTCCCTTGGATTCCTGTGTCCCAGGTGCATGATCTTGCACTTTTTGGCATTGAATCTCAACTGCCATATACCTAACCACTCTTCTAATGAACTTAGATCCCATCTCATTTTTTTCACCCCTCCGGTGTGTCAACTCTGTTGCAGATCTTGGTGTCATCTGCAAAGAGGCATACCTTTCACTTCAGCCGCTCAGCAATGTCACTAATGAAGACATTGAATAGGACTGGCCCCAGCACTGAGCCCTGCGGCACCCCTCTGGTCACCCCTCTCTCCTCAGATTTCATGCAATTTACTACCACCTTCTGAGTCCTGTCCCTTAGCCAGTTACCAACCCATTTTACCACCTTAGAACCCACTCCCAGGCTCCTCAATTTATTTAGCAACCTTCTATGTGGGACAGTGTCAAAGGCCTTGCTGAAATCTAGGTAGGCCACATCCACCCTCACTCCCCGATCTACCACCCTGGTCACCCAGTCAAACAAATCTATTAGATTTGTCAGACAGGACCTCCCTGCTGAGAATCCATGTTGCCATGGATCCTGTGTCCCACTAGACTCCAGAAACTTCTCCTTGAGTAAGGACTCCATTAGTTTCCCCACCACTGAAGTCAAGCTTACAGGCCTGTAATTGCCTGCCTCCTCTCTACTTCCACTTTTATGAAGAGAGACCACATCTGCCCTCCTCCAGTCCTCAGGTACCTCCCCTGTTTTTGGTATATGGACAGTTAGTAATGGCTTCCATAAGTGTACTAACTTTCAGAGTCATAGGTTGAAAGAGGGTGGACTTTTGGGTGGCCAAATATTTAACCAACATTTGATTTTCAGTTATTTCGATCTAATTTTAAAATGTCTAACCCAAATTTCTCCAAAGTTTCAGAATTTAGAGAAACATACAACATGGGTATGGTCACCACATTTTAAGTCTCAAGCTTTAAAGGGGCTGAGTTATAGGTAGCCAAACATTTTGCCATTTATTATTTTAGTGTAATTTTGATTGTATTCATTGAAATGATATAATATTTTACAGGTATACAGGTTATCACTACATTTATATAAGTATATAGTTTCAGATTTCTAGCTTCAAATAGGACTGAGTTATAGCCTGCCAAACATGTTGCCAACATTTAAATTTCAGTTATTTCAATCTAATTTTAAAAACCATATCCAAGTTTAACCAGATTTGAAACATTTAAACCACTATACCACATTGTCATCTCTGAAAAAGGCCATATTTACAGCTTTCAATGGGACTGAAGTAAAAGTAATCAAACTTTCACAACATTTTAAAATACATTTTCAAATTAAAGGATAGGGATATGAGAGGCAGGTAGTGCAGGACAGTCATCAGCTTAAGGAGTTAGATGCTTAGTTTCACCAAGAAATGGACAGCTGAGCTGGGTAGCACACCAGTGGTAGATGCCCCAGTTGGAGCAAGGAAGCAGGGAGTGTCAACAATTCCAACCTGAATGCAGGATATATAAGGATCACACCCAGTAAATTGATGTATGTGCAAGTCTGAGACTTAGGAGTCCTCAAAAAGATGTAGCGAGGGAAGACAATGTCTGTGGCACCAGGAAGGAAGAATTCTGGCTATTCCAACAGGATAGATTGATAGGAAAAAGAGGAGGTAACTCTTGTTTTAAGGGATTTTGTCACTGTAAAGAACAAAGAGGATATCAGTGGGATCAGTAGTTCTACTGAGTCAATCTGGCTACACTAAGAGAAAAGGGGGCAAAATTGTCACCCAAAGGGATCAGCAGGACTGCAAAAAGTTCAGCCCTGCTTATCAAATGAAGTAGTGATAAATGCACTGTGAATGTTAAATTCCACAAAAAAAATTCTGGATGCTTCATCTCTAGTCTACCATAAATATTTGAGAAAATGTTACCGATTTTTTGTTTGCTTTTTTCCACTGTAAATTTAAAACTGCTAAACCAAATGATCTAGCTGTGTTAAACACCACAATATACTGTCATCGGATATGCATGTCAAATGTTAAGTCTATGCCTGCAAGAGCAGAGAAGTTAAAAGCAGCCACATTTTTGAGTTTTCGCAAAATTTTGCAATTAACATGGTGCAATTTTAAACCCCTGTAACTTACACATCTCTAATCGAATTCTCTCCATTTTAGAGGATTCTATAACCATTACAAAAAAGATTATCCATGCTAACTTTGACATGGCTGACTCCAAAGGTGCCCGAGTTATACACAGATAAGTTTTTTTATGAAATTTCCCACAAAAAGTAAAATGGCAGACTTTGAGCGCATATAATTTTGAGACGATTCACCCAAATATCAGACATTTAGCACATTTTTAGAACACTGTCATCAAGTAATCACGCCAAATTTAATATCTCTGGCCAGCAGACGATTGAGAAATATGCAGATAAAAATGGTCATGCAATTTCCCACAAAAAATAAAATGTCAGACTTTGAGCACCTATAATTTTGAGACAATCCATTCTAATTTCATTATATTAGGCATATCATTAGAACTCCTCTTGGAATATGGGCATGCCAAATGTTAGAGCTCCAGCTCAATAGACGGCTGAGTTATGACCACATTAATACATTTTAAAAATTCCACAAAATTCCAATGAAATTCCATGACATTTCACAGAATTTAGTGAGATTTCATCAAAATTCCATAAATTCAGAATTTTCTCATTCCGCACTGCTGTAGAACCCACCCCATCAGCTTGTGTACCCCCCAAAGCATGCAAACACAAACCCCGTAACTGGTGAGTCTGTCGTTAGATACACTGATAGCACAGTGTGCAAGTCTGATAAAATAAATACTGTAGTAACTTGCCTCTCTGGTGAAAGTATTAAGAATTTAGATTCCAGAATAGACAGGCTTATTGGTAAAGATGGGAAAGATCTTTCTGTAATTATTCATGTGGGATCGAATGATGTCAGTAAGATACACGAAAAGATATCTGTTATGACTTGCTGACACTTGGAAAAAAGATTAAAAGCTAAGAGTGTGACATAGCAGTCTCCAGAATTCTGCCCATTTCAAAAGCATGTTACAATAAAAAAAACAGACAATACACTTTATAAACATCGGGTTTTAGAACTGGTGTAGAAGACAGACCCTAAAGTTCATAAATAGCTGTGACAGTTTTAACAATTATAAAATAATAATAATAAAACTACATAATAATAATAAAACTAACACCCC
Organism: Neoceratodus forsteri; assembly: GCA_016271365.2. Classification (NCBI taxonomy): domain Eukaryota; kingdom Metazoa; phylum Chordata; order Ceratodontiformes; family Ceratodontidae; genus Neoceratodus; species Neoceratodus forsteri. Next base: position 952,663,744 of record CM028136.1, read on the forward strand.
CTCACCCAAAACTGCCATGACCCAAGTCCTTAAAGAAGAGCAATTACATTCCCTTAAGACTCACCTCCGCAAACTTAACTGGTCTCCCCTTGACTCCATACAGGACATCGATAAGGGCCTTGATCTCTTCATCTCCTCCTTTAATGCAGCCTGTGACAACTTTGCCCCAGTAAAAAAGCACATAATAAAGGGGATTAATAACACCTGGATCTCACCTGCCCTGCTCGCCCTCATGAGGACCAGGGACAAACTCTGGCATAAAGTTGAAGCAACTGGCAGACAGGCGGACCTCCAGCAGTACCATTCGGCTAGAAACTCTTGCACAACTGCAATCAGAAAAGCCAAAATAAGTCATTTCAAAGACTGCCTCAAGACTACCAGGTGAGATGGAAAAAAGTTCTGGGACAACCTGAAGGACCTTGCAGGCAAAGCTAGCAAAGCTCCCCCCCAATGCTCCTTGTAAATGGGGAAGTCATGCAGGGCCACAAGGTGATAGCTGACACTTTCAATGTTGCATTCTCAGACTTTGGTAATGTCCTCCCCCCAAAATTCCTAGAGGCAGAAAAAATCAACATTGATGACACCAGGGTCTCAAACAAAGAGCACCCCTTTGGGCCCCCCTCTTCTGTTTTAAAGAGGTACCATGTACTGAGGCCAATAAAATACCTCCTACAGTCTCTTGGTAAATCAAGATACAGCATAGACACGCTAGACTTGCACCAAATCCAGCTAATGCTGGACGAAGTTCTGACCCCTCTCACCAAAATCATCAACCTTTCATTAAGTTTAGGACAATTCCCTCAGAGATGGAAGACCTCAATGGTTACCCCAGTAAATAAAAATGGGGATTGTGCCATCCATGCTAATTACTGCCCCATCTCAATTCTTCCCCCACTCTTCAAAACGCTTGAGCAAATTGTCACTGACCAACTGGTAGAATACCTTGATAAGTACAACCTGCAATGTCCCCAGCAGCACGGTAACCAAAAGGGAAACAGTACCATGACAGCATTACTTGAATATTCTGGCACTCTTCTTGAGGCCCTTGACCAGAGCCAACTTGTGGGGTCAATCTTCATCGACCTCACTAAAGCATTTGATACGGTCAATCATAACTTGCTACTCAACACACTCCATTCCACTGGTCTCTCACCAGATGCTGTGCATTGGTTTAAAAGCCATCTCACCAACAGGTCGCAGCAGATCAAAATAAATAGCACCGTCTCTAACAGTAGACCAGTAATCACTGGTGTACCACAAGAATCGATCCTGGACCCACTCCTGTTTAGCATATTCCTTAACCAACTCCCTTCTGCCTGCACAGAAAAAGTACTGCTCTACGCAGATGACGCAGTCATCTATCCTCACAGTTCTAACCCAATTACTCTTGAAGAACACCTCCAAATTAGCTTTTCATCAATGGAGACATGGTTCCACAACAACAAGCTACTTTTAAATTTAAAAAAACTAAGGCTATGTTGTTTGCAAACCCACAGAATAGGCAATAATCCTATCCCCTTACCATTAATAACAATTTGCATGCACCATTAGAACAGGCACATGTCTTCAAATACCTCTGAGTCACTCTTGACAGCACCCTCACGTTCAGCCACCACATAGACCTTGTTGTAAAAGCAGTTAACACTAGAATAGGCCTGCTGTACAAACACATTGCATGACATCTAAAGCACTACTGCTTGCGGTAAAAAGCTCAGTCTTCTATGTTGTCGATTATGGGCTCACAGTTTATGGCGCCGCTACAGACTATACACTCAAGAGAATCAGTACAATGTTAAATAAATCCTGTAGGTTAGCAGTAGGTGCCCACAAGATGACCCATACCTACCAACTGTATGTCTGGACTAGCTGGCTTAACCTGGATAGCAGGATTAAATACCAGGTCTGTCTCTTTGGACAAAAAAAACCAGCTCGGCCTTACTCCAGTAACACTACAGAACCTACTTAATCCAACATCCAACCCTCAGCCGACACAAGGAATGGCACAGAACTCACTCTAGGTCCCCTACTTCTGAACATCTCAAGCGCAACAGTCATTTGGGCATAGAGCACCCAGCTGGCTTAATAACCTTCCACCAACCGTGGCCAATGAAAAAAAAAATAGGTCCATTTAAGAAAAAAACTCCTTCAGTATCTTTCATCTCTAAGCCGCTGTGACTGTCAGTCCTAATAATCCTCACCCTTTGTCACTCCCCCCTCCTCCCCGTCTTCCCCCAACTCCACCCTTGTTCCCATTCTACCTGCTTATCTTTGTCCTTCCGCTTCTCTCCATCAACGTTACCTGCTACTGATTCTACCCCCTCCCTCCCTCTACTCTACTATCTCCTTCCCCACCCCACTCCCTCACCCCTCTTTCCCTACCATTCCTGTGGCCCTTCCCTCCTCCTAGTAATACTCCCAGCTGTCCCCCGCCTCCTGCACACTTCGCCTGCTTTTAATTTCAGTTGGCACATGAGCCTGCCTAGCTTAGTATGGTTGCAAACTGATGAGCGATGGACTAACTCTACACAGCACCTTGCTGTCGTCTTGCTGCCCTCAGTTTGATTAGTACTTACCCCTCCCTCCCCCAGTATACTACAATCCATCTTGTCCCCCACCACTTCCACACTCAAAGTTATAATCTGACTGCTTTCCACATAAGAGTTAGTTTTGTAATCATCTGTCATTTTTTCTTTTACTTCCCTATTTTGAATGCATAATTCCTGTATATGCCAATTGTTCATATATAATCCTGTTTTCTTGACTGTATCCCAATTTGTTGTTGGCATCTGTTTGTTTTTTATTCTCTTAGTGTCGCTTTAATTTGGCTTTCCACTCAATGTATCGTCAACTTACTTGCTGTGTTATTTTGCTTACCTGTAGTACCTGTGTTTATATGACATGGAACCTTTGTAAAAGAGCATCTAGCTCAAAGGTGTTATTCCAAGACAATAAATAAATAAATAAATAAATAAATAATGAACAGTCATTATTTTCTTTTTCTTTTTTTTGTTTACTATTTTTATGCCCGCTCCCTTCCTCAGGGTCCCCATAGTGATTCCAGTAGTGTCACAGAGGACTCACCCCAGCCACGGATGACCCCCGTGCAGGGTAGTAGGGGCACACCTCAACCCCTCCAGCCAACGTCCAACTTGTCAGGCAGCCCTATTCACCCCTACCGAGTCACCGGGGCCCATCTCCCAGAGCAGAAACAGGGCATTTTCTGATTTTTTCCATGGTAACGTGGTTGTGCCATGACATCAAGGCTCATGCCAACATCGACCACACTCCTCTCACACTACTGTGGCATCAAGCTGCTGTGCCACCATCCTTTGCTACAGGTTGGTCCAGCCATAGGCCTCCCCCCCCCCACGAGAGAGAAGCAGTCCTGCAGATGCTCAGCCTCCCCTCCCCAGCTGGCCAATTAGCTCCCAGGGCTCGTTCCTGAACCCAGGTCGCTGGCGTCACAAGTGATAGCACTACTGCTGCACCAGCAGGGTGGATCCAACAGTCATTATTTTCTAAGGACAGAATCAATTTAAACAAAAAAGGAGCAGCCTCCCTGAGTGAGAATTTTATGAAATCACTGGGGATGAACAGTTTAAACTAATAAACTTGAGGGGAGGAATAACCAAATAAAAAACTATTAAACAAATAACCAACTGTACCAACAAACATTGTACCCAGTAGTTCCATCTGAAGTCTGAACCATCCATTGCTTAACCTGATACAAAATGTCTGCTGAGGGTACAATGAATAAAAACAAAAATCACTAAAAATCTTAGATGTGCCCTGATTAATGTTAGGAGCATTCAGAATATAGTGGAGGAACTTCCCGCATTTATTTTGGAAAAACATCTAGATATTATATACATTACATATGGCACCAGACAGGTAACCAGTAGGGCCCCACAGGGCTTGGTGCTGGGGCCAGTGTTGTTCAATGTCTTCATCAGTGACATTGGAGATGGCATTAAGGGCAAAATGTGCCTATTCGCGGATGACACAAAGCTCTGTGGGAGAGTAGACACAGCTGAAGGGATACAAGACCTACAGGAAGATCTGGAATAGCTGGCTAGGTGGTCTAGGATCTGGCAGCTTGGCTTCAATGCCAAAAAATGCAAAGTTATGAATACTGGAGCCAAAAATCCCAGGACAGAGTATTACCTGGGTGGCGTCCGCGTATCTGCATCAGATGAGGAGAAGGACCTGGGAGTGATGATCACTAGTGATCTGAAGCACTCCACGCAGTGCAAGAAAGCAGCAGCAAAGGCAAGCAAGATGCTGGGATGCATAGCTAGGGGATCAGTAGTAGGAGGAGAGAGGAGGTTATACTGCTCTTGTACAGGTCACTGGTAAGACTGCATATAGAGTACGGAGTTCAGTACTGATGCCCACACCTCAAAAAGGACATTAACCTGCTGGACAAGGTGCAGAGGAGGGCTACAAAGATGACAGCCAGTCAGCAGGGTAAGGCATATGAGGAGAGGTTGAGGGCACTTAACATGTACTCCTTGGAAGACATGAGAGAGGGAGGGGACATGATTGGTACCTTCAAGTACTTGAAGGGGATAAATAAGGTTGATAAAGAGAGTCTGTTTAAGCTGAGTGGCAATCATAACACAAGGGAGCACAGTCTTAAGCTGGAGGGTGAGAGGTTTAGGAAGGAGGTCAGGAAGCACTTCTTCACAGAGAGGGTGGTGGACACTTGGAATGTGCTGCCAGAAGAGGTAATCTCGTTGAAGACAGTGGGCAGCTTTAAGAGAGGCCAGGACAGGCATGGGGGAGGGTAAGGGTCATGGGTAGGGAGAATGGGAGGTGTGGGGAGGGAAGGCAGGGACATTAGCTCAAGCTGTGGACCCTGCACTACGAGCAGACTTGATAGACCAAACGGCCTCCTTCTGCTGGCTTCTTCACATTTGTATGTTTGTATTATAGCTCACAAAATTGTGGTAAAACATTCAGCAACCATGTGGAAAAGTTATCCCTAGATACTGTACAACCTCTAGAAGTAACAGGAAAGGTGGCGATATTGCTATGTTTATAGATGAAGTTCTACAACAAATTAATATTTCTTGTAAAATTAAGAAGGAGCAAAGTCAAACTGAAACAATTTGGATTAAGCTAAATAATGGTGACTCTAACTTCTATATTCTTGGCCTTTGCTACAGACCACACAAAGTATCTGTGGAAGTCACAAATAATATTTTAAGTGAACTAGAAAATGTTTGTGATATAGGAGAGGCTATTTTCATGGGGGACCTTAATACTGCTGATATTAACTGGCAACATAAATTAGCTCAGTCCTCAGTAGGCAACAGTCTTCTAAATTTATTAGAGCAACTTCATTTGATGCCACACGTCAATAACCCGACTAAGGGACATACTGTTTTGGATATCCTACTTTTGTCTGAAAATGTGAATATAAAAGATTGTACTGTACGGGCACCAGTTAACAACAGTGACTATAACTGTGCATTTATTTATATTACATTTCATCACATACTAATAATATAAGGTATTACTGAGAGGTATCATTTTATAAGACTGAAACCCCTTTGACCGACAGTTGAAAGCCCAATGCCAGAAGCCCAACAGCGAAAATCCAGACAGTATGATTTTTCCTCCTGCGGAGCTTGTTATAAAAATTAAGGGGATGTGGGGCAAAGCCCTCTTACATTGAGGGGTGGGACAAAGCCCCCAAAACATAAAAAAAAATCAAAATCCCACTGTCAGGAATTTTGGAGTCGGGCTCTTGGCATCGGGCTTTCAACTGTCAGTCACACAAGTTTCAGTCTTTCCTCATATATCCTTACTGAGATATATCTATATGGTAACATAGATACAAAGAAAATTATAGAAGAATTAGAAAAACTTTATTGGGACTGGTTACTTCAGGAAAAATCAGTGGTCATTATGTGGCCAATCATTAAAACAACAATAATAAATACAGCATCTAGAAATATTCCAAGGATCCGAAAACACAACAAGAAGGAGATAAACCAGAAACTGGGGCTCAGTTCCTTGGAAACCATAATTCTTGGCGGCCTGAACTACGATTGGCTATCAAGTACATCAGCTCCCTTGAAATCCTTTTGTGACACTCTAGGACTGGTGCAACTCATTGGCGAGCCTACTCACCCAAATAAAAAGAACCTTAACAACATCTCCCTCTTAGATGTAATTTTGGTTAGCAAGCCACACCTCTTCTCTCATGTCAGAACATTTTTCTCAGACATTAGCGATCATTGTATAATCACCATCATTAGATCAGTGCACAACCCACAGTTTGTGGCAAAGTTCTCTATCAAGAGGTGCAAACACAACTTCGATTTGTTTGCATACATCCACGACTTGAAACACTCACCGCGATGGCAGGAATTCTTCCTAGCCAAAACGGTTAACAGGGCATATATTATTTTTTATGATATTTTAAGTGAGGCTTTAAATAAGCATGCACCCTTGGTTAAGGTGCAGGTCAGGAGCAGCACCTGCCATTGGTTCTCGCCTGAACACAAAGCTTCCCTGTTAGAAAGGGATACTTTATGGAAAAAAGCCCGAAGAAGCAAGAATGACTTGGATTGGTGTCTCTTTAAGAGGGCACGTAACAAGTGCACTAAGTTGGTCAGAGCAGCCAAGGCCGCCTACTATCGTTCGGAGCTAGCCTCTGCCTCAAGAAATCCTTCAAAGCTCTGGAAAACATTAAAAGACATGTCTGGACATGCACCTGGTAATTCCATTCCAGCAAAAATTAAGTCCGGTGGCAGTGGTATCTCTAACCGATTGGAGATATTGGAAGCCCTCAATAACCATTTTGCAATGGCAGGGCTAGCATTTGATACTTCCCCTGCCAATGACCTCCGCACAGCTCAGGGCCCACCAACCCATGAGTCCCCCTCTACTGAGGAGGCCTTCTCCCTCCTGCCTGTCTCTCTAAAAGAGGTGGAAGACCTACTGCTGCAACTGGACACCAGGAAGGGAGCAGGCTCTGACTTCATAGAGCCATACTCTCAGAAATGTGCCTACCATGTGCTTGTGGTGCCAATCACCCACCTATTCAACATGTCACTCTCCCAGGGTAGCCTCCCCCCTCAATGGAAAATAGCCCATGTCATCCTTCTATTAAAAGCAGGTGACCCCTGCGATCTAAATAATAAAAGACAGATCTCCCTCCTCCCCATCTTGTCTAAATTACTAGAAAAAAATAGTGTGTGGCCAGCTAGGGGTATACTTAGAATCCAGAAGCCTGTTAAACCCAGTTCAGTCTGGATTCAGAGCAAAGCACAGCCCTAGCTAAGGTGACCAATGATTGGCTCCTAGACTTTGAAAACAAGAAGCAAGTCTGTGTCTTTTTTTTGGATCTTAGTAAGGTATTTGACACAGTCGATCACAGCCTGCTTCTTTCCTCCCTTAGCACCTTAGGCCCGGACCATAAATCTATGTGCTGGTTTGCAGACTACCTCAGAGAACGGAAACAGCAGGTTAAAGCTGAAGGTGATCTTTCTCCATTAAAACCTATGCTCAGGGGGTGTGCCCCAGGGCTCTATCCTTGGTTCCCTCCTCTTTGCAGTCTACATTAACAACATCAATGACCCCATCAAAAAAGCCAACATCCACTCATTTGCAGATGACACTGTACTGTACTTGAGTCGTCCCACGCTGGAAGCAGCCTGTGAAGACCTCCAAGCTGAATTTAACCTTCTACGATACCAGCTCATAAACAAAAAGCTTTTGCTCAATGTGAAAAAGACAAAGCCATGCTCTTCTCCCCCTCCTTGCATGTGGCAATTCCTGCTGGGGGGGGGGCTATCCCACAAATTACCACTGTTCTTGGAGAAACACTAGAGTATGTAGCTAAATTCAAATATCTAGGAGTTTGGCTCGATCATAAACTTTCCTTCGCCGACCATCTCGAAGAACTACAGAAGAAACTAAGGCAAAGATTAGGACTATTCTACAGAACTAACCACCTGCTCACAAAGGAGGCCAAGAGTCAACTGGTTCAAGCTACCTTCCTATCTTTAATAGATTATGTGGACCTGCTCTACAGTCACTGCACTGCCTCTGCACTGGCTAAGTTGGACACCCTCTACCACAGAGCTGTCAGGTTCATTACTGGCCTTCCACTCTCCACACACCACTGCTCCCTGTACTCATCATTAGGCTGGACTTCCCTTCACTATAGAAGGAATAGAAACACTGCCCTATGGGCCTTCAGGCGGTGACCAACAAGCTCCCTCATATGTCTCAGATTGTATTCCCGGTGTGTTAGGCACCTCACGCTCTAAGGAGCTATTCCTAATTGCCCTCCAAGTTCCAAGGGTCAAAACTCATTTCGCAAAGCTGCTCTAAGCTTCTCTTTACCCACACTGTGGAATGGTTTACAAAGGAACTTGAAGCTGAGCTGCCCTGTTAGCCTGAATATCTTCAAACGCTCTCGATCGCTTCATGAAAGCACCTTGCAAATGTTTTCCTCACTGCTAGCCCACTAATTCCGCAACTCCCCCTTTCCATCCTGATGCTCGCCATGCTTCTACCCCTGGCTCTCACTCTTTCCCTATTAACTCTTCCTGCTGCGCCCGCCCTTCCCTATCCACTCCAGCCTGGCTAAAGTCCCACCCCATCCATAGTAGTGTCCCAATTATCTACCCCTCCTCCATCATTATCATAATAAACAAGTACATGACAGCCATCGTCACTTTCTGTGGTTTTAGCCCAATTTTTCCCCCAGACGGTAATATATCCCTCCTCTTCTTTACCTCTCTAACCTGCCACTCCATACATGGCCTCTTTCCTCTATATGTGTAGTTGCCGGCTGCCTCACTCAAAAGATCTCTGCTTATAACCCCTGTATGCCTATGGTTGATTGTACATCTGCTGACTTCTTCAACTGTAAAATAATGCTGTTTTTTTTATTTATTTCAACCTTGTAATGTATATACTTTGTCTTCCTTGCATATTATTGCTTTTTGTATACCTGCTTCTGTACTGCACTTTGATGTATGCATAACCAGGTCCACCTTGCAAATGAGCCTTGCTCAATGGTGCCTGCCTGGATAAATTAAAATTTTGATTGACTGATTGATTGATTGAAATGTTTAACTATAAGAGTGAGAAGTTCAATTAAAAAGAAAAATGAATGTTACAAACCCTACTTATCAGACAGAAAAGAAGAGATATTGGCAACATGCAAATGTTATTTAAGGAGCTATAAAAATGAAATTAAAAAGGCTAAACAGAATATGGAAATTAATCTTGCCAAAAATGCCAATAAATCTAATTATAAAGCCCTCTACAGTTATGTAAATACTTTAAAGGGACAGAAAAGGCTTATAGGACCAGTTATTAAACAAGGAAATCATAAGTGACCCCAAAATAATGACAAATGAGTTTAACACTTACTTTTGCTCCATCTTTGCTCGACAAAACAAGTTTATAACAATTAAAGACACTCCGCCATGCCGGCTCCGTGACGTTGAGTGATGGGGGATCGCTCAGCATGCTGGCAACCCAGGTTTTCACCGAGCCCAGGGCGGCAGGGTGAGTCAGTGAGAGGGCATAGTATCCATTGGATACTCTCCTCCCTGGGGGTGGAGAGTGTCAGCCTGTATTGCTCCTCGGGCAGCTCCTGGTAGCCCGTAGTAGCAGCACACTTTGCAGCATGGGTGACCATGTGTCACAGTGCGTCACGTCAGGACGCTGCATGCGTGCATCCACAATGTGGGTGAGGGGACAGAAAATAGCTGCTCGGTCTACTGGATGATGGTCACAGGGTCCTCTCCACCATGAAGCCCTGGTGGAATTCCCTCTCAGACTGTCCCCCATAGCCACCGTGCCCAGAGCCAGGTTGAACCCCAATCTCTCTCCTCCCTCCTGCAGCCCAGGAAGGGGGGCCACCTCCAATGAAGGGATATGCCGGGCACGTCCAGTGCATGGGAAATTGGGACCAGCAGCAGCATGGTAAGAGGGGACGACTTGGCCAGTTGGGGGCCCTAGGCAGCCCAAAGGAGTGGATGGCTGAGTGGCGGGGGAGCATAAACAGATAAATGTATGAAAAAAGACACTCAATCTCAGCCCACATTTAAAAGCAACACTGATAATATAGTTAATAAAATAAAAAAAACTTAAACCCAGTACAGCACCTGGTCCAGATAAAATTACCAGCAATATGCTTAATCATATGGTGGATAAAATTTCACTTCCACTCAAGATATTGTCTGAGCAATCTATTAACTCAGGAGACATTCCCAAAGACTGGAAATAGGCAGATGTGGTCACTGTTTTCAAAAAAGGCAACACATAGTGTACAAAAAGATTACACACCAGTTAGCCTCACTTCTACTGTGTGTAAAATACTGGAAGGTATCATAAAAGAAAAAATGAACGCAGGATTAATAGATATAGATATGGACCGCCATGGATTCAAACTAAGAAGGCCTTGCACTACAAACATGTTGAGCTTTTATGAAAAGATACGTAAATCATTAGATAAGAAAACAGCTTGTGATATTATTTACCTGGATTTTGGAAAGGCCTTTGATCTGGTCCCCCATTGGGCAATAATCACAAAAATGAATGTGCTTGATATAAATTTGCCATTAATAAAATGAACAGCAGATTAGCTAGCAGAATGATCACAAGGGGTAATCATTAATGGACACTGATCAAGCTCAATGAAAGTGACGCGTGGAGTTCCACGAGGATCAGTACTGGTCCCTCTGAGTTTTCAATTATTTATCATGGATTTATCCAAAGACCAAAAATGCTGGACAATTAAGTATGCTGTTGATACATAATTCGGGAACAACACTTTAAAATTCCGGAGGCTCTGGATGTAATTGCAAAATGGGTACAAGAAGGGGAAATGGTTTTTATGTTTGATAAATACTGAATTATGCATCTTGGAAGAATAAATACTTGCAGTAATTACAGATTTAACAATAGTTTACTAAAAGCAACAATATCAAAAATGATTTGGATGTAATAGTAACTGACAATTTAAAAAATACAAAGCAGACAAATGCAATATCCCATGCAAATAAAGTAATGTGGGATATTAGGCAAAATATTAACTCTCAAGACAGAAACGTAATATTACCATTATATCAAGCATATGTTAGATAACACTTCGATTATGCATCTCAATTCTGGTGCCCATATAAGAAATGGGGGAGGGGATTTTCAGAGAGATCTGCCCAAGATGTCTCTGCTGCTATTCTCAAAGCAGAATTCCATCCAAACTTGTTAGACCATCCATGAGATGGCCTAACAGCATCCAAAGTTTGCATCTAAAAACTGATGCAATGGTGTCCAAAAATGTACACAATTGCTGCAAATTGTAACTTTTTATTAAAAACAGATGTAACTTCTGAAAATAGCAGCAGGGCTGCCTGGATGCAAGAAAATGAATGCAGACACAAGATGTATTTGTATCTGCTTCCCAAACTTTTGAAAACGAACCCCCCCCCCACCAATGTACAACAAACTGAGAAAGCTGAGAAGGGCAACCAAAATAATTTTTTGCCTTAATGATAAATCATACCACACTCTTCTTACCAAACTTAAATCAATGCTTCTCGAGTTCCGTCACCTCGGCTGAAGCCTATTGTTAATGCATAGCATTGCAAGGGACCCTTATTTATTTAATGAATTAAATCTTGAGTTTAAAGACAACCTGGAAACCACAAGAGGCCATCCACTACAACTAAGAGGTCATCATTTTAAAACATAAAATAGAAAATACGTTTACACTCAATATGTAGTGAACCCTTGGAATTTGTCACCAACTGGGGTCCTTGTGGTGGATAGATGGAATGGACTCACATTGGAAGTGGTGGGAAGCAGAAATATGAGTGAGTTCAAGAGCAGATTGGATGAGTACTGTATAATAAATAAAGTATTTGGTTATTCCCTTTGAGTAAAGGGCGAGCTGTAAATGGGCACATGACTAATTTGGCTCATATACAACTATGATTCCTATAAAAACAAACTGTGGATCCAATGAGGGATAAACAATCCAAATTGTTGATGATTCTTTTGATTTGTGCCAAGAAGCTCATTACAAAACTCTGACTTTCCTCTCGTATACCCCAACTGCCACATTGGATTCAATTGATGGATTCTATCATTCTGAGAAAAGTGCATATCACTATTTAAACCATGAAGCTGTCTTTCAGGATTTTTGGCAGTGATGGATTACATACCGGATACAGATAGACCCCCCTTTAACACTAGTTGGGGTTGTTTCTTTTTGATGGTAATTTTAAGTCCCCGGTTCGCACCTGGAAATGAGCCTCGGCTCATGGTGCTTTTCCCAGTTATCAACTTTTAAATAAATAAAAAAATTAAAAAAGTCTGGTTTTATATGAGCTCTGTTGGCCTAAGAGGTTGGATAGCTTTGAAGTGAGGGGGGGAAAGAGGTATCATACTAGGTGGGCAAGGAGTTAGGAGGCTTATAGGCCCATAATACTCCTATGATAAATAATATTCAATAGTGGGGTTTGCAAGAATATATTTATCTAACCTACCCTTAAAAGTGGTTTTTGAATCACTGATAATGATATTAAGTGGAAGTGCATTCCAAGGATTGATACATCTCACAGTAAAAAAATATTTACGAGGCAAATGCTTAAAACCCTTACCCTGTAATTGAAGCAGATGGCATCTAGTATTAAAAATAATTTTTTGAAGTCCACACCTGTGTTATACATCAGATGGTCATCATGAATAACATTGAACATGAATAATAAGTCACCCCTCATACGTCTAGTGACATTAAATTACGAGAAGCAAGTCTTTGGTCATATTGCATATTAGAATAGCCTTTAATATATTTGGTAAATTTCCACTGGGCTTTTTCAATTTGAAGAATATCTTGCTTCCTAAAAAGACACCAAAACTGGGAGGCATAATCCAAATGCAGAAGAACATAAGCTCTATATAGAGGCAACACGACCTTTACATCACGAGAGTTAATATTCCTGAATATGGACCATAAGGCAACATTTGCCTTTTGTATAGTTTTATTGACCTGTACTGTGAATGAACAATCATTACAGATATAAACACCTAGATCTTTTTCCACAACCATACAAATAAGGGGTTTGTTATCCAACCTATATATATTTTTAGGATTCTGAGCACCCAAGTGCATAACTTTACATTTCTCATGATTTAATCTCATGCCCCAATTTTTAACCCAATTTTTATAAGATCCAGATCTTGCTGAATGATGTTGATACTATCAAGGTCAGAGCAAGGTCCACCAATTTTAATGTCATCAGCATATTTTAAAGAATTAGAACTACAATTCTGGGATATACTGGCACTAGATGCTTGAAATAAACAAGGGCCCGAAACAGCCCCCTGTGGCACTCCACTATGGACTGGATCTGCGCTAGAGAGATGGCCATTCATCAAAACTTGCTGTGATCGACCAACCAGCCAGTGTGATATACAACTTATGATGTTGCGATTTATTGGGAGGGTACTCAAGTTTTTTATAATGGCCCAATATGGGATGGAATCAAAGGCTTTACTAAAGTCAATATATACTATGTCATATGATAATCTGTTGTCTAATTGAAGACTAACATCTTCATAAAATCAAAGTAAGTTAGTCAGACAACTATGACCTTTAGTGAACCCATGCTGGCTTGTATCTAGTTCACCTATAGTATGGGCCACCATATCTTTAATAAGCCCTTCCAATAATTTACACAAAGGAGAAGTGAGACTAATTGGGTGATAATTTTCCCAAATATCTCTCGGACCTTTCTTATGTATAGGAATCACATAAGCTGTTTTCCAAGATTCTGGTATGAAGGAAGAATTAATGCTGTGCTCAAAAAGTATTTTAAGTGGAAGGGATAGACAGTCTGCTAATAGAAACAAAAGATGACCAGAAATATTATCGGGGAGGTGCTAATTTTACCCTTCAATTTCAAGAGTCTATCATGAATGGCTTTTTCTGGTATTGAAATAGGAGTGTCTTGAGTCAAACCAAAAGACACTTTTTTATGGTTTTTGAAAAAAATATCAGTCAACTTGGAATTAAAGAAGTTAGCCATGTCACTAGGAAGAGAAATCATACTGTCTTCGGATTGTAATGGGCCCACCTGGCATACAGATTTTTTAAGTGAGTTGACAGAAAAATAAATACTTAGAATTATTTTTGTTCACTTCAGAAGCCAATTTATATTCCCATCTTTTTTTTTGATGTCTGAATGCTTTTCTTACATTTTTTTTGACATGACAAATAAGAATTCCAATTAGCTTGTGAAGGAGTTTTCAGATATTTAGAATGACTCCTATTCTTTTTTTTGATAAGTTTTTTTATAGTATTATTCATCCATTTTGGATTACAATGGCCATTAGAATTCTTTATTTTAAAGGGAATATATGTGCCACGTAGATGACTAAGAGTGTGATTAAGTTTGAAATAATATCCCCCTGTATCAGTAGTAGTCAAGACATCAGGCCAACATATATTATTTAAATAATCTTTCATACCAGTAATGTCAGCCTTCTCATATAAATACACTTTAGATGAACTATTAGCAACATGTAGTGTATGTTCAAGTATAAAGCTCAGAGTATTGTAATCACTATTACCAATAGGTGGGAGAATCCCAACTTTTTTTACATGTAGGTTTTTACTATGGAATACTAAATCCAAAATGTTGTTGCCCATGGTGACTGATTTAATGCAGTTTATTAGGTTACATTGTACACTTGTATTCAATAATGATTTACCAAGACTTGATTTAGCGGTGTGGTTAACCCAATCCACATCACCGATATTAAAATCACCCATCAACACAACATTACCCAAAGTACTAGCTGTATCAATTTCATGTTAAGAGTGTCAAAATATTCTGAGCTAGAGTTAGGGGGATGAAAACATGTTCCAAAGATAACACTTTGGATTTTATTCAACACTACCTTAACCCATCAGGATTCAGTATTAGATGTGGGATCTTTGACTTTATTTGACATATCAATTGAATAAATATTGTCTTTCAAAAAGATTGCTATGCCACCACCTTTTCTATTCTTTCTATTAAGAAAAAATGTATTATAACCAGGGATATTACAAACCCAATCTAAATTATCATTTACCCATGTTTTGTTAACTGATATTATATCTACATTTTCTAAAGTAATATATTTTTTTTTAATTCATCGAGTTTGTTAAGAAGGCTTCTGGCATTAAAATGAAAACACTTTAATTCTTTAAGATTTCTGCAAGAACCTGTCTTATTAAACTGAATAATGTGGGGACGAGACACTAGTTTCGTCCCCAAATCTATAAGTTTACATTTTTTGCCACATGAGCTAAAATATGTTTACTAAGAAGTGAATTTCCCTTATAACTCAAATGGAGTCCATCTTTTGAAAATAGATAAGGTCTGTTAACAAATTCTTCACAATGTGTAATACATGTCAGGGATTCACGAAGGCACCATTTGCGCAACCATTCATTATACTTCTTAATTTTAGAATTAATCTGATGTGATGCTCTGGGAATGGGTAAGATTTCTGAGAATGCAATATCACTGGTAAAATTGGACAAATGATTAAACAAAGCCACCGTATCTTTTTTTATTTCTAATATATTGTCATGTGTAATATTATTTGTGCCAACATGTAAAACAAGTAATGGTGAAGGACCACTATCCTTTAGAATGTTGTTCACCATTCCGGTTAAGTCAGATATCTTAGCACTACGAAAAGCAGAGCAGGTACGATTTGCCTTGTCTTCAGCACAAACCAATCTGTCCAAATGTTTAACCAATGAGTCACCCAACAACTAAACCTGTCTTTTCTGAAAAGACATAGCGGGGGTAGTATCCATAATAGATTCATGACCAGTAGAGGCTCTAGTATAATCCAACTGAACATGGCTCAGTTCAATAGGCAGTGGAATAAGGGGAACGGTTGAGGACATTGATTCAATAGGCAGCGGAATAAGGGAGACAGCTGAAGGCATGGGACATGCACCTAATGACTGCTGAATATTATGGGAATCGCCTGGAATACCAGATGTAGTAGAAGTATTAATAAGTAATTCAGCCATTACTGCCTCAGAGGGAGGGTCACTAATCGCAGTATCAGTAAGTGGAAGAAACCTATTAGATGTATCTAATAAAAAAGCAGCAGCTTTACATCCTCTTTTAAATGATCTCTTGCCCTGTACATTATACCAGAGTTCATTAGAGGAGTCATCACAGTCTGTATCCCCTTCTCTAGGTCTTTTTTTTTTAAAGAGGGCGTATTACTAACTACTGATGTCAAACCGGAATTAGATGGTTGTTCAAAGGTTGTATTGACCACAGAAACAAGTGGGTTAAGGGAAATAACAGGTGAACATTTAGGACAATGAGCAAAATTAGAGTTGTATCTACGATGCATGTCCCTTTGACTTTCCTCAAAAAACAGTAGTCTAGAACTAAATAACTGAAGCTCTTTATTTAAAAACTAATTTTCTGAGTATTTAACACACAAGTCACCTCCCTGAATAAAGCAGCTTTGGCTGACAGCATACATTAAGCATTGCGTACATGCCCTTGTTTCCAACCACCTGACTAATAGTTTCTGCCATATTAAGAGATAGAACTAGTATTTAAATAGGAGGAATTAAAAAATATATTGACAATGACAGCTAAACCAACCGATGAAAACTAGGGTTAGAAACTCAATCCACAACTAGTGGGTAAATATGGGGTCTTTTAACAATACAAACAAACTTCAGGGTAAATCTCGTTGTATCACTTACAAGTTGTTAAATCCAGCATATCGCCGACCACGCTGAACACCGACACTGGCATGGAGCGCGTGTCTCTGCCTGCGATCTCCAGCGGCCCCGTGCATGCTCGCCCCACTTGCTAGTGCAAGACAATTTAAGGCTGCAACCTGGATATCGGGTAATGGGCTGTCCAATCAGGCACCACAGTACTTAAATATTTAGCAGCAGCTACACACTCAATAGCCCCAAAGGAGCATTTTTAAAGCACTAGAGCAATAAAATGTAGAACTCAGCACAATATACTCCGAGGAGCTATGTAGGAATACAGAATGAGAATGATATATATGCACAATTACAGGATGGCAACTGAATGCCTACCTCTCATCAGAGGTGCGCTGTACTCCAGCTCTTACAAGCAATAGGTGTACGTAGTTCTCCCCCGGAGTTTATTACTGCAGAATGAGGCCCTTACCCAGCTTTATTTATTTATTCATTTATTTATTTACTCATTTATTTACTTATTTGCCTGGTTTTATGATAATCTGGTTGAAGATTTCATTATTGAAATGATAATATATAGATTACCATGGATATTGTTCCTGTTTGCTTTTGTCTTCCCATTTATTGTTATGCACAGTATGCCCGCCCTGGTACTATTGCTCACTCTTACCTTAGGTTATCTTATATGCTGTTTGTTTGGAGTGTTGAAAATTTTTAATAAAGATGTTATTATAAAAAAATATTGTGGGGAAGGATTAAAAAAGACTTTAAAACAGACCAGATAAATTAATTCTTGATTATGAGAAACTTTATTACTTTTATAGTGATGGAGCAAACACGGACTCATACTTAATTATCTCCTGCTTTTCCTTACTATGCTCATAGTAGTATGAACACTACCCAGGCACCAAATAGCAATACTTTCATTGGGATGCAGTAACTGATTGTCCAGGTTAATACCCCATCAGGGAAGCAAGCAGAATAAAGTCTGTTTAATACAACAGTCACGACATGGAATGTCCCATAGCCGGAAGCACCAAGTTTTCCCGTCAGCGAAAATGCCAACCTCCCCCACAGTGACGGCACAATACCGACGCAGGTATTGTGCTGCCTCTGGACTCCTTGTTTTCTGTGGGGGTCTGCACCCCCCACACCCCTCAGGACTCTAAGATTCCAACTCCAGGTCGGAGTTGGTCCAGGAAGGGGGCAGAACACTGGGGGAAGGCGAAACAAGGAAAATGGACCATTACCGCGAATGTCGCTGTAATGGTCCTTTTCCTTGTTTCGCCGTCGGGGTGTCAATGAAAAGGGGTGCTACGCCCATGGCCTAAGCCTGCCATACCATAGGAGGGACCTTGTACCAATATGAAACTGTCCAAATACATCCTGGTCCACATTAACAAGTCATGTGGTCCCAACAAAGCATAAAGGTAATTGATAACATAACGTGTGTTGTGCTTTCATGTATATTTTCACACAGACCCCTTGTAGCCAAGCAGTAGCTCTTAAAGCAGACACTTCTCTCATAAGCAACATTGATTTCCCCAATTCCAGTCGGGGATATCCTAAATTGTAAACCAGTAGCCTGCCATAATAACAGACAATGGGTGACCTATATACCTCCTAGCTCTACAGAGAAGGAGAGGGTAGGGAAAACAAATAAAAAAGGAAAGGAAGAAGCAACTCTACAATTACTACAAGGCAGACTTCAGAGTATAGCATGTGGATGCCCCCAAGTCTGCAAACTGTGTAAAACCAACATGGTAATTCATGGTCTGAACAACAAACACAGAACAGAAACAAATTGCTGTAATGAAGGTAAGGGGGTGGCTGCTGAGCAACGAGCCGACCGAATGGGCAGTGCCATTTTGCCCTTCCCAGTTACACACCTGAAAGAGATACAGTTATCTGTAAAATACAAAATAACAACATTGTGAGGAAGTATATTCCTCTAGCAAGGGGCACATAGCCCACAAAGAAGTGCTACATCACTCGGTAGCCTCACCCCTATTCACTGTGGCTTGGGTAAAAAATTAATCCCAAAGAAAGTTCAAACATTGTCTGTCTCCTCCATCATCTCCAATGTGTTTTAGTCTGCTTTAATTTTGTTCACCAGCTTGCCGGCCTCCTGAGGGTCCCCCAAACAGGTATTGTTTCCCCGAATAAATGATTCTGAGATATGCCAGGTATTTTAATCCATGACCAATGCCACAGGATATGAATTCACTATGGATGGCATCAAAGGATTTCTGTCTATCCCACATAGCAAAACTTAGGTCATAGAAACATAGACTTTGATGGCAGATAAGGACCACTTGGTCCACCTAGTCTGCCCATTTCCTTACCTATTGGATAAGTTGCAGGTTCTAGTTAACCAATAGCCTACTGCCTCCTACCCCTCACTGTAATTGCCTTGTCGTTCCCATGCATTTTTGAATTCCCCCACTGTTTTTGACCCCATGACCTCCTCAGGAAGATGGTTCCATTTGTCCACCACCCTCTCCATGAAAAAATACTTCCTCATGTTGCCACTGAGCCATCAGGATAGATGGATGGACAGTTTATCCTCCCTCATCAATTTCCAACAGGCCCACCATGTGTGCAGCTTCTAGAGTGCAGTCCCTCTCATGCATTCCCCCAGAGTAACCAGTAGAGTACGAGGAGCGTTATCCTGTTCTCCCCTTTTTCCTGGGTGTGATCCAGAAGCAGTGCAGGACTACAGGCAGTTGGTCTAGATTCAAATTATGAGCCAGCTAGTCACAGAGGAAGTCCCGGGGGAATCCCCCTCCACTGACTCCGGCAGTCCCAGGATCCAGAGAATGCCCGAGCAGGCAAGGTTTTGCAGGACTTCCAAATGGAATTGGTGGGTCTCGTTCTCTTTGATGAGTCCTGCAGATGTTACTGAGACTCCCAGTGTGTCTCTGGCTGCCACTTGTGCTTCAGTCAAAGCTACTGCAGATTGAGTTTAACAGTTGTGGATCCTGCTTTGAAAGTCTGAAACTTTCTGGTCAAGTTGTATGACCTTCTGTACCAGAGTGTGCACTGCTTGAAGAACGTCATCGTTAGCAGCCAATCTGGCTGTTCCAGCACTTCCAGTCCTTGTTTTTTGTAGCCATTCTTGCTGCCATCATCTGGTCCTGTTTTCCATGAGTTACCCATATCAGAAAAGTTCAAGGCAGCAACTGGATAAACGGTAGGTTTTACAAAGCTGAATATCTGCCTGAAGTTGCGTTTTTTGCAAAAAAACTAACATTTTAATGCTTTTCAGGGTGTCTTTGCAGAGCCGAAGTAAAGCATATCTTTCCTCTATGGCAGTTGGCTTCACCCCCACTCCTTCTGTTGCTGTTAGTAATACTTTGCATAGCTCTTGCTTCTGCAGCCAAGGAATGCTCATTTATTGTCAAATAAAACTGCATACAGAAAGTCAGGATGCCACAGTGCACAAAAGAATGCAAAGCACTTGTTGGAAACTGCAATAATTTAGTTTTGTTTTTGCTTGAGTAATAAATTCACTTTATTGAGATACTGTAGCTGGTGCCAATGTTCTTTTGTTGCCATCATTTTATAATACTTTGTTAATGTCTGTAATTTCTCTTGCTATAAATAATTTGAAAAATACGTATTTTCAAAATGCATTGTGACATCACTAAAATAATTTGCATACTTGCTCATTCATATGCATGTTTTAAGCTCATTAGAGCTTCTAAAAGGGAGCAGTATGTCTAATTTTGTTGCAGTTTGAAACATGGCTTTATTGGTTTTGATCAGACTTGCTGACCCTTGCATCAGTGCTTCTCAAGGGTGGTCATTGTCATTTAAATTACTGTACCTTCCCTCTTTGCACTCACTACAACCATAACCATAGTTATAATGCGTCTAGTTCTGAGCTCCCGGTGAACTGAGGTGATTGAGGTAATCCTGAATGGGATTCAGCTTGTGGCAGAAAAGAGCTGTTAGCAGTCTGGCGGTCATCCTTGATAGAAGCCCTACCCTGTGTCAGTTAGTATAACTGCTGCTATTCAAGAGTGATAGATAAGTCAGGCAAGGGGTTAGTGCTTCCCAGTTGAAGCCAAAGTGCTGACGTCACCAGCATGATGTGACTGCACCACTGCCCCGCTTGATTCAGTGTGAATGCAACGGCAGTTTAAAGAGAGAGAGAGAGAAGGTGTTCAGTAAATGCTGGTCACACCGTAGAAGGACGTTTCACACACAGAGTGATTATGAAAGTAAAGCAGTACATTTAATTGATTAGAAAGGCAGAATTAAATGAGACATTTAACCTGGTTTACTTAATACTGTTGCTGATGCTCAAAGAGATAGTAAAAGTCTGCTTATACAGAAAAATTAATAAACATAAAGTATAAAATAAATAAATAAAAACAGATGATAAAATACATCCCAGGCAGCAGTCATGAATTTACAGAGTGAGCATTAAAAATGCTAGCAGAGGATAAAAAAATGCTGGTTGTAGATAATAAAGATTGTTCCCCTTTAGATTTGAAGCAATTTACTAACTAGACCTACACTATAGAAATAAAAGGCTAGATAAAGGAAGGCTGACTGTCTGAAGAGGCTCATTAGAGAATATCAACTGGCTAAGCAGGGTTCTATGTCTGTTACAGAGTTGTGTTTTTGAATGGAGCAGTAGCAGAAAGGGTCTAATAGAATATTGCACTGATTTCCTTTAAGAAACCAGACAGGAAATAGAAGCACAAATATTAAAGAAACAGTACACGCTGGAGTGGGTTTAGCACAGCACATATTGGAGTGGGTTTAGCACATTTCACACTGGAGTAGGTTTAGCAAGTGATCCATTTTTTGTTTCAGATATTAACATTTAATAAATGTCTATAATAGACTGAAGGAGCAATTATAATGAAAGTTGTAAAATGTATGTTTTTCTCACACACACATATCCACGCTTCCCACTGGTGGAAACTGAGGACACCTTCCCCATAATTCTATTATCAATTTGTTTTTTAAAGGTTTTTTTTTCCTCGCTAACCACCACACTGTGCAGGACGTTATTGTATAATCTCACCACCGTTGTAGTCATAAAGTCACTTCCAACGCACAGACAGGTGCACATCTGCAGGTGGAAAAATGTTAAATCATCACAATACAACTGTATATGCTCTGTGCATTTTGAAAGTTCTCGCCCTGAGAAATTAATTGAGTTTGTAGGGACCAAATTCCAAGGCAAAACTGTAGCCTGGCAGTGTACCATTAAGCTTTCTTCCATCAAGCTGTACTGCTTCAGAATCACTGCAGAAGAAGAAACTTGAAGCATTGCAGATTACAGGTAATTATTTTCTGTATTTCTAAGTAGATTCACAGTTTTGATAAAATGGCAGTGTGAAACTGAAACAAAATGATTTACTGAATTACATATTCTGAATGTGTGCTCTCCCTGCGACCCCGACATCCGCAAATACAATTGGGGAAGAAACAGTTGCTCAAAACCTTTGTTTTGCACAGTAACTGAACAATAACAGTGAATGCGAACTACTCAGACTGCCTGCCCCATACTTAGCGTTGCCTTTAAGGAACCTGTGTAATGAATCTCTGATCTTGGGCACAGTACCGGCTACTTAGAAGTTAACCTTAGTGGAACCAGCCCATAAGGGCAGAAACCAAATGCCTGTTGAAAGCTATAGACCTATCTGTCTTCTTAGCCTTCTGGCCAAAATTCAAGAGAGGCTGCTCTTTAACCAGCTGAAGTCATTCTTCGCATGGCATTCTGAATGCTGCTCAGTGCTGTTTCAGATCTAGCCACAGCACAGACACAGCACTGGCCCAACTGACCACTGACGTCTTCAGGGCAAAGGACTCTGGTTCTGAAAAAGGGGCTATCTTTATCAATTTGACAACGGCTTTTGATATGGTTAATTATGACGTCCCTCTAGCTTACCTCAATATACTAGGCCTGGATGTAATCCCATGTCTTTGGTTTAAAGCATGAGGATAACTCAAAATGTGCAAAAACATATGTTGTGCAGAATGTTGTGATTTGTGTGTGTGTGGTCCCAGTGTGCCCTTCCCATTGTTTGTTGTGAAGAGTTTTTGTCTAAATTAGCCTGCTAGTTATATGGTAGTTTTATGGCCCCCAGGGATCTCCATCTTAGAAAGATTTATTGCTCTTCTTTTTCCTACAATGCCTCCTGTGCCATGTGAGAGTGATGTGTCCAGGACCACCGATACAGTAAGACAGGAGTCTGCTGTTCTGGCCTCCACTAAAGTCGCTCTAATTCAATATTTTTGTTTTTTATGTGCGTGTCAGGTCTAGCCAGCAGCAGTAAATGTTTTGTTTTTGAAACATTTAATTTCATCAAACTGCACACAGCCATGAAAAGCACACAAATTGCCCCAGCTCATCAATGCTATAATAAGTAAATACTCTTGTTGTTTTTTCTTAACAGAATAACCTACACGATTAGCCCTCAAATGTTTGCTAAACTATAAATGTAGTATTACTGCTTACTGGACACGTAAAGTTACTTAATATCACAGCCCTGCTGTTGTAAGCTGGCTCTGCACCAGTGCTTGTTGAATCCATGGCCCATGGTACATCACTGTCACATGAGACAGGAGGCATTGTGGGAATAAGAAGAGCAATAAACCTTGCTGAGATAGGGATCCCCAGGGTCATAAAACTACTGTAAAACTAGCAGACTAATTTAGAAAAAAAATCCTAACAGCAGACAAAGGAAAGTAAACATCAGGACTACATGCACAAATCAAAACACTGTGCACAACATATGTTTTTGCAAATTCTGACTGCAGTACTCCTTTAAAGTCTACTTGTCATCCAAGAAGCAGATGATAAAGTGAAAGGTTGCTTTCCCTCCCTCAGGCACGTTACAGATAGCATACCTCAGGGCTCTATACTCTGCCTTTTGCTATTCTCACTATTTGTAAAAGACTTGCCTGTAAACTGTTGTGGGGCAAAATCAGTCCTTTACACAGACAATGTAGTACTGTACAGGAGCCATCCTGACCCTACCATCCTAAGTGCTGCTTTGGCTCAGGATTTCGAGGAGCTTGAAAACTGGTTTGGAAAGAAAAAGCTGGTATTGAACTCAGGAATAACAAAGGCTGTGTTGCCTGGAGCTGGGAGATTCAGTGTGGACAGAAGTGATCAACTAAAGCTATCTTCTAGCTCTGGTTCTCAGAGGTGGTATAAGTAATAAAATACCTCGGAGTCCACCTCGACCAAGAGCAAAGTTTTAAGTCCCATGTTGAACAGCTATCAAAATCTGTCCATCAAAAGGTTGGACTTAGGGTCTACCTCACCCAGACTGTGCAGTAAACCATTACCAATAGTTCTTTGCTCTCTGAGGGATGTAGGGCTCAATGGGCTCCAAGTGTCATATAATAGGATAGGGAGATTTGCTGTTGGTGTCACTTGTAGGGAGCATCCCTGTAGAGTTTTCTCTGTACTAAACTGGCCTTCCTTAGAATATAGGTTGGAACTCCCTTCACTGTACCTTACTCATAAATTAGCACTTGATACCCCTCCCCTTGGTCTGCAAGTTATCCTCATGCCTAAACCACAACAGAGAACTCTTCACTCCTCTTCCAGCTTCCTCCTGGATGTTCCAAAATCTAAAGCAACTAGCAGGTCTTTTGCCTGCTTTACCCCCAAAATTTGGAATGATCTTCCTCCTGAAATCTGGGAGTGTGAAACTTTAATTTCAAAAACAGTGTCAAGACTCTCTTCCTGGGGAAGAGTCACTGTAGCTGTTACTGTTGAATATGTTGGTTCATGCTTAGTGTTTTTTTCCCATCTCAGAACTGTTCCTTCCTATCATGTGATTTGTGGTTGATCAAAAAGTTATTAACAGATATTTTATGTATTGCCTCTTGGCACCTATTCCTGCTGTTGTACACTGCTACCTGCTTGTTACTCTGTGTATGCTTGCTTGTAGTATGATGTTTGATATGCATATGTTTCTGTTATCTGTTAACTAATCTGGGTCGCCACTGAAAAAGGGACCTTCAGTCTCAGTGGGCCTACTCAGTTAACAAAATCTGATAAATAAATCAATAAATAAAATAACACACAGCAGGATGAGCATTCGTCCTGAATTACAGCATGGCCTAGGTGGGTCATGAGGCATGATGCGTAGCCAGGTGCCTTCAGCCACCTGGGAAGTGTTATAGGTTATGCGGTAATGCCATAAATTATCATGTGTTGCTTAGTTTATAATATTGGTGTAAAAGAGATAAAAAAAAAAAACAGAAAAAGCAAATGTAAACTTGTAACCATTCATTAATGTAAAGGTTTTTTATCCCCTTCTTGAATAGCTGAATCCCATCATCATGTTGCCCCCCCCCCAGCCCTAGCAGTGGGACTTTGCCCCTACTTCCATTCCTCCACAGCTTGCACTCTGCGTTGGGGCTGTTGGGGATCCCCGAGTGGAAGCAGTGCTGGACTTCCATGGGTCAACACATCCTGCTCGGTCCTGGATGGTGTTTTCTTTGTTTACCCTGAAACCCTTGGACACCTCAGTGGTTAGGATGGCAGTGATGCAAGCGTGTAAGCATGATCACACTGCTGTCAGGAGTTGCACGCCCATTCCCTGTGGCTCCAATATGAACCGCCAGCTGTGGTGACCCAGGTGGAGGTGGGTATGGTGGAGCTCACAATCCTTCCTCCCCGGAGGAGAAGGGTGTCCTATGAGCACAATCCTCCTTCCTCCGCCTGGCACCAAATGACTTGGGCTCACTTCTGAACCTGGGTTGCCGCTGGTCTCACAAGGGGTAGCACTACAGCTGCACTGACAATCCTGCTGCCGCAGTAATGTACAGCTGAGACTCAGTCAACTGACCAGTTTTGACCAATCAGATTGGTTGTTTGATCAAATCAAATTTATAATGAGAAGAAAACTCCATGACTGGTTTACATTAATGACGTAGATCCCAATCCTCCAGTGCCAATGCCACTAAGTCCTTCCTTAGCTCTGCTCACAATCACAGTCTCACAGTGACCTCAACACTTGTCACACTGTCCAGGACTGCTTACTATCCTAACAACATAATCCCTACAGCACACTTCACCAAATTCTCGTCTTTAGGAGGTCCTGCTCCCTGCCGCTCCAATGGACAATAGGTGATACGGGAGTGGAGGGGGTGAAAGTAAGCACGGAAGTGGAACTAACAGATACAGAAAAAATAAACTTGAATGGTGGGATAACTGGACAAAATGTAACGGTATTTAAAAAAGCATGCTGTGCTGTCGGGGGACTCACACTGGAGAACAACCGAATTAGAAACACACAAACCAGTAAATATTTTATTGGGAATGTTTTTTATCTCATGCAGTGCTCTGAAGTCAAAAACTCAACAGCAATGGAACTGGAGGGCCTAACTAGAGGATTGAAGTTTGTGGAGGACAGTGGATGCAAAAATAACCAGCTGGTGGCTGACACACTGGGCTGGCAGTATGGCCTAGAGGTTAGAGGAACGAGGTGTGAATGAGCTTGATTCATCCAACAGACCAGACCTGAGTTTGATTCTCACAACCTCCATTTGTATACTGTGTGACTCTGAGCAAGTCACTTAACCGCCCAGTGCTTCCAGGTCGCCCCTGAAAACAGGCACTTGTGCCTAGTGGGCCTTACCTGGTTACCAAAGACTAAAATAAAATAAAAACATGTCCAGGTGAAGGCCTTCATGAAATGTCAGTATCTGAATCTCAAGCACTATTTTGATGCTTGGCACAGTGGAAATTTGCTTATAATTGTATTATTTACCCAACAGGAGAAAATGCCTGTATAAAATATTACAGATTACTGTTCATTTCATAAATGTGTTATTTTGCATCACTGTTACGTGCCGTCTGAAAGATAGCTTAAAATATGTATTGCTGATATGCTCTAGCTTATGTCAAAAGTGCCCCTATCTTGACAACTGCACAATTCACGTCATAAAAACAAAACAAGAATATTAAAAGAGGTTCATGGCCAGCACGGCTGTGCAGTGGTAAGTGTACTGCTTGTGGTTCTGCTAACTCCAGTTCGGGAATGAGCCTGCGTCATCTGATGGACTGCCAGTGGAAGAGGAGATGGCATCCAAGAGGGTGCAATCCTTCTCAAGCTGTGAGGAAATGCAGATTCTGTTGTGGTACCGACACAAGGGTGACCACGGACGGCATTGCAAGCAGAGTGGGAATACAGCGACAGAAGACACAAACAGAGCGCTGATGCACAGTGACAGGTATGTGTGTGTGCCATCAAAAAGGCCAGAAAACTCACTGACAACCCCCAAAATTTTATTTTTATTTTATTTAACAAATCGGAAAGACCTTTGAGCCAAGGGCTCTTTTAAAGAGGTTCCATGTCAAGTCACAAGAATAGCAAATTACAATGGTTTCAGTAAGTAGTACAACATGAGGAAAGTAATTACATAAACAAAAGAACAACATGGCAAGATAAATATTGTGTCAAGTGCAGCCAGTGGCCTTGTCTGAAGACAATTTAATTTGGGAATCCTCAAGAGCGGAGATGTCCATACAGAAACTAACAAACTACATGCAAAAAAGTAATTTGGGCAGAATAAAATAGAAATAAAATTCCTAAAGTCATCTGCAGAGTGTATTTCTCCAGGCCTAGCAAAACTGTACAACAGGAGCCTAGCTGAAACAAACTTCCCAGACATTTGGAAGTGTGCCAAAATTGTACCTGCTGTATCTTCAAGAGAGGCGAAGTAAACAACCCGGCAAACTATTAACCAGTACTGTCTGTGATTTCAAAACTTTTTGAAAGACTGATGTGCAACCAGCTCTATGACTTCTTGGAAAAGTATCGTCTGCTGACTCCTCATCAGTTGAGGTTCAGGACAGGAAGATCCATGGGCACTGCACTCACGGAGTTTGTGGACCTGGTTGCTGGTGGTCTAGACATTAGAGACTCTGTGGGTGCTGTGTTTATTGACATCTGAAAGGCATTAGACCTTGTAGATCACAAAATATTAATGAAAGAGTGGCCCACGTAGGGATTTCAGGGGAAGTACTAAGTTGGTTCAGTGCATACCTAATTGGAAGGTCTCAGGATGTGGCTGTTCAGGGCATTCTGTCTGAGGTGGGAACTCTCCACAGAGGGGTCCCACAATAGGACCTATGCTATTCTTAATATATATAAACAACCTTCCCAATCACATTCCTTAATGAGACATAAAACTTTATGCAGACAACACTGCACTTATCTGCTGAACAAAACAAAACATACAGAAACCGAATCAAAACTCCATATGGACTTCAATTTACTGCAGAAATGGCTCCAACAGTCCAACATGATGCTCAGCTCAGAAAAGACTCAATGGCCCCTATGCACATAGGGTCGGGAAGTATGTGCCTGAGGTGTGCATCCTGCCTGCAGAGCTCCACACTTGCAGACAGGTGCACACCAGTGGCCTTCGCCACCACTGGCCACCTGTCCAAGGCCCTGCCCCCCCCCCCAGTGCACAGATCCGTGCAGGGCAGGCACGGGCGGAGTCACGGACCCAGCCAGGCATCCAATCAGATACCCGGCATGTGTCCAACAGTGGATTCCTTATGCAGTGGGGCACGCATTGCTAACATGCCCCATGAATGTCCGAGGGCCGGCGACTGTGGTGGGTGGAGGTCAGCAATGCACTGCCCTCCACATGGCACCAAGGGTGCAGAGGGACGGGGGGTATGTCGGGTGGTGGGGGGGACACGGTACCACCGGTAGCAGGGGGGTGGACATGCAGTGCCATGGGGGGCTGCAACCATGTGCCTTTGCCCCTGTGAGGGGTTTGGATTTGTAGCGGGGCCACCACACACACTGCCGCACACACTGCCATTTGCTGGGGTGGGTGGCACTGGGCAGCCATTTGCTGTGGACCCGGAGGGTCAGTGAACTGTTCGCCCTGTCCTGTGACATGTTCCAAAAGGTGTGTTCAGGGCACGTGGGGTTCGGCAGGGTTCCCTGGTGTCCCTGTACCCCATGCACCCCATGGCAGTACTACATGCCTTAGCGCATGGTGCATAGCGCCGGCCCACTCCTCGCCCTCCCCCAGCACATTGCTCTTCACGCAGCCAGGGGATTGGGCACATATGTGCTGTGCGCCCCCCTTGGTGCATCCCGCGTGGGGGCGCAATGGGTGTGGGGAGGCTTTGCGCCCGAATTATGCGGCACGTAGCCACTCTGCCCATTAGTGCATAGGGGCCAAAGTATTTCAGAAACAAAAGAAAAAAGGTGTAAACAATTTATGGGTCATTAAATTCACAGACAGTTCTAAACTGGCAAACACTAATGAATGCAAATACCTAGGAGTAGTGATAGACAGTTCCCTTCGATTTAATATCCCTGTGCATAACATAGTTAAAAAGTGAATTCAAGAATAGTAGCCCTGAGACACGGAGCCTTTTTCATCCCAAAGGATGCCAGGCAAAGAAAACTGTACAGCAATTGATTCTCCCAGTTCTGGAATACGGGAGCTCAGTCTACTGACACGCAATCAGTCTCTTGCTGGACAAACTAGACGTGACCTACACAAAAGGTTGCCCACTTCATGTTACTATGTCCCTATGACAACCACCACTGCAGAATGTTCAGAAGACTAAACTGGGATTCCTTAACTCTGGAGACAAGAACCATCAGCAGTTATGGCACTCAAATCTCTTAAACAGAAAACTCAAAGCCCAATAGACCAGGATGCAAAAACAGTGACACATAGACAAAACTTGAGAGAAATAAAAAACAGAGGTCTCAGTGTCCCAAAAACGCAGAATACCTATTGAAAGATTACCTCAGATTATTGTCTCACAATGCTGTGGAACTCTCTCCCACAAGACATTAGGAAAATCCCCAAACGGTACTTTCAAAACTGCTATAAACAAGGAACTGTCTGAAGCTTCCGACTGCTTTTAAACTGAGGCATGACTATTTTTTCCAACCCAGCATGACCTCCAGTGTAGGACTCGCTAGTTTTCTGCCCGCAACAGCAATAAAGCGAAATAATAAATGTCCTTACTGAACAGGGAGAGAGAGTGTGTGTGCGTGTGTGTGTGTGTGACTCTGAGTCTGTGGCAGAGGCAATATGACAGAACTAGTATTCACTTCCTGTACCAGCAATTATAAAAAATAATGGACAGGCAAGTGTGTGTTATGGATTTTTTGTACACACCCTTGGTGTGTGATGACCTCATAATCCTCTCAAGCTTCGCTCTTGAGGTTTTATGGGTCATCACACACCTCGGGTGTGTAAAAAAATCCATAACACACACTTGCCTGTCCATTATTCTCTATTAAAATTTCGTGTAATCAAAGTGTGTAATGGTAATTTGGTTTTCATACTGTGTCTTATACAGGATATATAGCAATGGTCACTAACAGCAGGATCAAACCCTGAAGTAACATACTTTTGAGGGGTTGTTGTCAAAATTAAATCAAGCAAAGTACCCTTATCAGTACAAGACTTGTGGGGCCTGATTGGCCTATTTATTAATTGAGATAAGTTTAGTGCTGCAAGTTGATTAATATTATACAATGGCAAGAAATTGTCCAGCAGTCTGATTGGCTGGTGACCCCTAGACACAGTGATGTTATTAGACAATAACATCACTGTATCTAGGGCAGGCACAGAAACACTGCATAACCAAGTCATGAATCACTGCAGATTAAAACTCTCGATAGAAGCCAAACACTACCGAACATTAAAGCCGACACAATTTAAGCCCCCCCATATCACTTCTTTCCCTCGCTTTTCTCTCCGTCATTTCACCACTCACAGTAAACATTACATTTTAATAATTGCCCACAAAACAAGTTTAATTCTCATGCAAGGCTTTTGTCCCGAACTGAGTGACTTCAGTGAACTGCGTAGACTGCAACTACCAATCACACGGCTCATGGAAGCTGCTCAGTTCCGGGACAAACAGACTTGCTAACAGAATCTATTTTCTGCACTCAGCTGAACCCCTTACACAAATCCTCTACCCCGTGCCGTGCTCCACATGTACGTACTCACTTTCAAACTTTCCCTGAAAGCAAACGGCAATTCAGTGTCCTACTCGGCGCCAAAATGAAGTCAGCGCGTGCACACTTCAGAGCCCTGCAGTACAGACGCAGATCAGATTAGCGACCAGAGAAACGGACCAAAATTCAAAGAATGAAAAAAAAAGGTGAAATACAGCTGGTTTAGCTGGTAGACAAACAACGGGGTTGGGGGATGCTGATAAAAGAAATCACAGCACTGAAACAATGAATAGATGTGTGGCACTCCACTGACATAGTCATTCAAGCAACAGCTCCACCTGTTGCTGGAAAAATATAGTGGACTTTTTTTTCAAAAACATACTTCCACACACATAAAATGAGAAAAATAAGCCCCAACATGATTTTCTTTTTCTTTTTTCTTTGTTTTTTTTTTAAAACGAGCCATTGTATAATAGCAATAAGGCACTCCAGGGTGTGTGTAATCGTGTAATAACGTCACTCCTGGGGTGGTGGAAGCACTCGGCCTCGCCTCGTGCTTCAACCCACCCCAGGAGTGTTGTAATTACATGATAACACACACCCTGTCGTGCCTTATTGCTTAAATATCTATATTGGGGTGCAGCATATCCCAGTTCATATCACCTAGCAAGATAAACTCCTGCATCAAGTATGGAGCAATTAGTGAACAGAATGCATTTATTGAGTCCAAAGGAGCTGAGGGAGGTCTGCAGCATACTGCCAACTGAAAATTAAAATTAGTAGAACCAGATCGATAGATAGATAGATAGATAGATAGATAGATAGATAGATAGATAGATAGATAGATAGATACTGTCTGTAGATAGATAGATAGATAGATAGATAGATAGATAGATAGATAGATAGATAGATAGGTAGGATGACAGACAGACACAATGACAGATAGAGTTACTATGTGGATATTATGTAGCTTTAAAATCATTGTTTAAAACAAAATGTAATGCAGTCCATGGCTGGGTGTTTATTAAATTTTGTAATGCCTGTCTCTGAAATGCATCAGTAATCCAAGCAGGCAGGGTTGAGTTGTGAAGTGGAGCAGAGCTCCTTAACAGCTTTTGCTCTAATCGGAACACAGGGCCAAGTAAGCAGAACCCGCAGCTATACAACAAGCATGCATAACCCCTCCTTTCCCCAGAGAACAAAATATTCCAAGCCTTTCTGCACACTGCAAGCATTCACAGTAGATTCATCAAAGAGGTGTTTCTGCACAAGAGTCAGTGTATTAAAAGTATGCATGCATTACCCCCCTTTCCCCAGAGAACAGAATATTCCAAGCCTTTGTGCATATTGCAAGTAATTACAGTAGATTCATCAAAGGGGTGTTTCTGTACACGAGTCACGTTCAAGGATTAAAACTGATTTTTTATCATACGGTAATGCAGAGGTGCCACTGATAGACACATGCAACTAGACTGCATCCCCTTCTGAAACTGGATAGCCCACCCTGACCTGTCACCTGTCATGTGTGACTGACCACGTGCAGCAAAGATGTCGACCATGAACGCAGCAGCTCACCTGTTGTCCCAGTTAGGAAAAGGTTACAGCCATGGTGATCTTGACCATCAGAGTGGGGGGCAGTGGGAACCAAAATGGATAACAATGAGGTCAGTAAAATACTGTGATAATAGAATGCAATTAAGTTGCCCATTGTCAACTGGCGGTTGGATTTCATGCCAGCGACCGGGTTGGGAACAGACCCGAGGCGAGAGGAGACCAGCGGGGAGAAGGATGGAGCATCCCAAGGACTGCTCTCCTTCTCCGGGGAGGAGGAGTATGACCAGTGCTTGACGGACCCCTGGCAGAGTCCAGGGCACCACAGCAGCCAGCATCAGAACATAATTGAGGGGCGCGGTGGACACTGGTTGTCATTGCACTTCCCCTCCCCTCGCATGGAGGGGGAGAAAAACACAGCTGCCTGCCACCGGAATGAAGCCTGCCCCTCCTCTCCGATGAGCTCCCAGGCCAGCTCCCCGACCTATCCCAACTTTGCAGTACGTGAGCTGGTGCCACAACCCTGCCCCGGGGGGGGGGGGGAGGTAAGCCAGAGGGTATCAGGGAGTCGCAGCTAATGTGGGAGTGGGAGCAGAGGGGGCTGTGACCGAGGCCAAGTAATGGCGGTGGGCGTCTTGAAAACTATAATAAAAAAAACAAATTAAAAAAAAAAAGAATGCAGTTAAGTCAGGGCCTTTCAACTACAAATGTACCTAATTTTCTTTGTGCAGGAGCAGGAAGAATGAAGGACACTTCAGGGCTTATCCGTTATTTATTAGCCTTTGATGACCGGGTATGTGCATTAGACAATAACCCTGCCTATTTTCAGACATGACCCAGGAGAGTACAAAATAGTTTTACAAACAATCACAGGTAGCATACACTCAATCTTGACAGCTTACAACAGATAATATACACTCAATCCTGACAGCTTACAACAGATAATATACATTCAATCCTGACAATTTACAACAGATAATATACACTCAATCCTGACAGCTTACAACAAATGAACATACATACAAGCAAAATATTTTTTCAGATTTCTCAGCCAAGTTTCAATTAAGCACAACCTCTCTGCCATCATTAGCTTTGCCAACCAACGTGACTGTGCCCTGAGGGAGGTGGGTATGCCCCAGGGTAATCCTGTGTCCAAGGGTATCTCAGTGGTTTCAGCTTGCCAGGAGCTCTCTGCAAACAATCACACATTTTCTGACTGGTTCACCCTTTCTCTTTTATTTAGGAGCTGCTGAGACAGGCACTATGCTTGGTGGAATTGAACACTCAGACACAGGTGTCTCTGCTCCCTGACGTGTCTTTACTGCGGCAATTAGTATGTGGGGGCACAACAGTTTATTCATCTCGTCACAGAGGCCCAATCAGTTCAATATCTACATAATTAATTATGGTATTCCAAAGAGTATTCTTTGGACCCAGCACTACTGCCATGGCCTGACTGCCATGGCCTGACTTGTATATCTTGCCTGGGCCCTCCCAGTCCCTGTTATCCCAGGCAATCCCAGTCCTCTGGAAACCTGCCTGGTCTGACCTTAGCTATTAGCACAGGGAATCTCAGTTCCTGGGAAGGAACAGGCAGCACACAGTTTGCTGTTTGTTGTTGTTGAGATTTGTTGACCCAGTAAGCCCACTGGGCCTAGAAGTCCCTTTTTCAGGGGTGACCGGGGGGGAGGGAACAGATGGTAAGCAACTGAAATTGAACCAGATTAAGCTGTTGGTGGTATTTTTAGTGAATGGGAGAAATCTGGCCAGGACACCAGGGAAATTCCCCTACTCTTTTTCGATAAGTGCCATGGGATCTTTAACATCCACCTGAACTACCACCAATCCAGGCAGATGGGACCGCGGTTTAACGTCTCATCTGAAAGACGGCACCTCAGAAATGCAGCACCCCCTCATGCTGCACTAAAGTGTCAGTATTGGGATATTAACCCAAATGCCAGATGTGGGAACTGAACCCACAGCCCTCTGATCTCCCGCTTTCAGAGGCGAGTGTGCTACCTACTGAGCCACTGACACTACCACTGTGTAATGGAAGAGAATGGAGCTAATCAGGGGGTAACTAGATGCCTGGCATGTGGACTTCCAGTGTTAGTGTGTCAGTGGCTCAGCAACTTGCACACTCACATCTGAGGCCGGAAGATCAGAAGGTTGTGGGTTCTAGCCCCACACTAGGAGCATGGAGTAAAATCCTAATATGGACACTAGTGCAACATGAGGGGGTGCTGTACGCCTGAGGTGCTGTCTTTCAGATGAGACATTGAACTGAGATCCTGTTCTAGTGCTTTTTTTTTTTTGGGGGGGGTGGAAGGTAAAGATCCCATGGCACTTCTCAGAGCAGTAGTGGAATTTCCCCACTGTCCTGGCAAAATGTCCTCTAAATTTCCCCCCATTCAGTACAAATAAAAACAACAGCTTAATCTGGTTGATTTTAGCCCCCCCCCCCACAAGCCCTCCTAGACCATGCAGAGCTGTTCCAATTCAAAGAAAGTTCATCCCCCAGGAGCATAATTAAAACAAGTTAGTTCAGAAAAGATGTTAGGAAGCACTTTTCACAGAAAGGGTGGTGAATAAGTGGAATAGCCTACCCAGCACAGTAGTCAAAGCAGAAACTACAGCTGGGTTTAGAAACATCAGGGATGCCTACAAAGGGATTATAATTTTTTTTTTAAGTGGTCTTCCCTTCCCCATGTGGCTACCTTCCCATCTGCCCCTCCGCCTCATCACCCTGGCTTCCCCCCAGGATTTACTGGTGTGAGTTCCCTGGCTTTCTCCCTGCAACAGGTGGCAGGGAGTGTCCTCAACCTGCCAGACAAGGATCCAGCTTTCCGTGTCTAAGTAGCCAGGTGCAGGGCATGCAAGGTGTGGCGATCATCCTGGCACCTGGATTTTCCTGTGCTCCTTGGTCCCACCCCACCCATGGCTCAGAGGAGTGGTGTGCAATGGCATCAGTAATGGTGCCATGCATGCTCCCCTGTGTAGTGTGCTGGATGTCTGCCACTCCTACACTTCCCAGTGTGCTTCCCTCCCAGCCCTCACAGGGGGCAGTCTGCCTCTAGGTGCAGTGCCATTCCCTCCCCGGAGGATGATTGACCCTCCCCCACAGCTGACCATCTGATGACTCAAGCCTGTTTCTGAACCTGGGTCACTGCAGCCGCAACCAGTAGTGCTACCCCTGCACTGGCTGGGTCGTCCTACCAGACAGGGGAGGCTGAGGAGAAACAGGGGGTGGTAAAAGGTAGAAAGAGGAGCCATCTCACAGTAGTCCCAGGTAGGGCTCCAAGGAACACTTGATGGACTTCAAGCCTTTTGAAGCTGGGGGGGTTTCAAGAGAGATGCAAGGAAATATTCCTTCACTCAAGGGGTGGTAGACACCTGGAACAGACTGCCAGTGGAAGTGATGGAGGCTAGAACAGTGGGTACCTCAGGCATGTGTGGGATAAACATAGTGGTATATTAGAAAAGATGCAAGGAGATGGGAGGGTTGCCAGAGATAAGATAGGGTCTGTGGAGGCAGATTAGGCAGGGATCATCAGGGCAAACTGGGTGGGCCAAGTGGTTTATCTCTGCTGACAAATTCTATGCTTCTTTTTTTGCCCTTGCATTTCTGTATATCTGCCTCATCCCCTTGTTTATTATAACCTCCAGGTCCTTTTTCTACCCCTCTACAGAAAGAGCCCACACTGTGCAGGTCCTACCTCAGGATAAATGGAGGCGTTCTACAGTATGATGCTTGTAGCTAGGCAGAACACAGTGGCCAGGTTACTGAGTGACAAGCCTGCCCAGGCTATGCCTTGTGACCCCAGTCCTTCAAGGGGTGCACCAGCTGCCGGTGGCATATCACCTTCAAGGTTTGGTTACTAACCTATAAAGCCCTGCTTGAGATGGGTGCAGGCTACCTGGCTGAACTCTTGCCTCTCCACTCACCCTGCCATCCTCTCCACTCCACTGAAGTGAGCCTTTTTGCTATTCCTAGGTCTTGGTTGAAAATCATTGGTGGACCATGCATTTGCAGTGGCTGCCCCAGTAACATGAAACACTCTCCCCAGAGCACTACGAGAGAGGTCCCATCAGTGGAGACCTTTAAGAGGGGTCTGAGATTTTATCTGTTTAAAGAGGAATCTGATAATATCTGCGTTGTCCTGTGGAATTTATCTATCACTTGAAATGCTGCTGGTTATTGTACTGCATTTGGTATTCATTTTACCTGTTGACTGTTGTATCTACAGATTCAGTGTATGTTGTTTTGAGATTGTTAGGTGCCCTGAGTCTCTAGTGAAGAGCGTCGTATTAAATAAACTCTACTACTACTACTGCCATCTATGTTTTCCCTCCCCCACATATAGCACCTTACATTTGATTACTTTAAATCTCAAACTCCAGGAGGCAGACAGTCACCCAGTTTATTAAGGTGTTCCTGTTTTTCTCCATCTTCAGTGGAGTCCACCTCCCTGGCTGGCACAGTGTTATTTGTGATTTGACTACTCCCCTTCATTAGCTTATCTTACAGTTCAAAGGTCATGGGATTTGATTGTACCCTTCTGTGGTAGAACAGCATTCTAAAACCTCTAGAGACGGCATGAGTCAGTTTCATTTTGAAAGCAAAACAACTCACATAAACATATTTCACACAGTACTATACACTATAAAAAATACAGGATGAGCAACTCTATGTATATCCAGTGTGTTCTGCCACCTCGGGATTCTGATTCCCACGGACCTCTCAAGCTTCACTCTCAAGGGTCAGAGGAATCAGAACCCCTCTGTGGCAGAACACACTGGTTGTTCATAGTTGCCCATCCAGTATCCTCTGTGTCTTACCCATTTGAAACCATAAAACGGATGTTCGCATCGTGTCAGCCTGCATCTTTCGCTGGAGCGGGCTTAACTGAACAGAGGAGATGTTTGCACAGCTTAGTATTTATCCATAAATGTGCGTCGTGTGAAGCCTTTCCGTTCATATTCAGATTTAGATCACTATCACACACAAAACTTCAAGACCCAGACAGAAATCTAATACGCACATCAAATACATTCATCCAAACATTCTCAGAAAGCAAATTGGACCAAAATACTTTTAGTCACCCAGGGCCCTCGGCATGGAACTTCCAATCTGCTCATGTGAGGCCAGCAACAACTGAACTGCTCTCCTTGGCTGAACTGGAGAGATGATGATTTCTAAACTCATTGCCTAAGACTTTGCTGTAGATAATTGAACAGAACGTCAAGGGTGACTTTTTTTTCTGTAATTGGATGACTCTTAATTGGATGCTTTTTATGCAGCTGCAGTGTACACGCTTGCTGCTGCTATCTGCTGGGACCCTGCGATAAATGTGCCACAGAACCGTGGCTGGGAAATGAATGCATTAGATAAATATGCAGTACAAATATAACACAACTGCATAAGTGAAAAATAAAGGTCTTATGGCTCAGTGGTACTGGGAAGGGGGGTAACACACTGCATTCCATGGTGGGAGACCTGGGTTTCAGACATCAGCTGAACTCCTACACCAAGCCAGTGATGTCTCTAGTGCACTGCAGAGGTAGCACGTTCCAACTTTGGGGGAAGAGTGTAAGTGCGCCCACTACACCAGCACCTCAAATGGCAGCTGGTGACACGGCATTGACAGCGTGCGTGACCACAGACCATCACTCGTACAAGAAGGCATGCCAAGAGTTATTTTGAATCAGGGGAAGAGGGTGGGAACTGAGGGCCAACAGTAAAACTGGCCAGCGTGACATGTTAGATAATAGCTGCCGACCTTCCTTCGTCACCATTGGTCTCTGACGCACCAGGACCTCCCTTAGCCGCCATCATGCCTTATATGTCAGTTTGCTGTGCCATGTTTTTTAAAACCTGGTGCACCATATTCTAAAAGTATGCTCAACATATTCTAACATGTTGTAAATTTATTTTCAATATTTTAGCTTCATTTTGCATTTTTCAAAACAGTTATTTTGTTTCCGGTCAGATATTCACATAAAATAGATGGCATGAAACAGGCAAGCAAAAATACCCAACAGGGTGCATGGTATTGGGCTATAAATGACCCACCATGGGCACGTAATGAAGCCTGCTGTAGCAGGCGGAGGGCCTGATTGCTCCAAGAAGGGCGGTATAGCTCACATCGCCCAGCCTGTCAGGTATAATTGCACACAGAAACTGGTTTTGTGTTGATATTTTAGTAAAATACACAAAAGTAAAAAAAAAAAAATTGAAAATGGGGGGAAGCAATGTAACTGTAAAGTAGTCCCTCTACTGGTACACTTGCCAACAGAGGGCGATGCTGTTTTTCCAGAGCATTTTTTTCTTATGTTTTGTCTTTTGTTTCTTTAAGCAACCCCAACAAACACCCTGCCTCCAATAGAAAAGTGAGTGCTGAGGAGAAGATCCGTTTCCCAGCAGCACTCAGGAATAGCTGCTCTTTC
This sequence comes from Neoceratodus forsteri, assembly GCA_016271365.2. NCBI lineage: Eukaryota > Metazoa > Chordata > Ceratodontiformes > Ceratodontidae > Neoceratodus > Neoceratodus forsteri. The sequence goes on from CM028136.1 coordinate 952,702,429, forward strand.
TTTTTCTTTAAAAAAATTAAGCTGTTCTGGGCAGAAGGTAAACACAGGCCGAGAACTGGATGACTGACTACAGTTGCAGTCACTTGAGGAACACTAGTGCTTACTGTACTGTGTTTTACTGAAGATTATAAGTTTCATGAGTCTATCAAGGCTCCGGGTTGGCTACTAGATTGGTCATTTACATCTTAGACAGCACTGAACAAGCTGCCAGCTGACATTGTGCAGCACGTACAGCTTGTGCCACTCTGCTCAAAACCCAAAAGTAAGTAAAAAAAAATGCAAAAAGGAAAGTTGTTATTCCGATTAGATTAATAATCACAATAACAACTCCGAAGCCAGTCATTTCCATAGATTAACGACCAGCTGGAGGGAGGCGGACACTGGCTGCGCTTCAGGCCACCCATCCCACCCAACTGGTCATTAATCCCTTGAAAAATGACTGCCTTCTCAGTTGTCTGGGGAAGCTGCACATGAGGTGGAGCTGGAGAAAGATGCTGATGTGAGGAAAGCTGTTGGCTGCTGGAAATGTGTAGCATTTAACAAGGTAGGCAGGTAACCCCCACCCGAGCTCTATCAGTAGTGTTTACATGGTCTAAGAAAATAATAAAAATGAGAAACATTGCTTTGTATTGGTGTGGGTGTGTGCCAACAGGGCACATGATCTTACTGAAGAAAATGAAATAATCATTTAAATTGCTGTTTTTTTTGGGGGGGGGGTTCACTCGTTAACCCAGTAGAAAACAAATTCTGCCTTTCAATTTTTTAAAATTTGAGTGGGAGCACAGTGATTTGCATTGTGGTCAGCCAAGTTGGCATGTGACTTGTTATTTCTAGGTCTCTGCTGGTAGGTAATGTACCCCCTTGGCAAGGGTCTCAGCCAATAAGAGACCAGGAAATTTCAAACCCATTTTCTAATACTGGATTATCTCTAAACAATATGACAGCTTTCAGATCTTCTCACTGCCTTGCGTTTCAGTACATTTTTCCCTTGCTGGGACAGATTTCCCTGCCAGTTTTCACTACGTGGACACGGTCCAAGTTATCTGCAAGATCTTCTGAACCCCTACTGTCCCCTCCGACTGGTCTGCTCAGCCAATGAGGGATTGCTGGAGCTCTCCAGGGTATGGTTACAAATTTCTGGAGCTCGGGCGTTTGCATTTGCTGTCCCAACCCTGTGGAATTCTCTACCTCGTTGGATCCGAGAGTACCTGAAAGTGAAGAGCTTTAAAATCGCTTTAAAAACAGATTTTTTGGGACTTGCTTTTGCTAAATGCATTTAAATTGAAGGCATAATATGTTATGATTTTAATCAGATTGGATTGTTTTTATGTTTTTAGAATTTCTACTGATTTTAAATTGTTTATTTAAGTCTTTGTACAGCACTTTGGTACACTGTGAATTGTGCTTAACAAATAAAGATTATTGTTATTTTACCACCCTGAAAGCTTATTCTTGATTATGAAATGGCAAGAAAAAAATCCTAAAACCTTATTGGCTAACAGACATCACCTGACTATGCATTAAAAAGGTAGCGATGAGAAGCCGGCCTAGTGGCATGTTGGACTGAGGCACTGAGTACCACACCATCTGCCACACCTGGGACCCAGGTTTGGGAACAAACCAACGTCCCTCGGGGACCAGCCAGGCAAAAAAGGATGGAATGTCGAGAGACAGCTCTCCTCCTTCAGAGTTGAACGGGAGATTGTGTGCTGCTGTTTGGCTGCCACCTAGTGGTGGGAGGTGGCTAGGAGGTAGTGCAGCAAGTGGCTGCCTCTCTGAGGGTGAGACACAGGTGTACGAGCGCATGCGGTGTCTTCATGCAACATTCAATGCCCCTGTACACATGCTATCTTCGGGGGGGGGACTGAAGAGGAAAACACCCCCCAAGGCCAATGGAATGACTCCAGCTGTCTGCAGACCCTGCTCCCACTGACTCAGGTGACACCAGAACATGATGAGGTAAGTCCTGGGAGAAGTTGGTGTGGTGGGGCTAGGGCAGCCAGCATGAAAGTGCTTGGCAGGAGGACGGGGAAGGAAAAATGTTCTATAGGAACTAAAGCTAGCGATGCACGGTCAGGTGCCAGATCACATTAGATCTCATTGACAGAGTGGAGGTGGTCCAGAGGAGGGCTACTAAAATGGTACAGGATCAGCATCAAAAGCTCTACGGGGAGAGGCTTAAGGAGCTAAATATGTTCACCCTGAAGGAGAGGAGGGAGAGGGGGGATGTGATAGAAACCTTTAAATACCTCATGGGGGTAAATAAGCTACAGGAGGGCGGTATTTTTCACAGAAAAAGGTGCTCTAGGAAAAGAGGGCATGCAATGAAGCTGGAGGGGCATACATTCAGGAGGGATGTGAGGAAGTACTTCTTCACAGAAAGGGTGGTGGATAGCTGGAACAGCCTTCCGGTGGAGTTAGTGAGGGTGAAAGCAGTGGTGGGGTTCAAAAATGCCTAGGACAGGCACAAGGAAATCATAAGGTTGGGGGGGGATTGTACAATAGATTTAGTAAAATCTGCAGCAAATATATAAAAATGGGCAGACTGGATGGGCCCAGTGGCCCTTATCTGCTGTCACAGTTTATGTTTCTATATTTCATTAGCTAGGTAAAAAAGCCCCATTATTTACAAAATCAGGGACTATTTCATATGCAGTATATTATTTTGCCATTTAAAATGTATTTCAACCAATTATTTTATGTAAAGAAAGCATATAAAAATGTTTGCCTTGGCATATAGGGCTAGATTTTCAAAAGCCATAGTATGACGCAAAGTGCTTGCATCAAACAAGTCTGACGAAAGAGGCACCTTGCGCCAAGGGCTGTACCAAGTGCTATTTTCAAAGGCAGCCTGCATCACCCAGCAGGCTGCCTGCGCCAAAGTATGCTAGTGCCCACCTTGCACCACGAAAGTGGCTTGCAGCATGGCACTGGGGGCTTGTGGCAGACCCAGACTGCCACAGCCCTCAAATCCTGATTTTCAAAGACCTCCCCAGGAACTAAGTGCCAAGTACCGTTAGACCAGCAAAGGGCTGGTCTAATGATACTTAGACATCTCCTGGGAGGGTCGTCCGGTATGTGCCACTGTGTGGCTTGCCCTGATCCATCCCCAAAGGGTGATTCCTGGTGCTCTAGTGCCCCCCCACCCAGCACGTAGTGCCCACAACCCCACAACCCCCCACGATCCATACCCGAGATGCGACGACCGGCACAGCCCTCGGCACACCACCATGGCTGGCCGCCCGAATGAACTGTCAGAGTGTGGCTGCAGTCGTGCTCTGACAGTTCTCGACTAACTCTCATTCTCCATAATAGGGCAGTGCGGTTGCCAGATCGGGGAGTATGGGAGGGTGGGAGTGGGGAGATGGGCACTACATGCCAGGTGGGGGGCCACTAAACCACCTGGGTCCCGGTGTATTTGGGCATGAGGGTTCTGGTGGCACAGTGGTGTGGGGGGCTCTAGCCAATGCCTTGCCACTGTCTGTGGGTGCCACAGACATCCTGCAGCTATTGCGGCATTCCAGGTCAGTGCGCCATCCATTTGGTGCACTGCCACACATGCCGCAAGCTCTGGGACTTAGGTGCCAAAACCCTGTGGAATGGAAAATCAGGGCCAGTGTCCCGGATGCACCAGCACTCGGTGCAAGCTGCCATTTTTCACAGCTTGTGTCAGGGCTCTGAAAATCCGGCCCATAATACATATAAGCAGCAAGCCATTTTATAAGGGCAATAAGCCACTCCAGGGTGTGCATTAAAAGATCTGAATGCTCTTCCCAGGTGCATAAGGATGCTTGGCCTTCGGCCCCATGACTCACTCCCCTGGGCATGCATTAAAGTCCTTTAATGAAGACCCCTGTTATGGCTTCTTGCTTACTTACTTGTCAACCCCTTTAGGTCTCAAAATGTCTCAAGTTTAAAAAACACATTTTATGATTGGGCACATTCTGTACAGATTGTTTATGTAAATGGTATTTGATTCTGATTCATCTTTTTCTTTAAAAAAATGAAAAACAGACTGCCCACCATGCTGGTGTTACCACACAAAAAACATGCTTGTTTACACTATCTTGATAACTCCCACTGCATCCTTCCTGGACTTGGAAACACTCCCAACAGAGTCCATCCACTCATGATGCAGAGGGAGGAGAGGTGCCTGTTGAATCATGAGTGACTGCACTGTTTCAGGCCTTTTTCCTAATGTTCTGGAAGTATGTAGTAAGAGTATTTGAAACAAAACAAGGCTGGGTATAATATAATTACACCATTAGCATGCATTTCAGTTCTACTAAGAAAGGAAACAGATAAGACAATTAGCAACATCAATGCACTTCACACAGAGAACAAAAGCAATCACTAAATGTGGGGTTTTATCTAGAAATAACATGATGCAAAAAAGGTTGACAGTGCCCCTTTAATTCAGCAGTATTCTAAACTGTTGAAAAATATGTGTTTTTTTTGTACCACACAGAAAGAACACTGCCATGAGTGCACATGCTAAACAGCCTCTTCCTCCTAGTGGCAGTGGGGTCTTCATAAAACAGGATGAACGAAATCTTGTCAACAGTGGTGAACCAAGGGTATCTATTTTAAGGGAGGTTCCCAGAGGATGGTGGCATGTCTCAGTGGGAGTTATGGCTAAGGCAAGCTCCAGGGAGAGAGACTGAAATTCCGAGGAAAAAGGGATTAAAAAAAGAAAACAAAACTAGAAAAAGTTTTGTTGCTCCTGGATAGGGCACACATGCTCCCACCAGATTGCTCCCCCTGAGCACTGACCAAGGGGCCGTGTAATCCAGAGCAGCCTGCTTTTAGGTGAACATACTGTTTCATGCACTTAATGCAGTAAGACATGCTGGGGTGTGTAACTACTGATCAATAATCGGACGCCTCAAATGTGTTTCCAGGCAAGAGGTGCAAGAGGAAAGTGCAATTATCGATCACAATTACACATCGCCAAAGTGTCTTAAGGCACTTATAACATAGGTTATACTTAAAAACATTTTGTAAAAGTTTTTTATGAGTTTGAATAAGAAAGTATTGTTTTCTGTAAGAAAGAGGACCAAAAAACACAGCCATAGTTCCAGCTGAGGCATACAGATAGTGTAGCTGAACCTCTTGTACAGGTTAAACCACTACAGGAGTGTAATTAGCCAATCAGATGACTCAAATGTTCATACCCACGTTAGAAGTCACTTTAGTGTATATTTATTATTCAAACACAATGCTGCCACAGATCACCACTCCAGGGAAATTTTAAGGTAAACTAGAGTAATCAGGATTCAAACCTAGATCTCCTGCTTCATAGTCCTGTGCCTTAACCACTAGGCTCTGCTGGCTGCTGAATTCCTTGTGTCTGTTGGTTATGTTGACATAGAAGCTCTGTCCCAAGGTCAGTGCTGCCCTAGGGTTAGCTGCTTCATGGTCAGGGCGTGGGAAAACACTCGGTGTTAACCGAGAATACACATATATCTTCCAAACTGTTATAGGCATAATCATGTTATTGACATCTGCATCAATGTCAGTATTTTATTATTGATATTTTTATACCTATGGAGTTATGTTTTACTACTGTGATGTGCATTTTTACAGATATGCAAATGTTTTGCCATAAAAAATTATTTTTTCTTGCTAATACCTGAAGTTCATTGTTTTAAAACAAAATAATATATTCCAAAATGAGAGATTTTTTTTACTTTATTATCTTCTTGATAACTTGTTACTGATTATTTTTAGATATGTTTTTTATTTTAAGCTTTTATAAAACTATTTTTCACCATCTCTAAGCCTGAGACATCATGTGTCGACTGGCCAAGACAGGTTTGGGTATCTGGAAGGACGCCTCATGTCTCAGAGGGGTTGGGGAGGAGTCTTCCATTTCATGGCTTCCCCCCACTGGCCTAGGAAAGGGGAGCCATGCAGGAAGGCAAGCCACGCCCCTCAGAGGACTCCTCACATCGGCACATGACCACAGAGACATCATGTGTTCAAAGCAGGGTTGGCCTGGAAGCAGTGGAGGAAGGAGGTTTCACCCTCCCTCTGATGCCACCACTGTGAATTTTGCTGGGGTTTCCACCTCAGTCCGGGACCACCTGTGAGAGTTCTGTGGGGAGGGATTGGGGCCTAAAAATAGCAGACCCCACCCAGGCAGATGAAGTCTGCCGTCTCCCTTCACTTAGCGTAGGTTGATCAGGCTCTGCCCTCTTCTTGCCAGCTCCTTCTACCTGACACATTTGTTGAAGGGAAGTATATGCTCAGGAGTTGTTCACACTGAGGTCCCATACAGATGAGATAGCATGTGGGATACCTTTGAGCCATGGTTAGAGTGAAGCAAAGACTGGAACGGGGAGGAGCAGACCTGAAAACTACTCGAGTGGGAAACAAGACTTGACATGATGGAATGAGGACGAGGCGGGGCAGGCTGAAATGGTTTTACCCATAAGCGCTTCAACAGCGCTAAGCGCCATCCCTACAGTGATGGCTGCAATGCTGACTGTCGGGCATTAGAAGCACGGGATGTTGGTACACAAAAGGGGTCTGCGCCTCCGAATCTCCCTTGTGGGGGCTTCTGCCTCCCACACACCCTGGTCTGTAGGATTCTATCTCCAAGTTGGAGTTGGACCGAGGGGGGCAAACACCAAGCGAGGCAATCCCGATCGGCACACAGACCACCACAGCAATGGGCAGGTCTTGCCCAATTCCTGTCACTATGGTGGTCTTCGCTGTGCCAGAGTCGCTGCGGTAACGGTACACCGGCTGAAATAATTGGGGTGAAAATGTAAGTACAGATAGATAAACAGATAAGACAGGTAGATACAATAAGATAGATAGATAGATAGATAGATAGATAGATAGATAGATAGATAGATAGATAGATAGATGATACTGTAGACAGACATACAGACAAACAGAGGCAAGATAGATGGACAGACAGACATACAGATAGATACAGTAGATAGACAGACAGACAGATAGACAGACAGACACGTTTGGCATGCCTTTATAGTACATCTTTAACATCTGCCACTTTATGAAGATTACTCAATGCTACCTAATAAGTCTAACTGCATAACACATATTTCAGTACCAATTCTAGGTACACCATAATCTATTCTGCCTTGTTTTCACAGGCCAGGGTCAGGATTTTCAAAAGGGTCTGAGACAGATACAAATGCATGTTTCACCATGTTCCACCTGTGTCTGTTTCTGCCTGATTGCATACAAAGTCTGTTTTTACCCAACTGAGCCCTAAGCCGTTTGCCTGATTTTTCAAAAGGTCCCAAGCTTTTGGAACAATTAATGACACATGCGTCATTTTTTGTACACAAATGCCATGGGTTTTGATGCTATGGTGTCTGAACTTCTTTTTTTTTTTATATATAGCTGTTTATCATTTGATGCCAGTTTCCCTGTCCTTGAGCTGGGGACTACTGGCTCTGGGCAACCTCCCAGCACTGTCTACCACTACCGTCACCATCCTTCCAGTAGAGGTCCTTATGGTGCAGGCCAAAGATTACCCATGACTGTAAGCCCGGGGCATTTCTTTCTCCCCTCTTTCTCCCTTCCCCCCCCAAGATGGGGACTTACAACCATCTGGTGGCTTTGGATGCTGCAGCAATTCCCTGGGGGAAGCAAGCTCCCTGGCCCCCCACAGGGGTCACTGCTGTGCTGGACATGGTGTCAGACCCTCCCCAGGCCGGGAAGACCTGCCAATGAGAAAGAATGCAGGGTCCATCAAGAGGAAATTTGTTCCAAACAATAAAACTGGGTTCAGAAACAAGCCTGGGTCATCACAGAGTCAGCGGGGGGAGGACGGCTGAGATTCCCAGAAGATGCTTACATCCTCAGGAAGGGAGGGCTCCTGGTCTCTACTGCAATACCAACATCTAGGTGACCACAGGTGTCGATGCAGGCTGGAGCCAATACTAAGGAAGGGAGGCATCGGCACTCTGGTCCTTCGGCATCAGATGCAACCTCCACGACAACTAAGAGGTGGGGAAACAGAAAAAGAAGGAAAAAACCCTGACTGTTCAGTATGCCATCCACCACACATTTTTAGAATGCTGCTCTTTGTCTGCAAACATGTCTGCAAGTTCAGAAAGCTTTTTCACAGTTAGAGTGCGATAAGCTTGCTTGATTCTTTGCAAATAAGGTGGCCGACATCAGGGCGGATTTGCAACCAGCACACAGCACAATCTAGGGGGGTTGCTGTGGGACGGTGCGAGATCACTGTGCCTCAATTGTCCTGGAGTTCCTTCAGGCAACTGAAGTTCATGGATGTCATGAGGATTATCCAGAGAGTGCGCCCTACATGCTGTAGTTTGGACCCTGGACCGACCTCCCTAATTTTGGGTTGTAGTGATATAATCGGTCCGGTCCTTGTGCAGATAGTCTGGTGCTCCTTGGAATCGGGTGACTTTCCTAGCTCCCTGAAAGAGGCAGTGGTGACACCACTCTTGAAGAAAGTTACCTTGAACCCAAACTGTTTCACAAACTACAGACCTATCTCTAACCTTCCCTTTATTGGGAAGGTGATTGAGAAAGTAGTGGCAGCTCAACTGGAGGACCATTTGACCATCCATGACATCTATGAACCCCCTCCCATCCGGTTTTCATAAAAGACATAGTACCGAGACAGCGCTGGTTCGAGTGCTCAATGATCTCTTGATGGCGAAAGATCGGAAGAGCCAGTCCATCTTAGTTCTTCTCGATCTCTCTTCAGCCTTTGACACCGTGGATTACGTGGTGTTGATAGAACGCCTGAGGCATATATGTGGAATATCGGGAATCATCTTAAGATGGTTCACCTCGTTCCTCACAGGGAGATCACAAAGCGGACCCAACTGCTTTGTTGTGTGGGGTGTCTCAGGGTTCAGTACTGTCACCCATGTTATTCGCAATGTATATGCTACTCATTGGAGACATTGTAAGAAGGTATGGGCTGATGTTTCACTGTTACACAATGATACCCAGCTACACCTTATTTTGCACCCAACCAGGATGGAGCTCTCTCAGTTTTTAACAACTGTCTGAAAGAAATCCAGGAGTAGATGGATTCTAGCTGGCTGAAGTTGAACTCAGAAAAGACAGAGGTATTGGTTGTGGACCTGGGTCGCCAGATAGGGGGGTCGGGTATTGATGCGCCTTCTGGAATTATTCCTGTCGGCGTTTCTCTCCCGACCTCCGAATGGGTGCGTAACCTGGGGGTGGTTCTTGATGATAGACTAACACTGCAGTTGCAGGTGTCGGCTGTCATCAAGACTTCCTTCTACCATCTCAGGAACAATACTACGATTAGGCATCTGATTCCGTCTGACGATCTTCCAACTTTGGTCCACGCCTTTGTGTGCTCGTGCCTGGACTACTGCAACTTCCTGTATCTAGGGCTTTCAGGGGTTGAAATCCATTGCCTGCAGCTAGTGCAGAACACTGCAGCCCGGCTTTTGGTGGGCTTGAGTACTGTAGATACTGTACCATACTACTCCGGTGCTGCGCAATCTCACTGGCTGCCAATACGGTGGCGGATCACCTTTAAAGTTGGTTTACTTGCTTTCAAAGCCCTACACAGTCAGAGTCTGGTCTATCTGAAAGAACTTCTGGTTCCTTACTGCCCAGAGTGATCGCTCCGCTCGGCTGATGAGGGGTTGCTAGAGATTCCAAGAGTGAATTTGAAATCATCTGGTGCTAGAGCTTTTTCTCATGCTGCTCCCACCCTTTGGAATTCTCTACCCCGTCGGTTACGGGAGTGCACTTCTGTGGAGGAATTTAAGAATGGATTGAAAACTTTTCTTTGGCAAAAAGCCTTCTTGGAGTGTTGATTTGTTTATTTGATTTGACTTTTAACTGTATCAAGCATTATGGAATTTTATAATGGTGGTTTTAATTGTTTTAAACTGTACGGTGCCTTGAAATCAGAAAGGTGCCATATACAAAAAAATTATTATTATTACTATTATTAATAAAGATCCTAAAGATAAACTGGCACAGATGCACAACAGAGCATGCCCATTTTTTGCTTGTAAACAATCTTCCAAGCCATAAAAAGGGAACATGGCTATGAAATATGTCACCATATTCACCAGGAGTAGAAAATATCTTTCTTGTGGAGACATAATTATGAGTTTCGGTATCCGTGAAGTCCATATAATACCCTCAGTGCATTGTTTTTTTACATTTGTGTTTTCCTTAGTTAGGGTTCCTTGTTTATGTTGCCTTTCCCCAAACCAATATTTAGTTTTCATAATTACTTATGACTGGTGTTCCGTAACCGCGTGGCATCAGTTGAGTGAAAGTCTAGAGTGAACCTTTCCATGCTGTGTGTATCTATATTGGCATGCATAAACACAGAGAGTTCTGCCTCCTTGTCACAAACTCACCCAACATCCTCTGGGTGGTCATACCAGTACTTAAGTGGCTTGCCTAATTTATCAACACTTTCATCAACCTAGTCATAACTTACCCAGGCCTGCTCCCTTCAGGTCTCACTGCAGGCTCCTGATCACACAGTGCAAGGCCTCTTGGACTTAGGAACCCTCTGTCACTCCAGATACATGCCCCCCGTATCAGAATTAAGTTTCCTTTTAAGTTGGTGGTGCTCTAAAAGGTGGATCAACAGACTAGCCCATAAAATGGATTGCATGTACTTATTATTATTACCCAGCAAAATGCTGGGATGCATAAGGAAATTATTTGACAGTAGGCAGTGATACTTCCACTGTACAGATCTGCGTTGAGACCCCATTTGGAATACTGTGTACAGTTTTGGAGACCTTACCTGAAGGAGCATAGGGACATGATAGAGACCATTCAGAGAAGGGCAACCAAAATTATACAGGGGCTTCAGGGGCTGCCGTATGAGAGGCGGCTGGAGGTGATAAGCATGTACTTATTTAAATCTAGGAAAGAAGGGGGGGCTATGATAAAAACCTTTACTTATAGGAGGGGTTTAAATTCAGTACCCTTATGCTGAACTATTCACCAAGGTTCCCAACTCAAACATGAGGGGGCATGGATGTAAACTGAGGAGTGGGAGTTTCAGGAGGGATCTTTGGAAGTGCTATTTCTCTGAATGAATTGTGGAGCGATGGAACAAGCTACCTGCAGAGGTGGTAGGAGCTAGGACCTTATCAGCTTTCAAACGTGATTGGGATAAGGAGTACGCTAGGATCAGATTCGGAAGGGACTCTACCTGCTAGGACCCAGGATCACCTAGGGTCTCAGGATCTCAAGGGCAGACTTGATGGACCTTTGGTCTCCTTCTGCCATCACCTTTCTATGTTTCTTATTAAAACGCTAAATTTGCAACATGTACAACAAACTACTGGAGATTACAAATGTAACCCCCCCTACAAATGGGGGTTCCCTAAAAGTCTTCCATGAGCGTGCCTAAATGCTCACTGCCAAGTTGGTGTTCGGCGCTATAGCCGTTTAATTGTTATTGCCAAAGAATGCCTGTGTAACCTCTGTGTACTGTTGCTTTAAGAGCTGCCTAGTTTGCAGTAATAGTTAATCTGGAAGGGGGTCTGAGTGTTGTCATGCTCGAGTCCCGCCCGGACTTCAGATAATCGCTCCGTTTCGGCCATAGCTTATTGCAGCAGGAGCCCTGTTAAAGGTGTAACTGTTTGCTAATCATTTATTAGAGCAGAGATGATATTGTAGTTTGTTCTAACCTGCTTTCTTTGTAGCAAGGACTGTTATGATTCTTTCCACCATCTTGACCCGAACTGCTGATTTAGACCAATCAGTACCTGGGGACTCTAAAATGGAGCCTGTTTGAAAGGGCTATATGGAATACAAGCTTGGGAATTGTAGTTTTGGACTGTTGGCGCCTTTTGTAACTGAAGGGGGAGCTCTTGTTTTGACTGACAACCGAATCAGCCAACTGAACCTTAGGATCTGAGGGAAATCCCCAAGCTGTTTAGGGCAGATCTGAGTTGGAAGCTGAAGGGGCAAGATCTCGAGACAGTTGAGCGGCCGTCAGCGTAGTTTCAAGTGGGAGAATTGTGGAAAGGCCTGCGTTGAGGCCTGCAAGACTGCCTGATACCCTGAGAGGGAGAAGAAAATTGCTTTTGGACTAAATCCGAGGTGGTGAGACTGAAGTAAGCTACTAAAATGCAACCAGGATCAACCTTTAGAAGACCAAAGATTTTGCTGCATGCGATCGACCTGTCAGGAACTCCACCTACTTCTGAACTCCCAGTCTGTGCAGAGACTTTGCAATCGTGACTGGAGCGCAGTTTGCCTGGTGTTGTAGAACCCTTTACATATAAATGTGCTGTTTGATGATAGTAGGTTGTGTTGTGTTTCCCCACTGTGCGAACTGTGTTCTGCTTGCTGGAAGCTGTATCCTGCCCAAACGGACTGAATCCGCTGTTAGTTCCATGCGGCTGGGCCTTGCCATGAGGGCCCTGCCAGACTACCCTACTGCACAGAGAAAAGCCATCGATGAGAGACCTACCTGGGGATCAGCCCCCTGCTCCACGTTTGAACAGGAATGATGCCTCGGCGAATCGTGTGGGCCGTGCTTCTCCAAGCACTCCAGAGAATCCGCCTGCTCTCTGATTTTCGTCCATCCTGTGTCCAGTCTGGGGTATCGTGAGTAACCATCAGGGTAGCTCCCTGCAACTCCAGTTTAATTTAAGCATGTCATCTGATTGCTTTGTTGTTTCTCTTTCTTCACGAACCAAGCCATCTGGCTCCGGATTACAAATAGTGTGTTGTGCAAGTTGTTTTTCCATCACAGGGCTCCAACCAGCTGCAACACCGTCCTACCCCGGGCAACAGTCCTGGCTAGCCCACCTTTCCCTCACCTAGGTACCCAGAGAGTGTGACTGTGTTAGGGACTCTGAATGCATGCACAGCTGTGTGACTGATAGGGTATTTAAGCTAATTAACCTGATCATGCCCCTCCCTTGTTCAAATCCCCTGAATAAATCAGATCTACCTTTTCTGTATTCAACCAGACTGTGGCTCCAGTTTGTGCTCAAAATAGTCTACCGTTGCCATTTGCTCTGTCTAACCTTGTTTTACAGGGGGTTCCCAGGGTCGAACCGGAGAAACCTGCCTGGTGGTAAGTGCAAATTGTGTGGGTACATGCAAGGTGTATCAGGGGTATTGCGACAGTAATTATTGTGTACTGTTTTGGCCACTAGCAGGGAGAGAGGGGGGTTACAGTGTCCCAGAGGGCTGTGCCTAGGCTAGTTTGATCACTACCATCCATGACCTCTGAGTGGAGGCACCCGTTTCAGAACTCAGACTCCTTAACCTGCTACTAGCCCAGCAGGCAGGGGTAGTAGCCCTTGGGATAGCGCCACCTAGGTGTTACACAAAGAACGCAAGAGAATCAGCAGGTTTTAAACACAAAAGTACAAATGGGAAAATGCCAACTAAACTGACTTTACCCTAAGACCTTAAAAGAAATGTGTCACTGCATACAGTGGAAATTATCATCTGCTTAAGCATTAGCTAATATGTGTCCCTTTTCTTCATGCACACAATCACCTTAGTTTGGAGTAGTGTTTCTCAAACACAGGACGATAAAGGGACCTATCCTCCTGCACCCCACTTAAAACATTGGCTGGGAGCTCCCATAATGCAGTAGGTTTTGTCTCATCCCACTCCTTTCTGTGCAATGCCCTCTCTATTATCTCATGCTTTCCCAAAATTGTCTAGAGAGACCATTCCCCCTGTATCCTTAAATGTAACTGAGGCTAGTTCTTCAAAACAACCACTGGTTAATGGTTTCCCAGCTAAAGCCCATCGCCTTAGCTAGATGATTGTGAGGGCTAGCTTGAGTCATAGCAGATAGTCTTCTGTTTACTGCTAACACCCAGGTGACATAAGTCTTTTGTTTACTACTAACAGCCAGACAATGTAACTGCTACTTTTGCTTCCTCCTCATTGACTTTAATTTTCTACTATTAAGATTGTTTTCACCATTATCAAAAAAACATTGTCCCGTGCAGCAGGTATTTTACCTGTCAATAATATTGCCCCAACCGGCCTTACCTTCCTCCTTTTGTCCCCCTCTGTTCCCACCTACTCCCTCTATAACTTTGACCCTCTCCCTCCCTACATGAAATCATCTGCAGGCCAGTCTGCTTTCTGCTTCTGATTCCATAAGTTCACTTGCCCCGCTATCCGCTCTGCTCTTTTTTCCTCAGCTCTCTCCTGCATGACTTTTTGACTCACTCCTGTAACTGCTCTTGACTGCATTCTTGACCAGGCATTCAACCCCTCAACCTTTCCCCTTTTATGCAAACACCAGCTTAGCCTAGATATGCACACTCAGTTGTTGTTGAAACTGCTTTCAATGCACTTGTACATTGGTCATACTGTAGCTAACATATGTTTGTTTCCTACAGTATGTTTATGTTAGCCTCTCTATAATAACTGTAACTTATTTTATATTCTGTATTTTATTTATTAAACATTTAGGCCCAGATATTCAAAAGGGTTGCGCCATGCGCAACAGGGTTGCGCGTGCGCAACTCCAAAAATGCGCCATTCTGCGATATTCAGAAGGGGCCAGTTGCACCACCAAAAACATGCTGAGCAACAGCGCAATGGAAATGAAGGCATGCGCAACCGAAGGGGGCGGGTCCATGCATAAAGTGCGCAATGCGATAATCGAACACTTGCGCAATGCGCAAGAGTGGCTCAGCCGGAAGTTGCGCAGGTAGCGGAATTGAGCCAAAATAAAAAGGCTCAAGGAAGTGGCGCAAGAACCCTAGCAGGCCGCAAACTGGGGGAGAGAGACAGAGAGAGAGAGAGAGAGACAGGAGCTGGAAGGGCAGAGAGGGACAGTGGGTCCAGGAGGACAGAGAGGCCAGTGGGGGGTGCCCAGAGCAGTGGAAGCGGCAGTGGGGGCAGTGGGGGTAACACAGGAACAGCAGCCGGGGAGGCAGAAGCCAGGGAGATGGACAGTGCCAGCTTCCACATGGAAGCTGTAATGAGGGGGGTGAGACACCATGCTGCAGGGGGACGTGGCCGCGGAGGAGCCCGTCGGCGGTATGCCCCCGACAGGCGGTATCGTGCCCGCATCAGCTTCAAGCTGTACACAGACGTCGAGATTGTGGGCCAGTACCGCCTGAACAGGGCAATACTGAGACGGCTCTGCGAGCTGTGCAGTGATGTGATGCAGGCACCCTCACGACGGAGTCACGCTCTGTCCGTGGAGACCAAGGTGACAGCCTGCACGTGCCTGCTCACCACGGGCACCTTCCAGAGGCCAACAAGGGACACCACAGGCATTACACAGTCGGCCACGTCACGCATCCTCACCCAATTCCTCAGCGCACTGCTGCCTCATGCTGCGGAGTACATCCATTTCCCCAGCACCGCGGCAGAGCGTACAACAAACATGCAGGAGTTCCACAGGGTATCACGTATGCCTGGCATGCTAGGGGTCATAGACTGCACCCATGTGGCCATTCGCACGCCACCTGGCCCCGACGGCCAGGCATGAGAACCGAAAGGGTTTTCCAGTGTCAACTGCCAGGTGGTGTGTGATGCCACTGGGCATTATCAATGTCTGTGCCACACACCCTGGCGGAGCACATGATGCCTTCATATGGCACCAGTCTGCACTGTGCCATCGATTCGAGTGGGAACATCCCCATGGGTCATCTAGTGGGTGAGTACACATGTATGGAATGCAAACTCTGGGCAAGGGTGGGAATGACACAGGTGCCATGGTAGTGGCACACAAGGATATGGGCAATATGGACCTGACATGACACTGATCTCCACTATCTCACACAGGTGACTGCGGATACCCTCCATCCCTGGCTGCTCACACCGTGCGGCGCCCCACGACCCCAGCGCAGCTATGCTTCAATGAGGCACATGCCACAACACGTAACATCAGAGAAGCGGGTGTTTGGGATGCTCAAGGCACGCTTCGATGCCTGGACACCTCCGTAGACCTACAGTACAGCCCCAAAAGGCCTGTGGGATATTCCTGGCCTGTTGCATCCTGCACAACATGGCCAAAGACCATGGGATAGCCGTACAGGTC
This sequence comes from Neoceratodus forsteri, assembly GCA_016271365.2. Classification (NCBI taxonomy): domain Eukaryota; kingdom Metazoa; phylum Chordata; order Ceratodontiformes; family Ceratodontidae; genus Neoceratodus; species Neoceratodus forsteri. Next base: position 952,718,441 of record CM028136.1, read on the forward strand.
CAAGAGGGACAGCGATGGGGACGCCAGTGGCGCCGGTGATGTTAGTGATGAGCAGCCCCCTAGGGACGGAGGGACCCCCGACTGACCCGGCAGGCCCAGCTGCACCGGGACACCATTGCAGAAGAGCACTCGCCCAACACAGGTAAATCAAGGAGCGTGTGCAGGCAACACTGTCCATGCATGAACCACAGGCACACAGGGGAACACACGTGCATGAAGGTCAGGGAGTTGAAGGTTCCAGGCATACCAACACACCATCAGAGAGGGTGAGCACTCATATGGACACACACACACACACACGGCAGCATACATGGGCAGCAGCACAGCACTGCAGAAATGACATTGCCAACACACAGCACCACCAACCACCCCCACCACCTGGACTGTCCACGTCGTGTGTCAGGACCTGGGCACCCTGCACCTTGGTGTACAGTGCAATGCAGGCATCATCATGCACACGCACCTGTGGACAGCAGTTGGGAGTGTGCAGGTGGTCCGTGTGTCAGCTTGGTGAGCAGAGCACCCAGCAGTGCACTGCCCACCATGACACACATTGCACACAGGGCAGCACCAGACAGGGCCTGCACTTGGAGACAGCTCAGTCAGGTAGCACTGTCCCACGGCCACCACGGATGCGTGGGTGGCCCGCTGTGGCCCAGCAGCACTGGTAGGCTGAGCAGAGGGCCACATCGGGTGGCGCTGGTGCACCACCAGGGGTCCCACTGCGAGGCGACCTTTCCCCGCACAGAGGTCTGCATCCTGCCAAACAAACCTTGCATAAGGGTTGTCGGGATGCCCACAGCAGAACCCAGGCCGACAGGCCTGGTGTCCATTCGACACCGGAACGGGAGTGGAGCGCACTGTGTGGGGTGTGTGGTACAGGGGCACCTGACAGTGTGGCCAATGCGTCCGCGACAGAGACCACTGCCTGGGTCAGCCTGTCAATGGCAGCGGTCACATCCGTCCGCATAAGGACCAGCTCGGCTCGGTCCCGAGCACACTCCCTGCTATGCCGCTCCACGGACACAGACAGTGCCTCCACGGACCTTGCAACCCGCCCCTGCAGCTGTACCGAGTCCTGCAGCAGGCGGGTGTGCGCGTCCAATGGGTACTGTGCCCCAATGGCATCGTGACCCCCAGGGTGTGGACGGTCCTGGTGCACAGCACCCCTTGAGGGTGGGCGCTGTTTGCCAGGACCAGGTATGGGCGGATCACAGGGTGGTGGACATGTGCCACTGCTTGACACTGTACCCCCAGACCTGGTGTGTGACTGCTGCCGCCGCCCCTCCAACTGCTGAGCCCCCAGGTCCACCTGTTCCACCTCCGTGCTGACAACAGTGCCAGACACCTGCACAGCCACCGGTGCTGCCCCACCGGTGCTGACAGGCACAGCCTGGGACTGTGCCAGCATGCTGGTACACAGGTGTGAACCAGGAAGGCCCAGGGGCACGTGCTGGCCTGCCATGTGTCCATCATGGGACACACACCTATCACTGCCCATTGCAGGCCTGCTATCATCAATGGTGCAGGTGCGTGCCACTGCCATAGGCACAGCATGCTGGCATACCTGCATGCCAGACTGCTGTGACACAGGCTGTGCACCCCCTGCACCCGTATCACTGACACCGGAGTTGTTGGCCCAGCGTGCATGCTGCTTCAGTGCCTGCAGGCTGGTGGCAGAGGTGGATGGTCCCTCCTCCACGTCCAGCAGGTCTGCATCACTGTCTGGACCCACCACCACCACCATCTCCTGAAGAGCAACAGGATCTGTAACAGAAAGAGAGTACATGTGAGTGCATGTGAACAACAGCCCCCCAACAACACCACCATGTCATACCGTGCAGTGATGGGCTTCCACCTGTCTGGAATCCTCCACCTGAGTACGCCCGCAATGGCACTCGGCTGCATGGCGCAACCAGTGTCTCCTCTGTAGGGGTCAGCTGCAACACCACTGGTGAGCCCTCACCAGTGCCAGCACTGTGCCGCCTGAAGGCTGCCACCTTCTCCTTCAGCCTCCTGCGGTCAGTCCCCATTTTCTTCTTGCATTCCTGCATGGGCGCTGGTGGCTTCCGTGCAGGTTGACGCCGAGCTACCCCTCCCATGCAGCTGCACGTTCCTGAGGGTGCCTCCATCCACTCACTAGTGGCTCATCCTCCAGGTAGGCCTGGAAGAGGCCTCGTCTCTGCCGCGTGAAGTTCGGCCTCCTCCTCGCCCGCCGTCCACCCTCAGCTTGGCTCTGGTCAGTCATGGTGATCTGTATGGGTGGAAGTGGACACCTGTCACTGTGCAGTCGACAGCATTTCCCCATGAGCATAGCTGCCGGCCCGGGGGGGGCGGAAGCCCCCCACGTTTCCACTCCAAATGGCAGATACTGATCGAAAGGGTGCCCTTTGTCCCTTTCTAAGTGCCCTTACATGCTCAGCCCCCTCAGCCTTTATCATCCTCCGCCCATGAGCATTGTCCTGAGCATCACACAGCATGTAACTCACCTCACCTGCAGTAACCAAATCTGGCCAGCACAACCCACTGTCGCATTTTTATAGCGCAACACATGCAAATGAGGTGTGGCGCAACTTTAATGACATGCTAATCACGCCACTGCGCCCTTTGAATGGCTGATCACATGATTTGCATATGTCGGCTGAATATCGCGTATTTGCGCTTTGCTCAATACGGAAGGTCCGGCTGAGCCAATGGCGCAGGTTTGTGGCTGTGTGCCACACTGCATTGCGCATGCCCAGACAGCTTACGCATGTGTCTATCGTGCTGCAGACCTGCTGAGCGCGATAGGCGATTCAGACCATGGCCACCATTGTGCCAGTGGCGCTACAGCACTGGGCACTATATGGCGCTGTGGCACTACTGCGCGATAGTCCACTGTGGCACTGGTGCTCAGCTTGGCGTCGCGCAGGATGCCTCTCGTCCCTATGGCGCTGTGCGTGAACTTGCGTCATTGCCGTGACCTTGTGTATGCCCTCTGACCCTGGCGCTGTTGGCATGCCATGTACGTCCTTATTGCGCTGTCTGGTGACAGTGCCATGTAAAATAGACGGCGCTTGTTCAACAGCGCGATTGGAGCCTGTGGTGGTCTATTGCGCAACAACTCCACGTGGGGTTACGGCGCAGCGGGGCGCCATATTGCCTGCTGTAAAGTTGGTGCCATGGCTAGGAGGAGGGCGGTGTCCTGGAACCAGCTTGAAGTGGCCAACCTGGTGGCCCTGGTGGAGCCCCACTGTGAGGCACTGTATGGTGAGGCCCCCCTCACCATGCCTAGGACCCACGTGTGGCAGCAAGTGGCCACTGACCTGGTGGAGGTCACTGGCCGGGGCCGGTCTGCTGAGCAGTGCCGGCACTGGTACAGTGACCTCCGCCGGAGGGAGCCGGAACTCTTGACGCGGCTGCGTTCACGTGCCAGGTGGGGCGTGGTGCCTAGGCCAGGTGAGTGTACCATCTATGCACCTATATTCTCTGTAGGGGTGTGTGTGTGCTTGGGTAGCTGTGCATAGGTGCCGGCTCAGACACGGTTGGCTGTGTCAGTGTGTGCAGCTGTGCGATGGATGGTTATGGCTGTGTGGGCAGGCACTCTCACTGGGGCAGGGGGCACTCTGCTTTTGAGTCACACTGATGATTGTCTCAACATATGTCTCCCACAGGCCGGAATCTGAGGACGCAGGGCGACGGTGATGTGGGCCATGCCAGGGCCCCGGTGCCGGGGGGTGTTGTGCCCCAGCAGCAGCAGCAGCAGAGCCAGCTGCTGGAGGAGTGTGAGTATCATTACTTCATGGATGCTATTGCATGCTGGGGTGGGGGGCAAGACCACCAGCCATGCCCAACACAACCATGCAGGAAAGGGGAGGTCATAATTCCACTATACAAGACACTGGTGAGGCCCCACCTGGAGTACAGTGTACAGTTCTGGAGACCATACCTACGTATGGACATGGACTGGGTAGAGAGGGTTCAGAGGAGGGCAACACGGATGGTGCATGGATTGCATCACAAGTCCTATGACGACAGGTTGAAGGAACTGAACATGTACTCCCTGGAGGAGGGAGGAGTGGGGATATGATGGGGACATACAAGTATCTTACAGGGGAACAGAGTGCAGGAAAACAGTATTTTTAAGCTGAAAGATGTTCCAGGACTAGAGGGCATGGGATGAAGTTGGAGGGGACGATTCAGAGGAAACATGAGAAAGAATTTCTTTACAGAACGGGTGGTGGACAAGTGGAACACCCTGCCAGAGGAAGTGGTGGGGGCTGACTTGGTCACGGATTTAAGAATGCATGGATAGACATAAAGGAATTCTGGAGGTCAGGGTAAGGGCAACAGACTTATAGGAAAACAGAGTGAACTTACAAGCTCAAATGGGCAGACTGGGTGGGCCATAGGCCCTTATCTGCCGACAACTGTCTATGTATCCATGTATGTAGGCACGCATCAGGTGACATGCATCACTGTGCAGTATCACAGCACGTCTGTGTATGCGTCACTGGTGGTCCAGGCATGCACTGGGCACATAGCTGTGTAACTGGCATCGCACCACGCTGCCACGCCACTTGCCGCCTAGTTTGTACTGTGATTGACGTGGGCAGTGTGTGTCGGGCGGTGGTAGCGTGATAGCTGGTGCCGCCTGTTTGTGATGGCTATGTGCATGTTCACTGTGGGTGGGTGTATGCCATCACAGGTGCGGGACATTGGGCTATATGGCTTGCAGGTTGTGTGGTGTTCAGGTTGTGGTCAGTCACAGCCATTGACTGTGTTCCCATTTTCCTAGGCCTCGGGTGCTGCGGAGGATGGAGAGGGATGTCAGGGCCATCCGCCAACTTGTGGGGCAGAACGCTGATATCCTGCACTTTATTCACCGTCATGGTGTGCAGAGGAGGTGGCACAGACCTGCAGGACACCAGCAGGAAGACAGGCAACCAGCTGGGCCATGATTTCTCCACCCTTCCCACTTCTCCCATCCCTACCACCCTGCCTTCCCTCTCCAAGTTTGTAATCCCTACCCCTTGACCAACCCAACCTTGTACCCATCCCCCCTTGTAAATAGTTGGACTTGTTTCTATACTGTTTGTTGTTGTTTAATACATTTTTATATGTTTATATGAATAATGTGTTGGTCTGTGATTTGCAGCTGCCTATGGGTGCCCAGTTGCAGGGGTGTACATGCCATCTGGGCTGGTATGGTCCTGGGTATGTGTGTGTGTGTGTGTGTGCATGTGTGTGCATGGGGAGGTATCTCCAGCATGGCAGTGACTTTCGGTTGGTCTTGCCATCTGCTGCCACCCACTGCTGGGTGCACAGGGTGTGTCTGGCTTGTAGGCTTCTGTGTTGCACGGGGCTGACGAGTGCTGCTGGGGCTGCATGGTTTCTGCAGTGCCAGTCACTGCACATGGGTGGTGTCCTGGGGTCACAGTGCAGGGTGTGCTGTGCGTGCAGGGGGCTGATGTGCACTGTGGTTGTCGACCCCTGTGGTGGCACTCTCCGCCTGCCAGTGGTTGTGCTGGGGTGTCAGGGCTCTGCTATGCTTTGTTGGCTTGTCCCCATGGGCACGTGGATCATCCGTCCCACCCCAGTGATGCTGTGCTTGGGGTGTGCAGGTGTGGTGTGGGTTCTGCAGTGTGTTCCTGTGCCCATGTGTGGCATGGCTGGCGGTGGGCTCCAGCCTGCCTCCCTGGATGTGCAGTTCCATTGCTCTGGGGGGGAGCTGTGCTTGCGCTATTGCACCTCTGGAATGCTCAGCTGAGCTTCCCTGGTTGCTCCATAGCGCAACATTTTGGCTCAGCTTCTCCTTCCTGGTTGCGCGATGGCGCAGTATGTGCGATATTCAGACGTTGGTTGCTTGCGCAATTTGCTCTGCTCCATGCTTGAATATCGCACCTGTTGCGTATTTGCGCAACTGGTTTGTGCTTGCTCCTGCTGTTGCGCTACTTTTGAGCGCAGTTTGAATATCTGGGCCTTAGTCATTTGTGTTCTATATTCCATCTTCCCTTCCCCCTGGACCCATCTGAAAATTAGCTGTTACCAGCTCAGTATGTCTTTCCTGGTAAAACTTTTAACTAAATAAATGAATAAATAAATGCATGCATACATTAAATAAAATAAATAATACTAATAAAGACAGAACAGAGAAAAGACATTTGTAATGCCAGTTCCACTTCTGTATGTCAGAATATCAAAATCAAGTCCTACAAAGAAGCTGTAGAATTAAAGTGGTCCCACAGGGGACTGGCCTCATACTTCAGTAAGGCACTCTAGTAGTGCATGCAATATTACCATTTACATACAGTGGGTGTGGGGCTGTGTTTACTTCTTTATTTTTTAATTTAAATTTTATTGGCCCAATCTCATTGAGCTTGCACTTGTGTCCGGCGAAGCCAAGGTAGCAAGAGTTACAAATCTTGCCACAGAAGTTACCATAACAACAGTTATAAGGTAAACAGTGCAGTACATAAACCACATGGGGTGGCATTTTCCAAGCTACGCATCCATTTTTTCGAATGGGGGAGCAGAATTCTGCCTAGGAAGTTAGACCCCCAAAAGGGTTGTGCAACTTTCTGGATTGAACTCCACAACTGCTTCGGAAAAATGGACGCGAGTCTCACAGCAGCAGCAAAAATTTCCATAAACTGCGGGAAAAGTCAAGAATGAATCCAGATGTCTGTGAATAGGATGCAGACATGTGGGTGCATCTGCATAGATGCAGCACGTGTCTGAAATACAGACACAAGGGACCTGCATCCAGCACTATGAAGATCAAGCCCACAGTGCTTTTCATAATTCTAAAATGTTGCCATAAAAATACAAATAACATGCAGGTCTAGTAAACTGATATATATTTCAAACCTCAAGAATTCAGTCTGTGCTCTGAATCATATTACCAACTTTTAATCATGCCTGGAGTTCTTTTCACAGTGGCGTTTTTTTTTTCTGGATTTGTCCTAAGCACTGACATGGTAGTGAGTTTTACACGAGAGGACCAAAACAATAAAATGTTTTCCTCCCAAAGTTAGTTTCGATTCTTGGGACAGATGGCTACAAACTCTCTGCACCTCAAACAATGGAATTAACACTGTGTATTAAAAGACAGCTAGCAGGATGATCAGGGTACTGTCCCATTTAACGTCTGAAAGTGAACTGCGCAGTATATGCACGTTCCTTCGGTTATCTACTGAAATCTAATCCGAATGCAGGTGGAGTTCACAAAGATGCACATTAAAAGGGCAGCCCAGTGTTAATCTTGGTTTGTTTATTTTTTTATTTTATTTATTTTTTTGTTAGGCTGTCTACATTTTTTAAAGCTTAAGCAGGAGTACAGTTGTTTACTATATAATGTCTAACTCATCTATGACTGCCAACATTTGAGATTAAATTACTTTAAACAGAGCATCTCTATAAACAATTTCTCTATTTTTGTACAAGAAGCCCGTTCTAGCACATAACCTTTTATTAACAGATTCAGTGTGCACTGCCTGTGATAATTCTTTGTCAAGCCAGAGGCCAAAGTACTTGCAGTACTCAACTTGATCTATTGTAATGCTATCCTGAGCTTTCATAATAAACACGTTTTCTACTGCTTAGAACCCTTGTTCCCAAAATGCATTATCTTTTATTTTCCCCACATATAATATGTTTATCTGCAACCAGAAAACTCTACAGTTCGTTAAAGCCCTGCTATTGTGTGTACTGAACTCATGGTACTAGTTTCATACTTGTATAACTAATAGTCATCCATATATAGGCAAAATTTCTGATTGTCAGTGGCTAGCGAGCTAAACATTTTATTAAAATGGTTTACATAATATTGGGACCTATGCACTTTTGGGCCCGATATGTGCTGGTAGGGGCATGTAAATTCATGGCTCCTGCAAGATGTGCGGGGCCTGTATGCACAACACCCAGCCGGCCCGATGTGTGGCTTCATAGGTCCATGCATGGGACAGGGCCAGCTGGGGGGACAGACCTGGCTCAGATCATGGCCGGAAGCCCTGACCAGCCTCTCAGAGGATCCCCTTCTCTGCAGGAGCAGGGGATCATGGGATCATGAGACATGGCAGCTCGCATACAGATTGCCATGTCCCCTACAGCCCACCTGTTTTTTTTTGTTTTGGCAAACTGTGTTCTGCAGCCATCATCCACCCCCAGTCCTCTGTGGCATGGAGTGAGACTAGGATCCATGGGTGCAAGACGCTATGCAGCAGTCTGGATGGCAGCTGGGTGGGTGCGCACCCTTTGTGGCAGCTCTCTGGCTGGTGCACCGGGAAGCCCCTCTGACACTGGCCCAGTGGAATGTAACTTGCATTGTGTATGCCGCATGTTGCCAGTCCAGCGCAGGCATGCCCACAGCCCACCTCCTGCCCGAACCAGCCATACAACTGCATAGGATCCAGTGTGGGCTGTCTTGATCTGGGATGCACAGAAAGCATCCAGCAGCTGGAAACCCAGGAAGTGTTATATCCAGCGCTATGCACTGCACATTATGTGCATAGGACAGGGGCCCTTTCTGGAAAGGTCCCGTTGTGAATAAAAGGGGACCTAGGACTGAGATACCTGAGATATCCCTTTGGATGCTAGTCCTATCTCAGACCTAAAGCTATGAATTGATACTGTACATACTGAGATCTGTTTAAGTAGTAGTGGGAAAACCATGTTAAGGCTTGGAGACAGCCTCCAAGAAGGGCAAGTTTGTGGCTCCACTGTGTCAGACGCATTGGATAAGTATTGTGGATAGGATTCTCAAAGGACTTATGCTCTGTGCAGCTCAGATACCCTGGCACAATTGAGATGCACTGAGCACCAACAGTGGTATTCACAGAGGATGTGCCACAGGATGCTTCCAGCACATCCCCTCTATGAATATCACAGATGCACCCAGCCCTGGGTGCACCAGTGCAACCCCTAGGTGGGTGTTGCCCTGGATGCACCAACGTAACCCCCAGGTGGGCTGGGGAAACCAATGAGGCAGTGCAACTCACGATGCGCTGCACCCAGTGTAGCCATTCAGAGACAACAATATGCAAATGGGGCCAATAGGCATGCAAGGCACTATGGGGCCATTTGCATGTCATTTTGGCCCCATCTGCATGTGCCCAGTAGGACCGTGCCAAGCAGAATGCACTGGGCACCCTGCAATGTCAATGGGCCATACACAGCCCCAGGGGGAAAGTCTGCATTCCCCACCCATCCCCAGCCCAACCATTGGCTGTGAGGATGCCCAAGAATGTGCCCCGGAGGTCCAGTGGTCCCCCCTCCTTGTCGGAACCCCCATTTAGTATGATGCATCTTGTGGCAGTAGGTCCATGTACACAGCATCCCCCCACCCTGCCCATAGTCCAGGGTCCAAGCCGCACCCCGCGATGGCAAAGACATGTACATAGAATCCCCCCACCCTGCCCATAGTCCCGGTGTAAAACCACACAGTGTGGCAGTGGCTTCCTGTACAAAGTACCCCACTTCCCACCCTGACTTGCACACACTGTTGATGGCCCTTCGAAATGCCCCCCCATCGTTCCAGCAGCCCCTCACCCATTCAGGCACCTTCTACCCAACCCACTCCTCCATCCCAGCAGGTCCCAAAGGTCGGCAGGCAGCACAACCCACTGCATACCACCAAGGGCTGCCTGCCAACAGAGCTGTCTGAGACTGACAGCTATTATACTACTGAAAGTCCATTGGTGGACCCTGTCAACCAATGGGCTTGCAGTGAATACTGTAGACTATCATTCACAACTTTGTGACTGACAGAATACAGTACACAATGCAAGCCCATTGGTCAGCAGGTTCCACCAATGGGCTTACAGTACTGCTGTAGCTGTCACTCACAGGCAGCCCTGTTGTCAGGCAGCCTTGGTGGTATGCAGGTGGGTTGCGCTGCCCACCGACCTTCAGGACCTGCTGGTATGGAGGGAGTAGGGTGGGGAGAGGGTGCCTGAGTGGGTCAGGGGGTGGGGGTCCACTGGACCACCAGGGATTATTCAGCAGCTCTGGTCCCTCTGCAATTGGGTTGGACTGGGCAGCATGGGGGTTGGTGCATTATACAATTCCGCCGCAGTGAGATGCATAATAATACTGCCTCAGGCAGGGAGGGGGGTTCACGGATTCCTCCTCTACCACTGAAGTGAGCAGTATATTGACAGAGACTCATGCAGGGAGAGGGGTATTTATGTACAGGGTCCACTGCCGCAGGGTGCAGCTTCCAGAACGGGGGTTCGGGCAAGATGGGGAGGCACTCTGTACTGGCAGGGTGGGCAGCTGCCGTGCTGCTGTCTACAGTACAGCAGCCTGCCTGTGGGTGGCCACCCACTTAAGTCTACTTGAAATCGACTTATCTTTGGGAGGCGCATCTCCGGACTTGCCCCGGGGATGAGCCTCCAGGTAGGCTGTGAAAGGGGTTGCACACCATATGCATGGGCATACCCCTGCATTAACCCTACCACATAGATGCGCCGTGACATCATTTTGGGTGGTATACGGTACATCTGCGATGTGTTGGCACATCAGGGATGCACTGGCGCATCAGCCCCCTGCCAGAATTGCGCCAGTGTGCAAGTCAGGGATGCACCAGCACATATCAGATGTGCTGGGCGCATTCCTTTTGAGAATCCTGCCCTGTATCTGTCTTCTGACCTATGTTTTCAGCAACAGTAATGTAACAACAAACTCTGCAGAGAGCAGAAAATGTGTTGATTTTTATGAAATCCCAATTGAGACTTGTCTCAGATATTGACCTGTGCAAAAAAAATAGCTTAACTGTTAACTTACAAAAAGTTTTCAAGGCTTTTTATACAAGTTTGGCCTGTAATTATTTAAAAACACCTATCGGCATGACTTAGACGTGTTTCCATGTACTGGAAAATTCCACAATGGACAAACTGAGGCTGAAAATATAAGTTAATAGTTTGTAAATAAGAAAAGCTATATTTAAAAAAATGAATTCAAAAACAGCCCACCGCACTTGTGGTTCATGTAAGCTCATAAAATAAAACTGAAAAAAATGACTAATACATTGAAGACTGTGTTTACCAGGAATTACAATACAGTTTAACTGTTTTGTGAATAGCTTTATTTTAGGGCCCAGTTCATGTTGTCTACCAATAAGAATAACAGATAAATTCTTACCTAGAACTGGAAGAACTTGATTGACGTTTAGCCACGCCTTAATGAAGGGGTAGATGGCGATCAGCAGTCCTGTAATAAAGTTAATATTTAATATTAGAGACAGGCAGACGACTGGTTATGACTGGTTTTGACTGACCCTTATTAGTAGCTATCACAAGCAAAGTGGCAAAAACTCCACTTCTTAATATTGTTTATAAAATGGGTCCTTAAAATCCTGTAATATCATTGGTCAAAAAACATCACATAACCAATGATTATTTTCTGACAACTGCATACCTCACATGAACTAAACAAGCTTTAACAAATAATTCTCATTTTGCAAGTGAGATAACACACTCCTGAATGAGCAATCATAGGAGAATGATTTACTTCTCAGGTGGTTGTGATATTTGGCTATGTCTCAGGCCTAACAACCACCCAAGGTGTGCACTATCCCCTTATAACTGCAAAAAAGGATGAAATCAGTAGCTAAAGCATGGCACATGCTCAAGGTCAGACAAGAACAAGCCTCTGGGAGAAACATCAGGCATCACGTGATGTGTCTACCATGAATGAAATGCATTTTCGCTGGTGAATAAATGCACTTTTTTCACTTTTGCACTCTAAATAAATCAAGTACATAGAGCAAAATGATATTCTTTGTCTGAGACTGAGTGTGTGCCACCCTATAGCTACTGGTGTGATCTGTATTTTTGCAGTTCTCATTTTGTTATATTATTAAACTGCCATGGTAACATTTCGTGATGTGCCCCCTGCTCGCTTTCAGTGGGACCCTGCCTGTTTCCCTTATCACTACATATCCTGTTATGTGTTATTGCTTAAATACTGTAAGGGCATCCCATGTACAGCTGCTGAAATGAAAAACTGATGCAGTACTTACTTTTGGTGTCACTTGCCTCCAAAGTTGAACAACACGAGAGTGAGCTTCCCGCGTGCAGGAGAGGTCAAGAAACATAAACAGACGTACAGCATAATGCAAAGACTGAAAGAAACAATACTGAATGGACAGTTTAACTTTGGAGGCAGGCAATATTGAAAGTAAGTACTGCATCAGTTTTTCATTTCAGTAACTGCACAGAGGATGTCCTTGGCAAACAGAATACCAAAAAATGACACTTCAGAAATACATGGGGATGCTGTGAGAGACGTTTGTATTTCAGGTGCTTCACTGTTTTCTGATCATGGCACAAGAACATCTTTCACAGCGTCACACCAATTTTCATATCTGGAACTGAAAGCGAGTAGTCTGGGCTGCAGCTCGCTATAGCATCTGTGCAGTCCGAAAGAGAACATTTTTGAAAAGACCATAAAAAGGTGGAACTCTTCATTTCTGGGGTTTGTATTTCCACTTATCACTTTGTCTTCCCCACAGACACAAGAAGCTACCAGTTCTTGAACTCCCACATGGAGATCTATTCTCTGATTTGACTCTTCACATCACTGGGAGGACAGATTTCTGGGTGGTATGGGGCATTGTGGGTAAACATGGTGTGAAGAGAAAAAAGGGAGTATAATTTTAAAAGTTTATGTCTTTATTGAGGAGGTTAAAAGTATGTCCAAATGAAGATGTTTTACTCAAGGAGCCATTAAACAGGGTCATTGGACCCACAGAGATGTCACCTGCCCTTTAAGGCAATTATGAAACCTTTTTATTTCAATGGGAGTTAAATGGGAGAGCCAGCAGCATTTGAGGACATCTTATTTAACAAAGAGTGCCTCAAGTGCTGTAAGCTGTAATTGAACAACCACTCAAAATTCTGCATTTTCTCATCCTTACATGAACTCACACTTGAACTATGCACCCACCACACTTAAAGGACACCTAATGTCAAGAGTTCCCTATAGATTGCTAGTGCATGAGGAAATATCAGGTGTGCCGCAGAACAAAAAGTAGGAATTTAATTTGATATACAGATCAGAGTAAGTTAGACAAACTGCCAGGATTCATGTACAGTAGTGAGCCATCGTCTTTCAGATGAGACGTTAAACCGAGGTCCCATCTGCCTGGATTGGTTGGTAGTTCAGGGGGATGTTAAAGATCCCATGGCACTTATCGAAAAGAGTCGGGGAATTTCCCTGGTGTCCTGGCCAAATTTCCCTCATTCACTAAAAATACCACCAAGAGCTTAACCTGGTTCAAGGTCAGTTGGCATTCATCTGTATCCCCCTCCCCCGGGTCGTGCCCGAAATTAGGCAGGATTTGTCTAGTGCACTTACCCGGTCAACAAAAACTAATGCGTGCTAGCCAAGCAACCTATGCTAACGGACCTGTAGGATCATCCCATAGTGTCCTTACTTCCTCAATATGGTGTTTGACCCATTGTGCATAGGACCCATAGATTGGTTTATTAATAATGTATTTCTAGCGTACCTCTCAACGTCTCAGCGTTAAAATGCATGGCACTGGCCTTTGAAATTCAGAGCAAATGGCCAGAATATGGAGTATGTTCTTAATTTTAAAGAATAATATGTCTAAGAATAGTGGGCCCCATATGATTAGTGTTAAGGAATGTTTCTATCAATTTAGTTAAGCGTTTTAATAACCTGTGTGTCCAGAAATAGCTCTAACATTATGAAGACAGTGTCAGTGGCTCAGTAGGTAGCACACTCGCCTCTGAGGCTGGGAAATCAGAGGGCTGTCAGTTCAGTTCCTGCGTCTGGCACTTGGGTTAATATCCCAGTACTGACACTGTAGTGCAGCATGAGAGGGGTGCTGCACTTCTGAGGTGCCGTCTTTCAGATGGGACATTAAACTGAGGTCCCATCTGCCTGGATTGGTGGTAGTGCAGGGGGATGTTAAAGATCCCATGGCACTTATGAAAAAGAGTAGGGGAATTTCCCCGGTGTCCTGGCCAAATTTCCCTCATTCACTAAAAATACCACCAACAGCTTAATCTGGTTCAAGGTCAGTTGGCATACATCTGTATCCCCCTCCCCTGGGTGTGCCTGAAAATAGGCAGGATTTGTCTAGTGCACTTACCCGGTCAACAAAAATGAAATTAATAAATAATAAGAACATCAATAAACCTTTGTGGAGCAAGGGTAAAATCGAGTGTAAAAATCATAGCGCTCTGAGAAATTCATAGCAGTTGAGAGATATGATTTCTGGAGAAAACATTGATGCATCTATTTCTTTTTCATTTCATTTTACTCCTGAACTGGGGTATGGAGTTTTGAAGTTTTTCAAAGTTACCACTCTCTGGCCATGCCCACTATAAGCAAATGAAACATTTTGTTGTGCAGCGTTGCAGTTTACAATTCAAAATGTGTGCTAGTACCCTCCTAATACATCCACAGTATGAAACCAGCATATCAAGACATACAGTGGCATGTAGGCAGTACACTGTATCTGGCACTATTTATGCCTATTACATGTTCACTTCTCATCAGACATTTTGCCTTAACAGGACACCACTGCAAACAAGATCTGCTCAATAGTTCTCATTTTGAATAAAACTAAAATTGAAAGTCAAAACGAAACCTCGAGGGAAGGGATTTTTTTTTTAATTTGCTAGTGGAGGCAATTTTTAATGACTTAGAGTCATTAATTATAACATTAGTAATAAAAACTGTTTTAAAAACCTCTCAGGGAAATAAAAATATACTGTTGAGAAATCTATTTGTGTCAAAAAATATAGCAATGCTAAAAACCATATGATAGCACTTTTTGCCAGCTAACAAGCACAGCTGCTTTAAGTTACACCAAATTACCTCCAACGAGATGTAGGTAGACCAAATGGTCCGCCACTGGAAATGAGCCCCAGTTCGATAGTTTTTCACATCATTTCCAAAAAACATATTTGATGATGGCAGACAAGAGTCACAATTTTGGATATTTTTTTTTAAATTATAATTTAGCCACTTTTGTATGAAAGTGACCACAGTAATGGAAGCACGGTTACTGACTGTGCAGATTGTGGACTCACAGACACTCCTGGACCTAGGTCACATGTTCTGCAGTTACAATGTAGAGCCACTGAACGTCTGGATCAGCACAGCACAGCCATGTTTTTAAGGGACTAACATGTTGACCATTACTGGATCTTGATTTGTCTGGCAAAACATTTACCATGTTGCACAAAACCTTCAAGGCCACCTGACCTGTCACAAAAGGAAAGACAGCAAGGAGTTCTGTGCCTCTCAGATCCACAAGCAGATCAACAGAGATAGGAAAAATGGACCGAACTTAGCTAAAATGTTTTAAATCATTAAAAAAAAAATAGTTCATGTGACCCTTGGGTTGCCATGCTCAGGTTCACACCAAGGACTAGTGATGATACAGGGCCCACCTGGTTGAGATGTTAGATTTGTTCTTTCTCCTGCAGTGGGGGGGGGGGGGGATTGTCTCAGAGCAAATACGAAATAGTGTGGTGCCTCCACCCAGACAGAAAAAGTGGGCCACATGCTGTGTTTAGTACCACCACCTGGGAAACAGTACCTACAGTACTTACCTCCCTACACTGGACTGGTCCACCCCTTAGGGACCAATAAGACAGTTGTTAGCTTCACCCATAGCAAAGTTAATCAGTCGATCCAGTTACACAAAATTGGTGCACACACAGAAGTAGAATTCAACAAATTAATAGTGTTTTTATTGTGTAACTCATGCCTGGAGGCTGGAAATAAAGAGGGAGTTAGACAGTCGCAAGTCACTTTGAGGACTCCCACCAAGTAACAATACCTCCACAGAGTCACTGTACCGTGGATCACTACCACCTTCTCAGATGCCATATAATCACAGATGCACCCTCGCAAACAAGGGGCACACTAGGATGACTTACTCTACATAGGGTATGTATAGTATACCTTTAAGATTTTACGAGTACTGAACTATATTTTCAAGTATGAAACAGCAAACAATGACTCTGAATACCCAGAAGTTACATTAAGTTCCAGTGCAAGCCTGGTAGCTACCTTTACCCGGGTTCTTTTGGTGTACACGTTCTGAGACAGTTTAGCAGGCTTGCATTTGAGCCCCCTACAGGCTGTAGTGTGCTAGCACAATTAAAGAAAACTGAGGCCCCAAAAGGGAGTTGCTTGGAACCAACTCTGTAATCCCAACAAGGTACTATAATCCAGAAGGTAAAAGTACAAAGACCCCAGCCAGCAACACCAGCATTTGTCCCCAGCCAGCAATGCCAGCATTCTTGTGACCCACAGTAGCAGCATCTCAGTCAAGGTGGAAACTAGCACACAGCAGCAGGTCAAGCAACATTCCTGATTAGGCCCCAGTGGCCTGAAGGTGAAGCACTTCGGACTCATTCTGGAAGCTTCGCAGCAGCACAGCCCTTGTGGCACAACACTCACAGCACACAAGAGCACTATGCAGTGGCTTCATGGTTCCCAAGGAGCCCAGACTCCAGGAGCGACCCTCACAATCCAACTCCCCTCTGAATAAAGAGTACCCACATACTCATGGCATGTGCCCTGTGACTCCCCATTCCCTGGGTTCAACCCACTTGTAAGGGCTGACTGGCCACCTACTTGGCTCTGCAGATCTCTGTCTCGGAGTCCTTAGCTCAGCAGTTTTCTCTGGACTTTGAACCTCTCGGATTCTCTCACAGCAGCTTCATTCTGCAGGTGCCCTTCTGGCACAGCCAATCCATGGCTTTTCTCAGTAGGTGCCCTTCTAGCACAGCCAATCAATGGCTTTTCTCATCAGGTGCCCTTCTGGCACATCTTTACAGCTTTCACTTTTACAGATGCCTTCCCCGGTACAGTCTCACACCATATGAGTCCCAGATAAGGCTCACAGAACCGTGGACCAGTAAACCCTGGGGGGGCTTACCAGATTTGGGTCTGTGACTAGGACCATCTCAGTCCCACAGCAGCAGGTCTGATCATCTCAGTGTGTCTCTCTCAGACTGCCATGAGCTTCCTGTGAGTCCAGAGACGTCTTTCCCCAATTCAGTGTGTGATTTGTTTTGGTAAGGCTCAGTTCTTCTACCCTCTTCTGGCTTCTGACTGGGCCGTTTAACCCACCAGTACAGTTGGAAAGGTGCCAATCACATCATTCCCCCACAATCCACTTTGGTACAGTCTAGAGCTTTGCAATCCATTGACTGGTTGGCTGATGGGGTCAAAGGGCACAAAGATGACTGCACCCATGTCCTGATGGAGCCCTTTGCTCCATTTATTTTAGTTGTTTTCATGTCCCCTATTTAAGTGCTGGTCTCCTTGTATTGTTACAGCCCCTTAGGACTGTTATCCAGTTCAAGTAATGGTGTCAGTGAGAGACAGGTCTCCGGATGGGCATGCTAAAAGGGTTGGGTGGAGCAGAGAGCTCTTGAGAGGGGTATCCAGTGATGACAGCAATTAAAAATGAGCGACTGCAAAAACAGCAACTAATTTTTAGCACTATCATCACTATCATCATGCCTTACCCTGCAGGGGTAGTGATGGAACAGCAAGGAAAGTGACTGGAAGGGTAGGGATAGGAAGGTGGAGGGGAGGGATAGGAAGGAGAGTTGGGGTAGGGAGGAGAGCCTGCTGCAGTCCAGCCAGCCCTGTGGTGTAGTGGTGAGGGCTACGGTGCAGTAGGCACTGGGTTCAGGCTGCACTGGGGGAAAGAAATTTACTGCTGCTTGCGGCTGCTGTTTTTTTTCCCTCTGGACCAAGTTTTGTCCCTTCCTCGACATGCACCCCCCTGGAGTTGGTAATCTAAAAGTGGGGGGTTGGGGGGCATAGTCCCGCAATGCAAAAACACTAAGTGTTCCCGGAAGTGGGGTTGCCGAGAATTGTATATCGGTTTACCCATAGCACTTCGACAGCACTAGCACCGACATCCCCTACAGCGACTGCTACAATGCCAACCATCGGCATTGTAGCTACAGGATGCAAGCTCACAATCGGGGTGCTGCACCCTCCCGAACTCCTCCCCACATGCCCCAGCCTCTAGGATTCTAACCCAAGTCAGAGTTGAACCGGGGCAATCACCCAGTAAGGCAGTCCCAATCGGCACACTGCCCACCACAGCGACGGGCAGATTTTGCCTGATTCCTGCCGCTGTGGTGGTGTTCCCCATTGGGGTTTCACTGCAGTGACGGTACACCTGTATATCGCTGATATGATTTTCAAGTGATACACACATGCTATAATAACAATCACTGTTTTGCAATCACTATTATGACATGGAACCCTTGAGAGGAACTCCTTTGCAAACGTGATCCCACTTAATGAAGTGGCGCATTGAGGTGCCATAAGATGACATCCTGGTAGCTGTTCCTGCTCCCCTCTGCCAGGATAGAGGGACCAGGAATGAAGAATATGGCAATAGTCACCAGAAAGAAGGGTGCAGGAGGCACACAAGATGTTTGGCAGTGCAGCCCTCTCTCACCACCACAAAGGGGGTCAAGATAGAGAGGAGCAGCGCCAGAGTTTGGCAGTGGTTGGGAGGGCAGCAAAGCACCATCCAGGTAAGCCCCCTCCTGAGGTGAGGGTTACAGTCAGAAAGTGGTTCATGCTCATACCTGCTGTACAACTCCACCAACATTTTACCAAACATGGCTTCCTCAGGGCAGCAAGTTCTGAACCACAAACCAAGGAATCTTCAAAAGGAGTACATGTTCAGAATAACAATTCTGTCCCACAAATTGATACCCTCAGAAAAATGCAAGTCTTTTAAGAGTCAATGCTTTTAAATTTCTGCTGTGGTTATGGTCTGGCAGTTTCAAATGGCGCAGCTTCCCTGTGTCCTACAAGTGGAAGCCATTTAACATGACACAGTGGCAGCCTTCATCATGAGCCTTGGGAGGTTTCTTCTGAGTGAAGAAACACTTCAGCATGGGCTGTGATGACCTCAGCTGTCCACACCTGTTGTTGCACACATTATTGTTATGTTCCCCCCCTTAAGGCAGACACACTTCCAGCCAGTGCTGGGAACGGAACCTTGGATCCCGAGTCCTGCAGAAGGTGGCAACTCAGACTATTCAGCTAATGGGAAATTCCCTCCTAGCTGGGAAATTAAGAGAGCTCATTTGATTTAAATTTTTGCTATCTCTCCTGGACCACCAATAGTATACAAATATTAACTAGAGCTGAGGTCAGTAGTATAAAACCAGAACCCCTAAATGTGCAATTGACTGTGTCACCTACAGGTGAATTATGGAAGTCCTTTAGCGTCCCATGAGCCTCTCTGGCTGAGTTGCAGGTCTAAGAATCTGATTAGCAGACTAAAATAAAACAGGCACTAACCAAACCATGAGACTGTATTTCTGAGTTCAGCTCAATGAACAAAAGAATGCACAGTACCTGTATTCCAGCAGCGATACATCTTTATTTGAAAGTGCTCAGTGCAGGTGACATATAGGAAATCTTGTTCAGAAGCAAAATGGCAGCCACATCTATGGTGCAGTAGATTCCACCATTATGCCTTACACGTTTCACGCAAAAATGCGCTTTCTGAAAAAAACATAGAATTTGACGGCAGATAAGGACCGCTTTGCCCACCTAATCTGCCCATTTTCCCTACCTGCTACATATATGGCAGATCCTAAACTAAATGATCTGCAGCTTACCCTCTCTTTCCTATCACTAGAGTTCCTTTATGTCTGGAAAAAGCAGGCCATGCATGATAAGTACCCCTCCTTTAAGCAGCAGCTCTTAAAGGAACAGAACCCAAAAATCTAAAGTAGTGCAGACCAACTGGATGAAATTGCTGTGCAGTAGAAAAAGATATCAAAGCAAGGGAAAGATAAAAACTCACAAATTGATCAATTTTGCATATCCATTTTAGTTATTCTAATAGCAGTTCTTGTACAGAATCCCACAGCTATGGAATGCCCTACAACACCCCCATATGACACGGGAAAAATCCCTACCATTGTACTCAATTACTCAAGGCTCATTTCTCCTCCAACTGCTCCTGCCAGCTAATCACTCGCTACCAAAATGTGTTTGCACAGTCTCATGTGATATTGTATACCGGCCCCTATCTGTAACTCCTGACTTTGGTTGCCAGGAGTAAACTTGTATGTATGCTAATTACTGTATTGTATTGTTTTGTACAATTTTTATGCAATGTACCGGGCCTTGGCCCCCAGGTCGCATCTGGAATTGAGCATTGTTGCTCAGTATGCCTTCCTGGTGAATCTCATAAATAAATAAATATAGCAGCAGTAATTAAACACAGCATGTTACAGGTGCTGAAAAAGTCCTCTGAATAACAGTACTTACACTAGCAGAAAAGATTATTGCAGGTGTTAGTAAACACTCTATAAAACAGTATATGTGTTGGGGAACGCCACTACATAGAAGTTCATACCACATGGGCAGGGCAGCCCACCAGGTAAATATCCAAACTAATAAGCTGGCCAAAGAACTCCATCATGATCTTGAAACATTTTAGTGCAGTGGGGTGCCTCACCTGCTATGCTGATATTGACATGGATTCAGGAGTGGATCAGGGTCACTCAGGGGTCGGCCGGGAGAAGAAGGATTGAGCATGCATTGCCGGCTATCCTCATTCAGGAAGGGGGAACAGCACGAGTCAGTGCTCAGTTGCCACCTAGCGGAGGCTGGGTGGTGCAGTAGTGACAGCCTCCTGATTGGCTGAGGAACAGTTGCTGAGTTCATGCAGTGTCTTAACAGCACCTGTCAATGCCATGGCATGTGTGCCAGCCTGGGAATGGGGGAATGAAAATATGGGGGAAAAGAAATGTGCCCTGGTCACTGCATCTGATGGTGACCTGGAGCACCCAACCTCTACCCATGCAGATTTTATTTTTTTTTTTTTTATCAGGAGAGACATACTAAGCTGAAAGCTTATTTACAGTTGCGCTCTAGGAGCACAAGGAAGTTATGTGACTTGCTCAGGGTCACACAGTATGCAAGTGGGGGCTGTGGGATTCAAACCCAGGTCTGCAGCTCAGAGCCTTAAACCACTGCACTATACTGCCTCCAGATCCCCAGTGGTGTAAAAGTGGGTTGGGGGTGGTGGTTGGGGGCAAGGGGGACACCCACGGAATAGTATAGGTGGTGACTGAAAAGGTCAAAGAGCTATATGAAACAAACAAAAGGAAAAATAAGGCAACATGTATCTCTTCATCATATCACAAGTGACCATACTGAGTATACCTCTCAAAAAAGTTGTTTTTTTTTTTTTGCATCTTTACCTGGTCTAGTACTACTGCCATCTACAGTATGTGTTGTTGAGGCACTTACCTAATCCTCCAGCCCCAAGAAATATTCCTCCAACAGTTTCTGCCCCACAGGAACTTGAAACCCCTATAATTATGCAGCCTGCCACAATGCCGAGGACAGCACAAGAAACCCGCAGGCAGTGAAATTCGTTGATGCTGACAGCATTCATCCATACAGTTAGGTAACGACATAGGTGAAGAACACACAGTGAGCAAAAGAACCACTGAAGAGTAGGAAACAGGTGCCCAGCAGAGACTATGTTCTGGAAATATGTGGCCTGGATTGGGATTTCAAATTATGAGTAGTATTCCACAAATTCCAAAGGTAAAATCCACCTTTTGTAAAGCCTTCATTAATTCTCTATACTACTACACTGTACTCTGCTTCAATATGAATACATGGAGTCTGGAAGTCAATGGCTTGCGAACGTCAGGCTGAGCAAGAACTTGACTTCAGTTTCCTTACTCCTCTGTACTGCTGTGGTGTCTCACTTTCCCTCCTTGTATGGACTTTTCCTGTAACTTGAATAGTATAATCCTATAAAACTTTAAACCTGAGTATTACATTACCATGGATCTAGGACAGCACCCCTCCTTAAGAAAAAGTCAAGCTCAAGACATGATATGCTCAGCTTGTCATGTATAGGTGATTTGATCCAACTCTGTAAACAAGCCTTTAGGATTTTATCAGCTAATCAGCCAGCACTTTATTGTGGAAACCATTCAAATGTATTACTATTCAAGCCTCAGTCTGTATAAGATCAGCAGCAGAATTCAGTTTTATCCAGCCAGCTTTCTGATACAGTAAGGAAAAATAGTTGGAGGTCAGAGTTTGGGTTAGGGTGCAAAAATGTTGACCGGGGGGTCTGCCTTAAAGGGCTAGTGTACTGCCTGAAATTAATATTAACTTTTAAAAATAGTGAACAGTTACTTCTTATAACCGAAGTGTTTTTTTTTTTTTATTATCTCTTTTGCAAATTAAAGGATTTACTGCCCGGCAGTACTAGGTGTGATGTGTAGAACAGCACTCTACCTGGAGGCTGACATAGCTTGTTCTATTCTTCCTTATACAGAATATAATTAGCCCTATGACCTCACTGTCTGTGACATGGCAAGTAGCCAAGAAGAACCAATCACTTGCTGCAAGACTGGTCACTTGTGATGTCACAGTCAGAGTGGTCACAATGCTGATAGATGAGATATGAAGAGGAATCGAGCTAGTTATGTCAACCCAGGTAACATATTGCTCTTCTCATCACACCAAACAGTATCCAGTAAAACAGCTCTCTAATGAACAAATGGAAAAGGAAAAATACTTCTGAAATAAAAAGTAACACTTTACCACTTTTAAAAATTAGTCAAATTTTTTTGCCAGCTATTTTTGGTGTTACCACTGTAGCTCATTAACACAGTATTATAACACTGTGGCAATGCAAGGGACTTAGGGTCCATCTTGTCTTTTCCTTCTGCAGCATAGCATTGGCTATACCCAGTTTAAGTATGGACACATAAACAAACTTAACAGCCAGAATGCCACCCCTGTGCATCCTGTGTAACACTTAATGCCATTCTCCCGCAGGAATCTAGCTACTTCTGCTTTGAAAGCCCGAACAGCAGTAGTTTGCAAAACCTTACTAGGTAGACTATTCCATATGATAACCACCCTCTGTGTGAAGTTGATTGATTATTTATTTATTAGCTAGCTGGATAGATTGACTGATTGATTTGTTAACTAGGTGGGCTCTCTGGGACAGTATCCCTTTTACAGGACTGACTAGGTTGCTGAGTTACAAACTTGACACAGGAATATACAGATGAGTATACAGGGGTGTACTGTTTGTCATAGACATTTAAATGTAGAGGTCATGGGCAGATGGTGTTTGAGTCTTGCTTTAAAGGTAGCACAATGTTTGATAATTCTGATGTGAGCGGGCAAGGTATTCGAGATTCTGGAGTCTCTAGGCCGAAAAGGTTTTGCAGCATGCCAGACTTTACCTGAGGAATATATAGCTGGTTAGTTTCAGTGGCTTAGACAGTGCAGGTCTTCTGGGGGCCTCTAGTTGGGAAACAAGATAGTTAGGTGATCTTGTTTGGCATTGCCTTGTATGAGAGTAAACCAATATTTTAAGTAAACTAATTGAGACACCAATCAAAGAGAACCTAGTGGACTAGCAGGAGAGAAATGGGCTCCAGGACAGTGAGCAACATGGGTTTGTGGCAGGGAGGTCATGTCAGACCAACCCAATAGTGTTCTTTGACTGGGTAACAAGGGTGGTGGATAAGGAACAAGTTGTAGATTTACTCTACTTTGACTACAGCAAGGAAGCTGACACAGTGCTACACAGAAGGCTGCCAAAGTATCTGGGAGTAGCAAATGACCTAGTTAAAGGGGTTAGAAGTTGGTTGGGGGGATATAACAGAGATGTGGTGATAAACAGGGTCAAACTGAGGGAAGGGAAACCATAAGTGGAGTAATGTAAGGGTCAGTCTCAGGAGCAGTCATTTTCAATGTGTTCAACAGTGACACTGGAGAAAGAATACAGGGCAAGATGTGTCTCTTTACAGATTACACTAAGCTCTGTGGCATGGTAGACAGGCAGGAGGAAGTAAGGGATTTGCAGATTGATCTGCAAAGGTAACAGTGGTCCAAAGTTTGGCAGTTGAAATACAGCTCCAAAATGTGCAAGGTGATGCACATACAGAACAAGAACCCCAGGAAGGAATATTGGATGGGAGGGTTTAAGATCAGAACGTATTCCTGAAATTATACAGAGAAGGCATGTGGAAATCAGCATCAGGGTTGGAGTTCTGGAAGTCTTGAAATTGAAAGCGGGAAAGGGAATCAGCATCTGAATTAGATACACCTGGAATGTGAGCTGTCCAAATTTGAAAATGGAATTGGAACAAAAGCCAAGTTAGATGTCTTAGGAAGGCTTTTATAGGAAGAACCAGAGGTCTGTCTTTGTTTATTAGATACACTGTAGATAAATTGTTGGTGAAAATTGTTACAATTTTTGAAGACTAAAGGTGATCCCAAGTTGTTGCCGCCACAATGTCAACAGTATATACTTCAAACAGAGCAGATGTGGATATAGCTTAAGAAAGAGCCAGAAACTCAGAAAGCCAAGGGACCAGGAACCAGCATGTTCTGAAAATTACTGCATAGTTGTGGGTTGGTGAAATGTTGGTAAATACTTGTGGAGCTTCAACAAAGTAGAAGATGAATATATCATTCCAGTGGGCAGGAACTGAGACCACATTCACAGATCTGACTTGGCTACTTGCAAGAGGATAATCGATTTAATCCAGAATTTTGAGAGGTGTGAGTAGCTAAAGAAGGTAGGCTATAAAGAAATGATGAAGATGAACATGAAGAGGGAGATGCGGCAAAGGCAGGAAAATGGCAGAGAAACAAATCACAAAAGAGGAATCAGTACAGAGGCAGAGGCAGGGGTTGGGCACATGGGAACAAACATTAAATGTAATAATTTGTCAGATCATCAAGTATCAATCCCAGAGAAACCTGTTTTATCAAGGGGATTATCCTTCATCCCAACCAATAATATTATCGAGTTTGAAATTTCCGTAAGATGTATCGCCAATTGAGTATATGTTCATTCTTCAATAAGACCAAGCAACAGAATACCTCACAGTCAAGTGACAGTAGCAGTACTTTGTTTCAATCAGACTCCTCATTGAGGAAAAGATCTACATTTCCCAAAAAAAAAACAATTGAAGTCTTTCACAAGAAATGTGAATTGGATTTAACAAAATGTAATTGTAGCACCACGATGGCTTCAGTATTACAAATTAAATCCTGAGGAACAATCTGCATTAAAGAACTTGCAAAATAAGTCAGCCCAGTGGTGCTGGAGGTTGAGATGCTGGTTGCTACACCTCGCGCCATACCGGCGACCTGGGTTCGGGAATGAGCCCAGGCCGCCAGGCGTCGGAAGGGAGTCAAGAGGATTGAGCGTCTAGAGGACTGCTCTCTTCTCTCGAGGGGAGAGAGACTTGTTGCCTCGCTTGTTGACTGCCCTCTGGTAGTGGCTGGAGGGCAGTATGGGTCAGGAGGCACATACCGATGTCCTTATATTGGTAGGGGAAGGGGGACAGGAGAAAGGGAGAAAATGGCAGAAAGGAGCCTGGCATGCTCCGTGATGGTCCGCCGCATCCTGAGGGCCATTCCCATCTTCTGGATTGGGTCTCCAAGAGGAGGAAGAGCTGGCAATATCCTCCCTGGCCCCACTGTGGGGGTAAGCTGTGGGGGAATTTTCAGGGACCGGCAGGAGTCGGTACGGCTGGGCCAGAGAGACAGTCCCTCCATTAGGAGGGTCGTAGCTGCCTGCCAGGGCTCCAGGCAGAAAAACACAGTAATTAGCAAAAAAAAAAAAACCTTGCAAAACAACCATGCTGTCACCATAAAACCAGCAGACAAGGGTGACAGTGTGGTTGTTCTGAACACATGAAAATGAAGTGTGACAACTAAATAAGGAGTTCTACAAAAAACTGAGTGTGGATCCAACAAGTGATTTCAAAAAAGTAATTGACAAAGAAATTCTCTGGTTTTCATAATGGTTTTATAAATGAAGCAATTTGAGATTTCCTCACTACAGAGTTTCCTATTAAACCAGTGATATACATACTTCTGAAGGTTCAAAAGTGTCTTGAATAGTCACCTGGACAACTTGTCATCAGTGGAATAGGATCATTGACAGAACCACTGTCAAAGTATATGAACACTTTTCTGGCAGATTATGTCAAAGAAACTCCAGCATATATTTCAGACACTGGGTTCATTTTGCATGTACTGGAGGACATTCTGGAAATTCCCTATTGGCTACTTTGGATGTAGAGTCATTATAATTTAATCTCCCGCATCAAAACGAGGTGGACCATTTTCTCAGCCAGCGAGGGGATGAATCCATACCACCAACATAATTTTTGCTAGGACTGGCTGAATTTGTCATTTAATTGTTTCTGTTTTAAAGGTCCAGAAGCAAATGGTTTGATACCTTTTTATTGGACCAACATAGGTGTTACAACAAAAGAACAAAGTGCTCTAGCTTTCAAAACAACCAGGTCCTTCTTCAGAAGCTTTGTAACGTATAAATCATTTGCTTCTGGATCTGTTCTTACAAGGACCAATACTGCAACTACACTATTTGTCTGTTTTAAAGGTCAACATTTTAAAAAATTAAAGAGGACAGGAAATGATTTCTAACTAGCAGCTGTTTATAATGTCCCCATTTACAGAATGATATCCATAAGCCTAAATGATCCCTATGTAACTGTGCCTGAATAAAAAGTGATATGAAAAACTGTACTTTGCATTGTTTTGTTTTTATGGGCAGCATTCTATTATAGTTCTATTCATAGAACCAGTGATTTGGAGTTTTAACCATGTCACGGTTTGTATACAGAACTCTGAGCATGGTTCTGATAGGACAATTGCTTATGCTTAGCATTCTGTACACAAACCAAGACAAAGTAAAAACTCCAAATTACTGATTCCATAAAGAGAACTATACAGAATATTGTACATAAAAAGAAAACAATTGAAACTGCAGTATTTCTCATCAGTGTTTATTCAGGTGCAGTCAACTATAGCTCATTTAATGGTATATATTTTTTATTCTTGTTACTAGGAACATTACTAACTGCTGCCAGTTAACACTCATCTCCTGTCCCCTTTAAGGGTAGAGCGATAAGGGGTGACATTCATCCCTAATTTCTCTAATTTATATTTGGCCAAGTAGGAACAAGAGTAGATAACAGGCCCTGAAAGGAACTCTTTCTTCCCCAAACTAGCATTGTGGAAACATTTTGTTGATGATGTGTTGATTGTGTGGCATGGGGGCAGCGAGAGTCTGCATGAATTTGTCAGCTACCCGCAACAGAAACTCTAATCTCAGATTCAGTCTGGAACTAAGCAGCAAAGAAACTGAATTCCTAGACATGAAAATGTTACTGACAAAAATTCTGAAGGGGTGCAAATAATTTTATTTCCGATGTCTAAGCCTACAGATAGGAATACTCCACTCCTTGCTAGTAGCTGTCCCCCACACCACACAATCAACAACATCACCAAGGGGCAGTTTTTTTTTGGGGGGGGGCAGAAAGAAACTTTAGCACCTCAGAGTTTTTTGAGGAATAAGCAAAAGACTTGGAGAGTAGACTTTCAGAAAGGGGTTACAGTACAGATGTTATTAGAAATGCGAAATAAAGTGTGGATTGCACCACCAGAGAAACCCTCCAGGAAGTCATTGTACCAGCTTTAAGTTTGGCACCACCTTTTCTCTATTTGCCCATGAAGGTCAGAATGTGGTAAGAGAAAAGTGCCACATTATAGGAGCAGATCCCCTTCTTGGGTAACATTGCTAAGCCCCCTCCCCCAATCTGTGTAGAGAAGAGGTACTAATTTAAGGGATTGTCTTGACCATAATAACCAAAGATGTGAAACAACTAGCCCAGTGCCATGGTTCCTGCCACCACCAAATGAATTTTTTTCCGCTGGAGCAGGTGCAAGCCCTACAGGGGTAGTACCCAGAAAAAAGAAAGTACTTAACCCCAGAAGTGGTAAGCCCATCGAATTATGCACCCTCATGACTTGTGACCCTGCAGGGGTAATTTATATGGCAGTCTCTATACATGGGGCTCACTATATTGGGAAGGCAAAACGTCAGTTTTGCCTATGCATTGGTGAGCATGTAAGAGTCATATAAGAAGGGGAACAGAGAGTATGCAATGGCTCTAGACATTTGCAGAACTAGACAAAAGGAAGATCATTACTTTAATTTCATTGGACTAGAGAAGGTCCAGTGAATCAGAGAAGATTACAGTAACCGCCTGAAAAAAGAATGCTTTGGGATGTATTTTTACTGGAGCTCAGTCATGATCTGGACTGAATAGAGAACTCAACCTTACTCCATTCCAGAGATAAACAGTTGTTCTTTTTTGAGGAATCTCCTTTCCCTCTTTTGCCCTCCTCTTTTCTTCTTGTCATTCTTCCCCCCCCCACATGCACTGCTTTTCGTTCCCCCTTTTCTCTTGTTTCTCATTAGCTGTTATTAAAGCCTATCCTCCTTTTCTGTCCTAATTTTTGGTCCTTCAGTTATTCCTAATGGAGATGGTACATATCCTACAAAATTAAATCCCCTTATTATGTCTTATTTAGGTATCCAAAGGAAATATATTTACCTTGAACCTAGGAGCAGTGGGATATATGCACATTCTTAAGAAGAAGACCAAACCTATTTTTAAGTTTGATGTTTTGATAGTATGATTATGAACTGCTATATCTATCCAGAATTCCTATATGTTCTAATTCTGTCAGCAGTCTAAGGGTTAAGTATTGCTTTACAGCAATTTATTTTAACAGGCCTGTACTGTTCATAATATGTATTTGCCCCTTAAAGAATTACCTATTTAAGAAACTCTGAAATTGTGAGCAGTACTATTGACAAAGCATAGAGGTTACTATACGAAATATTAGATACACCTGATGTGGGCCTGCTAGCATGTTCCTGCACTTTACATGCCATCGCACCTTATTTGTCCTGAAATGAAACAAATTCAAGGGTTTGCTTGGGACAGCATTCCTACAAGGACATCTCAGCTATAAGAGTTGTGAGTCCCAGATTTATGCGTCTTTAAATTCTTTTCATATAAAGGAATGACCTTGAAGAATGATTCTCATTATAAAATTGAGATAACCAAGCAGGAGGAGCAATTCACATTTGGAGGGGTGATTCTGTAGAGAAAGAAGAAAGTATGTAAGATATTGCCTGAAGTTTGGACTGAGGCAAACTAGCTTCCATTTTCTTGGAGTCAAGGTTAATGCAAAAGTAGCGGGGCCCTAGGTCTTGTCTGGTGACAATGGACTCCTAAGAAGACAAGGTGTTTGACAATACCTATACCCATGGCTAGGGATGTAAGTTTGTCATGGATGAGGTTTTAATGACTCATTGTTTATTCATGAAATCATTAGTAAACAGTAGTAAATGTTGTGGCACTGTCATCATTGCTACATTCTGATGACACTAGTGAAAGTCATGGAAGTCCTGAATAAAGACCAAACGTCATGGAATCAATGACGTGTATAACTACCATGACAAACTTACATCCCTACCCATGGCTTGAAGCATTGAGGGGTAGTTCATTAGAAGAAAATTGTCTAGGTAATGGAGGATGAAGAATGAATGTAGACATTGAGAAGTATCCAGCATAAGGCTTCAGAAAAAAGCACTTGACCCCATTTGGCACTCTACAGTTTCTTCTACTAAAGCAGAATACATCATGTCTTAATGAAAGTTTTCCTGCTTTTGTGCATTTCAGAATGTTTCCCCTTTTCCTGGATCCTTGAACGTTGTGTTGGATTCTTCTCATGCTGTCACGTGACCCTGCATTTCAAGTATGCAACTGTCAAACAATACTTGGCTTGCGTGCAACTTATTAGAAATATCTATACCACAAATATTTCTGTATTTTTGACCAAACAAGCAAATATGGCCTGTTTACAAGGTCCAAGCATGCTACTCAATCTATTTCTTCTATCAACCGAAAGTCCCTCTCTGTTGGAATGATTACAGACATGATCCATCTATTGTGCTTAGGCTTCCTGTCAGTCACCACATTCAGATTTACTACTACTAATGGCAATTATTCTAGCTTTCTATGAACTTGTCCAGCCTGGTGAGTTTTACTCCTCATCACTAGTATTCAGTCTGCCTGTGTGGTCCCTTTAAGGAGTTCTGTTCCTTATGTATGTCTACAAGACCTGGATAGAAACTTCCAAAGGGTTAATCCCCTGGAGCCTCAGTGAGCTGGGCCAGCAGGCTTGCTTCACCTCTCTGAGGGGAGGAGCCAGCTTACTGTAGTTGAGGAAGCTGAAGGAAGTTGCCTCAGTCTGGCAAGGTGAACTGCCTGATATGTATGTCTGCTCCCCTTGCTGATCCTCTGTTCCTGGTTGAAGGCCCAAAACTTTCTTGCTGGTAATGGTCAGCTAATGAAGATGATATACAACTGTTTAATATAATGACTGCCTAGGGCACCCAACAGTGTCCTTCCTCCCTGCACTTGGCAGGAGTGTTTGAAAGTATGCCCCAGTAGCATGCATTTGGTACGGGACCCACTGTCTATGGAGGTCAAGTCTTGGAGAGGGTGGGAGGCAGCACCTGTGATAGCCTCGGACCCCCTGAGGGTGTCTGCCTCTCCTTGCCCCTAAATTGTGATCACCTCATGTGGGGATGAAACCTTAAGAAGTTTTAATGTTGACCTGGACTCTCTTCCTACAGGGGTCAGTTCTTGGGGGAGAGTGGAAGGCATCACTTGTGGTGCCCTCAGACCTCCCAGGGAGTATATGCCTCTCCCAGCCAAGTAAATTTTGTGGGGAGACTCAGTCCCCACTGGGTACCAGTGCTCTGGCCTGCTAAGAAAGCTTTAGAAGTAACAGTGAATCTGAGGGCCTGGGGCCCTTACCATGAATTCCCTATGGTCAGGGGGCAGGTAGGGGGAAACTGGTACTGGGTTTATGGGAAGTTTGGTCAGTCTATTTCCCACATAGCTCTAAGAAGTGAAATACCCTACTGCTGCACAAGAAGGACTCTGCAGGGTAAAGTCTGATGCTCAGAGTAAGTCGAAAGTTAAACTGCACCTGTGGTATAAAGCTGAAGAGAATCAAAGGGTCCTGAATAGTGACTCCTCATTGTCGGTTCAAGCTGTGGGACCCTGGTAGTTATATGGAGTCCTGATTCATCTGTCTTTAGGATATAAAATGTGTCAGCCTGTGAAGATTTATATTGTAAAACTATACCTGTGTGCCCCACTAGGTTGTTGGCACAACCCTGTTCAAATAGGAGGAATGAAGAATACTATTTGAACAATGCCTTTACTGTTACTCCTGGGTAACTGGGGTTCAAAGACTGTCTATGGACGCTGAAAGTTTAGAGACAGTGAAAGAATGCAGTCTGCCCCTTGGGGAAATTCACATGCTCATGAGCTGCTAGTAAAAGAAAAGGACCCTGTTTTGAAGTTATTCACTGTTTGGACATTGCATTAATTTGGTAAGTTGTTCTATGTTCTTACCTCCCCCCTCACTTTGCAGCCTGAATGCGTCAACATGTTGCTGAATGCCTGGCAGTCGCAATGCTCGGAGGTCAAGTAAATGGCAAAATATCTGTGTATGCTCTCCTCCCTATTAAACCATCCATTTATACCCCAAGATACTAGGAAGAGGGGCTACACCTAAATATTTGAAGGCATCTGGTCTCATCAAATCTCTCCAGATAATTACATTCTCCATCTAACTTCTCCCCAAACAGATAAACTACAGTGAGGAGTGAACATTTCTTATTACGCAATGAACACTGAACTATGCCCTAATGTCACGTGTTATGCTTATCTGTTCTTTCACCAGCCTACGTCCTTATTTCAGCCTCAGCACTAAACAGAAGATGAAAACAGACTGTCTACTCAGTAGTTCATATCCCAGATTCAAAAACTATTGTCTTTCTTAGGTTTCAGTGCACCAAATTACTCAGGACACTCCTTCAGAATCAGCACAGCTTCCACAGTCTCAAAAAAAGTCCAACTCCATATCATTAAGAACCTCGGAAGGTGGAAGGCAGCATACTTCAAGACCTACATCAAGGATCCATCAGAGGAACTTTGTTAAGCTCAGACGATACTCTCAGTTCTTTAGTATGCCTAGTGGGAAGGCAACCGTGGCCTTGAATCCCCAGAGGTTTCCTCTGCAATGGAGGGGGGTACTATTCTCTGTGCCTGGGTCACACCAAGACTGTCCTTCCAAAGCTATTAGTTTTTGGGCAGCCTGGTTCCCTTTAGTATAAGATGTGTTAAGCACCTCTTAAAAGGTGGGAACCAATGTACCACCAAACCTTATAAAAGGTACAAGCACTTTGAACACAATATGTGGATTGTTCACTGAATGCTAGGGCTTTAGCTGTGTTCTGCTGGGCAGCACGACAAAGCTTTTCCTCCAGAAATTACACAGCACAGCTATTCCTGCCATGCTGGGTTCATTGCACTGCATGTTCTACCTCCCTTCCCCCTCCATATCTTTGTGCTAGCCCCCTGTGGGCAGCCAGGTTCCCTTTAGCCTACGACAAGTCTTGAGCACCAAGGTACTGCCAAAACTTACAATATGCATGGGCACTTCAAACATAATTCATGGACTATTCAGTGAACCACATCATCCATATATAACAGGACCCTGGAGTGTAACAGACAGTTGACAGAGCATTGGTAAACAAGAACATAGTATTGGTCTTAGGATCAAACCCTTGGGAACTCCATGTTTTACCATATGGAGGAGGACAGGGAACCTTGATATTTTACTACCCGAGTGTGGTTTAAGAGGTAGTTTCAGAACCTTTTAGAGAAGTGGAACCAAATCTGAGACACCTACATTTTGGTAGCAGCATGGTGATTATCATTATTATCTCAAGAAGGGCTATCGACAACAAGTGTCTGTTTACGTAGACAGCCTCAGCCAGATCATATAAAACAAAAAGATTTCATACAAGATATTGCATCTCTATTTGTCAGATGCCCATCCCAGTGGTTCTGGGTGCCATACAGAAATCACAGTAGTTTACAGAAAAAAAAAATACAATATAGATCATGACAGCACAACATAAACCCACCTACAACCAGGTCAGGAGCCTAATTTTATTTATTTATTTTATTTCTTGAAATCTCAGATTACAAGTACCTACGAGAGAGAGACTCTTTCACACAGGTTCCATGTCAAAATAAGAACAATATAGTACAATACATATAGAATAATGGCTGGGGAGGTGGTTATAATGAGAATTTTACACACCCCCAAGGTGTGGGATGCTATATAAACCCCGAGAGTGAAGCTCAAGGGGTTTGTATAGGCATCCCACACTGAGGGTGTGTGGAAAATTCAAGTTTCACACACCTCCCCAGCTTTTATTTTATATAATTGCTGGGGATCGCTTTTTCACCTCAGCAGTTATATAGAATAAAGAGATCCCCATGGCGCCGTGCACTTGGTCAGCTTTAACACGGTCCGCAGTTCGTGGTGAAAATCTCCTCGTGGTAAAAATCTCATCATGTTAGCCACTTTGGGAAGCAGTTCTTTGACAGTTTTTTGTTGATATTGTAAATTAACTTACCGCCGATTCCAGCTGGCAGTGAACTGCTACGTGGTATGTAGTGAAGAAGACCGGAAGAGTGGTTTGTGCACATTCTCAGACCACTTATAACCCGTGGGTTATAATGGGGAAATTATAACCAGCTTTCTCTATGGGAAAAAGCGCTCCCCAGTTATTATAATACAATACTCACAGAGAGGAGATTAAATAAAAGCACACTAGTTCCAGATCTGGAGTTAGACTGTAAACAATCGTTAAGGAAGATAACATTAATGGGAGCAAATAGGTGACACAGTTACATTCATATGTCTGGCTGACAGGAGCAGCAAGCCGGAGAGAGCAGCCGGCTTTGTTGGCAGGATGGGCAGCATTACCCATGGGCAACCAGAGGTTGGTTTTGTTGGATTAGGAGGAAGAGCCAGAGAGAGGGTTAGTCGAACAGGGGGCAGGCCTTGGAAACGCTTGGTGGGGGGGTAGGCATAGGGAAATATGGGGCGGGGTGAGGATTAAGAAAACAGGGTTGGGTGCATGGATAGGAGAGGGGAGCTAGGGCAGGGAAAGAAAAAGAGTGGAGGGACAGGATAGGATAGTTGGGGTGCTAACTGGGGTAGTCACAGCGACTGCATGTGACCAGGTGTTGCCTAAGGAGATACATATAGGGACCAAGCTTGGGTAAATTTAGGATAGCTATAGGGAGACCATTCAGCCAGCTAGGAGCCCAGAAGCCAAAGGAACATTGGGCATGCGAAGTGCGGCAGAAAGGGACTAGGAAGGCATGTCTAGATGCACTCCTGGTGCTGTGTGAGAAAGGGGAGTGTGTGAGAAGGTGCTGGAAGCCGGGAGAAGTTAGATCCAGGCTGATTTTTTTAGCATACAAACAGGTATGGTACTTGATCCTGTTTCTGAGGTTCATCCAGTTTGTTCTGGAGCACAGTTCACACGTGCGCGGCTATGAGAACCAGAGACCAGGTGACACGCTTTGTTGAGGGTGGTGTTAATTCTTTTGAGGGCCATTTCAGTGGCAGCGCCGTAACTGAGTAGGCCATAATCCACAATTGAGAGTATGGAGTGGGTAACTGCAGTTAGGAGTGCTTCCTGGGTCATGCTGTTTCTATGCCTATAAAGTATCCCTGGCCTACAGTTTACCACCTTGGAGATTATGTTGATGTGGTCCATGTATGATAGGGCACTGTCCAGTGTAACTCCGAGGTATTTAAAGGTCTGAACTTGTTCAGTCAGGACATTGAGGTTATTGAATATGATAAGCGGGGCAGCTTTTAGTCTGTGGTGGGGGCTAGCGAAAAGCATGGACTTTGTTTTTTTTATAGTTCATGATAAGTTTGTGTTGAGTGAGCCATGCTTCAAGAACTGAGAAGTTGCCTTGTAGGCTGCCGGCCAGAGAATGCGGGTCCGGGTCGCTAGAGAATAACACTGCGTCGTTCGCATAAAGGAGTAGATTGCCAAGGTAGGCTTGAGAGAGAGAGTTCAGAAAGAGGCTGAATAATAAGGGGCCCAGGATGGAGCCTTGGGGAACTCTGGAGCATACGGGTTGGCAGGAGGATAGAGTATCACTGATTTTTACTGCTGGGTTCAGTCTTCTAGGTAGTTTTTAAAACCAACCCATGGTCTCGGCAGTGGCCCCAATGGTACTGAGGGAGTTAATGAGGAGGGAGTAATGTCCTGTGTCGAAGGCCTTTGTGAGGTCAATATACACTGTCCCCCCAAGGTGACCATGGTCAAGAGCTTTGTGGATAAAGTTGGTACATTCAAGTAGAGCGAAGGTGGTGCTGTGGCTTTTTCTGAAACCATGTTGCTCTGGGCATTGAATGTTATGTTTGGACAGGTAGTCTGAGAGTTGGTCTGCAACAATTCATTCCAGGGCTTTAAATGGGGGGTGGATATAGGGCAGTAGTTGGTATGGAGGGCTCTAGCTCCACTCTTGAAGACAGGGGTCACTACTGCAGCTTTCCACCATGAAGGGAACTGCCCGAGACATAGTGGCTGATTCAGAATTTTTGTGAGGGGGATTAGGACCGCATCCAGTGCTAGGCATAGCAACTTGAGGTCCCAGGGAGTCACTGTCGAAGTGTGATTTCCTGAGCACCTTGAGTAGGTATTTTTTGGCAGAGCTAGGGGAACCTGTTTAAAGTAAAAGGGTGGGTAAATTAGTGAAGGGGCCACGTCATTGGGGTCAACAGGCGGGGAAGGTGGGATAAAGAAGTTCAGAGGGAGTAGTCCACTGAGGTCTGTGAAGGTGGAGTTAAAGGTGTCAGTAATTTGCAGTGGGTCTTGGGTGATATATCCATCAATGTTGAGCATGGTGGGAGGGGTTTTGCTTGGTTAACCAACCAGCTTTTTTAGGTTGTCCCAAAACTTCCTGCTATCACCCCAGGAATTTCAGAGTGCTTCCTTGTCGTGGGCCACTTTGGCTTGCCTGATGACCTGGGTGCAGGAGTTTCTGTCTGTTTTGTACTGCTGCTAGTGAATTTGACTACCTGTGGTTCAGGCTTTGTGCCAGAGGCAGTCTCTGTCAGCCATACAGGTGAGGAGGGAGAAATCCAGGAATTGTTCACGGCTTTTTGCCACCACTTTTTAGAGGGGCAAAGATGTCACAGGCTGAATTGAAACTAGCAATGAAGTAATCCAGGGCATGATCGACACTGGGCACGGAGTCCAGTATTGACCAGTTGTGGTTACGGAGATGGGCTAGAAACTGATTTAGTTGTCCTTTCTTCAGTAAGTGTTGGTGTGTAATTTTATTTGGTAGGGGGGATTTATTGAACCTGAAACAGATGATGGGAGAGTGGTCGTTGAGGGAGTCAGGGAGAACCTGATTACCAGTAATTCTATCAGGCTGGTTGGTTAGGATGAGGTCTAGCAAGGTACAATTACCTGTCCTGGGATTACGTCTTGTCGGGGAGGTCACGACTTGGGCCAGATTAATAGCTGCAGTAGAGTTTTTGTAGACGTTGGCCTCGGGTACTAGTCAATTTACACTGAAGTCCCAGAGGAGCATTATTTTCGTGCAAGGGGAAGGTTCAACAGATAACTGATAATTGCTGTGAGACCCTGGCATGGTCACGAAGGGGGACATAGCAAGCGATGATTGTGAGGGTTTTTCTGTGGTGCCCAAGGAGTAATCTAAACGCAAGTATTTGTGAGCTGCTGTCAGGGTGGAAGGCCCTTCCAGTCACTAGCCATAGGAAAGGAGAAAGACCTTTGACCCTTCAAGGGCCTCATTCTTGGTAGTATCAGGTCACCATGTGATACTGCCCTTGTGTTATACAGAATGTCTCTTTATCCTTACCATATTACAAATCTCAGAGAGGGCACCGCTTATAAAAACCTTTTTAGTAAGTAAACATGTAGTATGGTAAACATAAGTTTATAGACAACCAAGCAAAGGAAGCATATAAAGATCGCAATAATGGGTAAAAAACTGAGATCGAAATCAAATCTACAAGCTTTATTCAGACCTATATAAACCCTTGACAGTGAGCTGTCTGAAGCACTACCACCATAGACCACTAATGCATAATCTATTATGTACAATATAATTAGTAACAGCTACTGTTTTAGTATATGTAGTAAAATTTAGTTTATTCCTAAAAAGTAATCTAAGTAGTGTATTCACCATTTTAACAATATAGTAAACATCTGCAGCGTAAGATAGATCACTGTCATGGTACACCCCCAGATATTTAAATGCAGCCACCTGCTCTATCGAGGCACCTCCAATAGCAACCAGATTCAAAATATTTTTTTTTAAATATTTATTTTTAGGTTGTATTTTATATCTATAAACGTGTGCATTTGTTCTGAATAGGGGTGTGCAGCAAGTCGGGTCGCAGGTTCAGACTGGTCAGATATTGGCCAGTCTGATCCATCAGGCCAGAAACTGGTCAAACCAGCCTGTCCCGATTTGTGGCCTGAATTTTTTTTTTATTAAAATATCCCTCTTTTTAACACCCTTCCTCCCCCACCCAACAAAAAAATGTAACTGATCTTCAGGGGGGCATAGCTGCATTTGCCCCCCCATCCTCTGGTTTCCTCCAGAAATTTCATTGGCTGCTCCCCCTTGATGCCCCTTTACATGGGGAGCAATGGAATATCAAGCATGTGGCTGGCTGCAGGAGCAGAGCAAGCAACTTCTTGCTAAACAGTCAATTATGTGTTGGGGAGAGGGAGTCATATAAGGGCATCACACTACAAAAGTTGCTCTTACACGAGACCTGCCCCCCCCATGCGTCACTGAACATCTACTGCTTGGTTGCTGCCCTTTGTGGTGCCCAGCCAGCCACATGTTTGATATTCTGCTGATCCCCCATGTAATGGGCAAAGGGGGGGCAGCCAATTCACTTGGAAGGGAGTTTGGGGAGTGGGGGGAACATGCAGATGTACCCCTTGAAAATCAGCTATATTTAAAAAAATGTAGGGGTGCAGAGGCCTTATGTCAGCTTGCAACAAGGCTGTTATTCTGCTTCCTCCACCATGTAATGGAGCATACAGGGGAGCGGCCACTGCCTAAAGGACCTGAGTGGCAGAATTAGGCTGGGGGAACATACAGCTGGGCCCCCTGAAGATCATGGCACTTGTCTATGTAATGTGCCAGCAGGCCTGCAAAGACTCTGTTGCTACAGTCCACCATAGTTAGTTCAGGCACAGAGGGAGAGGGGGCACCGGGTCAAAAAAGCCACTGCAAATTAGCGTGATCAAAAACTGCGCAGCAAAAAAATGCCAGGACACAGGATAGCACTCAGGAAAAACACTGAGCACTGGAGACACAGGCAGAAGTACTCCAGAGAAAATGAGGAACCACCCCAGAAACACTGCGAGTCAGGGGTGGGGGCAGATTTTGGAATGCAACTCCAGGGGACGGCACACAAGTTGGACAAGAGGGAGACATGCAGGTGGACAAGGGGGCATGGAATTTGGACTGGGAGCATGGAACTCGGATGAGGGGGCATGGAAGTCAGACATGGGGCACAGAACCTGGCTGGGGGAGAAATTTCAGCGAGTGGGTGAGCTCCCTTCAACCTGGCTCAGTCACTAGCACTTCAATTTTCTCTGGGTTCAGTGTCAACAAGCTTAATGACAGCCAAGTCTGACTCTCGGACAAGCACTTTGTTTCATTTGCTCGTGGAGGCTACTCTCAGTAGGTGTTATGAAACCCGAGGGCGGGGTATTGGGCCAAGACTCCCCTCCTACCTTAAATTACTATGTTACTACAGGTTCATTGCTATGTCTCTCGGCACCTTGATGATATATTGTGTGATGGGAGTTACAAAGATTAAGTATCACAGTGTGGTACTGGTACACAGCTTGGCAATGCAAGTACTGCACTATGCCATAAGCATTTCATGCCTGAAGAATGTTGATTTCACATTTGCCTTGCTCTTTGGCTAGCCACAGTCCACAGCAAACTGGCTACTAGTAACACAGTATAGTGATGATGGGAAGTCAGAAGGGGCTTAGGGTCCATCCTGTCTGCCCCGCATGCCTCACGGCAGTGATTATGTCTAATCTGAATATGGATACACATTAGTGTTGCTCAGATAGCATCCTACCAGACTGGATACCATCGGATACCATCATTTTGGTTGGATATCAAATAGCATCGAATGGCATTGACATCTGACAAGGATCCAACTTGCTAGGATCCATAGTAAGTATCCGAGGTATCCGTGGATCCAACCTGGATCTGATAGATCTGACCATCGTTTCCAACTACCCAAGGTTGGCTCCCATGGATCTGATGATATCATCCAACTGTCCAAGGTGGGATCCAATGGATCCAACCTCAGATCCACAACTATCCGACTATGGACCTGGAATCCAACTTTGGTGAGATCCTAGGTTGGATACCAGCACTATCTGGCAAAGGATGGTTAGATCCACAAAAGCACTATCCAAGCACCACTAATAGACACCAAAGCTTACCAGCCAGGATGCAACCCTACTGTAACCACCAATGCCATTCTCCCACAAGAATCTACTGAGTCCTGCCTTGAAAGTCTGAGCAGTGCTAACTTCCACAACTTGGCCAATCTGCAAGTTAACCATCTTCTGTGCAAAGTAGTGTTTAATATTTTCCCTTAGCCTGCACCCCAGGGGCCATATCAAAAGATTGTCTTAAGTAAGTGAAAAAGTGGAAAAGGCACAAGGGGCCTGCGTGGTCTTCCAGGGAGGGGAAGGCAGGGCAGCAGTGAGGGCACAAAAGATGACCTAAAGTCTATAATGCCAAACAAATGGAGGCGAGCAGAGGGCTTTACCTCAAAACAAAAGAAGCCAGAAAAACAGTCAGAAGAGCCAAGGCAACAGTTGAGCTTAAGATTACAGAAGTGAGGGAAATGATAAGGCCTTCTTTAGTTATGTCAGGGAAAGGAAAAAGAACAAGGGAGTATAGAGAGGTTAAAAGTGTGAGGCATGAGTGGTGGAGGAGGATGGGTAGAAAGCTGGTATTCTGAATGAATACTTCTGCTTTATCATTACCGTTGAGAAGGAAGGGCACTCTCAGACTGTAGCATCCAGGTCAGGCAGGAGACCAATATGACGAATAGATAATATTAGAGAGGAAAGGATGCTCTAAGGTCTGAAAGGATAAAGTGTGGGTAAGTCCCTGGGCCGGGTGGGTTGTACCCACAGGAACTCATGGACTTGGGGTAGTCTCTGGCAGCTCCCCTGGCAGACCTATTCAACTGTACAAATGAGAGAAGTACAGACCCTAGGTACCGGAGGTAGAAGACGTTAACCCCTGCACAAGAATGTGGACAGCCGGGGAATGATAGACCAGTTGGCAAGACTTCCATTGTTGGGATGCTCCTAAAAGGTAGCAGTGGGTCAACTTCCTGGAGTCCCATTCCCGCACAACAAGCAACATGGCTTTGTTAAAGAGAGGTTCTGTCAGATGAACCTTGTTGAGTTCTTCAATGCTGTGTCATGAGTGTTGGACAAGGACCGAGCAGTGAATGTTCTGTATCTGGACTTCAGCAAGGCCTTGTGCCCCACAAAAAACTAGTAAAGAAACTGGAGGACTTATTCATCAGGGAGAAGGTCACTAGATGGCTGGGGAATTGGCTGGGATGGAGGAGAACACAATGGGTAGTACTAAATGGTACATATTTCAAGGCAGGAGGTAATGAGCGGGGTGGAACAGGGGTCAGTCCTGGGCACAGTACTCTTTAATGTGTTAATCTGTGACACTGGAGAAGGGCTTCAGTGCAAGATGTGTCTGTTTGCAGAAGACACCAAGATGTGTAGTGGGATGGATACTGAGAAGGGTACAAGTGAATTGAAAAGAGACTTGGGGCCAGCCTGTTGGCACAGTGGTAGTGACGTTAGAGACCTGTGTCCTGGGGTCAGCCTTGGTCATCAGGGACCACTGGGGGGAGAAGGATCAAGCGACCCAGAGGATGCTGTCCTCTGGACAAGGAGGGCTGACCGCTGCACTGCTAGACTGCCTCCTGGGTGACTACAGGTGGCAATGCAGTCAGAGCACCATTGAGGGTTGGAGGACGCCAGTTGGTGCCGCGCAGCACAAGCTAGCTTGCATGTTAGCAACCGTGCACCCTTATCAGCCAGTATCCTGAGAGACAAGGGAACAGAACAGCAAAAATATCCCAGCTGACACAGTGACATCTGATCCCTCACAGGCACCACACTGGCAACCCAGACACTGTCCATCTGTGTCCTGTAAGGGTGGGTCCAGCCAGCTCTCTGCCACCATGCCATGGGACATAATCCATGGGGATGAGGGCAGGTAAGTCCAGGAGAAGTAGGGGATGGGGCGGAGGGTGGGTCTTGTGAACTGGGCCAGTGGGGCAGAAGAAGGAAGAGAAGAGCAAAAAAAAAAAAGAGTGATTTGTGAAAATTGGAAAGGTAGTCCAAGATCTGGCAAGTGAAATTTAATGCCACTTAGTGCAAGGTTATGCACTTAGGGAAGTGGACTCCAAGGACTGAATACTGGATGGGGTGGGGTACAACAGAGTAAATCACAGAGTAGGATCTGTGCCCAGTGCAATGAGGCACATTGGAGAGCTAGTAGGATGCTGGGGGTGCATTGGTAGGGCCTTCTCAAGCAGGCAGAAGGGGGCGATCTTACCCCTGTACAGACCCTTGGTGAGCCCACACCTAGAGTACTGTGCTCTGGAGCTGTCACCTAGAAAAGGACAAGGACTGCCTAGAGTAGGTCTAAAGGAGAACCACAACAATGATTCATGGCCAGCAAGGTGGGCTTTTGAGGAAAGACTGGTTGACTTCCATATGTTCTCATTGAGGCCAAAATGGGAAGAGAGGACATGACTGAAACCTTCAAATATGTGAAGGGTATAAACAGGCTGGACAGCCAGCAATTGTTTAAGCTTTGTGAAGGTTCTATTACAGGGGATGACAACTGGAAACTGGCAGGAGCGGAATGTGAGAGAGAGACATGAGGAAATTACGTATTTTATTTATTTATTTTTTATATAACAATCATTAAAACAGTTTAGGTACTTTACAATATATCCAAAAGAGGAAAGTACTTCTTCACAGAAAGGGCTGTAGAAAAGTGGGACTGCCTGCCTGAAAAGCTGGCCAGTTTTAGGATGGTTGCAAGCTTCACGAGGGAGTATAGGTACAATGCATTGGTAAAGATGAGGGGGGTGGGGTTGGAGTTCATGGGGTTAGGGGCACAAAGGGGAAGGTATTGGACTTTAGAAGGGCTGACTTTGGCAAAATGGGGGAGTGCATCGGAAAAGCGCTAGCAAACGAGCAAGAAGGTGAGGTGGAAGAACAATGGGGAAACATCAAAACTGCCATCACATAGGCAACAAGCCTTTGTGTGAAGCAAATAAACAAACCAAAATGAATGAAAAAAAACACTATGGTTCTCCAAAGAAGTGGCGGGGAAGGTTAGGGAGAAAAAGATAGCATTCAGGAAGTATAAGGAAACACAGAAGGAGCAGAACATGGAACTGTATCAGTCAAAGCAGAAGGAAGCAAGGAAGGCAGTCAGAACAGCAAAGGCCCAAACTGAGGAAAAGATAGCCAACTCAGTTAAGAAGAGGGATGAAACATTTTATAGGTACATTAGGGAGCAGAGAAAGAACAAGGGAGGGATAGTGAGGCTTAATAAAGGGGAGGGGTGGGCAGAGGGTGACAGTGACAAAGCAGAGATACTGAATGAATACTTCTGCTCAGTATTCACAAAAGAAGAGGAGGGGGGCTACCTAAACCAAATAACAGAAGCACACTAGATAGGAGGTCAATAGCAGTCCATTCACAGAAGAAAGGGTCCTGAAAGAACTCCTAAAACTGAAGGTGGACAAATTAATGGGGCCTGATGGGATTCACCCCAGAATTCTAAAAGAACTAAGGAGATAACCAGTGACACCACTGACTACCCTTTTTAACAAATCATGGGAGAATGATGTGGTACCTGAGGACTGGAGGAGGGTGGATGTGATTCCCCTTCACAAAAGTGGGAGCAAGGCAGAGGCAGGAAACTATAGACCTGTAAGTTTTTGACCTCAGTGGTAGGGAAAATGATGGAATCACTTCTAAAAGAAAGAACTGTTGAGTACCTAGAGAACATCGGGGCACAGGACCCAAGGCAGCATGGATTCACAGTGGGAAGGTTATGTCAGATGAATCTAATAGATTTCTTTGACTGAGTGACCAAAGTAGTAGACCAGGGAGGGGCTGTGGATGTGGTCTACCTAGACTTTAGCAAGGCATTTGACACAGTCCCACACAAAATATTAATAAACAAGTTAGCCAGCCTGGGAGTGGGTCCCAGGGTGGTAACCTGGGTAAAAAACTGGCTGGACAACAGGACACAGAGGGTAATAGTAAATGGAGCCCACTCTGCAGAAAGGGGGGTTACTAGTGGGATACCGCAGGGTTCAGTACTGGAACTGGTCCTCTTTAATGTCTTTACAGGTGACATTGCAGAGGAACTGGAAGGAAAAGTATGCCTCTTTGCAGATGACACAAAGATCTACAATAGGGTTTATACACAAGGGGGTGTGGAAAGGATGAGAGGGGATTTGGCAAGGCTGGAGAAATGGTCAAAAGTATGGCAGTTTAGATTCAATGCAAGGAATTGCGAAGTAATGCACCTGGGAAACAAAAACACAAGAGAAGAGTACACAAGGGGGAGGGGTATTAATGACAACAAAAATGGAAAAGGACCTGGGGTAGTCATATCAGATGACCCAAAGGTAGGCAAGCAATGTGAGAAAGCAGTAAGGAGGGCTGGGGGGATACTGGGATGCATAGGGAGATGCATCACCAGTAGAAAACAGGAAGTTGTTATCCCTCTGTACAGACAGTTGGTAAGACCCCATCTGAAGTACTGCGTGGCAGTTCTGAGACCCCATCTCCGCAAGGACATAGGATGGAGGCAGTCCAGAGGAGGGCAACTAAAATGGTGCAGGGTCTGCATCAGAAGCCATACTAGAAGAGAGAATAAAAGAGCTTAATATGTATACCCTTGAGG
Source organism: Neoceratodus forsteri (assembly GCA_016271365.2). Lineage (NCBI taxonomy): Eukaryota > Metazoa > Chordata > Ceratodontiformes > Ceratodontidae > Neoceratodus > Neoceratodus forsteri. The sequence goes on from CM028136.1 coordinate 952,762,324, forward strand.
AAAGGATGGAGAGGGGGACACGATAGAAACTTTCAAGTACCTCAAGGGAATCAACAAAGTCCAAGAGGGTAGCATCTTTCAGAAAAGAGATGTGCAAGAACAAGGGGCACAATTTGAAGATGGGGGGCGACTCAGGGCAACATGAGGAAGTATTTCTTCATGGAGAGGGTGGTGGACAGATGGAATGGCCTTCCCGAGGAGGTTGTGGGGTCAAAAACAATGGGGGAATTTAAGAATGCATGGGACAGACATAAGGTAATTCTAGTGGGAGGTAGGAGGAAATAGGCTGTTGGTAAAACTAGGATCTGCAGCTTATCCAATAGGTAGGGAAATTAGCAGATTGGGTGGGCCAAGCAGTCCTTATCTGCCGTCAAAGTCTATGTTTCTATAGGTGGTTAGTCTACATGGAACTGAGGAGTACTTGATCTGCTTAAGACCTGGCCAGTGCTAGGCTGGCAAAGAGGTAGTTAGGAATAAAACAGACTAGAAGGACTATTGAGTCTTTGTCTGTAAACATCCACTGCATGAGCCTATGTTTCATCCCCGAGCCTCAGTTTGAGTGCATCTCCTCCAGTTCTGCTATAAATAGGGTACAAAGAAACTTCCATCTGCTCACTTCACTTAGACACACACGTGACAGAGAATGTGTGGACAAGCAAGCAATTAGGAATGAAGATGATCCAGGGTCAAATCCCAGCACAGCCAGCAGTGAGTAGCTGTGCCTCCCCCCTTTCAGTTGTGTCACGTGGCCCAATTTATTGCCATGGCGTTGGGGTCTTTGCATTTTAGTATTAATTTTACCTCAGATGCACTATCTCATTTAAAAGGGGCTCTGTTTCTACCCAGTCCTACAGATGTGAGAAACAAAAGTGCTGGGAAGTCACACCACTTAGCCGCTGAGTGTGCGTGTGTGTGTGTGTGTGTGCGTGTGTGTGTGTGTGTGTGTGTGTGCGACTGTCAAATTAAATGTCTTTGTTCCTTAATTCTTTGACCCAAGCTGTCCTTCAATTATATTGTTGTTACCTTGGTGTCAAATGACACACTTTCTATTGACCACTCATAATACCCTATGCAAGCCCTTGTAATTTCAGTTGGCAGTCCTGTTGCTTCACTAGCATACCAAGACAGGAAAGATCACCATGGTAGTCGACAGCTCACTTCATTCATAGGGAATGAAACTCCTCTGGTACTTCAATTACGACTAAACGGAAAAGTAATGCATATTTTACAGTGAGAGCATAGTGATAAAATGGCACTCAAACAAGGTGTAAAAGGCAAACTGTGTGACCCTCAGGTGAAATAGAAAGGACTGGTGAAGAGAAACAAAAGACACAAGAGGTTCCACAACTGATGGCAACTGTTTGTAATATAGACAAGCATTTGTCAATGCCGACTGTTTGCTTGCTGGCACTGGCATTGGTAGTGTAGGAGTTGGAGAGCTGCATAATAGGAATGGCAGTGAAGTATTGAACTGAAGCCAACCCCACCACCACCCTGCAGAGACTGACAGGCATTGGGGTATGCCTTTGGGTTGTCAGGCATAACGGCCACGCCATTTCATCACACCCTACCCTGCAGACACCGACAAGTGTCACGGTGTGCCTTGGGGTCTTTGGCCCTTATGCTCACCCCATTCCATCAGGAAATACGGTGAGATGGGTGTTGTATAGAAGAATGGGGTGAACTTTGGGGCCAAAGAGTCCAAGGCACACCTCGATGCCTCTCACTGGCTGCAGGGTGTGGAATGGTATGAGCATTACAGGCGAGAATCCCAAGTCACACCCCTGATGCCTGTCAGTCTCTACAGGGTGGTGCGTTATGGTTGGTAACCCTAACGCCTCAGGCGTTCGTTGGCATTTTCACTCCAAATTTTCAACATGGGTTTTTTGTGACCCCCACCTTATGAACAGTGGCAATATCAGTGCGTTAGCCGAAAGCTGATTTTGCACAGCAACTACGCCATTTGGCACCACTGGTGCAAAAACACATTTTGAACAGGATGTGAAAAATGACAGCTGTACTGTTCATGGGGAGGTGCAAAAAATGGCAATATTGAAAATCTGCTGTGAAAATATAAAAAAAACTGGTGAAGTCATGAGCGTGCATAGAAACTGCGCAACGCACACCCATAATGCAATTAGTTTGGGAATTTTTTAAAACAGATTGTCAACACAGGCATTTTGGAACCTCCACTCATGAACAGTGTCACTGTGATTTTCTTAATCTGTCCCAAACAGTGATTTCCCACAGCGAACACGCATTTCTGCGCTGGAAGTGCGAAAACACATTTTGGCCAAGGTGTGAAAAATGACAGCTGTACTCTTCATAAGGAAATGTGGAAAATGCCAGTGGTGAAAATTTGGACTGAAAATATTAGAAATCCATGAACTTACTGAGTGCGTGAAAACTGCATAGCGGTCACTCGTAACACAGTCATTTTATGGACTTTTCACCAAATTTTTAACATAGTCATTTTAACACCTCTGCTCATGAACAGTGTCACTGTGTTTCTTCTCTGTCCCGAACATTGATTCTACTTACGACTGCACCATTTATACCGCCCACATGTCTGGAAACCGCGTTTTGGGCGACATGTGAAAATGACAGCTATACTGCTCATAAGGAGGTGTGGTAAAATGACAATATTGAAAATCTGGAGTGAAAATATTGAAAATTCATAAACTTACGAGCGTGCGCAGGAGCAGCGCAATGTATGCTCGTAAAACAGTCATTTTGGGGAATTTTTTCACCAAATTTTTAACATAGCCATTTTAACACCTCTGCTCATGAACAGTATCACTGTGATTTTCTTAGTCTGTCCTGAACATTGATTTCGCACACCAACTGCATCATTGTGCACTACATGTGCAGAAACACATTTTGGCGAGATGTGGAAAATGACAGCTATACTGCTCATAGGAGGCATGGTAAAATGACAATGTTGAAAATCTGGAGTGAAAATATTGAAAATTCACGAACTTACGAGTGCGTAGGAACAGCGCAGCGTATGCTCGTAAAACAGTCATTTTGGAATTTTTTACAAATTTTCAACATAGGGTTTTGGGAGCCTACCTCATGAACTGTGACACTGTCTTTCATGAATCAGTCCCAAAAGGTGGTTCCGCGCAGTGACCACAAAATCACCTTTTGGGGCAGATTAACAAAATGACAGTGACAGTATTCATGAGGTGGGGCTCCAAAACCCCCATGTTGAAAATTTGGTGAATAAATTCCTAAAAATGCCTGAGATATGCAGCAAAGTTGAAAAAACCCTATTTATTTCATTATACAGCTTACCGGCATTTCCTCAGTTCGCGGTTGGCTTTGAAGAGTGCAGACATGTTCCGGTCCACGAAATTCATTGCGCCGGACTCGGAGGTAAGTATGGGGTGAGGGGTGTGGAGAGGCAGGAGTGCCAGATGGTGGGCGGGAGGGGCCGGAGTTCAGGACAGTCCAGCGAGGGAAGGGTTTTCTTGCAGGTTTTGTTTTCCTTTGACGACGCGGGACTTGTGCCACACTGGGGTGGGCTCCCAGCGTGGCAGCTGGTAGGCTGTTTGGGGGGGTAGTGGTGCCGACGGGGGATTGGGCACACCCATCGGCCATAGCAACTGTTGCCACGCTGGGGTGGGCTCCCAGTGTGGCACCCGGTAGTCTGTTGGGGGGGAAACTGTGGAGCCGAAGGGGGATTGGGCACCCTCATCGGCCATACGGACTATTGCCATGCTGGGGTGGGCTCCCAGCGTGGCACCTGGGACTCTATGGGGGGGGAGCGCAGCGGAGCCAACAGGGGATTGGGCACCCCCGTCGGCCATACAGTGTGTGCGTGGGTGGGGACGCATGAGCACGCAATATGCGTGTGTGTGTGTGTGGGAGGAGCGCATGAGCATGCGATATCTTATCGCTGCTCACTGAAGCGTTGCTCTCCCTTTGAACTGTACGCCACTGCATTTTCAACTGCTGTCACAGACAGCTGCAGCATTCATTGGCAAACTGTGGCCGTGCCTGCAAACACACTGACTGCATTGGAAGACAAGGTGCCACACCTACGAAAACTCGGATGATGGCACTATGTTTCTCGCACATGCGTGCAAGCAAACATAAAAATAAAGAGTAGATTTAAATATTCAGTTACATACATTAATATTTAAAAAGATCCATGCTATATTCCTCACTTTAATCCTACACTCAATTAAAATACCAGGTCACTAATATTTAGACTCTTTTTTTATTCCAGGGAGTTTTAAACTCTGGAACACCTTACCAACCTGCCTGACAGAGGCAAAATCTCTACTGCCCTTTAAAGCTTTGTATAAACAGCACTTTTTTGACCTTTGCAAGCATAACTGTTTTACTTCAACCGGTATGCAATTGTTCACTCGCTTATCTGTATGTACCACTGTCTTATCTTGTGTTACACCCAGTTGCCCCTGTAAATGGGCTCTGTCAAAGGTTGCTTTACCCAGTTACAAAAGTTGAAATAAGCAATAAGACATGACGTGACACTGATTGTCAGGGGTTAATGCACGCCAAGCTACATAATGAGGCACAAGGCGCCTTCAACTGGAAGTACATTAACTCCAAACAACCAATGACCTGGAATGTCTTATTGTGCTTGTAAAATGGGTAAACTGAGAAACAATTTAAAAAGAAAAAAAATGCCTTTTTTTAATTAATAACAGATGTTTTCTTTTGTTAAAGGTAACTAGTAAAAGGTACACCAACCCCACCTGTCAATCATTTGTCGTTCCATACATTCAGTACACGGAATGTTTGTTTATTGTGGAACACAGGAATTCAAACTGCTGCAGAATTCCTTTGCCAGAATGTCCCCCACGCAACAAAAGGCCTTATATGGCACAGCTGTCTAAACTGTATCTGAAATAGTGCAGAAGGGGGATTTAGTTCTCATGGTCACCAACAATACACCAGGAATTAAAATTGGGAATAGTACTTCATTTTTAAGTTTGTTCATGTGTGTAAGATGGGAGGAAATAATGTTGTTTTTTTTATTTAAGAGAGTTTTACTTTTTGGGGCCTTGTGGAAGATTTTCTGTGAGTAAAGGTGGTAGCCATGTTTGTAATGGCAGTCAGGAAAGAGTGAAGTGGTTCATGAGTTCTGTATGTGACCAGCCCAAATTCCAAATCCCAATGTCTGAACGTATTCCAACAGGTGCATTTCTAGGGAATATGAGTCTTGGAAATTATTTGGCCAATCAGGTAGCAGGAAATTTCCATCCCCTTTTATACATAAATAAATAATAGAGGTAAGACATTCGGAACATCATACTGAAGCTATTGCTTTAGAGTCTGCATTGTGTCAGTGCCCCTCAGCTGCTAGCACTTTGACATCTGAGCCACAAGGTCATGAAGTCAAGTTCCCGCATTACAGACAGGCCCGATTCCAAATACCCTTTTTTTTAATGGTAACTGCAATCATTCCATAGTCAAGAAGTGCTGCCATTTTTTGAAAACAAAAATTACAGGAAGTCATACATTTTAAGGTGAAAAATGGAAGTGAAGTAATTCCATCGGATCAGTTTTGTAAGTTTTGTCTAATTGTTGGTAACTTTTCACTTTATAGTTAACAGAAGACAAACACAGAAGCCGGCACTCAAACATGCACCTGTACAAAGACGACTCAGAGACTGCACAAAAATGAAAGCAGTTATGGGTGCTTTCCTGACAAAGTGACAGGACGCCACTAAGCAGTGGGGCATTTAGCATTTTGTTGCTGCATTAAACACATTTTTGGTTGGATATGTAAGGATCACTCCGGCTTCCTTTTTGGGATTTACACAATTATCAGAACTTCATGTTGGTGTTTCGGAGTTCGTGCCGAACTTTGCAGTGCTGTACGGGGGGATGTTGCTATATTATCAAGGGGTGTTAGACTTTCTATCCTTAGAAGGCAGTATAGCGTAGTGCTTAAGGGCACTGAGGTACAAACCAGAAGACCTGGGTTTGAATCCCATCAGCTCCCACTGGCATACTCTGTGACCCTGAGCAACTCCCTTATTTTTATTTATTTATTTATGAGGTCTAGGATTACAATACCTATGAGCCAAGGCTCTTTTACAAAGGTTCCATGTCAGAGACATGATTACATGAAAAAGGCAAGGATAATCAACACACAATGGTTACGACATAATAACAAAAAATAGCAACAACCAAATGGGGGAGGGGGGTGGAGGTTAGAGTACGTAGGCAGCCAGAGGCATTTGTCGTGTGAGAAGGTACAGTAGCTAGTAAGTAACTAGTAAGTGCATGCAGTTGTGGGAGTAAGAAGGGAGAGAATCCCGAGGAATTGTCTTGAAGTACAGAAAGGAGAGCCAGGTACAGAAGGGGTGCAGAAAGAGATGAGGGAAAGTGGGGGTACTGAGGGAAGATGGACGGGGAGTAGGGGTTTAGGACAGGAGGAAAAAAAAGCAGGGGTCAAAGGAGAAATTGAGGTGGGGGAATGTGATAGGAGTCATATCACGGTGGCAGATATAGTGGAGACAGGGGAATTAGTTGTAGCAATCGTAAGAGCTAGTGGCAGCGAGATGGTTTCGGAGACTCGCTTTGAACACATCAAGTGTGTTAACTGAGGAGATGGTGGGGTCAAGGTCATTCAGCTAAAGTGGTGCTCTGTAGGAAAAAAATAATTGTGCCTGGGAGGTGCGACAATAGGGGATTTTAAGGAGCTGTTGATTCGATCTCCTAGAGCTCCGACAGTTTGGGTTTGTCTGCAGAAGGGTAGAGACACCTGGGGGCCTGTTCCCCAGACAGATTTTGCTTTGCCAAGGTACAGGTGAGATACTTTATGCGATTTGATAGGTGAAGCCATCCAGACTGTACATATAAGTCACAGGTGTGGGTGAGCCGGTGTGCACCTGTAAGAAGTTGACAGGCCTTGTTTAAGGTAGTTTGCACCCCGTCTGAGGGCTGTTGTCATGGCAGAGCTGTAAATGATGAGACCATAGTCAGTGATCGAGACCACGGAGCTCTGTATGGCAATCTTTAGTGCTTCAGGTGTAAGACTTTGTCTGTGTTTGTATAGAAGACCAAGTCGAATGTTTGCTGTTTTTGCAACATAGTGTGTGCCCCGCAGGAGAGGCTAGGGTCAGGCAGAATCCCAAGATATTTGGAGGATAGCACCTACTCCAAGGTGTTTCCCTGTGCAGTGGAGATCGTCAAGTGGTGTTGCTTGTGTGGATTTTGAGAGCTGCGAAATAGCATGCTTTCTGTTTTTTTTTGTGATTTAGTACTAGTTTGTGATTGTGGAACCAAGACTCAGTGGTGCTGAAACCCAGCTGGAGGTTATCCTGTAGAGCCCTGGGATCTTTGTGGGAGGAGAATACCACTGCATCATCAGCGTACAAGATGATGTTTTCAGGGCAAGATTGTGGTAGGGAGTTTAGAAAAAGACAAAAGAGGAGTGGCCCCAGTATGGAGCCTTGAGGTATGCCTGAGGGGACCGGCAAGGTGTCAGAAAGAGTGTTTGCAATTTTTACTCGTTGCATCCGGTTTTTGAGGTAGCTACTAAACCATAGCACAGAGTCAGGTGACAGTCCAGTATTTAGTAGCTGGTCAATAAGCAGCCTATGGTGGACTGTGTTGAAAGCTTTGGAGAGATCGATAAAAACCGCACCTGTTAGTTTGCCGTGGTCCAGAGAATTATGGACAGCCGTGGTGAGCTCTTGGAGACCAGTGGTGGTACTGTGGCCTTTCCGGAAACCGTGTTGCTTGTCACATAGAATGTTGTGTTTGTCCAGATGGTTGGTGAGTTGGTCTGCCACACTACGCTCAAGTGCCTTAGAGAGCGGGGGCAATATTGATATTGGGCGGTAGTTTGAATGGATGGTCTAGTCACCGCCTTTGTGGACTGGGGTCACTGTTGCGGTTTTCCATTTGTCAGGGAAGTTCCCGCTGCTAAGACAGTGGTTCAGTATTTTTGTAAGGGGATGAAGAATCTGATCTAGGGTAAGTGACAGGAGCTTGAGATCCAGAGTGTCTCCACTAGTTCTGGATTTAGAGATGGCAGTGGCAATATAGTGGCGCGCATCCTTTAGGCTAACCTCCCTAAAGTAAAATAGGGGGTGAACCAATTTGGGATGAGAGGGGCCAGCGGTGGTAGCTTTATCTTTGAGGTAATCTGAGGGAAGGACAGCACTGAGGTCTGTAAAAGCCAGGTTAAAGGAGTTTGCTATGACAGCATGGTCAAGGGTGATTGATCCGTCAACAGGTAACAACCGGGGAGTTTTTTGGCTTCTTCCCTGTGATTTCCTTGATGTTTTCCCAGAACGCTTGACCATTCCCCCAGGTGTTAGTGAGAGCATTTTTATAGTAAGTATTTTTCATAAGTCTGATGGCTTTAGTGCAGGCATTTCTGGCTTGCTTGCATTTTTGAATATCCAGTTGGTTACTGGTTTCCTTGGCAACAGCCCAGAGGTGATCCCACAGTTTTAGCTGCTTTAGCAGTTTCCCAGCGATCCATGGGTTACAGAGCATTTTTAATTTCCATTTTTTGATCAGGGCAAAGAGGTCGCAAGCCCTCTTGAAAGTAGCGATGAAGGAATCAAGGGCCTGGTTAACATCAGTCGTCGTGTGTATAGGTGACCAGTCTTGCTGGAGCAGAGAGTGTTTGAAGTGGATGAGTTTGCCATGGGGGAGGACTCTGCTGGAGATGATTTTTGGGGACAGCTTAAGGAATTTATTTGACCAGACGCAGGTAACTGGTGAGTGGTTGCTGAGGGAGTCCAGGAGAATTATGGTGTGGGAGATCCTGGTGGGATGGTTGGTGAGTACCCAGTCTAGGAGGGTGCAGGTACCTGTTTTGTAGTTGGTTCTGGTAGTGGATGAAACCATCTGTGTAAAGTTGGCTGCAGCAAGGGAGTCTTTAGGGGCACTTGCCTCAGATCCTAGCCAGTTAATGTTGAAGTCTCCTAGTAGGATTAGTTGAGAGTCAGTGGGCTGCGAGTCAATGAAATTTAGAACTTCGCTGAGGCCAAGTTTTTGATCCTTTGGTGGAATATATACGGATGTGATACTTAAGGCTTTCTGGTTTGCTCCAAGTATAATTTCTTTTGGCAGGATTTGTGCTGTGGTGGTCCATAAGGGAGCCCCTTGGGGGTGCCACGTGAGAGTGTCTCTGATAAGAATGGCGCATCCTCCACCTTTTTTAGAGACCCTGTCTTGCCTGAGAATATTGTAGCCTGGAAAGGTTAGTGCCTAGTCCGGTACTTTTGCCGTTAGCCAGGTTTCAACCAGTGCCAGGATATCAGGGTTGTGTTGGCAAATGAAGGCTTGAAGGGCGTCGATCTTTGGTAGCAAGCTACAGATATTAAGGGTAGCCAGGATGAGAGACCCCAAGGTTTTCGGGGGGACATTTCCCGAGATGAGTAAGAGAAGAAGGAGGAGTTTTAGGGTGTATAGGAGTAACCTTTTGGACGATAATCTATGTCGTTTATAATGGTACTGGTAGTAGGTGGTGGTCAGTGGGGCGTCCCAGTGTGGTACTAGAGAGTACATAGAGTGTAGATAGTCCCAATGCATAGGGTTTATCAGGGTAGAAGAAAAACTCTTCGGTTCGAGTGGGTGGCCCATGCGGTGGGCAGGGTCTGTAGTGGAGTGTTCCCTGGGAGAAGTAGTTTTGTATCAGGAGACTGGAGGTGTGACATTGTGGCATATGTGGTTTATCTGGGCTTGGAAGGGAGAAAAAGGGGGGCAGGGTAAGGAGGAGTAGGAGTGGAAGGAACAGTGGGCAGGCGGCCATATCACCGTAAGGTCCAGGTGGACTGTGAGCGGTTTGCAGGTCAAAAAATGTGATAAGATGGGAAATGCACTATGTAAGTGAGAGGAGGAGGTCCTAAGAGGGATGAGCCAGTAGGTGGGAGGGGGCGGTGAGAGTATGCAGGTGGGCGGGGTTAGCAGTGTACTTAATTAAGGCCGGGGGGGGTGGGCGCACATTTTCAGCAAAGCGTATAGAAAGTCAATGGGCGCAGTGCCCTGCGAGCAGAAAAAGCAGAGAGAAACAGTGCTAGCCAATCAGCGGCAGTCCAGTGGAACAAGGGTCCAATCTGGTAAGGCAGAGTGCACAGCAACCAATGGTGGCCGTTTTCGGCTTCACCGGCTCAGAGAGGACTTCTTACCCGGCGCTCCATGTTCTGAAGGCAGGTTGCAGGTGATGGCTGAGGCGGACGGCTGTTTGAGCCACAACCGCACTTGGTGCTCCTCACAAGGGCCCTGATCAGGGGCTGGAGCTCTGAAAGGAGAGAAGAGAAGAGAGCGGGGCATTAGTAGCGCGAGGCAGGGAAAAAACAAAGTGATGACGCTGCAAGGCTAAATCTGGGGGTGGGTGGCTAGGTGGCAGTCAGCCCGGGAGACAACCAAGGGGAGACAAAGACCGAGAAATGGTAGTCTCTGGCCCTGGCACCACAGAGAGGTGGGGTGTGAGACAGGGGGAGCTAGACGTGGAGAGAGAGAGAAAACAAAAAAAAGAAAAAGCATGCAGTCAGTTTAGGTTCAGGAGGGAGGGACAGCAGAGAGGGAGAAAATACAAAAAAGCAAAAGTACAAGTAAACGAGTCTAGCTGCAGGCGTGTGGTACACAGTTACAAATTCAGTACACAGTTAACGAATAGCAGTCCTAGGATGTGCAGTTTGCAGGCAGAGAAGTAAATTTTCGGCAAAGCATATAGAAAGTCAATGGGTGCAGCACCCAGTGAGCAGAAAAAGCAGAGAGAAACAGTGCCAGCCAATCAGCGGCGGTCCAGTGGAACAGGGGTCCAGTCCGGCAAGGCAGAGCGCACAGCAACCAATGGTGGCGGTTTTCAGCTTCACCAGCTCAGAGAGGACTTCTTACCTGGCGCTCCGTGTTCTGAAGGTGGGTCGCAGGTGACAGCTGAGGCGGCCGGCTGTTGGAGCCGTGGCCGCGCTTGGCACTGCTCACGAGGGCCCTGGTCAGGGGCTGGAGCTCCAGCGCTCCGTGTTCTGAAGGCGGGTTGCAGGTGATGGCTGAGGCAGCCAGCTGTTGGAGCCGTGGCCATACTTGGCGCTCCTCACGAGGGCCCTGGTCAGGGGCTGGAGCTCCAGCGCTCCGTGTTCTGAAGGCGGGTTGCAGGTGATGGCTGAGGCGGCCAGCTGTTGGAGCTGCAGCCATGCTTGGTGTTCCTCACGAGGGCCCTGGTCAGGGGCTGGAGCTCTGAAACTTCCTTGTGCTCCCAGGATGCACTAGGAAACAAGTTCCATCTTAGTGTGCCTTTCCTAATTAAACAATTTCCCCCCTTCAGATCAGAAGTTAAACTGAGATCCCTAGTGTACCTCTTTGTTGGATGTTAAGGTTTTGGAAATGTGTAGGTGATTATTGCAGTGTCTGGATCAGCATTCCCTCTATTAGTAAAGTAGGTTCACTGTACTTGTCTATGACTATGTGCGGGTTGTTGACCATGTAATACCTACTCCATCTACAAGCATATAGTCACTTCACTAATGGTATCTAACCTATTGCTTTGTAAACAGGCACTTGGATACAGTATGTGTGAAAGGTATTATATAAATCCAAATTTTATTCTGTTGTATCTTTTTTTTTTATTACTTCTTACCGGCCATCCTCTGCCAGGTATATGCTGTACACTGGTTCCAGTGATGTACCCCAATCAGGCTTTGTTGACCTCCAGATCCTCCTGGACCAGCTGACATCTCCCATGACCTTCCTGCCAATGTTGGGGCTCTGGGGGGAGGGCCGTCTCCCCCCCCCACCGAGGTGGCCCACAGTGTGAGCTGGGCTAAGATCTAATGTCAGCAGGCATTAGGACCCAGGAGGAGCCAGGAACCCAAGCTGTCATAAGGGCAGAGCCTGAGTATTTCCCTGGGGTTTCTCCCCACCCTCCCTCCTCTCCTTGGCATGCACTTAGCATCTGGTGCCTCAGCTGCATGCAGCAATGTTGCCTGCAGAGGGTGCAAGCTCCCTTGCCCCCTGCAGGAGTTGCTGTGGCACCGGTGGTGCAGTACCATCCCTCCCTGATCATAGTGCATTGCCGAGTGGCAGCTGCTGCAGTCAGTCCCGGCCCTTGAGTCCTGCAGTCCTGAGCACATTCCCAAACTCACGTCCCCTGCAAGGCAGCATGATGCATTGCCATTGGACCATCAGGGTGGCTTATTCTGTCATATGTCTTATGTCAAGTGGTACCTGAAGACTGGAAAAAGGCAATAGTGGTTCCACTTCACAAATCAGGCAGTTGCAAAGAGGCTAGTAATTACAGATCGGTGATACTCACGTCTATAGTAGGGAAACTAAGGGAGACACTACTCAAACAGAGGATCACAGCATTCCTCAAAACTAGCAGCCAACAAGACCCTAAACAGCATGGCTTCACAGCAGATAAGTCATGCCAGACAAATCTGCTTGAGTTTTTTGACTACGCTACAAAAATAGTGGACGACGGTGAACAAGTAGATGTGGTCTACCTAGACTTTAATAAGGCCTTTGACTCGGTTCCACACAGAAGGCTGGTAAAGAAGCTTGACCACACAGGGGTTGGTCCAGAAGTAGTCCGATGGGCACAAAACTGGTTACAAGGCAGAACCCAGAGGGTACAGGTAAATGGAACACAATCAACAGAAGGCAGGGTGACCAGCGGGGTGCCCCAAGACTCAGTGCTGGGGCATCTGCTCTTCAATGTTTTTATAGCAGATATCACTGACAGACTGGAAGGGAAGGTATGTCTATTCATAAATGACACCAAGATATGTAACAGGGTAGACACCTCAGAACATTGTTTAACATTGTTTAACCAGGAGTGGCACACTAAGCCGAAGCTTGTTTCCAAATGCGACCTTTGAGCACAAGGAAGCTAAGTGACTTACTCAGGATCACACAGTAGGAGTGAGCAAGATGGAAGCTGACCTCAAGAAACTAGAAGAATGGTCTGGAGTGTGGCAGCTGAGATTTAATGCCAAAAAGTGCAGGGTCATGCACATAGGAAAGAAAAATCCAAGAAAAGAGTATTTCTTAGGAGGTGAAAGGCTGGCGGCCTCAAACCAGGAATGAGATCTGGGAATCATAATCTCAGATGACTTGAAGGTTAGTAAGCAGTGTGAGAAGGCAACACTGAAGGCCAACAGAATGCTGAGCTGCATTGGGAGGGGAATCACGAGCAGGAGGAGAGAGGTGGTACTACCACTGTATCGATCACTGGTCAGGCCTCACCTGGAATACAGAGTCCAGTTCTGGAGGCCTCACCTCAGGAAGAACATTGACCGGGTGGAAACAGTACAGATAAAGGTGACAAAAATGATTCAGGGTCTGCAGTACATGTCCTACGAAGAGAGACTGAGGGAACTGAGTATGTACTCCTTGGAGCAGAGAAGAGAGAGGGGGGACATGATTGGGGCATTCAGTTACATGAAAGGCATTAACAAGGTACAGGCACAGGAATTTTTTTCACTTCAAGAAGGGCTCCAGGACCAGGGGACATGACCTCAAGCTGCAAGGAGAAAGGTTCTCTACCAACACCAGGAAGTTTTTCTTCACAGAAAGAGTGGTGGACTCCTGGAACAGCCTGCCCCAAGAGGTTGTGGGAGTCGACACTGTGGGGGGGGGTCAAGAATGTATGGGATAGACACAAGGGAGCCCTGACTACAAAGGGCAACTAGAGTGTCAAAATAGGTCTAAAACAAATGGGCAGACTAGATGGACTTAACGATCTCCTTCTGCCATCAATTTCTATGTTTGTATGTTCATATGTACATAGCATGTATATAGGAATGCATTTTCAAGTTCTTTGGGTGAGCAACCTGTGAAGCAAAGAGAAGATATTCTGACACACGCAGGTCTTGAGAAGAAATTCTTGCAATCATATTACAGATTGCAGGACCATCTCTGAAAAATCACAGCGCTTCCTTCAGTTGCATGTAAGGTACTCTTATTGCTGTAAGAGTACATCACATGCTGAGCACTGTAACTGGCTTCTTGATGACCGCTTGTGCCCATGACTTTATTAAATGAAAAGGTTTTTTTATTTAATAAACTTAGTGATTTATAATAATTTTATGGGTCCAGTTTGGAAGACCTCTTGTGGATGTAAGAGTGTCGCCTCTTGCATCTTTAGGACCACAGGACTGCTCACTTTTGGATCGCAGTCCTCTGGTCCTAAGAACACACATGCTTAAACTCTTATAACCCTCTGATCGGACCCATAAATATATAAAAGACACAGGCACTGTACATACAGCAGAAACATAAGTCATGTTATTTCTGTTTTTAAAAAATGGAACTTGAACTTAAAATGTTTTACTTTGTAGAAAATTAGAGAAACTCGGTTTAGAAATGGACCCTGCCAACAGAACTGAGACCTTCAGACTTTCTGAACTAATAGCATGAGGCACTCACTTATGAATGTTAATACATCCCCTTATGGTTGCCAGCTTAGTCTCACATGCCTTCTCTGGGTATGAGAAATGCAAAGCAATAGTATACAGTTCAGGTGCACTAACAATCTAAGTGTGATTATGCTAACAAGTGTAAGAGTAGAGTCCAAGACATTTATATTATTGATCAAGTGTGATCAATAATACATTAAATTATTGCAGAGTGACAGTATAGCCTAGAGGTTAGAGTAATGAGCTATGAATGAGCTTGGCACATCCAATAGATTTAGGCTTGATTCTCACAAACTCCAGTTGCATACTGTGTTACTCTGAGCAAGTCACTTAACCACCCAGTGCTCCCAGGTCACCCCTAAAAACAGGCATTGTGCCTCATGGGTCTTACCTGGCTACCAAAGAATAAAAAAAAATAATATTCCCCAAACATGTCCATTTACAGTGCATGTGCACGAGACACTCTTTGCAGTATAAAAATGCACAATGCGTACGGTAAAGGATTGCTCTGATTGGTCAGGCATGCTCTTTTGCTCTATAATGGGTATGAGTGTCTGGAATGTTTAGAAATAATTCTTATTGGCTAAGAATAATTTTATGATTTATAATCTATGCTATTTTCATCTGTTCCACATACTGTATATTTCAGAAGTGTGTGATTTGTAAATGTTTTTGTACAATTTCCACATATATAGATAATATTCATTTCTTGTTATATTTACAAAAACACATTTGCTCATGTCTTTCCCATTGGCAGTGCTGGAGATGGCAAGAGATTATGCTCCATGCAATTAGTCCAGGGGTTAAGCTAGGTTCAGACGCCTGGTTATTAGTGCTAATTGAAAAGGCTTCTGTGTTAATGACTGTATGAATATTAATGGTGCCACTTAAGATTGAGAAGTATAACTGGAGAATAGATATATCAGGATCAAATATAATTACAGAGATACCAGGATCAAATACTCAAGAGATCCTCTACTTTAGATGCTGCTCTGTTATTCTCACTTTCCTAAGGAATTTAATGTCTTTTTCATGATGTGTTTTGAGTCTGATTACCCTACACAGGGCCGTTGGCCTTATTTTTGGGCGTCATCATTATTAGTAGGAGTTTGGTTTTGTAATAGGTGACATCAGCAGTCAGCTATATAATGTTAGTCACCTTGGAAAGGGGGTTCTTCTAGATTCCGTGCAGCTGTTTTAGTCTAGATTTCTTTCTAGGCAAGAGCTAGTGGTTAGACAATAGGTTCTGTAATGTAAGAGGTGATCAAATAGGCTGAGACAATGCACAGACCCATGATAAATCTCTCCCCAAAAAGAATGGAAGTTGGATTTACACAGCACCTTTCATTTACACTGTATTCCAAAGCACTTTGCAATCCATGAACAGTTAGTCTGGAGCCATTAGGTGCACACAGACAGGTTAAGGAAAAGTCAGTGGGCTTCGGTAGAGAGAGAGAATTAAGCACTGGGAGGTTAAGTGACTTGCTCAGTGCCGCACAACAAGTAAGCAGTGGTTGTTGGATTCAGCCCAGTGTGTGCTGTGTCACCAGGTCCACAGTCCTGTGCTCTAACTACAAGGCTAGGCTGCCTTCTAGGGATAGGAGACATTGGGGGCTAGGACTGTCGAATGTATCATATGAAAATTATTTCTTTATGGGCCACTGTACAGGGGAAAAGGGCCAGTCATGCTGGGCCTAATTAACATTCTTAAAGTGCAGAGGTATCTGAGCCAGCCCAGATGAACCTCAGAGTATCACAAGACAATCATCTCAGTCTCAGAGTGTAAAATGTGTTACTTGCAATTGTAGGAAATAAAGGAAGAAAATGAATTTGGTTTTGTATTGTGCCTTTCATATACATTGTATCTAAAGAGTGTTACAATTCATGAAACATAGAAACAGAAAATTTGATGGCAGATAAGAACCGCTTGGCCCACCTAGTCTGCCCATTTCCCTACCTAACGGATAAGCTGCAGATCCTAGTTAACCAACAGCCTACTTCCTCCTACCCCCCCACTAGAATTGCCTTATGTCTGTCCCATGCATTCTTGAATTCCCCCACTGTTTTTAACTCCATGATCTCCTCAGGAAGGCTGTTCCATGCATCCACAACCCTCTCCGTGAAAAAATACTTTGTGCCCCCTTGTTCTTGCATATCTCTATTTCTGAAAGATGCTCCCCTCTTGGACTTTGTTGATTCCCCTGAGCTTCTTGAAAGTTTCTATCATGTCCCCCCTCTCCCTCCTTTCAAGGGCATATATACTAAGCTCCTTTAGTCTCTCTTCGTATGTCATGAAGAGTTAGCTGCAGCCATTAGGCATGCAAAGACAGGTTTAGGAAAAGTTAGGGGGTTAGATGCAGAGAGAGAGAATTAAGAACATGGAGGTTAAGTGACTTGCTCAGGGTCACACAATACATAAATGGTAGTTGTGGGATTCAAATCAGGGTATCCAGGTGCAGATCTATCTCTGTGCCCTAACCACTTGGTTATAGACAGTGTCTTCCAAGGATAGAAAAAAGGGGGATAGAATTGTCCAATGTTTCATGTGAAAATTATTTTCCTTTTGGGCAACCATACAAAAGAAAAGGGTCAATCATTCTGGTTCTAATTAATGTACTGAGGGCACAGATATATCTGAGTATACCCAGATGCACCTAGTGTAGGGCTGGAAATGGGCCAGAATTCACCAGAACGTCAGTCTGGGACCAGGTCTACACAGTTGACAGCTTTTCCTGAGGGGTTCCAGAATTTCTGTGGTGAGCTGGGGCATGTTTCTTAACCTACAGGACCGACTCCTAGTGCTGTGCTATTCATATTTGAACTCTCCGTGCTGTTCATGTTCACTAGAGCATCACAATCAAATTATTTCAGTATTGTGCACGCTACTACACAATTTTCAGAAGGTGAAAGGGACATCCACGGGGACTACTTTTGCCCCCAGATTTGTTAGTTTGTATGTGGGTTTTTGGGAGTCCAGATCTGTACAGGATCCAGCCCTGTAGAGACACTGTATTGATGATATTGTGGCCCTGTTGTAGGAGACACTGGAAGAACTGAATTAACTTATTGTGTACCTTCAATCTACAAATCCGAATTTGAAATTTACTGCAAATGCAGATTTCGAGGAGATCAAATTTCTTGATCTCAAAATTACAAAGGAGCAAAATGGAGATGTACTGTAGGTATCACTATTACCCCAAACAAACGGGAGTACCCTCCTCATGGCATCCAGTTGCCACCCAGTGCCACAGAGTGGCCAATGTACCTAAGAGCTAGTCCTTGAGCTGTCGCAATTGCAGTAGCGAGGGCACGGGGCTGAAGACCTCAAACTGAGGTTTAAACAAAAGGGGCTATGGCAGCAGGGGCATTGATGGGGCAACAGAGTTTGCCCAGTCACAAACCAGAAATTAAACCTCTACGGGGAGCACGCTGAACGAAACAAATAGGAGAGATTTAACTATGTATCTGTGTTTTCTGCCCATGCAAGTTATGTAGAACAGATAATAAAGAAGAACTGGCATGCTCTCAAGGCAGTTAGAGGTTTGGATGAGATAACCAAGAATCCAGCAAGAATGGCATATAGAGCCAGCCCAGTAACGTGGAGGGCTGAGGTGCTGGCACCTTACCTCCTACCACACCAGCTACCCAAGTTTGCTGGCAAACGCAGGTTGCTGGGAGCAGCCAGGGAGGGAGATGATCGAGCATCTGGAGGACAGCTCCCCTCTCCCAGGGAGGGTGGATTGGCATTCCCACTGAATACCACCAAGTGGAGGCCTGAGGGTGGTGCAGGACCAGGGACCCAAAGATGGCAGGGTGCTGCGGAACTCTGCAGCATGCACACACCTCTATGTGCGCATGCCGAAATGTGTGCCCCAGCAATGGAGAAGGGAGGAAACAGAAAAATGGTTGTCGTGGGCTACATGAAGCCCTGCCCACCTATCTCCATCCTGCCTCATTGCCTGATCTCCGGCCCAGTCTAGATGTTGTTCTCTGGGTACAGGGAAGACAGCCCTCCACTTTACAGCCCTGCAATGGGGGGCAATTCATAGGGGATCCTGGGCCCGAGATATAGGAGAGACGAGATGCTGGATGAGAGGAGGCGGGGATAAGGTTGAAAGTCCATCCATGCCTACCAGAAGGAAAAAAAGCTATTTGAAAAAAATAGAATGGCATATAGAAAGCCTGACACTATTGAGGCCATATAGAAGAATATATGGGGCAACTGTACACAACAAGGCTGTGTTTCCACCAAGGGGTTTGTCATAATGACAGGGTGACCTCAAGAGCGAAGCTCGAGAGGTCCCTGTCATCAAGGCAACTCCAAGGCTCAAACACAGCCTTGTCATGTATGGTTGCCCATAGATTATTCTGCATTAGTGTATGGGCAAGCATAACACTTCGGAGTATTTAGATTTGATTAAATGTGAAATGTTGAACTTTACTCCCCTGCAATCACTACTGAGTTGCTCTGTTTATGACGAGACTAGGCAAAGAAAAAAAAACACTTATTTTCTACACTGCTATAATTTTGTCCACTCGCTCTCTGTCATGCGTACCATTTATGACCTCCCTCTCCACGGCTCGTCTGACAGCCCTCCCCCACAGCGCATCATCACTTTCTTGTACTCTGCCTTCTTAACCAGCAGCAACAGAGATTTTGCCTCTCTGTTGATCACCATCTCTGCTTACAATGCCATGCTCTCAAGCTGACTGTTCATTTATATAGTGATGTAACTACTACAGCAGAATGAAAAGTGATTGCACTGCAGTAGTTACATCACTACTGCAGACGACCACATTTTTCAGTGTATGGATTTCTATACACAACAAAGGCTACCCATACACTATATGTTAGTCCATAGCAGACTTCATTTAAATAAACAGCAGACTTGGGGACCCAGTTCAAAGCTGGCCAGCGTAACTGTACGCAGTTAGCCAGGATTCACGCCAGTCTACTATGCCATGGACCCTACGTCAATTCCAGAAGCATTGTGTCCTGGCAATTGTGATATGTAAGATACACCACGCGGTGGTGGTAGCCCATGCATGGTGTATCAGTGCTGCAAGTCGATCTCACAGCGAGCGCCAGGTGGCCCCTGATGCCTCTGGCCACCCCTGACCACCGTGAGAACACATCTGGGGGCATGGGGAGCAAGGACAGCTGGTACAGGCATCCGGGGTAAGCATTAACATGGAACCCTGGGGGTCCCTCATGGTTGGGGTTTTGGGGGTGGGGGTGTGCTAGTGGGGGCCACGGGGACAGCATGGTACCATTGCCATGGTGCTGCGAGGGTGCATCCGACAGTGCCAGTTATGACAGATCCGAGCTGTCAGAAGTCAGCTATGCCACTGCGTGTCCTGGAATCACAATTGTGGTTTGCAACAGTGGGACTGCTGGAATTGGGCTGTTGCTGTCGCAACATGCAGTTGTGCCAGGTGCTGTGGGCTGCGGCATATGTGTGGTCATTACTTGTGATTGTCACAGCCCGCAGATGCAATGGTGTAGGTGCCCTTCTGGAATAGCAATGGGTGTATCGCATGGCGTAAGTCGTGGGATATGCCATGGGGATTGGCGTATCCTGCTTTACGCCAGCATAGCCCGTCTTGGAATCGTGCCCTTGGTTAGAAAGTCAACAAAATGGTTGTTATAAATGCAATCATTGTTCCACGTGTAAAGTACTTCAGGAGGGGGAGTCTTTCAGTAGCCCTCATACTGCAAAAGTTTTTGAGGTGAGGCAGACTATTACCTGTGAATCGGTTGGGATGATTTATTTAGATATATGCTCCTGTAGAGCATTTTACATAGCAAACACTGTTAGAAAGCTGAGGGAATGGATGAGGGAGCACTAACAAATATGTCCAAATGAAATCTGACCCCCGTCCTGGTGTGACGTGGCAGATCAGTAGTGGAAGATGCTTGAACAAAATGGTTAGGGGGACAGGCTGCTTGAACTGCATGGAGGCTGCCATCTTGTGACCGTTGACTTCAGGAATGGCAAAGCCATAACTTTCCCTGGCCGGAGAACTGTTGCTAATGCTGGATCAGGTGGAAGGTTGTGTTGCTGGTGCCAGCTGTATCCTTATCAGGTGTCTAAGAGTCTGAGCATTGGAACATTGGGTCAGAGCCCTGTATAAAGGTGTGACAGCTCAAGGGCAAGCAGATCTGTGCGGGATCCCAGAGTAAGCAAATGTTCTGGAGTGTTTATGGACTAAGTGCATTATTATTCCCATGCCTTGTGTCTGGATAACCGGTGATCAAGCAGTATATGCATGTCGACCTGTGCGAAAGACAACAACTGAAAATCAGTGCATAGCTCTCAGCAGAGGAGTACAGACTCAAGCATCTCTCGTCACCTGAGTAACAATTTTTGGAGATGACAGTTAGGTGTGGCACAGTCTGAGCCATGTGGCCTTGAGCCTGGACTCAGAGAATCTGGTAGGATAGCAGTCTCTGACAGCAACCCATGGTAATGTGAGTAACTGTGGGAAGTGTTCTGTTTCTACATTCTGTGTGAGTTCCCAGTTGGATTTACAAGTTGGCCATCTTGCCAGATTGCAGATACCTCAGTTTAAAAAGGGTAAAAGCCATTTAAGCAATGGCATGGCCTGTGGGATTTGGGGAAATTAAATGGCTGTGTCTGAATTCACGTGCACTATTGCCAGCTATCCTGCAGCAACATCTATGGCCTACAGTGTTTCAACACTGGGTACCCAGAGACTGCCATAAAGGGAGCTCCCATTGTGTTAACTAAAAATCCCAGTACCAGGTGGGGGAGGGTAGTTGGCTCCAATGCAGGTGGCCCGAGAAGGATTGGGGCTCTGAATGCATGTTTTGGGAACAAAGCAAGCTGCAACTGGTTGGACCTAGCTATCGGCAGCTACTCTGAAACCATAAAATTACTAGCCCCATGCCCTTACAGGGTTTGCCTAGGCCACAGCATTGAATTTTCCCCCAGCCTATGAGGGCGACTGACTGGGGATGGACGAACTTCAAGAGTTCTGTGTAACCTGTTTCCACTGCAAAGGCTAGCACTATAATAAAGTGTAATGCTCTCTTGGTATCTTCACTGTATGGACAGATATATTCTTCTGTGGGTTACATCAGAGGGGATGTGCAGCATCCCAGAGGGTTGTGCTACTTATCAGCTAACCCACTAGTAAACAACAGAAAAAAAAATGCTCAGATCAAACACCTGGAGCATAAGCAAAACAGTATTCACCAAAACAATAAGCTTGGCTACTAAAGCTCAGGACTAAAGAAATCATCTGACTTAGATACCAGTTGCAGGATGAAGACAAACTGATATTTATTCAAACAGTGCAACAGCAGCGGATCCCCCACATAGGCACCGACATTTTGTGCAATACCTATGTGCACTTTCTTGAGGTCACTGTGAGACACCTCTTGTTGGAGGCACCATGTGCATAGAGATCTGTGATAATGAGCCCTTTTTGGTGGTAGAGAACCCTTAAACCCAGGAGCCACTGAGACAGTCTCTGAGCATTTGATGGTGATGTAGGCGGGACTCAGTCCCAGGAAAATCCTGTTACAGTTACATAGACCAAATGGGAGTTTACTCACCTGATAAAGGTGATTATAGGAATACCCTTTACAGCACTCTGTGATGTCACAACGGGCTACGTACTGTAGGTGTCCTCTGATAAACTGATGCACAAACTTTGAAAATGTTATCAGGACCTCGATCCTGACTCCTCCCCTTCCTGCTGATCATTCCTCTATCCGAAACTTCCAAAGGTGCTGTCTCATGAATTTAAGAACACTTATCTTCCTAAGAAAATTGGTTAGGAGACACAGAAGTACAATGATGCCCAAGGGAAAGCATCATTTATTATCTAGTCAATGCTACATGCTCAGGACTACTATGACTAAGGAAGAAATCAGTAGACAGCATGATAGAACTACACCTCTTATCAAATCTTAAGTATGCAGTCAAGAACTGTATGACAGTGGCCCAAAAGCAGGCGAGTCAGATAAACTTTATAGAAAAAACAGCGGAGGAGATTCCCCTTGATGGGCGGGGCATGGAGTGATGTAATGGGGATTCCCATTATCACCATTACCAGGTGAATAAACTCCCTTTGTCCATTCATACTCTTTATAGCATTCCATGATGTTAGAGCTAGATGACTAAGAAGCAGTACCCACCAGAGAAAGGGCTGGTGAAGAGGAAATTGTCTCCAATGCAGCTTGTAGAACACAGATCCAAAAAGGAGGCATATCTGTATCTAGGACATCAATATGATAGTTCCATGTAAAGGTGCATGGGGAGGTCCATGTGACTGCCACACAGGTGTCTTGAATTGATGTACAGTTTCCCTCTGCCCGGGAAGTGGAGACCGCCCTGGTGGAGTGTGTCTTCAGGCCTTGTAGGATAGGAATACTTTGGGCCTTATAAGCTTTGGTACTGGCTAGTCTGAATAACAATGCCTTGGGCCTTATAGGCCTCGGTAATGACTAGTCTGATCCATCTGACAAGTGTGGACCAAGAGGCGGGTGCGCCTAATCTGGTGCCATGACAGACCAAACAATCTGTGTGTTCTCCTGAGTGAAGTGGCCATGTCCAGGTAGTGTCTTAGGTTTAAGGGTACTTCCAGCATCATCATTACCTCTCTTTGTGGAGACGTTGGGCCCGGATCAAAGGAGGGTAATGAAATATCTTGGTCTAATTGAAAAGAAGTAGTGATCTTGGACGGAAAAGTCGGGATTGCCCTAAAGACTCAGCAAGAGACGGCTTGGAACTCATAGGATCTGAAAGCCGAACATACCGCTACCGACAACAATGTTTTCATAGTTACAAAACACAGGGATGCTGAAGATCTTGGTTCAAAAGGTGGTTTTGTCAAGGTGTCTAGAACCACATTCAAACCCCAGGGTGCTGGATGAGGTCTAATGTTTATAGTCGCCTTGAGGAACCTTAGTACATGAGGATGGATGTCAGGCGATGTTCCTTCAGTATTTCACCTGACAGCATGTTTAGCTAGAGTTTGGAGATATAGAGTAGCCATGGCCAGACCCTTATCAAAAACCCCTGTAGAAAGTCAAAATTCTGCGGTATTGTGCATCGTTTTGAGTCATGATGGTGTGCTGCACACTATCTGGAGAAAATATACCACTGTCTATTATAGGTGTGATTGGCAGAGTTACATCAGGCCCATAGGATGGTATCTGCCATCTTTCCAGAATATTCGCAATCTAGCAGTCTCTACCTCCGAGTAGCAAGGCCATCAGGTTGGGACCGTGTGGTTGGGGGTGTCGCAGGGAGTCTTGCATGAACAAGTGCAGGGTAAATTTCAGTTTAAGTGGTTTGTCCAGCAGCATTTTCATCAAGGGGCATACCACGTTCTTCTTAACCAACCTAGAGAAATAAGCATCACTGTTGATTTTGTCCTCTGAATCTTCTTGAGCAGCTGGGGAATGACAGGAATCCATGGAAAAATGTAAACTATGTTGAGACTCCATGGGATCAATAAAGGATCTACCCCTGCTGACAGATGTTACTTATACCTTGAGTAAAACAGTGAAATCTGTGTGCCCTGACTGGTGGCCATCTGGTCAGTGTTGAATGGGCTCCACCGTATTGATATCTGAGTGAAGACCCTGTGTGATCGAGTTGCCACTCACCTACTGTAGGTTCAGTGTTCATCAACTGAGCCGGTCTGCCTGCGTGTTGAGTTCTCCTGCTAGGTGGGTTGCTGAAAGGCTGGTGAAATTCCTTTTGGCCCAGTTGAGGACCATCACCTCTCAGAACACCTGTGCTCCTCTTATGCCACCTTGTTTGTTTATGCATGCCATTGTGACTTTGTTGTCCATTCTGATCTGAATGTGCTGTCCGGATACCTGTGACTGAGAGTGTAGGAGGGCCAGCCAGACAGCTCTGGTCTCTAGAACACTGATTAGTAGCTTGGCTTCTTGTTGGGACCATTTGCCTTGCGCAGTGTGGTCCCTGAAAACTTGGCTCCATCCTCTGAGGCTTACAGCTGTCTCTAGTGTCCTTGTGGCTCGTCAACTGAGATATGCTCCTTACCTGATGTTGTTAGGAACTGTCCACCAGAGCACAGAGATCTTTACATTCTGTGGTAGGCTCAAATGTTGTGGATAGTTCTGGCATGTGTGATCCCAGTTCTTTTAGTAGAAACTCCTGGAGAGGCCTCATGTGCCATTGTGCCCAGGTGTGGAGCTCTATGCAGGATGCCATGAGTCCCAAGCTGCATCAGATCTCATATTGCCGGGTGTGATTTTCTCAGAGTTGCTTTGCACTGAGGAATGGTGCTGCTTATGCGCATCTGTCTGAGGGTTGAACTTTCCATTCCTATGTATTGAATATGGATTTCAGGTGCTCCAGTGAGTCTGTTGGACTGAGACTGCTCTTTGTTTTGTTGATGATCCACCCATGGTGAATCAGAGATGTCTGTACTTTGTCGGTTGCTGCCACATCTCACTGGTCAGTTTGTGCTCTGATGAGCCAGTCATCCAAGTAGGAAATTATGTGTATCACCTCCCTCTGTACAGTAAGTTTGCTGCCAATGCTGCCATGATTTTCATGAACACTCATGGTGCCAATGCCAGTCCAAAGTGGAGACATTGGTACAGGAAATGATTGCCCAAAATGTGGAAGCAGAGGAATTTGTGGTGTGATGGATGAACTAGGATGTGTAGGTAGGTGTCCTTAAAGTCCACCAATGTGAGAAAATCACCTGATCTGTCTGCTGCGATGGTTGACTTCAATGTTTTCATTTTGAATCTTCTGTATTCACAAACTGATTCAGAAACTTGAGGTCCAGGATGGGCCTCTTGTCTCCTATTTCTTTCGATAACAAGATGCCTGGCCATAATATACAATACCTTAAGCAGTTGCTCTAAGAACACACACACTGGACGGTGTTTAAATAAATAGTTAAGAACAGAAGAAAATGTACATTTTGTTGCACAGGAAGGCAGAACACTCTGCAGAGAAAATCTGAACCGGAACTATCAAACAGAATAGGATACACTATATGTAATGCTGCTGTAAAACCTGGACTCAATTTTTTTTATATCTTCTGATTTTCACGAATCTCGGATACTCAATTTTTTAAATGTAAATCTTCCTAATCGTATAATATACAACTCATTAGAAATGGGTGTCTGAAGAAATTGGTGAAAATTTAATCTTGTAAAGCTGGGAGCTGATGAAGATGTAGTGACTTAGCCACATTGCTACAGTTCACCCAACTAGCATAGAAGAGCTGACAAGAACTACACAGCAGAGGTGATTTATTTTATTTCATTTCAAACTTGCAGGGTTTGTGTAAGTGAATAAGCAGAAGGGCTTTGGATTAGGGTTTACTTTGTGTTCTGCTTTTGTTTAGTGTTCTGTAATTCTTAGTAGCCAGGAAAGGGGACTGCTGTGGTTAGCAGAACTGCTGCCCTTTTGCCATTGTACTTGGGAACTTTGCTCTTTAACTCATTTCTGCAGTTTCTCACTGATTGTTTTTGTCCCTATCCAAGAACACACTGAAACATCCACCCTCCCTCCCCTAAATCCCACCCTCCCTGGTTATTCAATTTATTTATTTATTTATTTATTTTATTTATTTCGCTTTTGTTGACTGGGTAAGTGCACTAGACAAATCCTGCCTATTTTCAGGCACAACCGGGAGGATACAGATGAATGCCAACTGACCTTGAACCAGATTAAGCTGTTGGTGGTATTTTTTAGTGAATGAGGAAAATTTGGCCCAGGACACGGGAAATTCCTACTCTTTTCGATAAGTGCCATGGGATCTTTAACATCCACCTGAACTACCACCAATCCAGGCAGATGGGACCTCGGTTTAACGTCTCATCCGAGAGACGGCACCTCAGAAATGCAACACCCCTCTCATGCTGCATTACAGTGTCAGTACTGGGATATTAACCCAAGTGCCAGATGTGGGAACTGAACCCACAGCCCTCTGATCTCCCGGCCTCAGAGGCGAGTGTGCTACCTACTGAGCCACTGACACTGCAATATAGTCAATCTGAGCCTCCCACTTCTTGCAGGAACACAGGAAGAGGTGCTACGTGCTATTTTCCTATTGTCTCTTGCACAGGACCACCATTACATTTCGTCCACACTTGCTCCCAAACATAGGAAGAACTATATAGTATTTCTCTATTGCACAAGACCTTCTAGTTCTTTCATCCACACTTCCTGCATATGACTTCCATTACATTTCATCCACACTTCCTCCCAAACATAGGAAGAGTTATATAGTATTTCTCTATTGCACAGGGCCTTCTAGTTCTTTCATCCACACTTCCTGCAAAACAGCAGGAGGAGGCGTTAGATAACAGCTCTTGCACAGGACCTTCTATTTACTTTCGTCCACACTTCATCTCTATTTCATCCCACCTCCTCGCACCTCCCGCCAAACATCGTAGGTCTGAAGAATCAGGGTTAGGTGCGAGCTAGCATCACAGGTGTGCTATACCAAAGCAGTCATTTTAGAAACTGCCGTGCAGCAACCGGCTAGCAGACATCATAACGACAGCACCTGGGAAGCAGTAGAGAGCAGATGATTAGCTCCTCCCACCTCAGAACTGATTTTACTTTCAGCAACTGCAGTATCTGACCAAGCAGTTTGATTTGTCATCAAGGTCTGCTTGGTCTTCTGCTTCTTTCTGCATACAGGGAGCAGGGTCACAGGTGTCTAAAGGCACTCCAAACATAAGCAAAATGCATTCCTACCTGGCATCCTGCTTACCTGATTCTTTCTGCAGGGGAGGCACTTGGTTCACAGGAAGCCATGGATGGGACATGGCCATTCCTGGATTCAACATGTACAGGAGGGACAGAAAGAGGAAAAAGGGAGGGGGTAGCATTCACATCCGTGAGGAAATCAAAACCACAGAAATCCAGGGAACCCTAGGTGACACTGAGGCACTGAGCGTAACAGCTGAGATGGGGAACGGGGTAGCCATTAGGTTAGGAGTTTTCAACAGGCCCCCATCACAGGGGGAAGATGGGGACAAAGAAATATTGGAGATGATACATAAAATGGCAGACAGGGGTGAGATAATTATAGTAGGGGACCTTAACTTACCAGACATTAACTGGCGTTCTCAGACAGCATCGACAACAAAAGGCAAGGGCAGGGCTGAAGTAGCTTGTTGATTCACTAACCAGAGGTGGGGTTGTCTTGGACTTCATTCTGATCAACAGTGACAGGATAGAAAGGGTCAAGATAGGGTGCCATCTTGGCAACAGCGACCACTGTATGGTCGGTTTCCAAATCAACCCAACTATGGATACCAGCCATTCCAAGGTCAGAGTTTTGGACATCAGAAAGGCATACTTTTCCAAAATGAGAACCAGCCTAGCAGAGAAACTCAGGCATGGGGGAAGGGAATGTGGGAGAACCTCAAGGGAGCTATCAAGGAGGTAACTGAGCAGTGCACCAGGAGGATCAGCAAGGCAAATAAGAGAAGGAAACTCCTCTGGTTCTCCAAGGATGAGGCTACTATAGTAAGGGAGAAAAGAAAGGTCTACAAGGCATATAAGGTATCAAACAAGGATGAAGTTTGGGGGACTTACATAGTTGCACAGAGGGAAGTGGGGAAAAAGTAATAAGAAACACTAAAGCTCACACCAAGCTAAGGCTAGCACAGAGTGTTAAAGGGTGAGAAAAAAATGTTTTTAGGTACATAAGAGAAAGGAAAAAGACTAAAAGAGGAATAGTAAGGCTGGCAGTTTCAGGAGGGGGGGCTAGTAGAGAAAGACAGTGAGAAGGCAGAAGTCCTAAATAAATATTTCTGTTTTGTGTTCACTATGGAGGACGCAGGGGATGGCCCACACCTGCAAAGCAGTTGCACCCAGGGATCAGGGGTAGTCTCGAGCCCCTTCACAGAGAGACAAGTCTTGGAAGCCCTAAATAAATTAAAGGTGGACAAGGCCATGGGGCAAGATGAGATTCACCTAAGAGTGCTCAAAGAACTGGGGAATGTGATAGCAGCACCCCTGGCAGAGTTCGTCATCAAATCACTGGAAAGTGGGACAGTGCCTGAAGACTGGAAGAGAGCAACAGTGGCCCCATTTCACAAATCAGGGAGGAGACTGGAAATTACCATCCAATGAGCTTCACATCACTGGTAGAAAAACTGATGGAGACATTGCTCAAGCAAAGAATAGTAGCACATCTGGAATCCAGTGGAAAACAGGTCCCAAAACAGCATGGTTTTGTGGCTGGAAGGTTGTGCCAGACAAATCTGAACCAAGGGGGAGCAGTGGATGTGGTCTATCTGGACTTTAGTAAGGCCTTCAACTGGGTTCCACACAGAAGGCTGGTAAAGAAACTGGACCACAACAGAATAGATAAGGAAGTGGTGGGTTGGATGAGCAACTGGCTGAAGGGAAGAAACACAATGGGTGCAGGTAAATGGAGTGGTATCGACAGAGAGGGAAGTGACTAGTTGAGTGCCTCAGGGGTCGATGTTGGGGCCCCTACTCTTCACTGTGTTCACAGCTGACATTGGTAATGGATTGCAAGGGAAGACGTGTCTGTTTGCAGATGACACCAAGATCTGCAACAGAGTGGACACCCCAGAAGGAGTCAGGAGCATGGAATCAGACCTGAGAAAACTCGAATAGTGGTCAGACACTTGGCAGTTGATGTTCAATGCCAAAAGGTTCAAGGTCATGCACTTAAGCTAGGAAAACCCAAAGGTGGGATACTACCTGGTAGGGGAGCAGCTGGCATGCACTAACCAGGAGTGAGACCTAGGAGTGATTATATCAGATGACTTAAAGGTGGGGAGGCAGTGTGAAAAGGCAGCACTAAAGGCCAGTGGTGTGCTGGGCTGCATATGGAGGGGAATCATGAGTCACAAAAGGGAGGTGGTGCTGCCACTTTACAGGGTGCTAGTGCACCCCCACCTGGAGTACTGTGTACAGTTCTGGAGGCCACACCTTAGGAAAGACACCAATAGGATTGAGACAGTGCAGAGGAGAGCCACTAAAATGATTCAGGGTGTGCATCAAATGGCATATGAGGATAGGTTGAGGGAGCTCAACATGCACACCCTGGAGCAGAGAAGGGAGAGGGAGGACATGATTGAGACATTCAGGTATATCAAGGGTATAAATAAGGTAGGGGTACAGCTGCTCCTTCAGGAGAAGAAAAGTGTCAGAACTAGAGGACATGATATGAGGCTCAAGGGTGGGCAATTCAGGAGCATTGTTAGGAAGTTCTTCTTCACTGAGAGGGTGGTTGACCCATGGAATTGCCTGCCCTGGGGAGTGGTAGAGGCCAAAATGGTTAACGGGTTCAAAAACACCTGGGACAGGAACAAAGGTATCATTTTACAGAAAGGATAGAAGGCGGGTAGTTACCCATATCGGACAGACTAGATGAATCTTGTGGTCCACTTCTGCCATCAGTTTCTATGTTTCTATATTTCTAACAAGTAGATCTCCTACCTGGGTACTGGGTAGGATCATAGTCTCAGGGCAATGTCCAGTCATACCTGTAAAATAAGAATAGGGAAAGGGTCGCAAAGGGTCCTTTGTACTTTAGGGAGAAAATAGGACTGCATGGTAATTTAAAATATTTTTTATTTATTTATTTAAACATTTGGTGACCGGGAAAGGCACACTGAGCCAAGGCTCGTCTCCAGGTGCGACCTGAGGGGCAGGGAGCATGGGAATCACAGTACATAGTACAAGGCATTCAACACAAAATGACACAATAGTAAGCATAATAAAATATTTCAATGAATACAATACAGCAAAACAGACTACACAGAGAGACAACTTCATATGGAATGGAGTGTACTAACATGCTAATTGCCAGCAGATTAGGCCTTACGGTCTATCGAGTCTGCTCGAACCTCAGATCCCTAGTTGGGTGCCGAGGCCTTCCCCCCCACCTTGTGTATCACAGATTGGAGTAGTTACAACAAGGGACAAACATTTCAAGTGCAATGAGACAACCGTACATGGTACGGAGTAACTCAAAATCAGTGTTATTACAACAGGAGACAAACATTTCAAGTGCTAAGAGGTGTTATGGGAGGAAGTAGGGAAAGGAAGGAGATGGAGCAGCGATTTGACAGAGGAGTGAGAGGAAGATAAATATAATATAAAGGAGGGCGATATAATAAAAAACAATACTTATCTGATAGGCAGGAGGTTGGGTCAGTGTCCTGACATCAGACCTGTAGAAGTAAAGGGAAAAGTGGGTTAGTAAGGGAAAGAATAGCAGCAAAAATAGAGGTAGAGCAGCAGAGAGATTTAAGAGGTACAGGATGAGCACAGAAGTTAAATAGAAGGTATTTTAGAGAAAAAAGCTTAAGTTCTCTCTCCATTTTCCCTGTGGATTTAACAATAACAGCCATGGCTGGTTACCCTTGCATGATGGGACATTACCCCTAAGGATGTCAGATTACAGTAATAAACCAAGCCACTTATGCCATTTTTATGTTGTCTTGCGCGTGAGCAAGCAACATCTTGCGGGAGTAGCACGTTCGGAGGTGTGTCAGTGTTGGCAAATGCAGGGAACGCTTTAGCATACCTCTCAACCTCCTACCTCATAAATCAGGGACAAGGCTTAAAAAAATCAGGGACAAAGGACCAAAATCAGGGACACTTCTTCAAAATTGGAGATATCCACTCAGGAAGCTGGTAGAATAAAGGGCTTAGTGTAAAATGCATTTTCTAAATAAGAACAAGTCTGTAACTTTAATGTTTGACATTAGTTTGTGCATATAACCCCCGCTGTTTGGTCACGGAAACACAATTTTTAGGAGGGACAGAGTAAAATTTTGAGGCAAAATCAGGGACATCCCTGAAAATCAGGGACAGTTGAGAGGTATGCGCTTTAGTGGGTGCGTTCCCTCAGCCACCAATTAGTGAGCATGCTAGCAATGACAGCAGTTTCAAAGAGAGCCACAGAGATGAAACAAATGTGCCACTCCAGTGAGGTGCAGTTTCCTCATTGGAGCATCAGATGACAAAGCTCCATTACGTGCCTTTCCTGGTGAACCATTCCAATAAATATGGCAGCTCCTGCTGCCCACCATACAATCCCCACAAAGCCGACATCAGGGATGCCCAATCCCCATGTCAGCATGTCTCCCCCCAGTTCAATTTGTTTGCCAACAGGGGTGCCCAATCCCCATTGGCATCATGCCCCCCCACACACTTTCTTTGCCGACAGGGGTGCCCAATCTCCATTGGCATCATGCCCCCCCAAACTCATAGCACACTGGGAGCCCACCCCAGTGTACCAAAAATCATTTTTTATTACCTGTAAATAAAGAAAACCAGACCCCGAAGTCCAGTTTCTTTTTTTTACCTGTAAAAGAAAACGGTCTGTCGTCATCCCGTTGCACCCCTTCCCCCAACCTGCACCTATCTTCTGCGCACCCCACCTCCCCCACCCCATACTTCCTCCAGAGGGCCAGTGCTGCAATCTTCTGTGGAGCAGAAACATGTCTGAACTCTTCAAAAGGCAACCAGGAACTCTACAAAATATGGTAAGCTTTATAATGGCAGGCAATGGGGGTTCAACTTAGGTGGATATCTCAGCCATTTTGAGGAATTTTGGTACCAGATTTTCAACATGGGGTTCTTGGAACCCAACCCCATGAACATATGCACTGTCATCTCGTTACTCGGTCCCAAAAGGTGATTTCGCTGTCACTGCGCGGAATCACCTTTCAAGACCAATTAACGGAACAACAGTGCCACTGTT
The DNA here is from genome assembly GCA_016271365.2 of Neoceratodus forsteri. Classification (NCBI taxonomy): domain Eukaryota; kingdom Metazoa; phylum Chordata; order Ceratodontiformes; family Ceratodontidae; genus Neoceratodus; species Neoceratodus forsteri. Next base: position 952,794,417 of record CM028136.1, read on the forward strand.
CATGAGGTGGGGTCCCAAAAAGCCCATGGTGCAAATTTGAGGAAAACACATATAAACCTAGCTATAGTCATATCAAAGTCACACATGATCGTCTCTCTCTCTCTCTCTCTCTCCCCTTGTATTGAACAAATTTTCTTTCATTTTCTCCACAATTTCATGACATACATTTCAATATTATCTTCACTATTGGCAGCACAATTTAAAAAATAGGGTTTGAGTTCTACAAAGTTCTAAAAAAGATTAGAGCCCTGGAACTTTTTAAAAAGTTCTAGACTAGAACCAGAACCCAGAACTTCAGCGGGTTCTGACAACCCTAGTATAAGCAGCTAGCTATGGAGAGTTTTTCTAAAACCTGCTACACATGCTCCAGACAAAGGGTAGGATGGGTCGTTAAACATTTAGTCATTGAATGTCAACGGCATAAATAATGTGGTCAAACATGCCAAGATATTGCAAGAGCTACTGTAGGTAGAAGGAGGTGTGATTTGGCCTATTACAAGAGACTCACATGTTGACTTCATAACAGTGAAAACATAGGAGGACATGTAAGGGAGTAGTCCATGCAGACACTCACCGTAAGGAGAAAAAAAAACAGGGGTAGCTATTTTGTTGCAGAAGGGACTGAATTTTAAAGTTACACTCTCATGCACTGCGAAAAATCTAGGAGACTAATTGTCTCAGGGATGGTGGGAGAAAATCTCTTCCACATAGTTTCAATCTGTGCCCCCAAACCTCCTTCTGCCGCATTCTTCAGAAGTGCGTTCAGTAAAATCGCTCAACTCCCTAAAGGCCAGGTCATTTGTGGGGTGGAGGGGGACTGAAACTGTGTCGAGAATAGGTCCCTGGATAGATCTCAGGGAGAACACGCAGTGTACAAAGCATGTTCCAGACTACTATGGGCACCAGTATGGGGGGGGTGGGCAGATCCGTGGCCTCTTCAGAACCCCAACACTAAAAAGATTATCTTTTTCTCAGCACCCAAAAATACTTATTCTAGGACTGATTGCTTCTACATACAGTACAGAAGCAATGGGCTTTTAATATTCAGGACGTAGTTATCCAGCCTATCACCATTTCGGACAATGCACTTATATCTTTGAAGCTGGACCTTGGCCTTACTGATTGCAATGGCCTCTGGAGGCTAGATGCAGGATTGCTTAATGATGACATTTTTGCCAACAAAACGAAGGAGGTGACTAAGAACTAACTAAGAGAAAATAAAGAGGGGAAAATTAAGTATATTTTGGACAGCCTCAAAGCCATCCTGAGAGACCACTTGATATTGTATGCAGCATTTAAACATAAACAGCGCTGGTGTCTGCAATTAAAGGCCGAGGAGGAGTTGAACAAATTGAAACTGGAACGCAAACTCACTGGAAATGCAAAGCTACTCCCCCAAATCAGAGAGGTTTGTTTTATTTTATTTAAAATGTGTTAACCGGGTAAGTACAGTGGGCCACAGGGCCCTTTTACAGGCGTGACCCAGAATGTAAAAAAACAAGTTGTGTAAGACATTACAGAATACACAGAGGACAAACATAGGCATATATATATATATAATGGCTAGAGCTCAACTAAATGACATGGCCTTACAGAAAGTCAAAAACAGTTAAGGTTTGTGAACCAGAAAATATTATGAAAGGGCAACAAAGCCAGTAGGCTGCTGGCCTTCCATTTACGTAAACAGAAAGCAAACTGTAACATTCCCAAGCTGAAGGGCAAAGGGCATAACCAGCCAGACCTGACCCATCCCTTGTTAACAGCAAAGGAATTTTATAAATTCTGATCCATATTCCAAAGAACCTAACATGGGCCACCATGAGACTACAGGGTTTTCTCATCGATTATCCTCTCCACATTAACAGAAGAACAACAAAATGAAACTGAAGCACCATTTACCAGGGAAGAATTGTGGGGGGTGTTAAAGTCACTAAATATGGATCGGGCCCCAGGCCTGAACAGTTTTATAGCCAAATTTTTCAAGCACTTTGCCCAAAACCTAATTCCCACTATAATATGTAATAAGCCCCATGAGGAGGGCAAAATACCAGAGTCTTGGTGTGACGTGGTAATAACAGCGATAGCCAAGCCAGGTAAAGACAACACCAAGTGTGGAGACACCATGATCTCAGTTCTGAATCAGGATGCCAAAATATTTGCTAAAACAATAGCAAACAGATCACAGTTATTATACAATTAGTACACCCACACCAAACAGGTTTTACACCAGGTAGACATCGCAAAGATAATACTTGTAGAGTCGTGAATGTTATTTTGGCTTGCCAGAAACTACCCAGTGGGGAACAACAGGCAATAATTACAATCGGTGCCAAAAAGGCATTCAACCACCTAGGCTGGGGGTTCCTGGATGCTACCCTTCAGAAATTTCAATTTGGAGACAAATTTAGAAACTGGATTAGGGTCTCTATTCCATCTTAGGGGCAAGAGTCTAGGTGAATGGGCTTTGTCAGACAGGATATGCATTGAAAGAGGAACAAGGCACGGGTCTCCATTACCCCGTTGTTGTTTGCAATTATTCCAGAGCCACCTATGGGATGGCTTAGAACCATGGACACCATGAAGGGCATAACAGTTGGGGTGGGAGTGGGGAAGAAATAAAGATATCCCTTTATGTTGATGACACGTTACCTTGTGTCAGTGATTCTATCATGAATATTCCTACAGTCTTAAGGATCGTTAGGGAATAAGGTCTGGCCTCAGGGTTTAAAATAAATGAAGGCAAGTCTGAAATGCTGCTTCTAGGAGCTCCTGCTACACAGCAACTATGGAGCTGTTGCAGATTTAAAAGGATTTAGGTACTTGGGGATATGGATCACCTCAGACCTTCCAAAATTATTTATGTTAAATTGCCGAAACCTCTTTAAGGAAGTACAGACAAGTTGCACCACACAGAGAGCACTGCCCCTCTCGGTAGGAAGGAGGCCGGAAACAGCCTGAATGAATATCCTGTCCAGACTTAATTTTTTATTCTCACCCCTCACCATTAGAAACCCAACCTCTACCTGGAAGCAACTCCAGAGGATGTTGACAAAGTCTGTCGGGGGAGTGGGGTAAAAAACCTAAATGGAGTATTCTAGCCACACCAAAACACAGAGGGGGGCTGGGGTTCCCAGACCTTAAGTCCTACTACTGGTTAGTATGGTTCGTATATTTTATACACTACATGAAACAGCAAGATCCCCCACTCTGGGTTTCCCTGCAGCAACTCAGTCATATGAAGGCTAAAATGGCAGACAGTTCCTTTATTGGGGGGCTGACAGAGCCAGACCCTCACAAGCGGTTAACCCATGGGCTAAACTCATGATCCAAGCTGGGAACCAGGTATACCAAAGATGGAAACTAAATACGGAGATCAGCAAACTGACTCCACTTGCAGTCTGCAAGAACTTTGCTCCAGTAAAACTAGATGCTGACTATAAAAACGGGAAAGAGCGGGCCTGATGAGAATAGAACCATTTTTTCAAGATCCTATCCTGAAGCACTTTGCACAGCTTAGTACAGAATTAAGCCTGTCAAGGCAGGATCTATTTCTCTTCATGTAAGTCTGGCAGTACCTATCATCAGAATCAGAATCAGAGGTATCGAAGCTTAACAAGGAGGAGAATCGAATTAGGTGGCCCTACGTTAAGACTGAGACATCAGACACCGCGTTGTCAATAACAGCGACGTACAGTTAGTACAAAACCACATGGTCCAGAACTGTGCAGACCATATATACCAACTCAGAAACCGTGCATCACTATAATGACTGTGCGTTTTTTGACCAAGCGTATTTGCGCTCGCAGTCTTGACCAGACACTGAATTAGGGCAGTGCTGCATGACATCAGCACTCAGATGCAGGCCAGGAAACATATAGCCAAGGTCCCTGGAATTCTGCGGTTCTGCAGTTGTGGAATTTGCCACAGAATTAGCATCATGCCGCAGAATATATATAGTGCCGCAGAAGTCATTGTTTTTGGTGAATTTTCATCTAAATATACTGTTTTTCCATAGTGTCAGGCTTTCTTTCCCACCTAGTTTATCCTGAAGCCCCTCCTCTATGCTCAGCATATGATGTCATCGATGACTTCACATCATATTTAGCCAATGACAGGACTGCATTCTGCCAGCGAAATGAATAAATCATGCTGCAGAAATCAGAAAATGCTGCCGCAAAACACCAGGGGCCCTGCATATAGCTATTGTTTACATGGCACTCAGGAAATTACAGAGTGACCCCACTATAAACATTAAAACAAAATGGAAGGAGGAGGCAAACATCTAGTACACTGAGGAGTGGCAAAGGGCGTGGCAGCACGTACACAAAACTACTGCCTCCCTAAACTGGAAGGAGTTTAGGTGGCACACTGGCAGCCAATTATAATGTACAGTATTTCTATACCACTGTCATAGCCAAATACTTTGGTACACATAGCTCTGACCATTGCTGGAGATCCTGTGGGCAGGTAGGCAGACGTCAGCATATTTTTTTGAGTTGTGCCGTCCACAAAGATTTCTGGAAAGAGGGTGGTAAATCAACAGGACAGGTTTTAGAAATGCCACCACCCACCCAATTTAGGCATTGGATTATGGGCCTGGCTCTACCAGGCTTAAAGGGGGGGGAAAAAAATGCTACTTATTTTAATGTTTTGTGGTGGCAGCAGCAAAAGTCATTGCTCAGCACTGGCTGTAAGTCTCCCCACTCTCCTTAAAAGACTTGATCAGGAAATGTAAAATTATTCAGGAGATGGAGAGGGTTACAGCTTTGCTTCACCACACCTTAGACGAACATAATGGTAGACGGTTGTCATTCCTAGAGTACCGAGCCAGAGGGGAGAGACATCCTGGACACAGTGACAGTGGACCCTAACTCAACCCCATGAAAGCAACAGAACTATTAAAAGGGGTTATGAGATAACAAGCTCTGAAGCTGAGACTATGATGCCCTGGTTCTCTGGAATGCCCCATGGATGGGATAGTGATTAAACAAATGAAATATTGAATTGTACCATAGATCTGTACTCCAACTGTGTTTTTTGTTATTTGTTATTTATTTTGAATGTTGTCTTCTGATCCCACTGCTGTGACTGTTAGACTGTCTGCTCATTAATTCACTGTATGTGATTATCAGTTTCCTATTTGTATGTGCTGTATGTTATCACTGAAAAATTTAATAACTGTAAGTCCAACAAAAAATAAATGTGCGTTGCACCACAATAAATGTGCAAGGCAGCACCATAAATGTTCAAAACAGCAAAATAAGTGTGCGAGGCAGCAGCATAAATGTGTGACGAATCACAATGAATGTGTGAGGCATCACAGGAAATGTGCAAAGAATTATAGGAAATGTGCTTGGCAGCACAATAAATGTACAGCACTGCTGTTTGAATACCTCTGGGGTATCATTGGGGTTATTCTCAGCAGAGGTCGCAGGTGCAGCCTGGGCATTCCCAATGTGAGCTTTAACTGTTATGCATTTGCACATCCAGGGGACGTAGTGGGATAGATTTCCAAAGCCCTTTTTGATGCAATTCTGGCTCTGCATCAGAATCGGAGTGCTCGTGCGCATCTGCATCGCAACAGACCACATGAAACGTGGTCTAACTTTGTGACATCACTGCCACAAGGTGTACTCCAAAAATGACTCGTGTATCAAATATTGATGAATGCATAATATTTCACTACAGGGCAGGTAAACATAGATGGACCAAAATGTATGATGCTAGCATCTATGCATTTTTGCACATTTATTTTGATGCAGTTGCAGCCCAAAGTTGGAAACCGCACCTTCGTCAAGACCTTTAAAAATTTTCCCCCCACTGTGCTTGCATCAGAAATCCCACCCACCCAATGCTTAAGTTCTCTCTTCATTGTCCCTGCAGTTTTAACAATAACAGCCATGGCTAGCTGCCCTTGTATATTGGGGCATTACCCCTAAGGATATCAAATTACAGTAATAAACCAAGCTTTTTATTATCTTAAGATACTTATGCCATTTTTGTATCAGTGCTCTGTATCTTCGGATGTAAACTGCTGTCCCCCACCATCTTCTGGGCAGCAGCACACTTCCACTGCTCACTCAACGCAAGTGTCTGCTGATGGCTGGTCTTTAGTTGGCAGCATATATTAGCATATGCCGACTGGTGGAAGCACGCTGCTGCTGCTGCTGCTACCTACAAGATGATGAGGGGGTAGCAGTTTACATTAGAAGTTTTGGAGCACTAATAAAAAACAGCACACTTGTCTTTTCGGGTAATCAAAAATGTGGTTTAATGCCTTATATTCTAATCAGCAAATTAGCTTGGGGGGGGGGGAGGTTGTATTTGTAGAGTTTTCCTTTGCTTGATATTCAACTTTTGGGGTGACTGTTATGTAACAGTGTTCTGCAGATATTAATGCAACCCCCCCTCTTCAGGTAGCACGGCGACCAACTTGCATCACTGCACTGGATGGGGGCAAGCGTGGCCCGGGGAACTCCCATGTCTAGGGGTATATGGTGGAACTGCCCGCTGAGGGCCCCTTAGACTAACCCGTACTGGTTGCTTGACTGCATGCTGGAGTTGGTGGACGTGGACGTCTTAGATAATGGAACAAAATATACTAGATCACTGGGCTTCAAGCACTTGACTCTATACAAGGGCTATGTCATAGTTCATTTGCACAAGCCAATACAGGGCCTGGGACCTCATTGTTCAAAAGCAGGTTATCTCTGTACACAGATCTTCGCAGGTAAACGTCTCTACCCCCAAATGCCTCACAAATTTTTCTGGGGCCATCTTCAGCACAGCTGTCGTGGGCTACCAGCATACCAGCTATGTACAGCCTTCTGCTGCAGCCCAAGACAACCCTGTCATGTTCCCAGCAGTATTATCAGTCTGTGCAGCGTCTCCAACACTTTCACAAATGTATATGGATGGCTTATCCATTTTATCTTGGCCATGGGTCTCTGGGGATTCCCTATCCCTCACATTCCTGAATCTTAACCCTTTTTTCTGGCTTTAATTTGCTCACTGAGCAGGGTGCTACTCCTTACCTTAGATCCCAATGCATTTCAATTGGTGAGGCATGCTGACATGGCGCCTACAATATCAGAGTGAACCTGGCCTAAGCTGCCTGCTAAAGCTGGCATTTCCATTGCTTAGTTCTGACTTTGCACTAGCGGTCAGCATGGCTCACTAGGCATCACCTTCACCATTGTCTCTGGGCCGCCAGGCATACCCAGTAACCTTCCCATCAGTGCAGGCAATGGGTGCACCTTACTCACTTGTTTGGGGATTCCCTCTCCCCACACTTCTTAGAAAATGAGTTTCATACCTTGCTCCTGTTGTCTGCTGTGCTCCCTGTGCTGGCCCTCTGCACTGCAGAGGTTGTTTCCTAAAAGGCATGTTACACCATCCCAGCCCCTTTCTCCACCCCCCCATCCTGGCCACATGTGGGGTCCATCATTCGGCCTTGAGAGAGGGCATGGAATAGGTACCTGCACCTGTTCAGCATGCAGAGGGGTGTCCTGCAAATGCAGAGGGGGTATCCCACAACCGTGCAAGTCCCTACACACTTGCAGAATACCCCCCAATAGTTTGTGAATCAGGCTCATATTGCTGAATTATAGAGGATGCCTTAGTGGACACCTCTGCACTGTTGGACCTTTCCAAACCACAACGATTTGTTTTATGTAACTCTTATAACCCCTTTCTGGGGTTACTATTAGCATGCTGGATCCCACCTTACACCCAAGGTTAAAATATCTGCAGGGTTCCCCCCAGTTGGTGTGAGCAGCAGGTACCAGCGCCACATGGCAGGGACTTGCTGCAGCTGAAGATTCTGTACGGAGGTCTCTCTCTCTCTCTCTCCCTCCTCCCTCCCACCCTCTATCCCCCTGTTAAACCCTTTTCACTGCTGTGACAAGTGAAGATAAGTGATGAGCAGTGAGGTGCTGGTGGCTGTTTCTTCGATTCTCCCCACAGCGGATAATGTCCAGTGTCAGAGCAACCATAAGGTTCTAGGAGCATGACTCAGAAACTGTCGCTTGACTGCACAGTGAAAGGAGGTGTTACATTCTAGAAGTAGAAATGTTATTGTGTGCAGTGCAGTAAAAAAATCACTGTTATGAAATACCAATCCCTTCTGGGGTCTTCAGAATTTTCCTACTGGGACAGTAATTTAAGTCAGGATGCCAGTGAGAGAATCTGAGATACTAGTAGGTGCTGACACCCAGCTAAGGCTGTGGAGTCCCCATGTAACTGTTGACCACACTGTGGGGTTTGAGCTGGGTTCGAGTTTCCTTAATGGAACTCTCCTTACCTGCCCAGAGGATGAAGATGTGGAACAATACAGATGATGAGGAGGCATTGTAAAACTAGTACGGATATGGGATTTACTTGCCTTGTTAGAGATTTGACTGTTTTTGGGTGAAGTTTTTCAATTGGATTTTAATGTTTGATGAAATGAAGTGTTCTGTGAAAAAGCGAGAATGCACTTTGGAGGTAATAAACTAGACTCTTATCTCTGATCTTGGACATTCAGATGATTTTGGAGTCACATGGATGTTTCAATGCCCTTTGGGTACCTCAGTCCATGGTCACACAACCTAAATGTTTACAAACCTAGCAGGCCCCCTCCCACAGTGGAGTGCAATGTAGTCTTTAACCCCTGGTGGGGGGATTACATTTACATTTCTGAATGCTGGGCACTACCTGATTGATTTGACCATTTACTGTTCTGTGCATCCACCTGCAATTCTCTAGCCATGGGGGACAGAAAAAGAGAAAGCATAATGCTGGTAAAACTCCGGGCTGCACTACTTATTCTTGCATGGTTATCAGGGCTATTGGTTACTATGGGGATTTGTTTCCATGGAAGCCAAGAGGAAAGCCTATTCATAACGGGTGCAATGGCACTATCCAGCAAAACATGAAAATATCATTAAGCTTTATGATCAACCTGTATATCTGCTGCTTTACTGACCTAGAGAACAAGACGTTTCAATTTGCAATATATAGAACAGAGCACCAAACAAAAGATGATAGGCTTTTGGTGAATCTAGGGGGCCACAGAGGACAGAACTCAGGGCATTTAATAAATTAACAGTGGACATTTGAAGTAGACTGGAATCTCAAGAAAGTAAAACAATGTGCCACTTGCTAAAAAGGTTATACTCTGTGGCGTTTGATCATCTCTGTGGTAGAGAAGAAAAAAAACATTCTGGTAGCCAAGCAGTACACGGAATCAATGCACTGTGACCTTCCTCAGTGTTGGGGTGATGCATAGATTTGTAAGTCAGTAAAAGAGGCAAGCTGTAGCACTTAAGGCTGTGGGAATACTGAAGACGTCAAGCTAGCTGCAATGATACAAAATACTATCCCACCCACCATTATTCTTAAGTGTAAAGCTAATTCTATGTTGCTAGTAAAACATAAATGCATATTTACAGAAGCCTGCAAGATGTTTGTCTGATTAGTCTGCAGAAAGTGGTTCAATTGCCAGTCATTAACAAGTAAAAGCTGGCAACAATCAGTGTATAGAAAAGTACCTGGCACCATAGAGATTATATATGTATATATAAAACCAAAAAGGCCATCCTCTCCTCTTCTCTGTTGTTTCTGGTGCTGCTCTGTTGAGTTATTCCCTATGGTTGACTTGGGGGCTATGACCCCTCTAGTTTAATACTGTGTAGATATAATATTATATATATATAATATACTCTTTGCAAAAAAAATCTTTGTTAATGCATCCATTAGGGTTCCGATGACAAAAAGTTGGGAAATGTGGTCTTAGGGTTTCCAACCCTAACACCCAACCCCACCATGCATGCAGGAACAGGCATGGGGAGTGTGCCTTGGTGTTGTGAACCCTAACCCTCACCCCATTTCCTGTGCAAGTGAGCTAAGATGGGTACAGTACAGAAGAATAGGGTGAGCATTAGGGTTCACAACCCCAAGGCACACCCTACATGCCTGTTCCTGCATGTAGGGTGAGGGTGGAAACCCTACGACCACATTTCCCAACCTTTGTCACTGGAACCCTAATGGATGCATTAATAAAATTGTTTGCAAAGAATTTCCTTACTTTTTGAGATAGTATAATCATAGGCTTATTTGCTTGTGGGGCCCTGCGCTTCCAACCATCCATGATTTTTGAGAGATTGCATTTGTATCCTTATATCCCTGTGGGAGCACAGGGCCATTTAGGCCCTGTGCTCCCATCACTCCATAATCCTGTGCATATTTCCGTGTGAGAAACGCAGGACCCTCTGGACCCTGCGCTGCCATCTATGCATAAGGTCTGTGCTCCCATCACTCCATAATGTTATCTATATTTGCATGTGGGAGCACACGGTGCCATCCATCCATAATTTTTTAGATATTGTAATCATATCCCTATTTCCCTGTGGGAGCGCAGGGCCCACCAGACCCTGCACTTCAGTCGGTCCTTACTGGTATCCATATTTGTGTGGAGGAGCACGGGGCCCAACATCCATGCAAAATTTTTGAGATAGTGTAGTGCTACCCTTCTTTGCCGGTGGGAGTGCAACATCAAATTAATATAATATATTTTAATGAAACCAGCAAAAGACGCATTGGTGGGGCAAGCCCTTTGTACCCTGAAATTTCAGAACAAAATTGCAAACCGTTTCTTCACAGCAGAGTGACAAAGAAACAATTGTGTACACCTCCCATTACAATGTTATCTATGGGAAACAATGCAAAATTTAAACCCACAGAACTCCAGAGCAAAGTAATATATTTTTATGAAACCAGCAAAAGGCCCATCTCTGGGCAAGACTTTTGTATCCTGAAAATTTCAGACCAAAATTCCAAACCGTTTGTGAACTGTACAGTGACAAAGAAACAGCTGTCATAAAATTCCTTTTTCACAAATTTGCAAAAAAGAATCCTTTTCCACGGTTCCTTTTTCGTAATTTGCAGAAAAAGAAAATCCTTTTTTGCAAACTGCGAAAAAGGATCCTGTTTCATGGATCTTTTTACCGTGGTTTGTGAAAAATGTTTTTCTGCTTGTTAAAAAGCACATTTCTAATAAGTTATCAAAAAACTAACCCTACAATCAGATTGTATGGGGCCCAATTAGGTAAAGACAACTGTTGTTGTCTGCTAAACCCATGTATTTTTTAAGTTATTTAATTTTGTTGTCATTGCTACTGAAAACAAGATGGTGGCAGCATGAAAACTAATTCCTCATTTGCAGCAAAAGATCCAGCGTTTGCGAAAAAGGATTCCGCATTTGCAATAAAGAATCCTTTTTTGAAGCTCATATCTAACTGGTCCTATAGGAAATAATGGGAAACTTTCTCCGCAATCCACCCTGCCTGCCTGCCTTCCTGCCTGTCCACCCACTCATTCTCTGTCTGCTGCTGTACCCTAACACATTATAGATTTAGAAAATGGTGTAGAATATCTTTATCTCCATTTTTGTTTATTTAATTTACTTCCCCACTCTACTCCCTCACTGGCATTCTGCTCCAATCTAGTAATTTCATTGGCCGAGAGACGTCAGCTGACCGTACATTAAATCCCTATAAACGCACAATCAGCTACTGAATCAATTCTCATTTTCCTCTCCCAGAAAACTTGTTTACTGCATCATATCACTGAACTTTTGAAAAACTCCAGTAGCCACCATCTAGAAAATCTTACACTTTACTACGGCTATGTTTGTAAGTAATTTTTAGTTAACTCTTCACAATATTTTTAAAAGCCAACTGCACTCCAAGATTTAAAACACACAGCAAAACATTTCCAACAAGTTAAATAAATCACCTGACCTCTGAAGTACTTAAGCTAAGCTCTATGGCCCCTGCAGAAAATAACACTGTATTTACTCCTTCCACTGCTAAGGTACCAAACAGAGGCCTCACTCAGATCAAACCCTCAGTGAAAAATTAAATAAGTGTCTCTCTTTACCAATAAGCAAGCAATAACACACGATGAGGTGTGGGTTATCTCCTGATAAGAGCACGCCCAGGTGTGTTATAAGGCATGAGGCGCGTGCACCTGGGCGTGCTCTTATCAGGAGATAACCCACACCTCGGAGTGTGTTATTGTGCTTATAAAATGGGCTCCGTAGTACAGAATTTAATTTAAAAAAATGCACGTAACAAATTAATAAAAAGTAGCCCCTGGCATTGTGTTTTGCTGCGGAGATCTGTAATGAAAATTTGTAGAGGAGGTTGGTGCCTGAGTGTTTCTGTGTACAGCGGCGCCCCCCACCCCAACCCCTCACTACAAGCATACCCAAATAAACTGAAGCCAAGTAAAAGATTTAAAAGAGAAGTCTTACCTTAGCTGATGGCAAAAAATATCAAAGCGCGATCGGTCGGTTTAAATCCTGCTGCACATCCAATAGCAGTCCTCCGTTACCTACCCATTAAACGAGAAGGCAGCTTTTCAATGCATTGTACTTTACCACAGCAACTTCTGCGTTGTTTGTGGTTTCCATTTAAAAGATATTAACTGTCAGCACAAAACTCAACTTCGAATTTTTTTTTTTAACATTACTGTTATAGTTTCGGAAACCGGAAGTAGATTTTGTTCCCTGGGTAGCTCTAATGAGTAAAATACCCCATTTCTGTGGAAGAAGGACGGTGCAGGGTGAAGTCTGATGCTCAGAGCAGGCAAAAAGAAATCTGCACCTGTGTTACACTGTAAGAGGACCACTGTGTCCTGAATATTAGAACCTCATCAAGGGTCCAGGCCCAATGCCAGTGAGGTCACAGTGCTGATTATGTAGTTGGAGGAATAGAACTAGATATGCCAGCTACCAGGCACAGTGCTATCCAACATACTCAGGATAATGCTATGGCATAGAAAACGTTCTAATGAGCAACATAAAAAAGAAATGTACTTCAAGAAAAAGTTATAACTGACATCACAATTTGTAACTTTTCTATTTCTTTATTCTACTAGCTCTTTAACATGGCAAAATGTTTTTGTGACTCCTGCAAACTTGAGCGTGGACCCTGCAGATGCAGAGGAAAGCACGGAGTAGTTGCATGCCAAAACAGTAGAGATGGTCAGCAACATGCAAAGAGGCAGCAAGGGGAGGGCACAAATGAGAGAGGAGCCAGAGAAAGTTAGTCTAATGAGCGTAAACATTTCAAAATGGGGTATTCAGTTCCCAGTATCTTGTTTACAAGGAACCCAGCGTGGCTCCTACTCACTTTGAACAGAGAGGGTGCTGGATACTGGCGGAGGAAGCACTAAACGTTGCAAATCCAAGCCAGAAGAACTCACACTCTGAGTTCGAGTTTGCAGCATTTAGTACTGCCCTGATGAAGCAACCTATTTTTTTTTAAATGTTAGTGGTTACAGGGAGGGACTTGACTCTCCCACCTGATGGTAAAGTGGTGGTTTGCTTCTTCTCTGGGGTGACAGCAGACAGACTCATAGCCAGAGTGGAGGAATTCCTGGAAAAGGGGTTGGGAAGGCCAGATAAAATGTGCATGTGGGGATGAATGAGCTGAGCAGGAGGAACACGGAGCAGGTTCCCTGTTCTGGGAAAGGCAGGAAAGAGCAGGAGCAGTGACCTTCTCTGAGGCACTGCCGCAGCCATGGCTGAATGAGAATGAACAGTTCCATGGGTTCCCATTGCAATGCATGGCTAAAGGGGTGTTGCAGGGAGGAGAGATTTCAGTTCCTGAGAGACTGGGTCCCAATCTGGAATGACTGGAGGTTGTTTAAGGGGGATGGCTTACATCCCATGAAGGGGGGCAGGAGGGAACAGGGACCTATGTGGGCACATCACATAACTAGTTTACACTAGTCATGGGGAGTCAGCATGGTAAGGAACACATTGCATGTCACAACCAATGGGGGCCTTGCCGGCCTCTGCCATCAAACAATGGAACAGTGGCAAAAAAAACGGAAAAGGTAAAGGAGAATGGGTCTTGCTGCTAGAGAATGGTGTGTCCCAATGTAAGGAGTCTAGATAACCAATAATAGGAATACAGGCATTGGTCTTGGAAGGCAACATTGACCTGTGGATATTATCAAGACATGGGCAACCTTAAACCACAAGTGGGACTCGACTATACCAGGATACACACTGTTCAGGAAATGTAAAGGTGGGGAAGTAACATTGTATATTAAGGAGGGAAAAGAGGCAATGCAAATGGACAACCTGGGAGACTCCGAAAAGCTGGAAACCAAAGAAATCAGGACTACAGTAGTGTTCAGAACACCAGGACAGGACCAGAGATGGATAAGAAACTAGGGAATATTCTGAGGAGGACAACCAAATTAGGGAAAGAGGTACTAGTACAGGACTTTACCATGCTGGATGTGGACTGGAAAGTCCCAGTTGCAGCAAGTACTGGGAACCAGCCCCTGGCAGAAGCATTCCAGGAAGTGTTCCTAGTACAACTGTTCTAGGACCAGACGAGGGAAGTGGCCCTGCCGGATGTAGTACTCCCTACCAGAGTGCACTGCCTGCACCCTGCAGTTGTCCCAAATGGGACAATTTGACCTGGCCATCCATCCAAACCAAGATATTGATGAAGAGATTGACCAACTAATAAAAGAATGGCCTGCACCTAGTAATCAGATGGAAGGGCAAATGTACTATTCAGACCACCTAGAGGGCATTTTAAATAAGTTGCAAATTGAATAAGAGCCAGAGTTTAACCACAAGCCATATCTTGGTAGCACAAAGACCAGGTGCATAGCATTCTAGTTTCTGCAGAACATGCTAAAGTAAAATTAAATGTTTTTTACATGCTCCAAATTGGATAAATTGCCTTTTAAAATTGATGGATTATACGCTTTTAAAATAAGTATGGAGGTAGTTACTTTCATTCCAACTTTTTAAGTTGCTGACAGTCTAAGATTAAATATTTTGAATATAAAAATGTTAAGATTTTCTTTTATTATGATAGTTGAAGCAAAAACTGGAATATGACCACAAACCACAAGCCAAGGTTTTCAAGTGAATAAGTTTAAAATAGTATTGTGAATTTTTCTGCATAAAAACCACCATACTTGTCATGTTTTCCATGATGTCAATTTTTACCACTATAACTCCTGCAAGTCTAGCAGTCATCTTGTCAGATATAAAAGTCAGTTCTCAACACAGACAAGGTAAGGAGAGCAAATGCAAGACTGCCAGAGCAGCGCACTCTCTTAGGACCTCAGCTTGAACATCTGGGTACTTGTGGTGGGTAAGGTTGCCTTTATCTCTGTTACATAAAAGCAGGGACAAACTTAATGCTTGTGTAACCCCCCTGCAAATGGGGGTTCCCAAAAGACTTCCAGGAGCTTGCTTGAATGCTCCAAGCCTGAATGGTGTTTGGCGTTTAAGCCATTTATCAGTGAGTGTTTTTAGAACCTCTGGTACTGTCTCTTTAATTGCTATCTGCTTGCAGACATAATTAGTTTGTATGGGGGACTGTGTGTTTCTTTGATTGAGTACCACTCGAACTGCTGCCAATTCACTCCATTTTTGCAGTCACTAGGAGTGCAAAGGGAACCTATCTGAAAGATGTAACTGTTTGCCAGAAATCATTTACAGTAATAATGAAATTACAGTTTGTCTAACCTGCTTTCTTTGCAGTCAGAACTGTGTCTGCCTAGTTCCCCATTCTGGTTTGAACTGCTGAACTGGACCAATCAGTGTGGGGTAAGCTAGCTCCTAAAATGGTGCCTTGGACGAATCAGAACTTGGACTCATAATCTGAGCCAGCCACAAGAGGATTGTATGGGCAGTGACTCTGGGAGATGTAGTTTAGACTTCGGCGCCTTTTTGGACCAACAGCAGCAGTCTATTGTGAGTGACAGCCAATCCAGTCAAGAACTGGGAGGAACTCAAAGGAAGTGCCCGGTTTTGTCTGTTGGAGTTTCAGTTTAGCTCTGGCAGTGAAGGGGAAAGGAACCCTGTGCTCCTTCAGTGCACAGTTTTAGTCAAAAAACATGTGTAAGGTCCAGAGTTCTGGTCTGCAGCTTGTGTAACTGCTTGTTAGGACTGAATCCATCCTGTGAAGAGAATCAAAGGATATCTGAAGAGTAGAAACCAGGCTCACCCTGTAGAAGACTGGAGAAATTGCTGAATTGCACTCGATCTGTCAGGAACTGAATCTGCTGTGTGTTCTCCCGGGTATTGTGCAGTAATTGCGATTGGGATAGAGAAGCAGCCTGCCTGGTATAGTACTTTCTTTTTTACCATACAAATGTGTGAGGAGGCTTGTGTACCTCAAGTGAATCCAGCTGCCACGGTTTGGACTAGCCACTAGGGCTTGGGTACCCAGGGACAGTAACTGGTAGGGATAGGCCTGTGCACAGAGCCATAGGTAGATGAATAAAGTGATAAGCTAATTAACCTGATTTCCCCCTGTCCTTGTTATATCCCCCTAAATAAATCAGAGCTGCTTGTTTCAGCAAAGTTATACTGCCTGGGGTATTTGTCTATGTTAAAGTACTGTACTGTGATTGTTGCACTGTATCTTATTTCACAGGGGTCCCAGTGCCGAACCAGTCCTGGGGGTAAGTGTATACTGTGAAGGTAACTCTGATATATTGTGTGGGCCACTATGGGAAGAAAGGTTGCAGTGTCCCAGAGGGCTGTGACCAAGTAAGTTTAACTATTGCAACCCTGGACCTCTGGGTGGAGGGCACCCACCATTGATCCAGGCCTCAACCTGTTAGTGGCAAATTAGGCAGGGGTAGTAGCCCCTGGGATAGCGCCATCTAGGGGTTACATCTTGGAGGCTCACCGCTGGATTGTGTGTCCTCTAGTGGCCATATTTACGAACCACTGTTAAGAAAAAATGGGTGCCCCGACAGAAGTGGCTGTGCACGGCTGGTGGAGTGGTGTACTGGGGAGGAGATTGACCCCAAAATGCTATGCTTATCCTGGACATTCCCTGGTATCAATACGGACACTGTACAGGGAGTACTTTCCAAGGTAGAAGGTTTACAAAACCCTGTGGTGGTGGGTCGGCATGCTAATCTGCTCACCCACACTTTCCTGGCCCTAGTAGAGTTTAAGGATCCCATAGATAGCTCCAAAGTGCCACAGACCATTACCCCAAAGGGAGCCCTCACTGCCTGGAGAGTGATAACTAAGGACAGTAAAGACCCGGGGGGGAATGAGCCCCCACCACTGTCTGAAACTTTTGAGGAGAAATTTGCTAAATGGTTGCTGGGGGAAGGGAAAACTGTGGAGGACTTGAAGAAACTATTCTTGCCACCTGGGGGTGTTCCTCCCCAACACCTCTCCCGCTCCAGTACCCGTAATGGTGGCTGAACCAATGCAGACTCCTATTTCTGCTCCTACCATTAGTCACGACTCTTACCGAAGGTTGAGGATCTTCTCTGGCACCCTCCCAACCCCCCAAGGGGAGGATGACTGGGAGACCTGGATAGACTATGTTGCCCCACAAGTGCTTGAATGGCAATGCTCGGAAGCCAAAAAGCAAAAGAGGGTTAGTGAGAGCCTCCGAGGTCCTGCCCTGGCTACCATCCATGCTAAACGGGCCAGTAACCCTGAAGTGACTGCACAGGCCTATCTTGAAGCCCTGGAGAATGTGTATGGGAGCCCAGATTCTGATGAGGACCTATGGTGGAGAGTAAGAGATGCACAACAGTACCAAGGGGAGTTGTTGTCTGTGTATGTATCTCGGCTGGAAAAATTGTTGCAAGAATGCCTCAGAAAGGGTAGTTTGCCAGCGATTGAACTGGACCGAACCAGGCTGGATAGGATCCTTAAGTCTGCCCCCTTCTCAGAACTGCTGTTGCTTCAGTTACACCTGGCAAATCGACTGGAATCCCACCCTCCTGTGATGAGTTAATGAGAGAATTGAGGAGTTGAGAAAGGCGACCTCGAGAGGGACCTGCACCAATAGCTGCGGCTACGACCCAGTGACTGAGGGTGACCCATCAAGTGAAGTTCAGGGGCAGAGGTTGGCAGTCAATGAGTGCTCTGACAAGGAAAAAGATATGCCACAATGGGGCGAACTGTTGAGAGATCTGGGAATTCAAAACAGTCCCTTTATGAAGGCCACGCCTGCAAGTCACGGCCCGACCTATATCCGACTGCATCTGCTATGGGGGTGGGGTACCACCCATGTATCTCCTGCTGATAACAGCTCCAAACTCAATTCCTTGACCATGGAAGTGGAGAAACTGATGAGATGTCTCCAAATGCTTATCACGCCGCAGACAGAGATGGCACCAAGGTTTCCAGTTAGTAATACCCCCGCCCTGGCTCCCAGTGTGGCACCTCGGCCAGCTCAAACTCCAGAAAATATGTTTTGCTATAATTGTGGGAAGGATGGGCACATGAAAAGAGAATGCCGGTCCCCAAAAGACACTGACAAAGTTGCATATAGGCTACAAGGAGAGCTTCGGAGAACAAATCAGTGGTTAAGAGGTGCACGAAATGATCCCAGTGAGGGCACCAAAAATGCTAATTCATGTCCTTTTGTGGCAAGGTCAGTTGCCCAGACCCCCACTACCGCCTCTCCAGACTGGTCCAGAATAGTGGGTCCCTCCATGGAGACCACTGTAAAGGTGAATGGAGTGTCTACAAGAGCTGTATTAGACAGAGGCTCCCAAGTGACAATTATGTTCCAGGATTGGTATCAGAAGCATTTGTCAGACGTACCCTTACAACCATTAGAAGGACTGCATGTATGGGGGTTAAGTGAGAAGGCCTACCCTATTCAGGTATATCCGAATTTGGCTGTCTTTCCCCACCTCGTGGCTGGAGTGGCGAAAAAGTAGACCCTAGCCTTAGTGTGTCCCCCCACTGGACTGTATGATGGTGTCCCTTTGTTGATTGGAACAAATGCTCATATGTTCGGAAGGCTGGCACAGTTGTGTTATGAAAAACAGGGTCAAAGACTAGTAAAGCTTTAAGAGTTCCGGCTTTAATTAAGAAGGCATATGAGGCACAGAGAGATACTGAAAAAATAGAACCAGAGGAACCGGTCGGAATTTTATGGAAGAAGGATCCTGAGTCTCTGATCCTGGTGCCAAATGCCCAGTGTACCTTACAGGGAGAGGTCCGTATCAGAAAGGATGTTAAGAATAAAATATTAATGTTGGATGCACAGGTGATGGAAAATTGCCAGAGGGACTGCTGGTCAAGCCTAGTATTTTGCCCGCTAGAGCCCATGCTTATGCCAGAGGGTAATGGTCCAAGTTCATAATGTGTCTGAAAGAGACATTCGAGTAAATAGAGGTTGCATCCTGGCTAATGTGCATTGTGCAGACACTGCAGTGCTACCCAGCAGCAAGAGTTCAAGGAAGAATGATAGAGTAACGCCTGACTTGTTTGATTCGGCGACTCCCGCTGCCAGCTGAATGGAAAGTGAGGATCAGTGAGAAGCTTGCCCAGAGAGACCAGATGTTTTCTTTAAAGGAATGGGATGTAGGATGCGTGCAAGGAGCTGAGCACAATATCCGGCTGCATGACGAAAGACCATTTCGTGAGAGGTCTCGACGCCTGGCACCTGCTGACATAGATGATGTGAGACGGCATCTGCAAGAGATGTTAGCTGCTGGTGTAATACAAGAATCCAGAAGTCCTTATGCTTCCCCCATTGTGGTAGTGAGGAAAAAGAATGGGACAGTAAGGATGTGTGTGGATTATCGCACCTTAAACCAGCGGACTATCCCTGATCAGTACACAATGCCCCGCATTCAGGATGCTTTGGACTGCCTAAACGGGAGCAAGTGGTTCTCTGTGCTGGATCTCCGCAGTGGGTACTACCAGATCCCGATAGCCCCAGAGGACCGTGAGAAGACAGCCTTTATCTGTCCGCTGGCTTCTATGAATTCATGAGGATGCCTCAAGAGTTTCAGGTGCCCCAGCCACTTTTCAACGTTGATGGAGCGTGCAGTGGGGACATGAACTTACTAGAATGCCTGGTATACCTAGATGATGTTATTGTGTTTGGCAGCTCACTAGAGGAACATGAGAGCAGATTATTTAAGGTATTGGACCGACTGGAGGACTTTGGCCTTAAACTGTCCATTGATAAGTGTCAATTCTTTCAAACATCAGTAAAGTATGTGGGACACATAGTATCCACGAGGAATAGAGACCGACCAAGTAAAGTTGAGGCCTTGACCACCTGGCCACAGCCCAAAAATCTAAAAGAACTGCAAAGATTCCTGGGATTCTGTGGTTATATCGGCGTTTCATCAAGGACTATTCAAGAGTGATCCGCCCTTTACTTAACCTTACTCAAGGGTATCCCCAACCCACAAAAATACCAAAGTCAGCGTCCTCAAGACTGAAAGAGTGTATTTTAGTCCGGTGACGTATTTGGGAGCCCGCTGGACTCCTGATTGTGAGACTGCTTTTCATGAGATCATTTATCAACACCCATGCTCCAGTGCTGGCCTATGCCGATCCAAGAAAACCTTATGTCCTGCACACTGATGCTAGCTTGCAAGGGTTGGGGCTGTGTTGTACCAAGAGCACGAGAATGGCCTGAGACCAGTGGCCTTTGCCAGTAGAAGCCTGACCCCATCCGAAAAGAACTATCCTGTACATAAGTTAGAGTTCCTAGCTTTGAAGTGGGCTATTGTTGACCAATTCCATGAGTACTTGTATGGGGCTAAAATACTAGTAAAAACTGACAATAATCCTTTAACCTATGTGCAGACCTCAGCTAAGTTGGATGCCACTGGCCATAGGTGGCTTTCTGCATTATCTACATATGACTATGCTCTCAAATACTGAGCAGGTCTGAACCACATAGATGCTGATGCTCTCTCCCGGAGGCCTGTTCCCCAGAATGATTGGGTCAGATTGGCAGAACCTAACATTCGGGCACTCTGCCGGAAGTTTGACAGGGAGGAACAAATGTCCGAGACGCAGTGGACTGCATGGTGGATTGCTTGGGACCCTCTGAGAATTGCATACCTGCTGCTTATGCCACTTTTCTGCAATAGACATTGGTGCACTGCCTCAGCTGGACAATGACAGTACGGCGGGCTCAATCCGCGATCCATGATCAAATCAGCTTTAGAAGCCCTCTATGCAGGAAAAGATGTGTCAAATTACGCTCCACTGATTTGAGAACTGCACTGTTATACAAAGAAGGTCCTAAGTTGAAACTGATCAATAAACTGCTATACAGAGAAACAGTAGACAGAGGGGACAAGTAGACAAACAACAACTAGTGCTGCCCACTGCCTTTCGAGACTCAGTACTGATGTCCTTGCACAACCACATGGGGCACCTTGGTATAGACAGAACACTTGACTTGGTGAGATCCAGATTCTATTGGCCTAAGATGGGGCTGATGTGGAGCAACACATTCGAACTTGTAGTCGCTGCTTACAGAGGAAAGCTTTGCCCCAGAGGGCTGCCCCTTGTTAACATCACCACCAGTGCACCCATGGAGCTGGTCTGTATTGATTTTCTGAGTTTGGAGTCAGATCAAAGAAATATCAGTAATGTGCTGGTGGTCACTGACCATTTCACGAGATATGCCCAAGCTTTCCCACCAAAGACCAGAAAGCATCCACTGTGCCAAAGTACTTGTAGAAAACTTTTTGTTCACTATGGACTCCACAAAGAATCCATTCTGATCAAGGGAGAGACTTTGAGAGTCGTCTGATCAAAGAGATGATTTCTCTGTGGGGAGTGCGAAAGTCCAGAACCACTCCTTACCACCCCCAGGGGGACCCACAGCCTGAACGTTTCAACCGCACTTTGCTAGATATGCTAGGCACCCTGCACCCAAAGGACAAGCCTAGATGGAGCCAACAAATTAGCACCCTGGTACATGCTTATAACTGCACCAAAAGTGATGCCACTGGGTTCTCCCCCTACCGCCTGATGTTTGGAAGAGAAGCTCGACTACCGGTAGATGTATGTTTTGGGGTCTCTCCTGATGGGGTTCAAGCTGACAACTATTTACAGTATGTGCAGAAGTTAAAGGCCCAGCTAACTCATGCATACCAACTGGCTCAAACCATGGCTGCCAAAAGAAATCTGGCCGACAAAGAAAGGTATGATAAAAAGGTGAAAGCACAGGAACTCCAGGAGGGAGATTGGGTATTGCTAAGAAATCTGGGACTGCATGGCAAACACAAGATTGCTGACAGATGGCACCATCTCCTCACATTGTAGTGGGCAAACTAGATGATCTGCCAGTGTACAAAGTAAGGCCTAAGAATAATTCAAAAGATGTAAAACAATGCATAGAAATCATTTACTGCCCATTGGACAAATCTTGATTGAGTCTGAGGCCCCAGAAGATGCCCCTCTGGACCAGTGACTAGAGCTGCTGCTAAGAAAAGATCAAGGAAGTCTGCACCTACAGAAGCAGAGTTAAAGTGTTCCCCTGCACAAGTCCCAGTTGAGCTGACTGTCAGTCCATATCAGAAGAAAGTGAGAGTGACTTTGAATACTATCCTTCTTATGAACTGAGTCAATTATTTGAGGCAATCCCTAGTCAATACTGGAGCAAGCTGGGCCTTCTGGACTGTCTAAGCCCCAGCTTCATCCCTGGAGCCAATGCTCCCAGAAAGTGAAGTGCAAAGCATCAGATCAGATGAAATGGAATCATTGTGCATGGTTGAACTGTTTGAGCTTTCAGGGAGGAAAATGATAGATTGGGGCAGACTGGTGATACACCAGAACAAGAAGAGTATTTTGAGTGCCCTGACAGTCCACTGCCAGTGTCCGAAAGCTCTCCATGCGAGCCAAATGTTGTGGACTCAGAAACTGTAACTCCTGGAGCTGAAAGTGCCCCAAGTACTAGCTTCTCTACCCCCATGGAGACCCCCCTGACAAGTGAGGGCAATGCTGAAAATGAGGCTCAGAGTGCAGAGACTGTAACAGTTCCCCCTAGAAAGACTGGTCGAGCTGTAAAGCCTGTGGTGCACCTCAGTTATGATTCACTTGGGAGGCCTGTGGACTTGTCTCTCAATGTTGTCCATAAAGGAGTGTATGTGTCCCCGAGCTCATTGCCCACACTGAGCATCAGTGCTAACTTCAAGTTATTTGTGTTGCCCTCTAAGTATGGTGCCCTTGCCCCGTCCAGCCCCAAGGTAACTGATATGGAAGGGTCCCCTCTCTTCAGGTTTCATGTACAAGAGGTAATAACTTGAGTTATGGTACAATGTGTATGTAATACTGTGTAAAGAGTGACGTACTGCAATGTTTCAGAAATGTGTTCTTGGTAAAATGATATATTGACTGATGATTACATATGCGAGCCTAATGCAAATGTATCGTTTGCAGTTGAAACTTATAAATTGCCTTGTGAGGACGTCAAGCTTTCCCAGGCAGAAAGGTGTAACCCCCTGCAAATGGGGGTTCCCAAAAGACTTCAGGAGCTTGCTTGAATGCTCCAAGCCTGAATGGTGTTTGGCGTTTAAGCCATTTATCAGTAGTGTTTTAGAACCTCTGGTACTGTCTCTTTAAGAGCTGTCTGCTTGTAGACATAATTAGTTTGTATGGGGACTGTGTGTTTCTTTGATTGAGTACCACTCGAACTGCTGCAATTCACTCCATTTTGCAGTCACTAGGAGTGCAAAGGGAACCTATCTGAAAGATGTAACTGTTTGCCAGAAATCATTTACAGTAATAGAAATTACAGTTTGTCTAACCTGCTTTCTTTGCAGTCAGAACTGTGTCTGCCTAGTTCCCCATTCTGGTTTTGAACTGCTGAACTGGACCAATCAGTGTGGGGTAAGCTAGCTCTAAAATGGTGCCTTGGACGAATCAGAACTTGGACTCATAATCTGAGCCAGCCACAAGAGGATTGTATGGGCAGTGACTCTGGGAGATGTAGTTTAGACTTGGCCTTTTGGACCAACAGCAGCAGTCTATTGTGGTGACAGCCAATCCAGTCAAGAACTGGGAGGAACTCAAAGGAAGTGCCGGTTTTGTCTGTTGGAGTTTCAGTTTAGCTCTGGCAGTGAAGGGAAAGGAACCCTGTGCTCCTTCAGTGCACAGTTTTAGTCAAAAAACATGTAAGGTCCAGAGTTCGGTCTGCAGCTTGTGTAACTGCTTGTTAGGACTGAATCTGTCCTGTGAAGAGAATCAAAGGATATCTGAAGAGTAGAAACCAGGCTCACCTCTGAAGACTGGAGAAATTGCTGAATTGCACTCGATCTGTCAGGAACTGAATCTGCTGTGTGTTCTCCCGGGTATTGTGCAGTAATTGCGATCGGGATAGAGAAGCAGCCTGCCTGGTATAGTACTTTCTTTTTTACCATATAAATGTGTGAAGAGGCTTGTGTGCCTCAAGTGAATCCAGCTGCCACGGTTTGGACTAGCCACTAGGGCTTGGGTACCCAGGGACAGTAACTGGTAGGGATAGGCCTGTGCACAGAGCCATAGGTAGATGAATAAAGTGATAAGCTAATTAACCTGATTTCCCCCTGTCCTTGTTATATCCCCCTAAATAAATCAGAGCTGCTTGTTTCAGCAAAGTTATACTGCCTGAGGTATTTGTCTATGTTAAAGTACTGTACTGTGATTGTTGCACTGTATCTATTTCACAGGAGGTCCCAGTGCCGAACCAGTCCTGGGGGTAAGTGTATACTGTGAAGGTAATTCTGATATATTGTGTGGGCCACTAGTGGGAAGAAAGGGGGGTTGCAGTGTCCCAGAGGGCTGTGACCAAGTAAGTTTAACTATTGCAAACCCTGACCTCTGGGTGGAGGCACCCGCCATTGGATCCAGGCCCCTCAACCTGTTAGTGGCAAATCAGGCAGGGGTAGTAGCCCCTGGGATAGCGCCATCTAGGGGTTACACTTGGCTTATTTATTTTACTATTGCATCTAAAGTAAGAGGGCCTGCCCCTCCTTTGCGATTGTATAAACTGTTTTTGTTTGCACTGCTGTTATGTAATGTCAGAGTATTACTTAAGAAATAGTAAAGTCATATAATTACAAAATGGCATTCTCTTGTATTTCTTCTCAACCAAATATGAAAGAGAAACAATATAAAACTGTATATTTAAGGAATGTAATTTCTTATCAGGCAAAAGAATTGCAACACAGATTTAGGGTAAGGTAATTTTAATCAAATTAGACCATGATTCATATAGGGTGGTTATAAGGTAAACCTAACTGGACACTCAGCCATGTGCACTATCAAGCACACCCAGTTAGACCTCACCCTAGGCAAACTAAGTTTCTAAATAGGGTGGTTGTTCCCGCCGGTTCCGAGAAATTATTCCCGGGACACGGAACAATCCTTGGAGGTTGGGTCAGGGAACTGGACCTAAGCATATTTCCTTTATACTTCAGTGGACAAGGTCCAAAATGTGGTAGTCCAGGAACTGCTAACACAAGACAGTGGGGTTGGATGTCCAAATGGAGGCTACCATAGAGGCCAAAGAAGCAAGTATAGCAATGGTATGGGATTTCAAGACGACAGATTTTTTTTTTTAATTAGTACTTTTTGCTCTCCGCACATCAGGGGACGAGGACTTAGCCCCATATCGCCTGCCCGCATGCCAGCCCACCGCCAACAATCCACAAGATCCCCTATGGCTTGCCCCCCTGTGGTGGGGCCAGGAAAGGAGTTCCCCCTCGTTGGAGCACAATCCAGATCCGGGGAGACGGCAGTTGAACAGCGGGATGGGAAAGGGCTTCATGACGCCCCCTGGCAGCCATTTTTCCTCTTTCTGAACCCCCCTCTCTTCCAGGGTATGGCCGCATGCATGCGGGGGCAAGCACATGCTGTGATCACTGGCTGCCATGCCCTCCCTACCTGCGCTATCCTCCAGCCCCCACCAAAGGGCGGCAGACAGGTGAGATGATAATCCCTCATTCCCCGAGAGAGGAGAGCAGTCCTCTGGATTCTCAATCCTCTCTCACCCCTGCTGACCCCCACAGCCCGGGCTCATTCCCAAACCTGGGTCACCAGCGTGGCATGAGGTGTGGCATCCAGCGCCTCAACCTCCAGCACCACTTGGCCGGCAAGAAGACAGATTTCAATAGACTGCAGGAGCTGTTGAGGGAAAGCACAGAGAACACAGGGCAGATAAAAGGGTAGAGGGAAAAAAAGGAAGCATTTAAAAAAGGAATAACAGAGGCTGTAGCAAGTTCCATTGGGAGAATATCAAAAAGAAGAGGTCAAGAGGCCCACTGTGGTTCATGGTCCAAGTGAAGAATGCTGCAAGAGCTAAGAGAAGGGTCTTCATAAAATGTAAGGGCAGCCAAATGAAGGAGGCTAGAAACGAGTACCTAAAGGCAACTAGAAAAGTTAGTAGAAAGGTCAGGGAGTCAAGCAAGACAAAACTCAGTGCTAGTAAAGGGGTTGAAGCATGGAAGAAAGCATTCTTCAGATACATTTGGCAGAAACATAAGATCAAAGGGGCATAGTGAAGCTTAGAGGGAGAAAGATCGGAAGTAAGATGAGGAGGACAAAAGAGGACAAAAGTAAGGCAGATATACTGAACAAATAGGGGACATGTAAATTTGCTCTGGTCAGTTCACTCCCAGACAATTTGCTCTCGGGTCATGTCACTTTCCCAACAGTATGTTCCCGCGGCAATTGGTTCCCCTGACAGATTCGATACCTGACAATCGGCTCCCTGACAAATTCAATGGAAGCAAAACAGAGTGTATTTCTTTTCATGAAACAAAAATATTTTCATACAATAATGGTGAGAAGTCAAAATGTTTTTATTTATATAATATGTATTGTGGGAGCCAATTGTCAGGGAACCAATTGCCACAGGAAAAACTGTTGGGAGAGCAACTTGATCAAGGAATGAAATCTCCAGAGCGAACTGTCAGAAAGCGAATTGACCGGAGCGAATTCACGTGTAGCTGAACAAATATGTTTGTTTAGTATTTACTAGGGGAAAGAGAGGGACCACTACCAGAATGTGGGGTTAGAAGGGGAGGAAAGGGGGTTCGAGCCCATAAGCAGCATGAGTAGTATAACAGGGAAAAGGGCGACGAAAAAGTTAAAAGGGATAAACAAATCTATGGGACGGCTCCCACCATAGGATGCTCAGTCTGTGGAAGTCATGACAGCTCCACTTGCAGCCATGTTTAACTGTTTGCTGGCCTCAAGGGTGGTCCCTAGGGACTGGAGGACAGCAGACATGGTCCCCCTGCACAACAGCAGAAGGAAGGATGAGCCAGGAATCTATAGACCAGTCAACCTGACATCTGTAATGGAAAAGGTGATGGAGTCCATACTGAGGGAGGAACTGGTGGACTTCCTGGAAGGGAATGGGCTACAGGACCCCAGTCATCATGGATTGATGAGAATGAGGTCTTGCCAGATGAATCTTATTGACTTCTTCAGCTGGGTGGCCAGGGTAGTTTACTTGGGACAAACACTCGATATTGACTACATAGAGTTTCGTAAGGCTTTTGACTTAATCTGCCACAGGTGACTGGTAAAGAAGCTGAGAACCTTGGGGTGGAGGAAAAGATGGCAACTTGGATAGGAAGCTGGCTGAGGTGAAGGACACAAAGGGTTGTAGTAAATGAGGAGTTCTTGAAGGTAATGGAAGTTACATCAGAGTACTACAGGGATGGGTGCCGGGTGTGGTAATTTGTGACATAGGAGAAAATATAAAGGGCAGCGTCTGCCTCTTCGCAGATGACACCACTATGTGCTCAAGGGCTGACATGGAGGAAGAGATAAGGGAACTCTGGGAGGATCTAGGCAGGCTGTAGAACTTGACAAAGATCTGGTAGCTGTGCCTTAATGCCACAAAATGCAAAGTAATGCACATTGGGAAAAGGAACCCAAGGGTGTAGTACAGAATGGGGGCGGTGGTGCTGGAGTGGACCAAGGAGAAAATGGAACTAGGGGTCATGATATCAGAAAAACCAAAATCTTACAGCACTAAGCTCTTACAACTGAGCTGCGGGAAAAGCAAACAGGATGCTGGGATACATAAGGAGGGGGATCAACAGGAGAAGTCGGGAGGTAATTCTGCCACTGTACAGGTAGTTGGTAAGAATGCATCTGGAGTACTGCGCAAGGTGCTGGAGTCCACACCTGAGGAACGACTGCAGCAAGGTGGAAGTATGGCAGCGCAGGGCAACCAAGATAGCCCCAAGTCTGGGGGCATGTCATATGAGGAAAGGCAGCAGGATTTGGATATGCACACTCTCAAAAAGAGAAAGGAAAGGGGTGATATGACAGAAACTTTCAAGTACCTGTGCAGGATAAACTGGGAGGACATCAAGGAATTTTTTTCCTTGCACTCCAATACAGGGATGAGGTGGAATTCACTCAAACTGGCAGGTGGTGGGGGGAGTCAAGAAAGATGTCTGCAAACACTTTCTCACAGAAAGAGTGGTGGTCAAGGGAACAAGCTACCAGAAGAAGTAGTAATGACCAAATCAGTAAGCAGTTTCGGGTGGGAAGGGATAAGCATATGGGCTTAATCAGGAAAGGGGGATGCAGAAACTAAGGGGTGAGATGGCCACCAGGGCCAGAGCAGAGTAGTTGGGCAGAGTGGGCAGACTGGAAGGGCTGGTATGCCTTTGTCTGCTGATAATGTCTATTCGTCTATGCATCTCTGTAAAGCAGGTCTGGTTTAATATCCTTGAGTGTATAAACAAAAAGACAAAAAGTGTTTTATAATCTTATATCTGCCTGAGCGGGTTAATTCTTTCTACTGTACTCATTCTTCAGTCTTTCTGTCTGTACTCGAGGTCCCAAGTGGAATACTGTACCCAGTTCCGGAGTCCACACCTGAGGAAGAACAGGGATAGGATTGAGACAATGCAGCATAGGGTCACCAAAAAGATTCAGGGTCAACAGGGCAGATCATACGTAAAAAAACAAAAACACAGAATTTGATGACAGATATGGACCGCTAGTTCACCCAGTATGCTCATTATTTTCCCTTCCTATACTTTCACCGCAGACCCTACTTGATCTCTCCCTTCCCCCCTTTCTTTCCACTCAGATTCCCATGTACCTGTTCCATGCATTCTTGAAATCCACCACTGTTTTCTCCCCACCACCTCTGCTGGAAGCCTGTTCCAAGCATCCACCACTCTTTCAGTGAATAAGCACTTTCTCACCTCCCTCTTAAATTTACTCCCTTCCAGCTTCATTGTGTGTCCCCTTGTTCTTGTGAATCTTTTCCTCTGAAAAATACTCCCCATCTGTACCTATTTACCTGTGAGGTATCTATAGGTTTCTGTCATGTCCTCCTTCTCCCTCCTCTTCAGTGTGTACATATTGAGGCCCTTCAGTCCCTCCTAGTAAGGCTTCTGATGCAGCCCCTGCACCGTTTTAGTTGCCCTCCTTTGGACAGCCTCCATTCTGTCTTTTCTGAGAAGTGATCTTCAGAACTTCAGGACACAGTACTCCAGGTAGGGTCTCACCAGCAATCTATACAGTGGCAACACCACCTCCCTCCTTCTGCTGGAGATACCCTTCCCCATGCAACCAGCATCCCACTGGCCCTTCCAACTGTCTCTCCACCTTGAGGTAATCTGATAAGATTACTCCCAGGTCCCTTTCCTGTTTTGTGACCGTCAGTACCTCTTCTCCCGTTTTGTACTCCACCTCTAGGTTACCATGCCATAAGCGCAGGATTTTGCACTTTTTTTTTGTCTTGAAACCCAGCGGCCATACCCTTGACCATTCCTTGAGTCCTCTCAGGTCTCTGCACGTTCTTTCCATCCCCTCAGGAGTGTCCACCCTATTGTAGATTTTGGTGCCATCCACAATGACGCATACATTCCTTCCAGCTCGTCTGCAATGTCGTGAAGCACCAAGGCATATGAGGAACGACTGACAGACCTAAACGTGTACACCTTGGAGGCCAGGAGAGAGAGAGTGAGAGGAGTGACATGATAGAAATGTACCTGTGCCATAGGGGGATAAGCAAACTGAGCAGTGATGACCCATCAGGAATAGAAATATCATGGTGAGAGGAAATGACTGGATAGCTGTCAGTGGGAGATTTAATTTAGATTTAAGGAAGTTTTAATTCAGAGCGTGGAGAAACTGTGGAACAGATTCCCTGCATAAGTGGTGTGGGCGGGGTCTATAAATGGGTTCAAGAGTGGGTGGGACGGGGGGTGCTGTTGAGCAGCCATCTGGCAAAACGTGCCTAGAGACAGCTCTGTACATCCCACAGCTAAAATCTCTTTAAAATAACCAACAAGTAGGATAAAAGTGATCAGGAGGTCCAGATCTGAATTGGTGAAAGTTTTTGGAATTGGCAGATACCAAATTTATCCATGGGTCAGAATCAGAAAACGACTGGTGGAGCAGCGAAAACATCAGCGGCTACACCAGATCAGGCTGCTCAACAGTGGGATTGGACCCCCCTTGGAAAGCCCTGCAATCCTCTATCCAGGCTATTTACTTAAAAGTAGAGTCTATTCTCCAGCAGTTCATAGAGCAGGATGCTAAGATTAATGTGGCATCAAACACTGCGACGATGGCGGAGAAATCGGCGACTCAGGCATTAGCCACAACTGCCAATTTAATCCAAGAGAACGCCCAACTACGTTACAGACTAGAGGCCCTAGAGAACTCAACCCAGGCTTCTCATGTGAGAATCATTGGGCTACCTGAGGGGACTGAAGGGGCTGAATTGCTAACTTTCTTGAAATCCTGGCTCCCAGAAGTATTGAACTTACCAACGGATTTATTGACCAACCACCTCTACAAAGCATTTCAGTTTACCCCTCAATCTACTGGTCCATGCAGAGATGCACCCAGGGTGATTCTGTTGCTTACGGCCTGTTCTTCTATTAGGGATATAATCCTGCAAGCCGCAAGATCAGCGGAGGGGTTATCCTTTGAAGAGGTTACGGTTCATCTGTTCCCAGACCTTTCCTTTGCCATTCGTTCAAGGAGGAAAAAGTTTGATGCTGTTCAGGTCAGGTTGAGAGGCCTGGGGGTTTCCCACTCCCTTTTGATGCCAGCCAGGCTCGGAATTCATTATGGAGGGTGCACATTCTAATTTAGCAACCCAGTTGAAGACGGGAAGAAAGTAGAGGCCATAGCTTGAGAATTTCAAATCTCTGAGAGACAATGGTCTGAAGAATTGGATGAAGAGACCTGAGCTGGTGCTGGTTTGGGACTTTAATGCCTTGATCTTAAGTATTTTTTGGAATCTGCTGTTTCTGTTTATAAAATATGGGATAGGATATTTCTGGGCCAGTTGGGGTCTTATAAATTAATATTATTTCTTTGCTAAGACATTTAAAGTTATGCACTAGCTTATTGACAGGGACCCAGATGCCCAGACTATTTTGTTAAAATCCTTGACTTCTGGTTGCAAATTTCTAATATGTACAATGGGTTGTACAGGCAGTTTTCTTAGACACTTAATATGTAAGAGCAACCTTTCTGGACTTGGGGACACATCAACACTGGTTGCTGAGTCTTGGACATCTTAGGTTAAAATATTTTGGACTTGTACCCCAAAAGCCTTAGGTGGCTGTAGCTATTTAGTTTCCACCAATGATTTTGAAAAAATACATTGGCCCGGATATTCAAACTGCGCCAGGCTGTGGTGCAAGCTTGGGCGCAGCTCAACTTGGCTGTGCAGGGGTGTGGCCTGGGAGATATTCAAAGGAGCTGTGCCATGGCTCAGCAGCTTTGAATATCGCACCCTGGCCACCCCCAGTGTGCATGGCGCAGTGGCACTGCACCAGCGCAAGTGGCCAGAGTGGAGCATGGAGATGCGCTAGCGCAAGTGCCATTGAGCCATTCACAGCACCCGTGATATTCAAAAGGTGACATGCAAATGGGGCCATAATTTATGCAAGGTGCACCTGGGTCCATTTGCATGTCATTCTCTTCATTGCATCCCATTTGCATGCAGGTGCGCCGATCCCGACGACTTGCGCCTGGCGCCCCTGCCGAAACGGCAGCATGATTGGACCGATGCCTCTCTGCAGCTCGATCGCTGGGCATCTGTTTAAATAAAAAACCTCGTCTATCCCTGGTGGTCTAGTGGACCACACCTGCCCGACGCAGGTTTCCGCTAAATAACCTCCATATCCCTGGTGGTCCAGTGGACTGATTGCTGCCCGATCGCTGGCATCTGTTAGAATAAACCCCCACATATCTGGAATGTGGTAGTAGGTTGCATCGCCCATTGGCTCACTGTGAACCATCGGGTATGCAGCCCCACCGCGCTGTCAGTCGGCGGGCGTGTGGGCGGCAGGTGGGGTGCTGCTGCCCACCGCTGACCAGAGGGGAGCAGAGCAGTGGGCTCAATGGGTGGGTGGGGAGGGAGTACCCTAGACCACCAGGGTAATAGGATATTTTCTGTTAAACAGATGCCCGTAATCGGGCAGCATTTGGTCCACTGGACCACCAGGGATATTGGCCGGGTTTTTTTTTTATTTAAACAGATGCCCGCGATCGGGCAGCATTCGGTCCACTGGACCACCAGGGATATTGGACGGGGGGGTTTATTTAAACAGGTGCCTGCAATCGGGCAGAGAGCGGTCCACTGGACCACCAGGGATATAGGACAGGGTCTTTATTTTTAAACATATGCCCGCAATCAGGCATGGGGGGGCGCTGCCAGGTGCAGCCGGAACTCACAGGTGGCAGCTGCCGTGTTGTGCCCTGCAACGCGGCAGCTCACCTGTGGGTGGCCATCAGTTGTTCCTTTTTTTTGGCTTAACTTTGTGCTGGCGCCAAGTAGGGTTGCGCCCTGGCTCTGTACATCCGGGCTGAATATCGGGCTGTGCAGGTTATACATGGGACCACCCCCACCTGTGCCTGCATACATTACTGATGCATTCCGACGCATCGGGATTTGTGCGGCGCACTTTTCCCTTTTGAATATCGCGCCAGGGCGCATCAGTGGGTTGCACATGGTGCAACACTGCTGTGCCATGCGCAACCCTTTTGAATATCTGGGCCATTATGTTTTACTCCCCATTGCCTAACTCAATTCTGTGTAGGTTTACAATTCCTATACACATTGGATGTATCTGTATGTTTTTATTACTGTGATGCCTTACAGAAGATTGTTCTCTATGTAATTGCCTTTTTCAAAAGCAATAAACATAAAGTTTAAAAAAAAAAAGAGTGGGTGGGACAAATACAGGGGGGTGGTAGCACCAAGGCGAGGGGAGGGTGGGTGGGAGTAGAAAGCAGATGGGGCAGCTGAGGGAGGAGGGGTACCTCGAGGTAAAAAACTCTCTGCAGCAATAGGTCAAGCGGGTTAAGGTAGGAAAAACAGGCAGATGGGATGGACTTTGGGTCTTTTTCCTGCCATCAGTTTCTATAGTTCTGTATTTGCTTGAGGATCCTTGTAGGAACAGAACTCCTTGCAGACTTGTCTTGATCTTTTCAGGCCAGGGTGCCACAAGCATTCCTAACGCTACTCACAAACTTCACCCATGTATTGGATTCGCTCTGCACCAGCCATGAAAGTGAAGAAGCCGGCAGTCACTCTTGAATCTGAGTCTTACATGTGGTAGTGAGAGGCACCACCACAGAGTCACCATGCTCACTGCAAATCGTATATTACAGTGCTTCATATAATGTCTATGAAATACATCAACGTGCCCGCTAAATTTTAATAACTTCAACTGAAATGTTTACTACGTGACCGTCTGGCTTCTCTGTAGCCACATCTGTCATATTATTCTGTTCACCCGATCTCTGTGTGCTACCATAAAGAAAAAGATGATCACTCTTGTTTACATCTTGTGACAGCAGATTACAGTTTGTGTGCCATGTCATAAAACTGCCGGTTTCCAGCAG
The DNA here is from genome assembly GCA_016271365.2 of Neoceratodus forsteri. Lineage (NCBI taxonomy): Eukaryota > Metazoa > Chordata > Ceratodontiformes > Ceratodontidae > Neoceratodus > Neoceratodus forsteri. The sequence goes on from CM028136.1 coordinate 952,828,078, forward strand.
GTCATTATTGCATAAATAAACAGCTCATGACCATTCATCAAGAGGTCTTTGCAGGCTAAACGGTTTCCTGCTTTATGTACTGGGTTTTAATGCATACAGCATCCTTGACAGCATAACAGATGTTTGAATATTAAATAGTCTGCTTATTTTTCCAAGGACTGTCATGAAGTCACAACCAAATGTCCGGTTCTTAAAATGTTGGTGGTGGCGGGGGCTGGGTTTCTCCTCCATTTTGCTGTGTTGCGGTGCTCTGCATGGGGCATTGGTATCTTGAACCTGCAGTGCCCCACAAAGACACCTTCCCAACCCCGACTGCCCCATGAGATGCAGCATCTCATTTTCATGCAGCTCCCAGGCAATGAGTATGTCATTCCACACACAAAAGACAAGACAGCAAAGTGAAGAAGGTATAAATGACTGAAGTGGGGCTACAATCTCATGCAAAATGTATCAATAATGCCAGATCAACAGTATCAAAAACCTCAGTGAGATTTGTTCAGGTATAGAAAACGGTGTGATTTAAAATTTACTAGTGAAAAGGTGATTTTCAGATGGAATGTGAGATTGTTCCATTCACTGGAATCAGCAAAGTTGAAGGCACATCTGATAAGGTCCTTCTTGGCTCTGGAAATGTGGAAATAAGAGGGAGAGGGAATGTTCTATAAATAGAAGAGGGCATGGCACTGCTCCATCTGATGCTACAACACTCATTTTTTTTTTCCTAAAGAACTTTTTCTCACGCTGCGTGCGCATCACGGCACCTCCCGAGCCCCATCACTGACCTTCTCATGGACTTACAGGTTATCCACAACTTGACCAGGACCATTATTTGGTGGATGTCCAGCTGTGTTTGTCCTTGAGTGGCAAATTCGAAAGAATTGTCAGGGGACAAAACTGAATTTTGGATAACAGGGGATTTCCGGTTAACAGGGGTTCGGTTAATCAGGATTCTACTGTAATTTAACCTGGCCTACTGTACAACATGACCACCCAGGTTCACTCCTGTACATGAGTCATCCTCACAGCAGTGCAATGCACTGCTGTTGGGCCATTAGGACACCCTACAACACTCATTCTTAAAGACTGCAGAGTCCCTGATACTTCTGGGAAAAATTTTTTTGTTTTCAATCTTTTCTTTGCACTCCTTACTCTGCTCTCTGTCACCCCTCTCCTTTGGGCCTTCACAAGTCACCCACTTCTGCCCTATGAGATCATTGCCTGCTACAGGCACCTGCCTTCCAGACTCCCTCCAGTCCTCCATGTCTCTGCAAGTTATGTGCCAATCTGCTGTTAGAGGGGTCATAGTTATCACCAAGGAGAACTGAGTGAGCAAGTGGGGACCTAGCAGAGGGCTGTGGATCTGGCATGCTGCAGGGCTGGGTGGTGTGGGGAAGGGGCTTCTTGTAGCCACCAACTGGTGCAAAGGGCCTTTTTACATTTATTTACAAAGCATGTAAACATATTGGTAACAGTCTGCTGTGAGGGTTTTTGGGGGTGTACCCCTCCTCCATACCAATTCTCCTCCCTAATTCTGCCCCTCTCTGCCTTTCTCTTCATTTTCTTTTTGAAATCCTTGCCCAATCAAAAGTCTAGAAAATGCAGGTTGCAAAGTTTTCTTAACTCCTAATTCTACTAGCTTGAAACCTTACTCCCGGCTTCCCATTCCACATACAGTATGTGCCACTGTAATACTGCTTTCATATGTGGCGCAGTTTAGTGCTTTGTTTCTCAGGGCATGGCAGAGATGTTGTGTAACTTGTATGATTTGTATACCCATGACGTAGTACTTGCAATTCATGGAATTAATGTATTCTCTTATGTGGTCAAAAACAAGTAAAATGTGTTCTAACATTCCTACACTCATTGATCATTTTAGGTAAGGAGCTGTGTTACTCTGCTTACCTGAGTTTTGAATACTAAAATGAAAGCTTAGTGGATCCATATCACCACAAACTATGTATCACTGTAGAACTCTGCCCTCAAGTAACCCTGTATTCTTGTGTACCTTTGCTAACTGTGTATTGTAAACTGTAATTTTTTTGTAATCATGTTTTATTTGTCTTTCTGTCTACAATCTTGCATTTGATGTTCGTAAATCTGTGCCACTTGTACAGTGGCCCGGGCTGTGCCTGAAAATGGTCCCTGGGATCAACGCACTTACCCAGTTACCAAAGTCATAAATAAAATAAATAAAAGCATTTTGGTCAATACAACATAAATAAACAAGGCTCAACATGTATGTTCAGTAAGCAAGCTATATTTGCTGGTATAGCATATGACTACATTGGTATCAAGAAAATACAAAATCACACATGCCCACACAATGCAAAGCATCATGGGCTGCATATGCAAATCATCACAGAATGTTATGCTGGTTCAACTTTAAGCAGAATTGCATGGTACCGAAAGGCCTATCACACAGTTTGCAAAGGGTGCTAACAAATGACATAGACACATGTTTCGTCCTACCAGGACCCATCACTATGCCTCGTCTGTTTGACACCCCAGTGGAATGGACCAGCTACCCTAAGACAGTGTGTCTTGGATATGTTGTGGTGAACCCATTAAAATAAAAAACTATTTAAAAGACAAAGAACCTCTGTGCGCAAACACTGAGGCAAGGGTTACCCCAAAGGGCATTTGGCTGGGAAGCCAAGTTTCAAGAAAATACAAAATCACACATGCCCACACAATGCAAAGCATCATGGGCTGCATATGCAAATCACCACAGAATGTTATGCTGATTCAACTTTAAGCAGAATTGCATGGTACCGAAAGGCCTCTCACACAGTTTGCAAAGGGTGCTAACAGATGACATAGACACAGACACATGTTTCGTCCTACCAGGACTCATCAGTATGCCTCGTCTGTTTGACACCCCAGTGGAATGGACCAGCTACCCTAAGACAGTGTGTCTTGGATATGTTTGGTATCAGATATGGACATTGGTATCAGTTGGAATTGAGAGAGGGCTTTCAGGGGCATGGCACTTCTTCACCTAATACAGTTCCTGAATACTGAATCTTCTTCCTAATTCCACCCACTCTCTGCCTTCTTCTTCCTTTTCAAGACCTTGTCCAATTACAAGGCTAGAAAAATGTAAAGTAGAGGGTTTTCTTGTGCAATTCCTAAGAATTGCATGAAGCCTGGCCCTGCTTTTAGTTCCACTTCTGTGCTTCTGCCCAGTGCATTCAACACATTCTGCGCTGCAGTGGCCAAACCAGATGGCATTCTTCACTACTTTACATTTGCTACTCAGTAGCACTTCCTCCTTATACCCCTCTTTAATCTCTGCCATCCCCATCCGTGAAATACTTGATCTGCCCTTCCCCACTTGCTATCTATCCTCCATGATCTCTGACGCCCCCCCCCACAACATGCCACCATGGTGCGTATACGCTTGCTGCTCTGCATCCTCCACTCCACAGTCTATGCCCCCCCCAAATGTCACCATTCCCCATAATTTTAATTACCTCCTGTTCTCCACTTGCTCCCTCCCCGCCTACTCCACGATCATTATCCTACCACCCCATTCCTGCTGGGTCGCATTATCTGCTGTTCAACACTTGATCTGTATCCTTCCCCTTACTGATCTCTGCTCCCATCCCTAAATTACTGCCATTCTTCATATACATTAGTCACTCTGTGGCACTTACTCTTGCCCACCCACCCTCAAATGTCTCACCACTCCAGGTATTTCATCTTGGCCATTGCATGCCATTTGCTCTCTATTCCTCTCTTCCATGACCCCCCCCAAGATACTGGCATTCTCCATATACATGGCACACTCTCCGGTTCTATTCCAGTTCTACCCCATCTCTGACCACCCCGACATGCCACCATTCTCTGTATACATTTGCCCCTCCATGGCACTTGTGCTCTCATCCCTCCTTGATATCTGCCCTACGCGAACTGCTGCCATTCAGTGGAATTCACATTAGCTGCTCTGTGCCACTTGCTCTATATCCATCCCTTCCCTGGTCCCTGCCCCTTCCCCCACAACAAGCCATTTTTCCTGTACATTAACTGCTCTGCAACACTTGCTCTTACAAGTCCTCATCGATCTCCGCCGCCTCCCCCGAATGGTGCCATTCACTGTCATTCACATTAGCTACTCTGCGGCACTTGCTCTATACTCCTCCCTTCCCCAGTATCTACCCTCCAAATGCCAGCATTGTTCCTACACATTAGCTGCTCTGTGGAACTAGCTTTCTCCTCCCTGATCTCTACCCCCCACCAAATCTGTCACCATTCACCATTATTCACATCAGCCACTCTGCAGCACTTGATCTGTATCCCTCCCCCCAACATGCTGGCATTGTACCTACACATTAGCTGCACTTCGGCACTTGCTCTTCCCCCTCCCCGATCCCTACCCCCAATATGCCACCATTCACTGTTGTTCCCAATAGCTGCTCTGCTACACTTGCTTTCTATCCCCCTTCCCCAATATCTGTCCCCCCAACATGCCAATATTCTCCCTATACATTAGCTGCTCTACGGCATTTACTCTCTCTCTCTCTCCTCCCCAAACCTGCTGCCATTCACCATCATTTATATTAGCTACTGTGCGGCACTTGGTCTCTATCCATCCCCTCCAACATGCTGCCATTGTCCCTACATATTAGCTGCTGTTTGGCTCTCTCCCCCCCAACAATCTCTGCACCCCAATATGCTGACATTCACCATCACTGCCATTAGCCACTCGGCAAATGCTCTTCATCCCTCCTCTCTCCAGTCTCTACCCTCCCTAACATGCCTGTATTGTCACTATACATTAGCCGCTCTGTGGCAGTTCCTCTCTTCCCCATTCACAAACTCCATCACTTGCTCCCCCCCTCCCCAATGTTTGGCCCCCAAAGTGTGCCATCATTAATCGCAATTCACATTAGCCGCTCTGCAGAACTTGCTCTTTATCAATCCCCTCACCAACCTTTGCATCCCCGAGGCTGCCATTGTCTGTATACATTACCTGTTACTTTCTATTAATTACTACTGTTGTTTGTAATGTTTATAACACATTTCTACTGCTTATATTCCGTATTTCCTGTGCCCATCCCAATACGGTGCCGCCACATACTTCCTGTCTTTAGGTACATCTCCTTTCATTTCTATCTAGATTTCTCATGTTGCCAAAGTAATTTGTTCTCATTTGGTACATTTCCACTTCAAGCTGTCTTCATTTATGCTAATTAACTGTTTATGTAAAAATATCCAAACAAAAAGTACAGCCCAGGCTTCACCCAGGAATATGAAAGTCCCCAGACGCTAGGGCGTCTTATTCAAAGAGTAGCGTTTATTAAACAATATAAATATGAAGCCGCAACACCACACCCGCCAAACATTTCTGAGCTGTCACTGAGTTCTTTCTCAAGGAAATTTTGATTCTACATGTTGGAAGCTTGGCTACATGGTTTTGTTGCCACCTTATGAGTGAGACTATGGAAAAATATACATATCCTGAACTTCTTTTATCCTACTATGAATGCTAAACTAATCTTGCTCATTACTCCACCTGCAGCCTGATCCCTTCCACAATAAATTTCAATAAACAAAGAATAAATCAATAAGAGGTGCATGTATTTCAATTTTTATTTCTGTCCAACTCCTCTCTCAACTAATCTCCCCATCTCCTCCTCCCTTTGTCATTCTCTTCCCTAATGCTTCTTGGTAACAAAGTTTGTCTTGAGCTTGCATAAAACCGGTTCAGAACAAATTTGCAACACAGCACCAGTAAGCAATTTCATAAACTTTGCATTATTTCAATGATTCAATCCCAATGCAACTAATTTTATTTTTCAAAAGACAAAGAACCTCTGTGCACAAGCACTGAGGCAATGGGGTGTCAAACAGATGAGGCATACAGATGAGTCCTGTAAGATGAAACACGTGTCTATGTCTTCTGTTGACACCCTTTGCAAACTGCATGAGAGGCCTTTCGGCACCATGCATTTCTGCTTAAAGTTGAACCAGCATAATATTCTGTGGTGATTTGCATATGCAGCCCATGATGCTTTGCATTGTGGGGGCATGTGTGATTTTGTATTAATTTTATGTTTGTTGTTGAACATATTCTGTTAATCTAAATGCTATGGATTTACTCTACTTCGATTTCAGCAGGGTGTTCAACTTGGTGCAACATAGAAGATTGCTGAAGAAGCTGGAAGACCTGGGCATGGCTATGAACACAGTTAGATGGTTAGGAACCTGGCTGAATAAGAGACAGCAGGTGGTAAATGGGGTCAAATCGGAAGAGATAGAGGTCAAGAGTGGGGTGCTTTAGGGATCTGTCCTGGGTCCTGTCCCCTTCAATATGTTCATTAGCAATATTACAGAGGGCATCTGGGGCAGGCTGTGTCTCTTTGTATATCCATACGAACATACGAACATACGAAATTTGCCAGCAGATAAAGGCCTAGAGGTCTATCAAGTCTGCTCGAATGTGCAGCTAGCACCCCTTATTCTGCAGCTGCCCCTCCCTTCCACCCTTCCCCTTCATTAACCCTCCCCCTTGTCCTGTCCCATCCTCGTTTGAAGCAGTCCACTGTTCTACTGCATACCACTTCTGCAGGTAACGATTCCACCCAGCCACCACCCTCTGTAAAAAGTGTCTCCTCATCTCCTCCTGAACCTTCCTCGCTCCAGTCTCATATCATGGCCCCTGGTGGCCCTCCCTCCTTACTTTGAACAGCCCTCTGTACCTGTCTTGTTTATTCCTTTCATGTATTTGAAGGTTTCAATCATGTCCCCTGTCTCTCCTCTCCTCCAGTGAGTACATGTTCAACTCCTTCAACCTCCTCTCATATGATAAGTCCCCAGACCCTTGATCATCTTTTTGTCGCCTGCGCTGCACTCCCTCCAGTAACTTAATGTCCCTTTCAGATACGGACGCCAGAACTGCACGCAGTACTCCAGGTGTGGTCTGACCAATGACCCATACAGTGGCAGAATCACCTCCTCCTCCTTGAGGATATACCCTTGCAATACAACCCAGCATTTTGTTGGCCTTGCAACTGCCTTCCTACACTGTGCCGAGTTGTTCATTGACCCTGTGATGAGCACACCCAGATCCTTCTCCTCCTCTGTCTGGGCTAGCTGCACTCCCCCTAGCTGGTAAGTCCTCCTTGGGTTCTTCATCCCAAAATGCATCACCTTGCACTTTTGGCATTAAAGCCCAGCTGCCAGGTGTCTGACCAGGTTTCAAGCTTTGCCAGATCATCCTGCAACCCTGCCATCCCCTCTAGGTCATCCACCACCGCGCCAACCTTGGTATCATCAGCAAACAGACTGATCTTGCTCTTGATGTCCCATGATATGTCTGCAATGAATATCCCAAACAACACTGGTCCCAACACCGAGCTCTGTGGGACACCACTCATCACTGCCCTTGGTGTGAGAGCTCCCCACCACCACCACCCTCTGTTGCCTTCCCTGCAGCCAGTTTCCTACCCATCTCACCAGCATTGCACCTGCCCCTGTGCCTACTAACTTCCTTCCCAGCCTTCCATGTGGCACTGAGTCGAATGCCTTACTGAAGTCCAGATACAGGACATCCACTGCATGTCCTCCGTCCAGTTGCCTAGTTACCCAGTCATAAACCCGACCAGGCTGGTTTGGCAGGATCGGGCCACGATGAAGCCATGCTGTCTGCTGTCCTGTAGTCCTTGGCCTCTAAGAGGGCCACCAGCCTCTCCTTCAGGATAGTCTCCATTAGCTTACCCACGATGGATGTGAGGCTCACTGGTCTGTAGTTTCCCGGTTCATCCTTGGGGCCACTCTTGTGGAGGGGCACCACATGAGCCATCCTCCAGTCCTGAGGTACACACTCCTAATGTAGTGAGGCATTAAATAGGTCTGCCAAAGGTCCTGCAAGGACCTCTGCCAGCTCCTTCAGTACCCTGGGGTGGATGCCATCTGGGCCTGGTGCTTTGTCCACCCTCAGTGCCTTCAAACCCTCTCGAACTCTGTCCTCCATGATTTCCCCATCTGTCACCACTTCCCCCTCGTCTGCCATTTCACCCATCTTGGGTGTCACCTCTTCTCTTTAGTAAATACTGAGCAGTACTCATTTAGTGCTTCCGCCTTATCATACCCTGCTTCCACCCAACCCCCTCCTTCCTAATCCTTACTATGTGGTCCTTACAGCTCTTTTCTCCTGATGTACTTAAAGAAGTCCTTCTCCCCTTCTTAATGCCTTGTGCCAGCCTGAGTTCGTAGATGCTTTGGCTCCCTTACTGCCCTTGTCACCTCCTTCGATTCTGTCAAGTACTCCTCTCTGTCCTCCCTCCCTGTTTTCTTGTATTTCCTAAAGGCAGCTCTTTTCTTCCTTACCTTTCCATGACCTCCTTGCTCAACCAGCTCGGTTTCTTAGCTCTAGCCTTCTTGCTCTGGGCTTTGCAGCAGGTTTGGTTGCCTCCACTATCCCCAACTTTATGAGCTCCCATCTCTGGTTAGTATCCATACTAGATTGAATTCTGGCCAGGTACCCTTTTACCACTTCCCCCATCCTCCCAAAGTCAGCCCTCCTGAAGTCCAGCACTCTTGTGCCAGATTCCACTCCTTCCTTGCCCATATCCAATGTGAGCCATACTGAGTGGTGGTCACTCCCTGACAGACACAAATCTCTGTGGTAGAGTAGATACTGAGGTTCACACTGAGGTGAAAGGAGCTGAGGGGGCTGTTGGCCCATGAGTGCTCCTGTCCAATTACCAATAATAGGACAGAACATTCCTGTCCAATATATAGGAGTCTAGTCTATTTTTGAATTGGATTTTATCTTTGCTAGCTATGCTCTCCTATGGTAAATTATTCCAGGGGTTAATTATTCTTTGTTCATAGAATGCTTTCCTTTTATTTCTATGAAAATGTTTAGGTCTTAGCTGTAGTGGGTACCCTCTAGTTCCTTTCTGATCATTTTTAAATTCCAGATTTAGTTCATTAAACAAATAGTCATTGTCACAAACCCTCTCAGCAGGTCAGGCCCTCTACTCCCAAAGTGCCAACCTCTGAGCGCAGTCTTGTGAACAGTGTAACAGACAAGGTAACCCTTTCATCTGTTTTTGTAAGTTCGGATCAACCTTTGGTCTCAAGTTCTGGAGAGATTCAAACTGTTAACCTCTTGCTAGCATACCCAATGCACAGGCTCAGATATATCTGTCTTTGGGGGCCAGATATCTTTGCCTATGGGCACCTAACCAAGTATTCAGAGACGAACCCTAAAACTTTAATAAAGACCTCGGATTTAAAACGCTTCTCTTTCCAGTTTGATACCACCATACAAGCTTATATCTGCTGTCTGCTATAACCATAAATATTTCTTAGCAAAAGAAAGCAATTCAAAGACTGACCAGGTATGCTCTAAAATTAGAGTTTTTACTAAAATATATAATAATATGTCAAACATACAATGCAGAACTCTTATATACAAGACATACATATCTTTAAACAAAACAAGGTTTAAAACAATGAAATTCCTACAACAATATTTAGATTTGTCTAGCTTTCTAAATACCTGTTTTCGGTGCTCAAATGTTTTCTTGATCAGTGTCAGACAAAAAGTGTGTCTGTAGTGAAACAGAATAATCTTTAAAAGCTGGTTGCATGAGGTCATCTAGCTCCTCCCTGTCAAAATATCTAAAAAATATATATTTCTATACAACCACAGGATGTAATTTCAAAGTATTAATTCTGCAACCTTAGCATAACTCAATTTCAAAGGACACCTCTTTGATCTCATGCTGTACCCTCCCTCACACAGGCTTCACAGGGTCATTTACAACCTTGCACCCCTATGTAACATCCTAGCTTCTCCTTCTAACATCATAAACCTTGTTTATGATTTCTCTCTTAACAAAATTAACTTAAACAAGTCTGTAATTAACTTAGAGAAACAGGATCCTTGATTAAAGTCTTCCATGTAACACATTGCCTCTAAAAACTGAGTGTGTGTGATACACATGTTGTCAGCATTTCTCTTAGCTTGCATCTGTCAGCTGAAACCTGGGGGGTTTGAGGTCACTCTTAGAGTATTAGATTTTTCAGCAGAGATAGTCATTAATACATTTTATATAAAACAAATATGATACAGCACTCAGAACTGGCTGTCTACGTCACAGTCATCTTGTATTATATCATAGCATAGCAGTAAATTGCCCTGTATTCTTCTGGTCTCTAATGACATTAGATTCAGTTCTCTTAGCTTATCACGATAAAGAGTTGTTTTCATGTTATGTATCATTTTGGTGGCCTGTCTCTGCACTCTCTCTCAAGCCAGTCAACAGCTCCCATGGAGATGGAGCGCCACACAGGGCTCCCATAATCCAAAATTGGCCGATCATATGTCCTGTACAGTGGCATCACCACCCCCTCACTTCTGCTCTTGAAGTTTCTTTTAATTGTCCAGATTAGCCTTTTAATGTTAGCTATCTGTGCCTCACAGTGGGATGAACATGACAAGTTTTGATTTATTGTTATTTTCAGGTCCTTTTCCTCTACTGATTCTCTAAGGGGGATCCATCCAGGAAATATGTAGTTTTTTTGTGGCTGGTTACCTAGGTGAATGACACAACACCTGTCTTGTTTGAAACTCATGCCCCAAGTTTCTGTCCATGTTAGGATAATATTTAAGCTGTTCTGTAACTCTATTTTGTCTTCGTCAGTGTTGAACACCCTAGCCAATTTAGTGTCATCCCTATATTTGCTAATCCAGCTTGATTCTTACTTCCCCATGTCTGCAATGAATATCTGAACTAGAAGAGGTCCCAAGACTGAGCCCTGTGGCACCCCACTAGTGACCCCCCATGGTCAAAGCAATATACTCTTATGTATACTCTCTGAATAGCAATGAAGAGATCAAGGAGATGCAGAAAGTTCTACAAAGCCTAGAGAGGTGGTCTTTGGTTGGCAGTTGAAATTCAGTGCTACAAAATGCACAGTTATGCACCTAGGGGGGAAAAAAATCCCAGGACAGACTACTGGATGGGAGGGGGTGAAACTGAGTACTACAGCAGAGGAAAGGAACGTGGGAGTCATCGCTTTTCAAACACGCAAGCCAGCATAACAAAGTCTATAGCAAAGGGGACTGACAGCAGCAAAAAGGAGGTACTAGTAGCTCTAAATATGGGCCACTGTTGAGGTTGCCTCTGGAATACCGTGCTCAGTACTGGAGTCCTCACCTAAGGACAGGGACAGACTGGAGACAGTGCAACACAGGGTGACCAAGATGATTCAGGACCAACAGGGTAGATCTTACGAAGATCGCCTGAAGGCACTGAACATGTACTTGCCGCAGACCAGGTCAGAGAGGCTGGATATGATAGAGATCGTCCTAGTTCCTGAAGGGAATAAACAAGGTAAACTGCCAGGAACTATTATCAGGAGTACAAAGCCAAGAACCTAAGCTCATGAATGGAAACTGGTGGACTGGTGGGGTGGGAGGGTTTTATTTATTATTTATTTATTTATTTATTGAATAGAATCAGAATTACAATCCTTTGAGTCATAGACTCTTTTGCAAAAGCTCCACATCAGATAAAAGTAAAGTACAGAGGAAACAAAAAAGTACACATACAATAATAATGTAATAATACAAGGTCATACAGTCCTGGCATATACGTGATTTGTGGGTTACATCCACAGGGAGCATAAAGAAGGTCCCGGGTCAGAGTTAAGACAGGATACAGTTCCGTAGGGTCTTGAAGGACCCAGAATTGTAATATCTAATCAGTGGGACTGGGAACCTAGGAGAGACATAGGAGGGAGGATAACGGGAAACTATCCTTTAGCTACAGGTTACTTACTGGGATAGAGTAGGTACCCTCGTACAATATGTCTCCGAATGAGGTTCTGAGAGGGGGTCGGAGATCATAAAGGATGTGGGGGTTTATTTACATTCACAGGTTGGTGAGTCAAGGAGTAGAGTTTTCAGACCTGATTTAAATAGCTAGAGACTTTGGGTGAGGGAGATGGAGGACGGTAGGCTGTTCAGCCACAGAGGAGCATGATAGCAGAAGGATCGTTGTCCAAGACATGTTCTACAGTGGGGGACTAGGCGGGTGGGGTTAGCTGAGTGCCTTTGAGCCCTCCTGTGTGGGGCTATGTGGAGAAATGGGTGGAGGCCGATTGGAGCTTGCTTTAGTTGTATCTTTTTTGCAAGGAGGCAGGTATGGTACATAAGTCTGCCTTGGAAGTTTAGCCAGCCAGTGTATTTATATAGCTCACATGTGTGAGTTAACCTGTCACATCCCGTGACCAGGCAGCAAGCTTTTTTGAGAGCAAGATTCATGCTGCGTAGGGCAGTTTGACCAGCCGACCCATAAATCACTATTCCGTAGTCCACCGGAGATAGAATAGATGAGGACACCGCGAGATGCATGGCCTGAGGGGGTAGGCAGTGCTTATGCCTGTACAGGATCCCTAGTCTAGTGTTAATAGAGGAGGAGACTTGCTGTATGTGGGAGTGGTAGGAGAGTGAGGTGTCCAATGTGACACCAAGGTATTTGAAGTAGGAGACCTGTTCAAGTGCAGAGCCAAGGACGTTCATTACAACTAGTGCAGCACGACAGTGGGGGACTTTGGCAGTGGGCAAAGATCATGGATTTAGTTTTCTTGTAGTTGATTATAAGACGGGGTTTAAGAGGAACGTGAGGCAGTCCAGTTTTAAAGAAAGGGTGGTGGAGCTGTGGAACAGTCTGCCAGAGGAGATGGTGGGTGCCAAGACCGTAAATGGTTTCAAGCATGGCTGGAACACAGTGAAGGGTGTGTTGGTTACTCAGATCAGCAGCAGTAGGGAGGGGGGCATAGGGGTAGACTGGGAGGGATAAAACCCTGTATGGACAATAGGACCTGGGGCAGATAGGGAACCCCGGGCAGACTAGAAGGACCTTTGGTCTCTTTTTGCTGTCATTGTCTATGTTTCTAAAATTGTCATACAGCCACCACACCACAGTTTCTACATTACTTCTCATAATCTACATGTCCTGTATGTAAGTATGTATGATGTATAGTAACAGGACCCTTATTAGTTATACGCTGGCTTTCCTTTGTATCAAATGTTGCTTAAAAAATACATAAAGCATTTTTAAAAATTTACCCCACAGACTTCAGTGGGGTGCATCCCTGTGCTCTCCCTAGTTAGACATCACAAAATGTCTGAGCATGGGGGTGGGTCTGACAGACCAGAATGTGGAAGGGATCAGCTGGGTGAATTTACAATCCCTTCTCTTCAGAATAGGAAAACTGTAAAAAATATGGGTGATAGCCAAAAAGACTTTTGCTAGGATTTGGCAATGGGCTATGCCATTAAAAAGGCCACTTTTGGCCTGTCAGTGCAGTAGCTGGATTTCTGTCTGTGACGCCGGCGACCCAAGTTTGGGAACGGACTCGGGTCGCCGGAGGGCCGGCCGGGGGGAGAAGGATGGAGCGTATGGGGACAGCTCTCCTTCTCTGGGGGGAGGGCGGTGATGCACACCGGTGTATGCTGACTCCTGGCGGAGGCTGGGAGTACAGCAGTACAGCCAGGGCTCAGTGTTCAAGAGGGAGTGACAGATATCGGCGTATGCCTTGACGTCAGGACGTCACTCCCCACAGAAAAATGGAAAATGCTGCCTCCTGGTCTGCCGGATGATGGCTGCCGGCTCCCGCCACCTCAAATGCCCCGACGCCCCAGAATCCACCCTCAGCAGTGCCCGGGACTGATCAGAGCACGCTGGTATCCCTCCTGGCGCCTTCTCGGGAGAGGGACCCATCCGGTGAAGGGTTACGCCAGGGCTCTCCTGGGTCAGCTGAGATCTGAGGTGAGGAAGGGGTCAGCAGGGAGGTCGGGGGGGGTCATGTGCAGCCAGAAGGAGAGGCAGGCCAGGGGCAAGTAAGGTGGGGAAAAAATTAAAAAAAAAGGCCACTTTATAATCCTGGACGTTCTCTTTAAAGGTCCCATGTCACTTCTCCAAAACAGTAGGGGAAATTCCCCGTGCCCTGGCCAGATTTCCCTCATTCACTGAAATGCCATCAATGTTCTGGTTCAGTTTCAGTTGGTCTCCATCTGTATATGCCCCCTGGGAACAAGGCTGAAAATTGGCAGAATTACCTAGTCCTCTCTTCCTGGTGAACAAGGTAAACAAAAACTATAATAAAAAAGGTAATAAAATAAATGTGCAACCTGGTTCCTCACCTCAAAGTATAGTACCTTGCAGTTCTCCACACTGATTCTAAACCCCATTTCTCTGCCAATACCCCTCATGTGAGCAGTTCCCCCTATAAGATATCCTCTGATGTGTGCAATCTTCTTCCCAATTTAGTGCCATCAGCAAAACAGCATCCTGCTGCTAACCTCCTAGCCATTATTAAACAGCAACAGACCCAGCATTGACCCCTGAGGTGCTTCACTTAGCACATCCCTCCTCTTTTAAATAGTGACCAAGCAGCCAGCCCAGTGGTGCAGAGGGCTGACACGCTGGTCGCCATACCTCACACCATGCTGGTAACTGGAGTTTGGGAATGAGCATGGGTCGCCAAGGATTGGCAGGGGAGGAGAAGGATTGAGCATCCAATGGACTGCTTTCCTTCTCCGAGAAGGGGGGGTCCATGACAGTCGGCACCGGATTGCCCCCTGGCAGAGGCTGGGGGACAAAATGCTCTGCTGTGCTTAGGGGAGGAGATGGGGGTAGATGCCAGGAAGGAGCGCATGAGGAATGTGTACGCTCCCCTCCGCTGGTGTCATTGCACACCCATAGCTTTGGGGGGGAAGAGAAAAGAGGAAAAAAATGTCTCCTGGTCAAGCGGCTTGATGGCCGTCCTACAGCGCACTGGCTCAGGGGGAGAGTTGCCGATCTGGATCCAGACGGAGGGTGAGTTAGGGGGCTCCCCACCACCCCACTGCAGAGGGCAAGCCAAAGCGGATACAGGCAATGGCTCTAGAGAGAGCACGGGGCAGTCAGATGGCAGCCGGAGTCCCAGAGGTTGCCTGGATGGGAGCAGACAAGGTAGGAGCAGAAAGAGATAGTAAAAAAAAAAAAAGTGACCATGCAACACCACTCACTGCTTCCTATCTATCAGCCAACTAGCGTTTCCTGTCCTATACACTGTGGACTCCACAATGTGCTGTCTCTATGTGTTTTCCATGTAGTACAGTGTCACAGCAAGCTCAAAAACTGGGGCAGGCAGTTTCAATCAAGTGTATCAATGGTGGTCAGAGTCAGCTCACCTAAGGCATCACCAAAGTTCCCAGCTTTCTCTTGCTGTGCAGGCCCTTCATCACGCATTTGCCCTTTAGGTTTAAAGAGTTCTTCTGATGATGGATTGGAGCCCTTTGACTTGCCCACCATAGAGTAGTAGTGACCAGCTACAATATCTAGGAAGCTGTGCTGACATGTAGCTCAAAAACTAAGTAAAAGTATTAAATTTAACTCGGTTTTCATGGGAGCCCAAGTATTATTGGGTGCCGGAAGATAGTAAAGCTGAGGGGGTGGAGGATTGGAAGGGCACTTATGAGGGTACAAAGGGCACTTTTTCTAAACTAGTGTTGCCATACAAAAATAAAAAGTGGGGGGGCTGCCACCCCTTCTGCCATTGACGTAGTTCCGGTGCAATTTTTTTTTTATAAGATGCACCATCTGGATATTATTCTCTCCTGGGTGGCTGAGGGGAATTCTTACTGTTTGTAAACTATCTTCTTACTCCATAAGGGATCTTTAGACCTACAGATCATCTTGGTAAAAGGGAATATACTTTACTTGATCCCTAGTTACTTTCCAAGGCTGTTAGTCGAAACTTCCCCTTATGATGTAACTAATGGGGAGATGTCTTGCACTGTATCCTTTGTAAGTGTTAAGTATTTCCTGGAGATTGTATTTGTGTCAGCTCTCCTGGGTGTGCCTATGTAAGATGTAATGCTTGCAAACCCAATAAAAATATTGAAAAAAAAACTGAGGCAGGCACACACTGCGCTAAGGGTAAAGAGCAAATTTATTGCTAGTCCAAACACATATATGTGTCAATGCCATGGATGGAGATGGCAAACTCTATGACATTTTGCATGACAATGTCACTTCATCTGGAGGTCTAGATGAATCAAACAGGTGCCTATTAAATATTTGATTCTTGAAGCAGAGCTAAGCTATTTTACGTATAATGCTAGATGTAACTGTAAGCCCACCCCCACCCCGGTCTAGGTATTTCTGGCAATGGTACATTGCTTCCAGGGAGAGGTGCACAACACAGAAATGTGTATTTTAGTATCAATGGATCTGAGAGTGGGAGGATGTACCAAGTGCTGAGTTGAGGCCTAGGTCCTCTCCTTTTAGAACCTTGATTCCTTGCTGGCCCCTGTCCGATCTTCATAGGGGGGAGGTCTGGCATCCATCCAGTCCCCAGGTGAGCAGCATCTCCTGAACCACTTCATCTCAATCAGCCTCCACTGCCTGGGGGAAATTGGGTTAGCTTTCACACACCATGCTGGGGTTGTGGTGCATCAAACATAACCTTTACACAGACTGGTCTCATACATTTCTCACATCTGGCACCCATCTCCATACACATTGTCTAATTATTTTGTGGTATTGCAGCACCTGGTTCCCAGTTGATACACAAACGTCCTATCAGATGCTTCAGCACCTGTCTATCACAATGGCACACAGACCATGAAATGCAGTTGTGTCTCATTTAAAACATCCCCACTTGAGATTTATCTGGAAAATTCTGGATGTGAGCACCTCCACAAAGGTGGGCAGGAACCCCCTGGATTGTCACTTTGACCCACCACCTGTTCCTCCAGATGGAAAGGTGTGGACAGACTGAAGTCCCTATAGTTGTATCATTCTTTGCTACTTTGACACTGAACTTCAGCTTCCCTTCTGCCTCTCCAAGCCCAGCAGCTCACTTGGAGGCTCATCTGCAAGGGTCCTAGCACTCAGCTTCCTAATTCTGGAGTCCAGGTGCCCCCACAGAAACTTCCTCTCACAAGGCCCCCCCACCCAGAGACCAACCACCACTGATCATCTGAAAAACCTCAAAATGGCAGCTGCTCCCCTTTTTATAGTCCTAAACTCCTCCCACAAGCTTGCAGTTAACCTTAATCCGTTGTTATTACTACTTCACAGATAGTGTTATAATTACTGCTTCACAGTTAATATTATTACTACTTCGGTTAGTATTCTTACTACTTTACAGTTGCCATTATTACTACATCAGTATTATTACTTCAGTTAATATTACTTCACAGTGTTATTACTACTTCAAAGATAGCATTATTGCTACTTTGCAGTGTTATTACTTCACTGTTAATGTTATTACTACTTCACAGTTAGTGTTATTATTACTTCAGTTAGTATTACTACTTCACAGTGTTATTACTACTTCAGTTAGTATTATTGTTACTTCAGTTAGCAGTATCATTACTTCACAGATAGTGTTATTACTACTTCACAGTTAGTATTACTACTTCACAGTGTTATTACTACTTCACTTCAGTTACTATTACAACTTCAATTAGTATTCTTATTACTTTGCAGTTACTATTATTACTTCAGTTATTATTACTTCACAGTAAATGTTACTACTTCAAAGACATCATTATTGCCACCTCAGTGTTAATACTACTTCAGTTAGCAGTATCATTATACACACCTCCCTGTGGAACCACTTGAAGCTCTCGTCAGTATGTGACTGTCTTAACCCTCCCTGATTAGCCTGGTCCTCTGCACAGTATTCTTGAGTGTATTCATCCCATGTATCTTGCAAATGTGTAAAATAGAGAATAATGGATGGGAAAGGGTTTGATATGAGAATTTAATGCACACCCTAGTTGTGGGATGCTACATAAATCCCGAGGGCGATGCCCGAGGGGTTTATCAAAGCATCCCACAACGGGGGTGTGCATTAAATTCTCATATGAAACACCCTCCCCATCTTTTATTTTTTATAATAACAGACCAGCAATTTTTCTCCAGCAGTTTGTGAGACTGTTTGGCCCTGCCCACATACAGAATGTTGGCCAATGAGGCAGCAGCATAGTTTGACTGGCATGGCTCATGAATATCATGACAACCAGCTGGTTGTTATGGAAAATATCAACCTGGTCAGTACATTGAGAGAAATTGCTGGCCAGTTATTATTTCTGTATATATCTGTATATATATTGCTGGTGACGTTGTGTCAGTGATTCTGTACCTTATTACATTGACTATGCTTACATTGACTATGCTTATAACCTGAGATATCTTACTATGTATGTTATGCTTCTCCTGACATCAGTGTATCTGCCCTACTTGCTTCAAATTGTACTCTAGGGCCCGGATATTCAAACTGTGCCAGGCTGTGGCGCAAGCCTGGGTGCAGCTCAACTTGGCTGCGCAGGGGTGTGGTCTGGGCAATATTCAACGGAGCTGCGCTATGACTCAGCAGTTTTGAATATTGCACCCTGGCCACCCCCACTGTGCATGGCGCAGTGGCACTGTGCATGGTGCAGTGGCACTGCGCCAGCGCAAGTGGCCAGAGTGGAGCATGGAGATGCGCTAGCACAAGTGCCATTGCACCGTTCACAGAACCCGCAATATTCAAAAGGGGACATGCAAATGGGGCCATAATTTAAGCAAGGCGCACATGGGACCATTTGCATGTCATTATGGCCCCATTTGCATTCCATTTGCATGCAGGGTGCGCCGATCCCCACTTCCACTTGCGCCTGGTGCCCTGCCAGGCAGCAGCCATTGGGGACCGACACCCCCTGCAGCCCGATCGTGGGCATTTGTCTAAAAAAAGACTTCCTCATCCAATATCCCTGGTGGTCCAGTGAACTGCTATGTGCCTGATTGTGGGCATGTGTAATAATAAAAAAGACTTCCTCGTCCAATATCCCTGGTGGTCCAGTGGACCGCTATGTGCCCGATTGGGGGCATGTGTAATAATAAAAAAGACTTCCTCGTCCAATATCCCTGGTGGTCCAGTGGACTGCTATGTGCCCGATCGCGGTATTACAATAACTCTCTCGTCCAATATCCCTGGCGGTCCAGTGACCAAATGTTGAAAGTTTAATTGCGGCATCTGTCTAATGATTGCTCAATAGTCTTTCGGTGGTCCAGTGGATTTAATGTGCTCGAGTCATATATCTGCTTAACAGAAATCGTATTATTACTTCCTGGTGATCAGCTCTCATTTCGCGCCAGCTGAGTCCCACCACCCCGCCTCCCCGGTCAGCCGGGCGGGCGGCAGCAGTTTCCGCCTGCCGACCGACACCAGTAGGAGTTGCATTGGTTCACAGCGTGAGCCAATGGTCATGCAGCTCCTTATTATATTATATCATTCCAGATATGTGAATGATTCATTCATATCTGAATGTGTAGACTGGAGGCGATGCCCATTGGCTCACGCCAGAACCAATGGGCATGCAGCACTACCGAGGTGTCAGTCGGCAGGCGGGCGGGCAGCAGGTGGGTGGGTGCTGCCGCCCACCGCTGACCGGGGAGGAGGCGGTGGGACCCAGTGGGCAGGTGGGAAGGGGGGGTACCCTAGACCACCAGGGTAATAGGACGATTTCTGTTAAACGGATGCCCGCGATCAGGCAGCATTCAGTCCACTGGACCACCAGGGATATTGGCCGGGGGGGGTTCATTTGATCAGATGCCCGCGATTGGGAAGCAATCGGTCCACTGGACCACCGGGGCTATTGGATGAGGAAGTCTTTTTTATTATAGCACATGCCCGCGATCAGGCACATAGCGGTCCACTGGACCACCAGGGATATTGGATTTTTATTTTTTATTTAAACAGATGCTGGAGATCGGGCATGGGGGGGCACCGCCAGGTGCGGCCGGAACTCGGGTGGCCACCCACAGGTGGCAGCTGCCATGTTGCGCCCTGCAATGCGACAGCTCACCTGTGGGTGGCCATGAGTTGCTCCTTTTTGGCTTTATTTCTTTTGTGCAGGCGCAGTAGGGGTTATGATGCATGGCTCTGCACATCCCGGTTGAATATCGGGCTGTGCAGGTTACACATGGGAACGCCCCCCTACCTGTGCCTGCATACATTACTGATGCACTCCAGTGCATCGGGATTCGTGCGGCGCACTTTTCCCTTTTGAATATCGTGCCAGGGCGCAACCCTTTTGAATATCTGGGCCTGTATGTTCTTTTGATTTCCTGTACTCTCCCGGGTCGTACCTGAAAATAGGCATGTGTTTGTCTTGTGTACTTACCTGGTTAACAAAAGCTAAATAAATAAATAACTACTTCACAGTTAGCCACAGATAGTGTTATTACTACTTCACAGATAGCATTATTACTACTTCAGTTAGTATTATTACTACTTCACAGTTAGTGTTAATATTACTACTTCATTTAGTGTTATTAATACTTCACAGTGTTATTACTACTTCACCATGAATGTTATTAATACTACTTCACAGTTAAGTATTGTTATTACTGTGACACTTGGACAGCTGGTTCTGATCACTGTATGCTTTTTGCAATATAAAAATGTGTTATTGACTGTCTCTCATGAGAGATGCTGAGACAGCATATGAGATGACACACACACACACAGGTTTTAGATACAAGGTGTTACCTGGAAGGCCAGAAGCTAATTATAGACTAGACCAGGCCTTAATTGGGTATCTCCTGTTTGTCTAGCTTTATGGTACTTGCCAGATGCTAGGCTAGAACCATAAATGTTTATGACGTTCAGAAGAAACACAGTTCAGTTCACATGGTGATACAAAGCATGTTACACCTCCGTGAGATCTGGCAGAGAGACATAACAAGTCCCTTTGATGTCCTGGAAAGGGGAAGCTGATCATAAGATCAAAGAAATGTCATTTGAAAAAGAAAATGAGTTGTGCTGAGATCACAGAATATTAATTTACCTTCAGGAAAAAGACATCCTGTTTTTGTATAGATATATTTTTTATATTCTGACACAGGAGGAGCTAGGTGACCTCATGAAAAGGGGTTGGCAAAGACGGCTTTTTAAACAGTATTCTGTTTTCCTTCAGACACACACTTTTATCTACACTCTGACAAAGAAACATCTTTGAGCACTTTAAGCAAGTATACAGGTAGAAAGAGAGACAAAATCTAAGTACTGTAATAGGAATTGCACTGTTAAAACCTTGTACTTTTAAAAGATTGTATGGTTCTTGTGATATATGGTTCTGTATTTTATGTTTTACATATTTTTATCTATTTTAGTAAAAACTCTATTTTTAGAGCCTACTTGGCCTATCTTTGCATTTCTTTTCTTTAACAAGTGAAGTATATATGGTTAAAGCAGACACTGTGCATGAGCTTGAATGGTGATACCAAACTGGAAAAAGATAGAGTTAAATCTAAGGTCTTTTATTAGAGTTTTTAAGGGTTCATTTTTGTACACCTGGTTAGGTGCCTGTAGGCAAAGATATCTGCCCCCCCCCCCTGCCGAAGACAGAATTATCTCAGCCTATGCATTGGGTATGCTAGCAAGAGGTTTACAGTTTGAATCCCTCCAGAACTTGAGACCAAAGGTTGATTCGAACCCACAAAACAGACAGGAGGGTTACCCTGTTTCTGTTAACTGTTCACAAGACTGCACTCGGAGGTTGGCACTTTGGGAGTAGAGGGCTGACCTGCTGAGTGGGTTTGTGACAATTACCACTTCACAAATGGTGATATTAATTATTACTTCACGGTTAATGTTATTATTACTACTTCACCATTATTACTACTTCACCGTTAATGTTATTATAGTATATGGTTTCTCTTTATTATATATAAAAATCAGTGGCTACTCAAATGTTGTTGTGCATGTTCTAAAAGTTGTTGTGCACATTCTAAAAGGTATTGTGCATGTTCCACCATTAATATTCATTAAGCACTGTGCTCCTCGCCACCTGACTGGAGCAAACAGCGCTGTTCAAATGGCGCCGCTTACATGCTTCACCGAGAGAGTTTGGGCATGGAGTGCCATATTCGGCTCTGTGTTTCCAAACCATACTAATGTCACTTTTCTTTTTAATAAACTGCTGACACAAATCCAAAAATGCTCAGGACAGAAAATGGAACTGCACCAATGGACTTCACAGCTGATAGCAAGCTGGAGCACCAACACAAGGTATGACACCTTGTCAAACTCAAAAGTTTTGAAATTTGGGAACCATATACCATACAAAATAAAGTTGGGTGCCCATTCACAACTCACCAGGTGTTTCCATCTCGAGGTTGAGATACCAGCATGGACCTCTCGAGCCTCACTCTCGAGGTCCATACACTGGTATCTCAACCCCTTGATGGAAACAAAAACCTTGTGCTGTATGGGTGCCCATACCTTATATTACTAGTTCACCAATAATTTTATTATTACTACTTCACAGATAGCGTTATTATTACTGCTGTACAGTTAATATTATTATTTCACAGTTAGTGAAATCAAAAACTGGTTTATGGTTAATCAAAATATCCCTCTACAATGTTGTCCATACTATGGTGACTAATGTTATGTACTAATAATCTATCCATGGATTTTGACTTCTCAATGAGTAGTATATTAACTTTACTACACACCATAATCTTAATTTGGGTATTTGAATCAATTTGTACAGCTATTTTATATATATTATGAATATTGGATAATTGTGCTTGTTCCTTATGTTATCATATTTGTAATTGAAACTTTGTGTACCTTGTCTGCTTTGGATCCCCTCTGAAAAATGAGCCTCAGATCAACTGAGCAATCTAGATTCATACTATGAATGTTATGAATAAAATTATTTTACTACTACTACTGCTACTACTACTACTACTAGCAAAGCAAAGCAAACTATATTTATAATGTATGGTAGAATGCTGTTAACCTTAGGAAATCATCATTTCCTAAGGTTGTTATACCATCGATGTGACATAGTAATGTTGTTAACCTATTGATGCTATGTCACATCAATAGGTTAACAATGGGGATCAGTCTGCACATGTGTGTGCCTTTTTTTTACTCTCAGGAACCGACAGATGCACACAGCAGTAAGGGAAGGACTGAACGGCCGGGGTGGTGACTCTATTTCGTAAAGTAGGGAACCGTTTTCCCTTTTTCTTGGGACCATACATACACTATAAAAAACAATGTATGGTCCTTCTATCGGCAACCGGTTAATGTTAACCGTCTCGAGGTTACTATGGCGACATAAACCTCTCGAGCTTCGCTCTCAAGGTTTACACGGTTGCCCTGGCAACCTCTCGATGGTTAAAGAAGTAGTACACCCAGAATGTGCAAAAAACATATGTTATGTAGAGTGTTTTGATATGTATGTTAAATCCTAGTGTGTTCTTCTCTCTGTCTGCTATTTGGAGTTTTTCCTAAATTGCCTGCTTGCTGTATGGTAGTTTTTCGACCCCTGGGGATCTCCATAACAAATAGTTTTATTGGCTTTCTTTCCAAGGATGCCTCTGTCTCATGTAACAGTGATGTAGCTATGCCCTTAGATTTAGCATGTTTGCTTTGTATTTAGATTTTGTAACAGTCAGAGCCTTGTAACTTCTTATCCAGGGAGCACAAATGGCAGCAGTTAGTTTAGCAGATACATGAGTAAGTAACTGGGGTTTCTGTAAGACAACAGCTACTAAATAGCTCTAATTCACTATTTTTGTTTTCTCTGTGCATCAGGTCTAGCTAGCAGGAGTGTTGTAACATCAAAAATACAAATAATGAATTAGAGCTATTTAGTAGCTGTTGTCTTACAGAAACCCCAGTTAGCTTGCTCTCATGTATCTGCTAAACTAACTGTTGCCATTTCTGCTCTCTGGATAAGAAATTACAAGGCTCTGCTGTTGCTAAACTAATTTTAAAGCAATACACATGCTAAATCTAAGGGCATGGCTACATCACTGTTACATGAGAGAGGGGGCATCCTGGGAGAAAGAAAGCCAATAAAATTATTTGTTATGGAGATCCCCAGGGGTCGTAAAACTATCATACAGCTAGCAGGCAATTTAGGATAAACTCCAAATAGCAGACAGAGGGAAGGACACACTAGGATTTAACATACATATCAAAACACTCTACATAACATATGTTTTTTTTTAATTCTGGGTGTGCTACTCCTTTAACAGACCAGTTACCGATAGAGGACCATACATTATCCTCTATGTTAACTGTTATTTCAATTATGATCTTAGTGTTGTACATAAAACTCCAAAAGCAATATAAACTATAAAACAATTCAGAAGCATTTAAATATAGGTGGGCAACTCTCACAGTTCAAACGAATGCCAAACTAAATAGATATATTTTCAAGGCAGATTTAAAGTACTCAACAGTCACGCACTCTCTAATCCGGCAAGGTAGAGAGTTCCACAGGGTCGGAGCCACAAATGGGAATGATCTAGCTCCTGAAGTTTTAAACAGGCCCTGGGAACCTCTAGCAATCCCTCGTTGGTGGACAGAGAGGACGGTAAGTGATCTTTCAAGTACCGTGGTCCCTGTCCGTGTAGGTCAATAACCCGACCTTGAAGGTGATCCTCCACCTTACCAGCAGCTAGTGCAGTCCGTGGAGCACAGGTGTGATAGGGCAAGATCTCAGTAAGCCTGTTAACAATCTGACAGCTGCATTCTGCACCAACTTCAGGTGGCAAAGGTCCTCCCCTGACAGCCCTAGGTATAGGGTGTTGCAGTAATCAACGCAGGTGGTCACAATAGGCATGGACCAAAGTTGGAAGATCGTCAGGTGGGATCAGGTGTTATTATTATTACTACTTCACAGTGTTATTGCTACTTGACCATTAATGCTCTTACTACTGTAATTCACAGTTAGTGTTAATGTTATTATTGCATCAGTTAGTGTAATTACTTCAGAGTTAATGTTATTAGTACTCAGTGTTATTACTACTTTATATTATTACTCTTTTTGTTTAGTGTTATTACTGCATCACAGTTAATTGTATTACTACTTTACAGTAATCGTTTTTGTTACTGCTTCAGAGTCTATGGTATTATCACTTCACTGTTAGTGTTATAATAACTACTTCACAGTTAGTGCTATTTTCAAGAACCCTTCTGGTGCCCTGTATACTTGACTTTTGATCCAGTGAGAAGAATTAAAATGATTATATCTAGTACTATAAAATGAAACTGCTTAGTACTACTTTAAGTAATAAGTTTTAATGTGCACTTGTCTGGACCAACTCCATGCCCAGTTAAAGCGTCAGGATGACATGACTCATCAGGGAGTTGTCCATCCAAATTCATAGTGCCGGCACTTGTATGATGTGCATTTGCACTAGCAATCAATTTGTTCCTCAGCCTTCGCCCTCTGTGCACCTGCTCCCTTTTTTGACTCATGCTTCTAGCAGGGGCATATTCCTTGCATCTCTTTTATTCCTGATGGCAGCACAATGGCTCCAAAGTAGCACGCCTCTTCTTGTACTTGTTGTGGTAAAGGTCTTGCTGAAATCCAAACAGACTGCACCCACCGCACAGCATCCATCCATCTCCTTCGTTACCTCCCTGCATACATCACATTTAAAGTATTAAATCACAGATGAAAGTACTGAATGGGAGAACAGAAGGAAAGTGTTGACAATGGAACAAACACAAAACTGTTACTGATGGGAAACTGTGGTACAGGGCAAATTTAAAAGACTTGAGCAAAATCAAACAGCTGGCAGTTGTAAATGTCACTAAGATGCAGTTTGATAGTATAGAATCAGTAAACATTACATTCAGTAAAATGGAAGGGGAACTCAAGACTCAAAGACAAGGAAGAAGTGGTGGATTTTGAGTAAGAATCTGAAGAAAGACAATATGTCAGGCAGAGAGAGGGAGTTTATTCATGTGGAAGGCAGAGATACATTAGGGATACATGATGGGCGACTGTGTGATACATGAAATATTAGCATGAGTGCAGAGTAAGCAGTGATAATATCACAAGTGGCAAAGCTATGAGTGATACTATTACTGTTTACTCTGCACGAATGCCAATATTTCATATTTCACACAGTCGCCCATCATGTGTGTAATTTATACAATAGGGTCCCCAATATGTTGTAAATAAAAGCAATATGTTGCTTACATTTATTTGCACTGTGCTCGTTATGTCGGTGCTATGTTTCCGTGTTGTGATATCTGTCATTCTGGTTGGCTGGTATGCGGTGGCTTTGTAATGGTACTCACAGAGATATTCTGTTTTCTTATTTGTTGGTTCAGTGTTTCTTTGGAGGTTTATTTCCTGGTTGGTGATGTTTGCTGTTGTGATTCGTTGATTTAGCATGGTGTTTTGATATTATTAGTCGAAATGTGGTTCGCGTGTGTTTATGGGTGTCGGTTTCCTGTGGATGTTTATTGTTTTGCTTTATTTTCTATTGATTTGACTTGGGGAGTGTGTTAGGTGATGTATCCTGGGTTGATAATCTGAGTGCTGACGAATCTGAATGCAGGTTTATTTTAAATATCACACTCCGGATAAGTCACACTGAAGTTATTCAGTGGGGGTGATTTTATGTGAGTTTACTAGATAGAATATACCTTCACCCCTCTGTATAAATATAAGTATTTGAAAATATAAAAAAAAAAGACCAAGGGCAGGATTCACAAAAAAAGTGCAAGGTGCCACGTGGAAGTCTGCGCTGCACCTTGCGGATGCACTGGTGGGAAATTCTGTTATTCACACTCAGATAGCACACTGCACTATCTGACTATGAATGGGGCAGGTGGGGGCAGCAATAACTCAGGAAATGCACCGGAAACTCCAGTAGCGCTGCTCCCACAGCTAGCCAGGAGTATGGCTCACAACCAATAGTGCAGGTGCGCTGTGTCCCTATTCATGAAAAGGGGCCATGCAAATGAGGCCACTGGGCATACAAAGCACTAGGTGGCCATTTACATGCCCATTATGGGCTCATCTGCATGGCCTGCAGACGACTTAGCATGCCCCCCCAGCCCATGCCCCATGCAGCCGTAGTCCACAGTGGGCCAGTGCCCCCATTCCCCCATCGCTGGTCCCATCAAGACAACAATACACCCTGGTAGTCTGGTGGTGCCTTCCCCGACCTCTGATCACCATCCCGTGAATGAAGTAATTGCACCCTGATTGTGTAGTGGTCCCTCCCCCTCCTCTTTCCCTGATCGCCATCCCTGTGGTCAAATTATGTTTTGTGAATCTGACTCTTGGTGCCAGTCAAGTTTTCTACATCAACTCTATATTAACTCTGTGAGCATAATCAAAAATACAGGTTACTCACCTGTAACCACAGTTCTGCTAGTGGTGTACAGTTCACATCCACAATCTGGCAGAACTTCCAGAGACACACGAGTCATCGGAAGTCTTTTTCTTTTTTTTTAATCATATCATGATTTTCTGTCCTGGTCAGAACACTCCCCCACTGACCCCTGGAGTCGGTCTTGGCATATGAATTTATACACCCCATTGCACACTATAGCCTATGGCAGCATCCCCCGGGACTTGTGGCAACAGAGTTCTCGAAGATGCCTCTCGATTCCAGGAGCGTAGGGCTGGCCCTAAGCTGCTGAGGTTGCTTCACCGATTTTGCACCAGTATTTTGTTACCCTGAGGAGCCGGTCATGCAATGGCATTGCACAGACATACAGATGCCCGCCGCGCTCCTCCCCTCGAGTATGCTACCATCCGAGTGCACGTAGCCTCCGCTAGGTGTCATAGTGGTGCAGTGCATGGTCCTCACCCACCTCGAAGGAGGGAGAGCAGTTACAGAATGCTCAGTCCTTCCTTTCCCCTGCCAGCCCCCAGCAGCTCGAGTCCATTCCCAAACCCAGGTCGCCGGTGTGGTGCGAGGTGTAGCGTCCAGCACCTCAACCCTCAGCACCACCGGGCTGGCCATCATTGGAAGTCTCAATGCTCAGCTCTTTCTACCACCTGGGTGGTATGTCCATCAGCTTTACCCTCTGTCATCAGATCTCTGCATGTTGGAAGCAGAGATCAGGGTGCCACTTGCCAGGGGAAATTGTGTGGGCTGTGTGGATGTGAACTGTATACCACTAGTAGAACTACAGTTATGGGTGAGTAATCCATAGTTCTAACATAGTGAATACAGTTCACTTGTCCACATTTTAGTAGACTCCTAGTAGTCTTTCAAGAGGAGAGGTAAGGTGACCCCCCCCCCCCATTTGGGGAACAGAGACCAGAGGACCCAAAAGCAATATCCTGATGACTGATTATGTCAATGCTGTAATGGGAGATGAACGTGTGCGCTTTACTCCAGGATGCAGCTGTGCATATCTCCACAGTGGGGATATCCCTGAAAACTACCACCGAGGCAATGGTATGTCTGGTGGAATGAGCCCTAAGTACTTTGGCGACTCCCCACCTGCCAACCTATGGCAGAGGCTGATGCAGGATGTAATCCACCTGGCAATCACCTGCTCTGCTGCCTGTCCCAGTCTGCCAGGCACGGCTTTACAGTACAGTATGCCGGTGAGCCTCACCCCAGACTCCAGCTGTGCACTCCTTGTTTATTTTATTTATTTATTTCGTTTTTGTTGACCGGACAAGTGCACTAGACAAATCCTGCCTATTTTCAGGCACGACCCAGGGGAGGGGGATACAGATGAATGCCAAAAAAGAGAGCACCCTCAGCAGGTCCAGAGTATGGAGTCTGTGATCGGCCTCCGAGATTAAGTTAGTACGATATACTGGAAGCTAAATCACCTGGTTAAGGTGAAATACTGATACAACCTTCAGGAGGAATTTCAAGTGGGGCCAAAAAATGTCTCTGTCATTATGAAAGACCAGATAAGGAGACTCCACCGAGAGCACCTGGAGCTCACTTATTTCCTCTAAGTGCCGCTATGGTAAACAGGAAGACATTCTTCCATGACACATGCGACATTGCACGTTTGTGCATAAGCTGAAACAAGTTGCCCATGAGCGCTGCCAACACCAGCAGTTACGTCCCACAGAGGCAGAGGTTCATGCACAACAGAAACATAGACAATGCCGGCAGAAAAAGACAGAAGGTCCATCCAGTCTGCCTGAGGTTCCCTATCAATCCCTGTGACCTAAATGTTATCAAGGGTACTAGTCCTCAATATCCTCACCCACTAATTTTTTTCCCCTTCCACTATTGCCCTGAGTAGCCACTATAGCCTTCACTCTGTCCCAGCTGTGCTCGAAATCATTTATGGTTTTGGCTTTTACTACCTTAGCTGGCAGACACCACAGGGGACCAGTGATACAGGCCTTTGAAAAAGCACTCGACCACCTTCTCCTGGGCCTCTGCTGGCATAGTAGCCCACGCTCAGTATGTAGTGATGGCTACCAGGTGCACCTTAAGGGTGTCCCTCACAGGCCTGACAGAGACAGCAACTAGATGTAGTCGAGAAGATTCTCACCATCGGGCAGGTAAGGGGATCAGGCTCCTTACCCTCGCACCAGATCAAGAACCTCTTCCCTTTAAATACATAGCATTTACAAGTTGATTCCATAAGGGATGCCTTCACAACACGGAGAATGTCTTATGAAAGGCCCACAGCCTAGAACTGTAGCCGCTCAGGAACTAGGCTGGGAGGTGCAGGACCTTCCCGTTGTCTGGTCAGCAGGTCGTGGGTAGAGAAGCAACCTCCATGGAGCCTGTTGCTGAGATTGTGGAGATCTGGGTACCAGTACTGTCTGGGCCAGTCTGGAGTTGCTAGGGAGACACAAGAGTCACTCAGAGGCCTGGTAGCCAGTAACACATACCTGTCAGTGCTTGCAAAATGTCTCAGCACTCACACCACCTTAGTGAAACCAAAGAGAGAATCCATGTAGCAGTGATGAACTTCCCTCATTTTATTATAGCAGCCAAACATTTCAGATATACACCATACAGCAGTAGGGAGCAGAAATCCTCCTAATGTTTCACCTTGCATTTTTTTCAAAAGATCTTCCCGTTGTCTGGTCAGCAGGTCGGAAGCGGAGAAGCAACCTCCATGCAGCCTGCTGCTGAGACTGAGGAGATCGGAGTACCAGAACTGTCTGGGTCAGTCTGGAGTTATCAGGATGATTTGCACCTGGCCCTTTTGAGCCTTGATCGCAACTTTGTGAGCCAAGAGGAAAGGAGGGAATGTGTAGAAAAGGACTGGAGTCCAGGGCCTTGAGAAGGCATTCCCTAACAGTGTCCTGGACCTGGGGGGTCAGGCACAGAACAGCCTCAGCCTTCTGTTCTCCCATGAGGCAAACGGATCCACCAGAGGGGTGCCCTGCTGGGAAAACAAGTGATCTACAACCTCCTGACGCAGGGACCACCCATGTGATGCCTCTCCAACCTGGCTGAGAGCATGCATCAGCTGTTTTCTCCCACGACATGAATCACCAGGGGATCCACATCAAGGAGGTGCATGACTGTTCAGGTATTCAGAGTCTCCTAATGCAAGGAAAAGGAGTGCATCTCTCACTGTGGAGGGTGGGATACTGTCCCATATTGAGATCTGTGGAGCCCCAGACACAGCTGGTCGCAGCACTGGAAGAGATATCTATGTTGCATCACCAGCTGCACTGGTACCCACAGGCACTCCCTACATCCCAACTCACCCAGAGGCCCACTACCCCGGGGGCTGAAGTGTGGTTCATGAGTAGTGGGAGGGATGGCAGAGGTAGTCACAAGAAAGGCATCCAAACTCACCAAATCCCAACAGCAAATCGTTCTGCACCTCTGAAGGAGGCACAGGTACTGGACTCCTATGGGGGGGCCTCTGAGCCAGTTGGGAAGGGTGAACAGCATGACTAGGTGGCACTCAGTGGACAGAATAGAAAAACAGCAGCAAGGAGTATCCTAGTAGTAGTAAAGGAATCTGGCTATGATTAGAGGGGTGGGAAGGTTGTGGGGGAAGGAGGAAAGAGAAGGAGATGGTCAGGTGCTTTCCAGGAGAATCAGCCATCTGGGAGATGGATAGGAGAGGGAGAGCTTGGGGTGCTGGTACACTTGGGTAGCAGTGAGACAGTCAAGCATAATAGTTGAGGGCTAGAGGATGGACTGAAGGCACACTCAGTAACCCTGGCCTTTTCTGAGATCCTTTCTGTGTGTGGGGTAGAGGGAATGGAAAGGACAGGGTGAGAAAGGAGGAAATTGAGGAATTTAATGAGGGGTTGAAGGGATGGTGTAAGGAGGAGGGTTACCATTATGTGGGAGACTGGGGGGGCCTTCTGGGACAGAAGGTGTTTCAAGAGTGACAGCCTTCACCTAACAAGAGAGGGAACCAGTACGCATGGGCAAAAGTTTGATGTCTACGTAGGTGGACATTTAAAGTGAGTGGGATGAGAGAGACTGAGGCTGTGGGAACCAAAAAGGATGGAGAGGAAAAGGAGAATCTAGCTAGGACTCCACCATACACGGGGTCTAGGAGCAGTACAGATGAAAGCAGCAAAGCACGGGTCCATAATAAGTTAAGTAAGGGTGCTGGGGGGCGCTCATAAAGCCAGCAGGGAGCAGGAAAACCAAGATGTTAAGGAGGGATGGGGAGGACAAAGAAAGAGGATTCACAAGAGGGGGAATGGTATATGCACAAGCTGGAAGGCAGTCTGCCAATAGTTTAGGAAACAAAATTAGTGAGCTCCAGGCAATAGTGGCGGATGCAGGATTAGACCTTGTAGCTATTACAGAAATATGGACCACTGAGAATAATGACTGGGACCTGGCAGTACTGGGGAATACCATGTATAGAACAGATAAGGGTAAGAGAAAAGGAGGTGGGGTATCCCTCAATACCAAAGAAGTCATAGAAGCGGTAGAGAATGGGTCCATAAGAGGAGGAAATGGGGACATAGAACTGCTGTGGGTACAGCTCACGAAAACATCAGAAAGAAGCTGTGCATGGGGGTGGTCTGTACACCATCGGGACAGTGAGACAAGAGGTACAGGGAACTGGGGCAGAAATTGAGAAGGGGGCCATAAAAGGGGGAGGTGGTGGTGGTTGTGGGGGACCTCAATCTACTAGACAAAGATTGGGACAGTCTAGCAGCTAAGAATATCAGAAGTCAGGCCCTGCAAGATATGTTGTAGGACTGCTTGGTGGTGCAGCTGGTCAGGGAACCCACAAGACAGGCTGCCATTCTCGACATGGTACTCAGCAACTTGGCAATGGTAGGCAGAGTGTAGGTTGGGGAACCACTGAGGTCCAGTGACCATAACACCATATGGTTTGAACTGGCCCTGGGTACTACCCTGATCAAAGGCTGTGGTTCTGGATTCCAGACGAGCACACTTTGATCAGATGAGGGAATTAGTCATGGGTAGGTTTGCTGGAGTGAAAAAAATCAGTGGGAGTGAAGGACAGGTGGGAAGAAATTAGAGGGGCTAGTTATGAAGAAACTAAACAATGCCTGAGAACGGTTACCAAGGGTAACAGGCAAAAGAGACCAATCTGGTTCTCTAAGAAGGTCAGGGAGACAGTGAGGGCCAAAAAAGGGCCTTCATTGGCTACAAGAAGAAACAGGGGGATGGGGGATGGGGAATGAAGCAATTACCAGGTAAAGATGAAGAAGGACAAGAAGGCAGTCAGGTACCAAAAAGCAGACACAGAGCTATGTATTCCAGAGGGTTCCACCATCAGAACGCACCCTCGATCCAGTGCTGGGCAATTAGGGTGCCAATCGGCAATGTTGCCAATCACGGTTCTTGTAGAGGGCTGCGTCCCCTGCACCCTCCCCCCGACTGAGAAGATTCCTACTCTGGGGTGGGTGGATCTCAGGGAGGGGTGCGCATCCTGCATCTGATGGCCTCATTGCCCGGCACCATAATGCCGGCGCTCTGAGCCCTGTAAAGGATTCCAGAGTGGGGTCAAGGGAAGGGAAAAAACAGTTCTTCAGGTACATCAGGGAAAAAAGGAAGATGAGAGGGGGAATAGTTAGGCTAATGAAGGGTGGCAGGGTAGTAGAGTAGGAGGAGCAGAAGGCAGCCGTTCTAAATGACTACTTCTGCTCAGTATTTACAGTGGAGGATAGCGGGCCTCTTCGAGAAAGCAACATAAAGGCTGCTGCTGCTGGGGGGTCAAAGGAATGGAGCAGGTGGTAATTACAAAAAAAAGGATTAGAAAAGGGCTTGCAGCCTTGAAAATAGACAATTTATCAGAGCTGGATGGGATACACCTGAGAGTTTTCAGGGAACTGGTTAGACAGTACAGTTACGTAAGAACTTACCATAACAGTAGATCTTCAAGAAAGGCTCTTGCAGTAGGCAATGACCATAAGGACTGAGCTGCCAGGCGCTAGGACCACATGGAAAACTTAGCTAGCAGTGTCTGGTGGGGGACCACCCACCTGACATCACGTGACCGACGTCGGACCAACAGTATATAGTGGGTGGTCCCCACGACCGCCTCCAGTTCTCCCACCGGAGACCTGTGAAGAGGTCTGACAGGAGAAGGAGTGGGCTCCTGGAGCTATGAGTTAGGCTATGAAAAAAAGAGAAGCAGCAAGGGAAAAGAGGGAGGGAAAACCTTTGCCTACTGTAAGAGCCTCTCTCGAAGATCTACTGTTATGGTAAGTTCTTATGTTAACTGTACTATATTACTTCGAGAGGGCTCTTGCAGTCGGCAGTAGCCATAAGGACAGAGTCCCAATCAGTGTCAGTCAAACAGAGACAGAACACAGGAGGCAGGAAGAGGTCTGCAGTAGGCAGGGAATTAAGACAGAATGCCTTGGAAGGACGGTTAGTCCAAAGCCAGCCCTGCGCCTAGACGCAAGATCCAGACTGTAATACTTCGTGAAGGTGTGGACAGAGCTCCAAGTGGCTGCTGCGCAAATGTCTGTGGCAGAAACATTTCTGAAACAAGCAGTAGATGGAGCCATGCCTCTGGTTGAATGCCCTTTAATGTCCCTCGGAAGGGGTTTGCTGTACTTCTGATAGCAAAGCAGAATGCAGTTTAACCATTTGGTTAAACATTGTTCGAAACTGCTGCATCCTCCATTTTGGGCACAAAGGAAATAAAAAGCTTGTCCGATTCATGTAGTAACGCAAAAATGCACATCCAGAGTGTACAGAATTGCCTCCCCGATTACAGTGCTCAGGATAATACACTGGCAAGTGTATAGTCTGATTCAAAGTAAGCTCAGAAACAACCTTTGGTAGGAACTTAGGATTTGTATGCAGAGCCACCTGGTCTCTGTGGAAAATCAAATATGGCTCTTTACACATGAGAGCATGAAGCTCAGAAATTCTTAGAGCAGAAGTCATTGCAACTAAAACCAACGCTTTCCAAGACAAATACCGCAGG
Source organism: Neoceratodus forsteri (assembly GCA_016271365.2). Classification (NCBI taxonomy): domain Eukaryota; kingdom Metazoa; phylum Chordata; order Ceratodontiformes; family Ceratodontidae; genus Neoceratodus; species Neoceratodus forsteri. The sequence continues at coordinate 952,862,248 of CM028136.1, forward strand.
TCACAGCTCGCAGCAGGTTCAAAAGGAGGCAGAGTGAGCTTCTCAAGGAAAAAGTTCTAATCCTATGGGGAACAGGGTTCCTGACCAGGGGTTTTACATGGAGTATTCCCTTCAGAAAGGTACGGGAGACCTCCAATTGAGCCAAGGTTTTGCCATCCACTGGAGTGTGGTAAGCAGATATGGCAGCTAGGTGGATCTTCAAAGAAGAATAGCGGAGTCCCAGATCAAAGCGGTGGAGCAGATACTATAAGGCCTGAGGAACAGGACACAAAAAAGGGTTCCAACCCTTAGAGGCTGCCCAGATCGAAAATCTCTTCCACTTTATCATGCAAGTGGTTCTTGTAGATGGCTTTCTGGCCTCTACAAGGACTTCAGCGACTCTGATAGAGAACCCAAATCTAGAGACAACTATGTCTGCATGCGCCATGCATGAAGGTGAAGGGACTTGAGGTCTGGATGGACCAGCTTGCACTGATCCTGGGTCAGAAGGTCCTTGCAGAGGGGAAAAGGAACCGGAGGCTCCACTGCTAACTGCTGGAGTAGAGGGAACCATATTTGGTGAGGCCAATATGCAGCGATGAGGATCAATTGAGCTCTCTCCACTTGCAGCTTGAGAAGAACCCTCTGCAAGAGTGGGGAGGGAGGGCATACAAGAACCTCCCTGTCCAGCAAAGAGACAGCGTGTCTCACTCAAAGACATCAGGCCCAGGAACAAGCCAGCAAAAACTCGGTAGTTTTGCCTTGTAGAGGGAGGGGAACCGATCGAGATCTGGATGACCCCAAAGGTTGAAGATGTCCTCGACCAGCGACTGACAGTTCCCACTCGTGAGCCCTTGCCTGAGTGCGGCTGAGACTGTCCACTAGGATGTTCTGGACACCCGGGACATGCACCACAGTTAGGTGGAGCTGGTGCTGAACAGCCCAGTACCACACTCGCATCACTTCCCTGCACAAGGGGTACAACCGAGTGCCTACATATTTGTTTAGATACCAGACCATACATACGTTGTCTGAATGGATCAGTAGTGGGTCCTGGGAGAAGAAGGAGCTGGAATGCCTGGAGGGCATACAGCACAGCATGCATCACGAGCACGTTTATATGCAGTGAAAGCTCCCACATAGACCAGGATCCTGGGCTGTGTGATCTCCCATATGCGCTCCCCAGCCCTGACCTGATGCATCTGTTGTCAGAGTTTGAACCGGGGGGGGCTGGAAGGGAACCCCTCGGCAGAGATTTTGAAGAGCCTGCCACCACAGGACACCTTTTTGCATAAGGTTGGACTGAAGAACCCTGTAATCTAGGTCATCCGACCTCTGATCCCATTGTACCCTGAGGGTCCACAGCGTAACCCGCATGTGGAGCCAGGCCAGGGGTACCATTGGAATGGCCACCACCATAAGACTGTGGAGGTGGAGGACTGTTCTGGCCGTTGTCCAATGGCTGGAGGCCACAAACCGGGCTTGCCTCTGCAGCATTTTCGCCAAGTCTAAGGGGAGGAATGCCTGATCCTGGGAAGTATCCAGTACTGCCCCAATGAATTGGAGGTGCTGGAAAGGAGTGAGGTGAGATCTGGGGTAATTCACCGTGACTCCCACCCTGTTGAACAGGTCCAGGGTAGCTGCTAGAGAAGCCTCCAGGTCGGCTCTTGAAGGACCTGACAGAAGCCATCATTGAGGTACGGGAAAACATAGTGGCCTCGACGCTGCAAAGCCACTACCACCACCACCACCGCTGGGCACTTGGTGAACACCCCGAGTGCTGAGGAAAGGCCAGAGGGGAGAGTCTTGAATTGGAAATGCTCCCCATGGAAGGTAAACCTGAGAAAGTGGCAGCAGACAGGGAATATAGGGATATGCAGGTAGGCATCCTGTATGTCCAGGGTGCTGAGCCAATGTCCCTGATGGAGCAGAGGCAACAGTCCTGGGAGGGTCAGCATGCAAAACCTTTTGTACTTGACAAATGGGTTAAGCATGCTGAGGTCATGTATCAGCCAGTCTCCCATCTTCTTTGCGACTAGGAAGAAGTGGGAGTAATACCCCTTTCTTACCTGGCCCCAAGGAACTGACTCTATGGCGAACGTTCACAACAGAGCAGCACTCTCCTCTCTGGTGAGCAGAATGTGACCTTGCGGATAATGAGAGTGCCTGGAAGATTTTTTGGTGGTCTCTCTATGAATTCTATTGTGTGTTCTTGTGCTACCAGTTGAAGCACCCAACAGTCTGTCGTAATCACCTCCCACCCTGACAGGTTGGCTGGCAAGTCTTCCCCAACTTGTTCCTCTGGAACTGTGGGTGGTGGAGTGGGGTGGGCCATAAGTCAAGAGGTAGAGGAAGGGTTGGGGTGTTCCACCTCGGAAGTTCTGTGTGACTTGGGGGGTAGGGGCAGAAGAGGGAGCCCAACGTTTGCCCTGACGCTTGGCAAGCTGCTGCCTTGTCTGATGCTTTCATTGCCATCGAAAAGGAGGCCGAGACTTGGGAATGGTATTGTAGAGGGAGTGTATTGAATGAACAGCCTTCCCTCGCTCCTGCAGTTTGGTCAACTGTGTCCTTGATGTCCCCTCCGAAAAGCACCGAGACCCTGAAGAGGGCATCTAGAATGGATGCTTGGACATCCTGGGTGAAACCTGATACTCGTAACTAGGCATGTCTGTGAAAATAAACTGCCATCGCAGTGGTTCTGACAGAAGCATCAACGGTGTCATAAGTAGCCTATAAGGTATGATGGCAGGGAATCTCTGCCGTCTTGACCATCTGCTGAATTTTAGTCTTGGCCTCAGATTCTGGCAAAGCCTCAAAGTCTGCTTTCAGTTGGGTGAGAATGGCTTTGTAATAGCAGACCAAGTGTGCCACATGATTCAGAGCCCATAAAGCCAAAAAGGGGGACGAGTAGACCTTCCGGCCAAACTGGTCAAGTCGCCTCGACTCCTTATCAGGAAGGGAGGCACTCATATACTTCAGCTTTGTACAGCGGTCATGATCCGCGTTGATGACCACCGAATCAGCTTTGGGGTGGTTGACTAAGTCATCTTTCCCTTCTGGAGTACAGTACAATCTGTTTGCCTTTTTGGAAATGGCTGCGACAGATGACAGTTATTGCCATATGGTAGTGGACAAATCATCTTAGGGTCCCGTCCATGGGGGAATGAGGAGGGGGTTCGGCTCCAGGAGGTGAAGATGTTCAGCCAACCTCTGTCTCTGGGGATCCTGCTCTTTGTTCTTCCAGCTGTCAGCCTCCTGAATTTTGAGGAGGATATCCAAAAAGGAGGGATCCTCTGGGGGAAACTTAGGAGTCTCCTTAGGCTTGGGGATATCCAGTGGAGGGGAAGGAAGAGTTAGTCTTGGAGTCTGGCATAGGGCTCCTGTGGGGAGACAGGGACCTTCGACAAGGGGTCCTCTGCCTGAGGATAAGCCAGCCCATGACCCCGGTATTCCCACATGGGGGCACCCAACATGCGTCCGGAAGCTGGGGACCAGACCCTGACACGGGACAGGGACTGAGGAGTAGGAGTCACCCAGACTGGCGTATGAGCTGTGTCTGGCTGGTGTCGGTCCAACTCCAAAGCTAGCTAGTGCCTACCTTTGTTCCACCAGGAATCAAAGAGAGCATCATAATCCACTGGGGCTTGCAGAGGAGGCTGGGGAGGATACGGGTAGGCCGGCAGATGATACCCCAATGGTGGATAGCCCGGCATTGGGTACACTGGTGTAGGATACCCAGGTGTTGGATACTCAGGCGTTTGATAGCCCGGCGTTAGATACCCCAGCGTCAGGTAGCCTGGTGTTGGGTACCTTGGTGTAGGATGGTCTGGCGTAGGGTAACCCAGCGCTGGATAGCCCGGCATTGGGTAACCTGGAGAAGGACCCAACAGCAGGGCTGAGGGCCTGAAGGGAGGCCAGAAGGCCCCGGCAGCAGAGTATTCAGCTGCAGACCCACAGGGGGACCCGGCATTGGCCAGACGGGCACCTCTGGGGTATGGGGTGTAGGAGGTGGCCCAGATGGAGGGATCACAGGTGGGTTGGCCTGGAGGTCCCTGGGAGGGTCTGGTATAGGGTGACCCAATGCTGGCTGGTCAATCGGGCCAGCGTGCAGCAGCTCTTCTGGCTGTGGATAGGAAGGAGAGTGTGAGGACCCCACCGTAGGAGATGAAGGAGAGTCCCAAAAGGGGGATTCCTCTCAGGGCAGCTGCAGCCAAAGTGGAAGTGGGCGCTGCTCCAAAGGACAGGCGTCAGACCTCAAGCCAGGGTCTGATGTGAGCCAATGCCGGGTCCCCCTGTGGGTCTGCAGCTGAATACTCTGCTGCTGGGGCCTTCTGGTCTCCCTTCAGGCCAGGTGGTCTGACCTCTGGTCCTAATGCACTGGAAGCGTCCATTGTGTGACACTCATGTGGAGTCTGGCTAGAGGAACAGTGGAAATAGCCTCCGCCATAAGGCCTAGGAGGCATAAGATGGACCTGGCCGTAGACTAGCAGCTGGAAGCCACCTGCCTGGCATACTTCTGCATTGTTTCAGCCCTGTCCAAGGGGAGAAAAGCTTGCCCCTGGGCTGTGTCCAGCACCGCCTCAATGAATTGAAGGTGCTGAGATGGTGTTAGGTGAGACTTGGGGTAGTTCACCGTAACTCCCACTTGGTGGAACAGAGCCAGGGTAGCTGACAGAGAGTCTTCCAGGCTGTCCTTTTGATGGAGCCGACAGGAGCCAGTCTTCGAGGTATGGGAACACATAATGACCCTAGTGTCATAAAGCCGCTGCCACCACCACTAGGCACTTAGTAAACACCCTGGGTTCCAAGGAAAGGGCAAAGGGGAGGGCTTTGAGCTGAAAATGCTCCCCCTGGAAGGAAAACTGGAGGAAGCAGCGGTGGGCCGGGAAGACAGGTATATGCAGGTACACATCCTACATATCCAGAGCGCAGAGCCAGTTTCCCTGTTGAAGCAGTGGTAGTAGACCTGAGAGTGTCAGCAGACAGAATCTCTTGTACTCTATGTACAGATTGAGTGCGTTGAGGTCCAGTATTGGCCGAAGGTCTCCTGTCTTTTTGGGCTCCAGGAAGAAGTGGGATTAATACCCCCTTCATGCCTGGCCCTGAGGAACAAGCTCTATGGCTGACTTTTCCAGTACAGTCTTTCTTTCTTTTCTGATGAGCGGAATGTGACCTTTTGGGTAATGAGAGTGATCTGGAGGATTTTCTGGAGGTCTCCCTATGAATTCCAATGTGTGGCCTTGAGCTATGAGCTGAAGGACCCATGAGTTTGCTGTGATCACCTGCTATCCGGGTAGGTGACTGGTGAATCTGCCCCCTAGCATCTCCTCTGGAACTAGTGGTGGAGGAGGGGGGCAACCCATGAGTCAAGAGGTGGAGGGAGGGTTGGGAAGTGCCCCCCCTGGAGGCCCTCTGAAACGTGACGGGGGGGGCAGCTAAGGGAGCCCGTTTGCCCTGATGTTTGACGGGCTGTCTTGCCCGACGCCTTTGCTCGTGATGAAAAAGCTGCCAGGACTTGGTACTGGCACAGTACAGCGACTGCACAGAGCAGAAAGCATTCCCACCCTCTTGCAATTCCGACAGTATATCCTTGACGTCCCCCCCTCGAAAGAGAACGGAGCCTTGAAAGGAAGAGTCCAGGATGGAGGCTTGAATATCCTGGGTGAATCCGACCACCCGCAGCCGTAAACAGCCAGCCATCGCAGTGCTCCGAGCAGAAGCATCAACGGCGTTGTAAGTCGCTCTTAAAGTGTGCAGCAGGTAACCTCTACCATCCAAACCATCTGCTTGATCTTGGTCTTGGCCTCAGAATCTGGCCTTGAACTCAGATCTGAGCTGGCCCAGGATAGCCTTCTGGTAGCATACCATGTGGGCTGCGTAATTCAAAGCCCTCAATGCCAAAGTGGAGGATGAGTAGACCTTACGTCCAAACTAGTCCAATTGTCCCGACTCCTTATCTGGAGGGGAGGTACTCACATGCCTAGGCTTAGTAGAGCGGTCGTGAGCCGCATTAATGACCAGCGAATCAGCTTTAAGGTGGGTGCTGAGGTGGTCTTTTCCCTCTGGTGCATGGTATAATCTGTCTGCCTTCTTAGCGATGGCTCTGACAGATGATGGTTGCTGCCAAATGGTGGTGGCTAAATCATTGTGTGGCCCTGTCCATGGAGGAAAGAGGAGCAGAGTCCGCTCTGGCAAGTCATGGTGCTTCGCCAGTCTCCTATACTGAGAATCTTGGTCCTCGGTCCTCCATCTGTTGGCCTCTTGGATTTTTCAGAGGATTTCCAAGAAGGAAGGGTCCTCTCCAGGGGAGACTTGGGGGTCTCCTTGGGTTTAGGGGCCTCCGATGGAGGAGATTCATAGCCCAAGGCTGAGGAGGAAGAATCAGGCTCGGAGTCCAATGAACAGCTCCAATCTGGAGACAGAGACCTAAGGAGGGGAACATCCTTTTGGGGTTCTGTAGCCACACTCCTCCTGTCCCCCACTGACAAAACACCTAATGTGTGGCCAGAAGTGGAGGAACCAGCCTCACCAGGAGAGAGAGCGAGGAGTGGGAGTCAGACGGGCTGGCGTAGAGGCCACGACTGGCTGATGTTGGCCCAACTCTGAAGCAAGCTAAACCTTGACCCTGTTCCACCAGGACTGAAAAAGAGCTTCATAATCCACTTGCGGCTGAGGAGGAGCAGGGGTGAGGAGGCTGGAAGACCGGTGGGTAACCCACCAATGGGTAACCTGGTGTCGGGTACCCGGACACTGGGAACCTCGGTGTGTGATAACGGGGTTTCCATTGCCAGGTTGATGCATATCCTGGCATCGGGTACTCTGGCATAAGGTAGCCTGGTGAAGGGGACACCAGAGTGCCCAGGCTTTGGAGGAGCCAGCTGCGGCCCCATGGGGGGAGGCAGCAACGGACCTGCGGGGGTTCTAGCATCGGCCCTCCCAAGTCGGAGGGCACATCCAAATTCTGGGACTGAGGAGACAGCTCAGATGGAGGCCTTGATTGGAATGTCCCCGGGGGTATCCGATGTATGGCTGGTCAGTGGGCGGCAGATCCTCCGGCTCCAGATGGAAGGGGAGGTAGAAGCAACCACCAGAGGCAACGGAGTGTCCCGAGAGAGGGATTCCTCCCAGGATGGCTCTGGCCGAAATGGCAGTGGGTGTTGGTTTGGAGAACTGACGGCGGACCCCAAGGTGGAGTCCGACGTGGTCGCCGGGGTTGTGCAGATGTCGGTAGAACCAGCATCTGACTTATCAGCTGAACCACTCAGCTTAGACCTGGAGGATTTGAAGGGCCTAAGAGTGGTGGAAGCCTCCGAATCCCCGGAGGTCTCTGCCTGAACCGTGACCAGTGTAGGTGGGGGGGACCAAGGGCTGCCCCGAAGAGGAGGGAACAGGCTTGGTTGGAGGAGTGACATCCTCGCTGGAAGAAGGCCATTCATAGGCCCCAGTACCTGGAGGGAGCTGCGGCCTGGAGGGAGACTGATCCCGCTCCTGGTGCTTTTCCTTGTTCTTCTGCTTGTGGGAGCCGGAAGATCCTCCTGGGGAAGATGAAAAGCTCTGTACCTGCTGCAACTCCTCCACTTGAAGCCAGTTTTTGCTTGAGAAGGTGGGCTTCCAAGGCTTGCTGATGGCATTTCAATGTGGCCTGGTTGAATTTCTGGCAGGCTTCATAGTCTTCAGTGTCATGGTCAGGTCTCAGGCACAGGAGACATGAGGTATGGCTGTCCTTCTCAGGAGTCTGCTTGCCGCAGGCACACTTGTCCCTACGGGATTCAAAAGGAGTTGGAGAAGACATGCAATCCGACGACCAATTACAGTTTTTTTTGAAGAAAATAAATTTGAAAGTGTATACTTACTGAAAATGGTGGTCAACAGTAGCAGCACTCTTCGAGGTCTGACGTGTGCAGTTCAACAGCATGAAAGAACTGGAGGGTGAGCGTGTGTACCGCCCACTATATAGCACCGGGCTGATGGTCACGTGACACTGGGTGAGCGGTCTCCTGCCAAACACTGCTAGCTAAGTTTTCCATGTGGTCCTAGCACCTGGCGGCTCAGTCCTAATGGTTATTGCCTACTGGAAGAGCCCTGTTGAAGTAAGATCTACAGATCTGTCAGTCTAACATCTACTATGACCGAACTGCTAGAGACTATAATATGGTTAGTTAAGAAGATGCAGGACCTCAGAGCAGGGGGAAAAATTACTCAGTGGGGGGGATTGGTTAACTGACAGGACCCCAGGGATGTAATAAATGGCAAATACTCATAGGTCAGGGTTATCACTAGCAGGGTGCCACAGGCATCAGTCTTGAGACCAGTCCTCTTCAGCACCTTCATCTGCGACAGAGGGGTAGGGATCCAGGGCAAGATATGCCTTTTCAAAGATCTGTGGCCGAGTGAATAGTGAAGCGGGAGTCAAAATCATGAACGAGGACCTGGGTAGGTTGGAACGGTGGTTGAAAATATGGGAGTTAAAATTTAACACTAGAAAATGGATGGTGCAATGCACGTAGGGGCAAAATATACTAGAAGTGAATATAGGATGGGGGAGGCAATAGTGGAAAGCACTGTGGAGGTAACAGACTCGGCAGTAATAATATCAGACAGCCTGAAGGTGTCATCAAAATGCAATAGGTTGTGGGCCGAGAGAATAGGATGCTGGGGTGCACAGGGAGAGGGATCGCCAGCAGAGAATGGGAGATGCTGCTGCCACTAGATAGGTTACTGGTTTGTCCTCACCTGGAGTACTGCGTGCAGTATTAAGTCTGCATCTGAAGAAGGCAAGGAACAGAGCAGAAGCAGTGAAGAGATGGGTAACCATGATAAGATAATCCAGGGACAGCAGGAAAGAACATATGAGGAGAGGACTGCAGATATGAACATGTACGTGCCTGGGGCGAGAAGGGAAGAAGGGGATATCAGCCCACTACTTCCATTATCTATTTGGCTGAGGTAACTGTGGACCACCATGGTAGGACATTGGAGCCATTCCCTGACTGACAGCAGTAGCAGAATATGTGGCAGGGAGGGAATGGGGCCCCTTATCCCATCACTTTTTACCCCTGGAGACTGACCCAGAGGCCTGGCCTCTGCAGGCACTACCACCACTACTGTTTGTGCTGGCCCTGTCCAGACAGTTTATTGAAGGACTTGGCCAGAAGAGATTTCTGGTACTGCAGTCTTTGTGGCTGTTGCTGATCTTGTGGCCCCGTGGTAGGAACCATGAAAGGAACAGGTGACCTGGTGATGTGGTTTTGGAACTTGCTTGGGAGTAGAGACTGAAGTAAGAGTGTCACAGTAACAAACTGGCGAGGCATCTTTCAATCCAGTGGCCAAACAGATTAACGTCTGTAAAGGGGAGATCTGCCAGCCTCAGGTGTATTTCTTGCAAAAAGGGTGAAAGTTGCAGCCATGCAGGGTTGCTGCTGCCACAGCTCTGGTCGATACATTAGCTGAATCGATGGCCACACGCAGATAATGCTTTGACACTGAGAACCCCATGTCTGGAACAGATACACAGATAATACCGGCAGAAAAATGCCCATAGACCCATCCAGTGTGCCCACCCCACCTGTCTACTCTACATTTGCCTCAGTGCTCCCCCCCTTTGTTTCTGCCACCCCTTTGCTAACTAATCCCATATGCCTGTCTATCACAGACTGGTTCTGCCCCAGAGTTCAGTCTGCATTTCTAACAGTTTTCACAACTCTATGGACACCTGAAAGGGTTACCTTGGTTTGCCACCACCACCCAGCGTGACTCTCACGCTGGGCATCTCTAGGTCTAAATCTCGCTAGGGCCACTGCTCACACAGTACAGTGCTCTTTCCCAAAATGCAAAGGACCACCTCCCTTTTGGCACTGCTGGGAACACTTTGCTTTAGCTATGATAGTTTTGTACACCATCTCTTCAGAAATGAATCACAGACATGTCAGTTTATCCCTGGTTATCTACACCTGAAATGACTCAGTCACAGAAAGCATGAAGTATACAAAAATATTTACTACTCTACAATATTAACATATGCTACAGCATAATACACACCAAAGACTATGAGGAATACAGTGTTTCTACAGAGATAAACACATATGAAAAAAAACACAGGAAAAACCTAAGTCAAAGTAAACTAAATTTCTAAGTAGAGTAGAAGTTGCTTACCCCACCTAGGAACTGGTGAGTTACAACACACTACAACCCGTGATGTTACTAGTTCAAAATGAAGCTAGGCATTGCTAGATGCTGAGAATGAGAGCTAGCACGACCGAAGCAATAGAAAATGTTACCCCAGAGATTAATCCATTCTAGGATATCAAGTAATGGGGGTAAGTTCCTTCTTCTTGACCAGAGGAGATCAGTGAAGTGGACATTCTGTTCAAAAGTGAGGCACAGGAGGAATGCTCCCCCAAGTTAGGCTTATCGACTGGCTGTCATCCTGCAAATGAAGTGTTGAGCGAATCAGCGACAACTCAAGAGTTTGAGTACAGTAACAAAGTACGTGGATAATGTGTGTGGACCAACTTTTCAGACAGTTCAGGCTCTGACAGGGCATGCACTGACACGGCATGGGGACAGCCCCATCCAGAATCTGGCATTCTTGGTCTGTAGCCCTACCTCAGTTGTGGAGCTAAGGGCTGGACCAGAATAGGTCACTGAGGTCCTGCCATCAACTCCAGAGGTGGTATTATTGGATGTGTGACTGAAGACAGCACTGGGAGAGGCACCCATGACCTGACGGACCTGAGGCACCGGCCGCACAGGAGTAAGTGCCGGGTTCAAGATGACTCATGGCAGCTGCATGCACAGTGGCACAACTGGGAGCTCAGTTTAACTTGTCCCTACTGGCTTGGCTGGGGCAATCAGCAGCACTAGGATCTGTGCAACAGAGGACAGCTTCCTTGGCTAAGTCCACACCCCTAACCACAACAGGCTTTGGTTGACCAGCACTGAGTCATTCAGCTTCCAGATGGACTCTCAGCATGAAGATCAAAAGGCTCATTGTACTGTTTGACTACCTTGGAGGGTGAATGACCTTGAGGACTCTCTGGAAGGGAAAAGCACAAACAGCCCCTTTATCAACAGCTTTCATGTGACTGGTACTCTCTTCTACCCTTGTGCTATTTTCACCTGTAAAATAAAGCAACATTCGTCAGAGTGTTTTGAACTCAAATTCTCTGTATTTTGCCACCTTCATGAACCCAAGTCCCCAAACTCAAATGAGTTTGTTACAAATCCAGTAATTCTACAGGTGAAAATAGCACGGTTCTATCAGGAGGAAGGGATAAGAGGACAACAAAATTATATAAATCTAGTCAAAATTATCATCTTTTAGACACATAAGGACAACACTGGAAAAATACTATAAGGTCTTACTTTCTTAGAGCCTGCATGAAATTAAGACAGCAGTAAAAACACAGAGTCCCATTTGTCATAATTTAAAAGCATTTTAATTAACCTTGGTTAACAAACAAAATGATAAATACATTTATAGCACAAGGCATTATTGTTCATAAGTAACACTAAAAAGAATGTTTGACTCATAATCTATAAACCTTCTACGGTATATCAAAAGTGTAATGTTCTTATGTATAGGTTTACAGGGACGCTTGGAGCATTTCTTATGGATATATTGTAAAATAGGTAAGAGAAACCAAGACCTCCGATTGGTCAGATGTGACCACATGACCGTGCGTTATTCCAGCAAAACGGCACTGGTCAGAAATACTTTACTTTCTGCACCTCATTTAAAATAAAAATCAGAGGTACCCTTTCATAATTGCAGCAAGGTGCTCCATGGTGTGTGTAACTGTGGGATAAAGGTGCTTCCCCGGTGTGTAAGGCACTTACTGTTGTCTCGTGCCTCAATTCCAGAGATATGCAGTTATCCCAACATAACACATACCCGTGTCGATCCTTATTGCTCAACTTCAAGTGTCTTTGAACAAAAGAACAGTGAACCTCTAAGGTAAGTAGTTCTGGCACCCCAAAAACATACAAGGAGAATATCAGAGCCACAACAGACACTCAAAGCATCCCTGTAAGCTAATTATAAATAAACTATGCTTGATGACTTGTAATATGTTTGAAGTGTAAACCATTGTTTTTGCAACTATAAAAGACATGGACGTACCCGTTTAAAAAGCGGAACTTTCCACTTTTTTCAAACATTGCATTGAGGCACTCAGATGGTTATCAGAGGTCCTCACACTCAGGCGAACCCTCAGTGCTGATTGGTTGACATAGCACTGATGATTTGTAATACATATCAGGTCCATGGCAGAAAACAGTTTAGAGAGGCAGCCTATACATTTAAGGTCTCGCTTAAAAAAAACAAGATAGAAATGTTTGCTAATTTTTTTTATTTTTATTTAAGTTTTTGTTGACCGGGAAGGAGGACTAGACAATTCTACCCATTTTCAGCCCCGTCCCGGGGGCGGGGAATACAGATGGATGCCAACTGGCATTGAACCAGATTAAGCTGTTGGTGGCATTTTTTTAGTGAATGGGGGAAAATTTGGCCAGGACACCAGGAAAATTCCCCATCTCTTTTTGAGAAGTGCCATGGGATCTTTAACATCCACCCGAACTATCACCAGAACAGACAGATGGGACCTCGGTTTAACGTCTCATCCGAAATACGCCACCTCAGGAGTGCAGCACCCCCCTCATGCTGCACCACAGTGTCAGTACTGGGATTTAACCCAAGTGCTTGGTGTGGGGATAGAACCCACGGCCTTCTAATCTTCTGGCTCCAGGGAAGAGTGTGCAATCTGTTGAGCCACTGACACTGCTAAAGCTGAATGGGAGACAGGGGCATGCAGCAAATCCCAATCTCTAACCTACAGGACTGCCTATTAATCCTTTCCTTGGCAATGAACAGGACGTCTGGTCACCAGCTAAATGATCACAATTGCTGTCAGCAGAGCTCAAATGTACCAGATTTTAATCCACCCAATAAATTTTAAGTCATTCTATTCTTCCTTACGAAGTGTTATGGCTCATCTATAGTGGAGGTTAATTCAGGAAATGAAATCACAATATCAGGCTTGCAACATTAGTCACTTCCACAGCAACAGACTGATGTCACAAGCAGGGAATTCGGACTTCAGCTCTAGACTCTGCCTCAGCTTTAAGGTAATAGTAAGGGTCAAAGATCCCGTTTTCATGTGGATTTCCCTTAATAATATACTAAAGAATGGCTCAGAGACAGCCCGTTGGTGAAGCGGTGGCATTAACGCTCGTGACGTTGGTGACCTGGGTTTGGAAGCCGACTGGGGTCATTGGGGGAAGGAGGACTGAGCGTTCCAGGGACAGCTCTCCTTCTTCGGGGTGGGAGGGATGTGCGCCCCACAGCAACATCGTCCTCCAGCTATGGTTAGAGGAAGATCCTCATTCGGAGCCACCAGGGATGGGATGCCATCAGATGCCGGCACAGCCACAAGCTAGTGCATGCATGCCACTGCACTAGGGGGAGAAAACTGGAGAAGAAAATCCTTTGGTCCACCGCAGATGACACCTCCAACTCCCACATGCCCATGCACAACTGCCATGGCACCCACCCACCTTGAGATGACCCCAGGCAAGCAGTGGTTAAGGCATAAATCCATGAGAAGGTAGGTGATGAGGCGGGGCATTACTGTCAGAAGTGAAAAGTGGACTGGGCGAATGGGAGAACTAAGCTTGACTGGGGAAAAAAAAAAAGAGTGGCTCCACTTTCAAATATTTAACAGAGTTCTGCTGCTGCCGGCTGTAATTATGTTGCAAATGACAGGAGCCCCTCTTTAAAAAGGGTGCCCAGCCACCAGTCAAAGAGTCCCAGCTGGCATCAGCAGGACAGAATGATGCAACATTCTAAAATACAATCTGAATTATTAAGTCACCCCATTACTATTTAGGGCCACTGCACTGCAGAGGGAGCTTGGCCCCTAGTGCATGTCAGCAGTAAAAATTTTTACCTGTACTTTTTTATTCCATTTAAATTGCCTCTCATCTCCTGTTTTGTACGATACCCTTTTCCACACATTTTGAGTCTCCTTTAACACTTTTTTTTTTTTAAAAGATGGCTCAATCAAGGCTTTCATCAATACTCGCTGCTTTTTTAAATAGCCATTATCTGACATCACTTTTCTTGTGACTAAAATGAACGAATGCAACTGAAAGTGATCCCTGACCTTATGGGACAACAGGTGTATAAAAGAACAGCTGAAACCTGATGAAAACCCAGTTCAATCCATATTAAAGGGGAACAGTCGTCAGAAAGAGCCCCCACACTCAAGTGTGGGGTTGGTCCCGATGTGCACTTTGTCTCCAAAAACATTTGTTTTACTTACTGTTTTACTGCAGTATAGTAGATTTATTAGACTCATTTTGAGTCGCAGGCTGACATCTTCTGTGACTACAAATCCCAGAATCCCTTGCAGCTGACACTGGAGCAGTAGGCAGCAGTGGGAGACTCAACAGCCTGCAGTGCATGTTAGAGTTTATATAAGCTCTGATCCGTTTGCTGGTCCCACTGTCCTCTTTGGTCGGTGTACAGTCACAGAGGACTGTACTTTGCCCCTGGAATAGAGAAGCCCCGGAAAACATCTGACTGGAGATTATAAAAACTTTAACATGTACCGCAAGCTATTCAGTCTCTCACTGCTGTCTACTACTCTGAATTCAGCTGCAGGGCATTCTGGGATATGTAGTAAAAGAAGATGTCAGCCTACAACTAAGCAAAATTAGTGTGATCCAATCTACTATACTACAGTAAACAGTAAGGAAACCACAATGTTTTTTGCACACAAAGTGCACATTGGGACCAGCCCCATGCGTGAATGTGGGGGCCCTTTGTGTTGACTGTTCTCCTTTAAAGTAGCACTATTTGTTAGAAGGGAAAAATAATTTCATGATACAGTTCATAAGTGATAATGTATGTCTGGCGCACACACCAACATATCTGTTTTTTTTTTGTTCATTGAATTTCTTTCCTGAACTGAGATACGGGATTTTGAAGTTTGTAAAAGTCTCTACTCTCTCTGGAAAAGCCCACTATGAATTCATTATACATTCTGGTTGGGTGTTGTGCTGTTTACTATAAGAAGTGTGTGACACAACCCTCCGCATACATCCACTTTATGAATTAAAGTATGTAAAGTCAAAAAGTAACCTTTTGGGAAGGGATTTTTTTTTAATTGCTAGTGGCAGCCTTCTTTAATGACTTAAGTCATTAATTACAGAATCTGTAATAAAAGCGGTTTTAAATACACCCAAGAGACATAAAAATATACTGATGATGAATCTAGTTGCGCCACAAATATTTTAATGCTAAAAAACCTACATCACGATATTTCTGTCAACTAACAAAATACTACTGTTTTAAAAGGAGTGTTCCTTTTAGTATTTCAACTGCAAAAAAATGGTCTATAGCAGTCTTAAAATAGGAAAAGAAGGGCATCATAAACGTCATGCAGTAGGAGCGATCTATAATGGAATAATAAAAAGTACTACAATTTTCACTGTAGCATGCACTGCTGCTCTACGAGTTCACTTGCTCCTGTGATGTTCATTTTGGGGAAGTCATAGTTCTGTGCTTGTGACATCACAGTTCTTTGAATACCACGAGTGTGCCATGTTGCAAGCAGGGGATTCTTACGATCTCGGCTACAAAACAACTGATCAAAGCAAACAAACTCTTCAAGAGCAAGCCACTGCTAAAAATTATTGCACAGTTGATAATTACATTTTTAGCGTACTACAAATGATATACATATTTATTACATGGATCTCAACAAATATAATTTTTTTCCCCTTTTGTTTCCCTATGGAGAAGGACTCCCTAAGAATATGAAGTTACTGTATACTCCGTTTTTGTATGATAGTAGGGGGAAAAAATAATAAAGGGAAATTACTAAAAAAAAAAATTGGAAGGACTTTGTGCAAAGGAGCTCTGCTGATGACAAGTATGGATTCTTGGCTGGAAAAAAGAAAATCTCTTTGAAAAGCAAATTTGTCACTTTTGAGTAAACTCTGAGAAATGAAGGGCAATGTTTCAAACAGAACTGGCCAGAATCTGCCCATCTGGGTTGCCGAAAGAGGAAAGTCATCCTAACTGTGGCCCTCTTTTAAATGGTCTACCTCAATCAAGAATTTCAGACACACTTGAAGCCACCAAATGCCACAACATTATTCTTTAATGTAACCTGCTACAAATCATTACTTTCTGTTGTAAAACAGATGCATCATTTTGAAAACAGGGCGGGTGGCCACAGGTACGTTTGCATGGATGCATTCGCAGCACACAACTGCATCTGTGCTTTTTGAAATCCAGCCCCAAACATTTAGATACAGTTGTTCTCTGCATTTATTTACCTTTTTTCTGCATTATGTTAAAGCAGCAGTGCATGTTACAGTGAAAAATGTAATTTATACTTTTATTTCATTTTAGGTTGCTCCTTACTCCTGCCTTGTATGATGCCCTTCTTTCTTGATTTTGAGTCTGCTTTAGGACTTTTAATATTTGAAATATTAAAGGGAAACAGCACTAAGAGCCCCATACTCAAGTGTGGGACTGATTCTAATTTGCATTTTGTGTGCAAAACTTTTTTTTTAAACTTACTTTTACTGTAGTACAGTAGATTGTATCAGATTAATTATGTTTACTTCCAAGCTGACATTTTGTGTAACTACAAATCCCAGAATTCCCTGCAGCTGATATCAGAGAAGAGTTGCTGCAGTGGGAGATTAAATGGTCTACAGTGCATGGTAAGACTTTTTATATGCTCTGATCTTTTGTTTGCTGGTCCTGTTGTCCTCCCTGGGCTACGTACAGTCACAGGGGACTGTAATTAGCCCTGGGAAAACAGCAGGAAAAGCAAACATCTGATCTGAGCTTATAAAATCTTTAACGTGCACTGTCGGCCACTGCTTGTTGCAGCCCTGCTTGGATGTCAGTTGCAGGGGATTCTAGGATTTCTAGTTATGGAAAATGTCTGCTTGGAAGGCACCATAATTAGTTTGATACAATCTATTATACTGCAGTAACAGTAAGTAAAAAACAAACAAACACAACAACAACAAAAAGCAGGTTTTGCACACAAAGTACAAACTGGGACCAGCCCCACACCTGGTGTTGGTCTCTTAGAGCTGACTGTTCCCCTTTAAAAGCAGTGCACCTTTTAATACAGCTCAGACTAGGTTTTTGTCAGTATTCTCAGCTGTTGTACACCCACTGTCCTGCAAGGTCAGGGACACTATCTGCTACATTCCAGTTTATTTTAGCCACAAGAAATGTGATATTAAGGGGAAACTCCGATTGAGTCCCTCAGTGCAGCAGCGGCTGCAGAAACGCCCGATTAGGGCTTTCAACAGAAAATAATTTTTTTTTGTTAGTACCTGATGCCCTGGAATTTTAATAGAAAAGATCCGCTCGCTCCATCATGGCGACAGACCTGCAGGCGGACATCTCGCTCACCTCGGGTGACTTCCGCCATGAAGGTTATGCTAATGAGGGCTACCAACATCTGCTATTTGTTGGTAGTCCTCATTAGCAAAACCTTCGCGGCGGGAATCACCCGAGGTGCACGAGATGTCCGCCTGCAGGTCTGTTGCCATGATGGAGCGAGTGGATCTTTCCTATTAAAATTCCAGGGCACCAGGTACTAAAAAAAATTAATTTATGTTGAAAGCCCTAATCGGCCGTTTCTGCAGCTGCTGCTGCACTGAGGGACTCAATCGGAGTTTCCCTTTAAAAAAATGGGTATCCAAAAACAAACAAAAGTCTGGACCAATTCATATTAAAAAGAGCGCTCCTTTTATTATTTGAAATGCATAAACAAAAGTGCCAAAGCAGACTCAAAACTGGGGGGAAGGATAAGAAAGGAGGTGACGGGAATGTAAAACAGAATATAAATGTCTAAACTGTCACTGGTAGCATGCACCACTACTTTAAGTTCCATGGAAATGAGATTCTCCCCACCACATGGAGAGTTCATTTACTTCTGCTGCTTGGTCCTTTGCCAAACTCACAATCTTCTGTTTCTGACATCACAATCCATTGCTGTGGAAATGAATACGATGTTGCAAACGAGAGAATTATAACTTCAGCAAAGGATTAATCATCAGGGGTAGATCAAATGCAGGCGGACATGAATCCAGTTTCCACATAAAGGAAACTAGCACTGAAGAATTAAAAGAAACACAAATACAGGGCATTTCCCCAGTATAAGCAGAACAGTGCCAAACGATTATGTTTTTCTATGTTTTTCACATAAGTGACAAAACTGCTCTAAGCCAGACAAAGATTTCTAAACTGTTTCTCCTTTATGTTAGCGAGTTGTCAAAACAAATATGTACCAGAAAAAAAGGCATGTGTGTGTGTTGGGGGGCGGTGGGGACTACACAGTTTAGGTTTCATTATTGCCATTGAGTACATTTCCCAGACAGCGGGCACTGCTGGTAGGGCTATAAGCCAAAGGAAATCCCTGAATTTAGTAACGTTTCTGTTCAAAGGCTCACAGTTACTTCCACAGGCTCCCTGAAATTCTGCAAATAACACTTTTCACAGTAGCAATATAACTTATCACATGGCCAGTATCTGTACCACAAGACAGAAAACCCGAGCTGGGGTGTCATCCACCCCATTCTCCATGTTTTTGGCTAAACTAGCTAGTTTTAACTCTACAATAACTGTTTAAATACACAGCGCAACTGGTGATGTCTATTTAAGTTCTGCATACACAGTACTATGTGAAAATGGCACTGTACTGTTTATCTGTAGCTCAAGGAATGAAATCAGTTGTTGAAGTGCTATTTGTTTCCGGCTATCTACATCGGTATTATGAGTAACGGACGATGAAAAGAGGAAGTGAGAATCATTGTTCCCATGTTCTTCACAATCTACAGATCCAGTTTTAATCCCCCCTCAGAAAAAATAAATTAAAATATACTTTAATTACCAAAACAAAGTAAAATACAACACGTTAGTTTTCAAAGTTCTAAAAGAGAAACCAGGAAATTAGAAACAGAGAATCTGACGGTAGATAAGGATCACTTGGCCCATCCAGTCTGCCGATTTCTCCCTACCTACATTATCAGTGCAAACCATGCCTGATCGACAGTTCTTTCTCCCTCCTCCTTGCTTTTCACTATACTCAGTGTCTCTCTGTTTCTGTGCTCTCTTGCAAGGGCCCAGCGATGTGTCATTATACGGAGGGAGGTGGGTAGGGTAGGGAAGTATTGCACTAGATGTATGTTGTATACACAACTTGTACTATATAGGTAAACATAAAAACCCAACACGCATACATTTACATATTAAAAAAATATTTTCAGTCTAACGTTCCAAAGTAAAGCAATTAAAAGTACGAAATTATACTGCAGTAGCTTGTACTGAAGAGAACTTTCCTTATTTGCGGACAGTATGTTATAAACAAACTATTGCACTGGTTTTAAGTTTAGTTTGGCGTATGTGACTCTGTACATGCGCAGACATCTTCAAGACTACGGGGGGAAGGAAGGATAAAAAATCTCTAGAAAATATACAAAAATAGTTACAACATTGTTTTCTTCATAAGCAGAATTTGTTTTGGTATTACTCAGTTATGCTGCGTATGTGAAACATCCCAAAATAACTCACAGGTTACAGGTCTACACACCTGAGATATTTACACAATACTTAATTTGTCATCAGAAGCAAAAACAAAACAAAAAAGATAAAAATTAAGAAATGTCATTTTGCTCTTTAAAATCCTGAAATGCATTTTACTGAATTAAAATCACAACTGCTAGCACCAGTTTTTTTTCCATGAAATTCTGTTAAAAGTAATGTAAAAAAAAATTACTGGCTTTCAAATGCCCAGCCCTGCTACTGTTGTCTGTAAAACTCTGAATTAATGACTGGTCCAGCCCTGCTACTGATGTCTGTAAAACTGTGAATTAATGGCTGGCAATGAAAGTGCTTCATCAGCTGGTTGGGTCACTGGCTTTGCTGGCGAGGGCCTTGGCCCTGCGTTTGGCGAGCCGGGATTTTGAAGGCGGGGAAAGTCTCATAGAGCACAGTGCCTTGATGATTATCTGCTGCTCCTCCTCTCTCAGCTCCTCATCATGTTGGGAGAGTTGACGGTTCAGAGCGATGGCCTCCGCCGCGAACAGCGTCAGGTCCTTCGTGCTGCTGTTCCTGTTTAACACAAAGAGGATGGTGTCAGTCTTCTCTAGGGACACTGTACTAGCATGGCTTACTGAAAATGACCCAATACACAACACCCCAAAAAAAAAAAAAACACACACCCTATGAACACCCACAAATCAGGCCTTCTGTGGATTTTGTTTTAATGACCATTAAGGAAATTCTATCAGACATAACAGTAATTTCTCTCTCTCTTGTCAGTTCGAACATTGCTGGGCTAGTCATTTACTGCTGGGTAATACATGCTTACCTACTAGGAGTCAACCTACCCCAAAGCAGTGACATCATCATAGAATCCCTGGCTCCACCTCATTCCCTGTAAGTTGATTAGAATGTTCTGTCTTAAATCTTTCAGAGTTATAAAGCAACATAACTACGCTAAGTTAACTTACATATTCTTTAAAAAATACAGCCCTATCTTACAGGAATGTGTAGACAGCATCAAACTCTCCAGCACGTCTTTTGTGATTCAAAGATTCCTAGGCTTCAACTTCTCTCATGTAATCTCTACGTTAGATGATGTGAGGGGTTCACGATTGTGGTGTGTTGCTTCAGGCACAGTGAACAGTACAGTGCAAGGTAGGCAAAGTCATAATAACCTACGACTTTTGAAAGCACTCAAAAACAGTGATATCGGGGGGGGGGGGCATGAATAATTATAAATATTTAATTTCAAATACGATAATTCCACCTAGAATATTTTCACTTAGAATAGGAAAATACAACATACACACCATGTTAGACAGAAAGACTTTACAAGGGAAAGAATGGCAGTTTTAAGCCAATGTGGTGAAACGCTAATAAATACATTGAAATGGTATGGTGTATATAAAATACAAAAGAGTTTGCAGGGGAATTACACATTTAACACCACGTAAGTGGTAAGACCTTCCTGACTCACGGCTTTGCCACATATATGGGTTAGGTCTTAGTCAGTCACTTGCAGAAATGAATAGGTTTGCACCTGTAACTACTGTTTCACTACTGCTATTCCTTCTACAGTCACACTAGGGCAGTCATCTAATCATCCACAAAGTCTTTGGAAAGCCCAGCAGGCTACAGCTTAAGCTCTTCCCCTTTATCTCACGTCCTCCCCTCTCCATGCCTCAGATCTTTCAACAGGAACCGAAGGAATGCAAGTCCATGCCTGTAAGAGCTAGTAGCCAGGGGAGGCTGAGCTGGTTACTGTGACCGTAGAAGGAATACCAGCAGTGAAAAGAATAGTTACCTGCAGGGATCAACAAATCCCATAGCCCAACGGCCAAATCCCATAGCCTAACGGCCTGGGCTACAATTTTCTGCCGCTAGACAAGCAATTTTACAGCACTTGGTTGTCCCATGGAATCGGTGCTGCCTTTTTTTTGTGATGCTCTTTGTGTTTCTGCCGTTAGCTGTTCCTCGTTCTGTCACTTGCTCGGCTGTTGGGGTCACCAGTCACATGATCTTGAGTCTGTCCGGCTTGGTTCACCACATGTGCTGTGCACCAGCAGGGAGTGCCGCCACCAAAGCAGAAGTCGAGCGGGAGCACCGATGTGCAAGTGCACCCGTGGGGACCTCCTCCCGACCCATCCACCCAACCATCAGATCATCAGCACCCAGTGCCAATGTGTTACCCACAGGACTGACAATGCTTGTCACGAATGGTGTTAGCATGCCTGTCAGTTCTGGTACAATTTGGGGGATTGGGCATGAGGAGGACGTTACTGCACCAAGATGTGCCATTTGAACTGCAGCTTAGGAGAGGTGCAGACACAGTTTGTGTTGTTCGTCAGCCAGAGTGACACTGTGACCTAATTTAGTGGGGGCTGCCTCAGGGAACGTCTTCTAGAGCAGGGCTACAGTACAGCATTTTTGAGTGGCTGCTCAAAAATGAACTTTTGGGACAAAGAAAAAAAATTTAAGACTGAAACAGGGAGAGGAGGAGGTGGGAGGCTTAGGCTGGTCAGGTGGTGGTCTGGTTCGAACCCTGACTCTTCTGTGGAATCACAGGATGCATTTTGCGAGAACTCTCACTTTCTCAAAAGCTCAAAGTTCTCGCAAAATGCTTCAGGTGACACCACAGAAGGGATGGGGTTCGAATCCAGATTCCAGCAAGATTTCTACTAGTGCTCTTGCCTTTTGTGGAAACGCTTAAGATATTGCAGGCTTTCATGGACTTTGATCTTACTGAATTTTGTTGCTGCCATCATTGTTGTGCCGCTTTTATGTGCCTTCTTCACTACGGATGAAATTAAAGTATTTTTTGAGCACAGATTTTGAATATTCCTGCCTATATGTGTTACCCGAAGATGTAGTGTAAAAACACTGAGCCTTTATGGCAGGTGCCAGCTACTCTCTTTTTTCTTGGTGACTGAATTGTTACCTCGTGCACTGCCAGTTCCTACGTGCGGTCATTTGCTTTTCTTGATATTATAAACTAAGTAGACGGAGAAAGAGAGGACAGAAAACATCACAGTAACCAAGGGTGTGAGACAGGACTTGTGTGTGGGTCTGTAGGACTCTTGGGCAGTTGGGGGAGAGGACTGAGGAGTGTTGTTAAGTCAGAGAAAGAGAAGGTTAAAGAAAAGAATATTCTGTACTGTACTCTACATACAAAAGTGTGTCATAATAAAAATTTGCATTAAAAAAAATATAACCACACACTTGTACCCTACCCTGACTGACACCCAGAGGGGCCAGGTGAACACTAACATACAGTACACTGTTGTGCTATGGGTTGTTTGTACTGTTGTAAATACACAGCAAAAGGCCATAGGACAGGAAGAGGGACTAATTGTCAGGTCTTGGTGTGTTTGTGGGGCACTTGCCACTTGGGCAGTTGTAGGGGTGAGAGGAGTGCTGTACAAGAAGTACACGGAGGATAAATGTACCACAACACAGCAGTGTGACAGACTCAGTTCAGCAAAAAGGGTGTACTAGGACTGGACTCGCCTTGTGTGTGGGGGGGTCTTCTGTTGGTCACTTGGGAAGTTTGGGGGGAGGAGACAAGTGTTGTATTTGTACAGACCAGATAAACCATACTAAAGAAAACAAAAGTATCTGTACTGAACTAAAATGTGAGTACGTAAACTAGTGTCCCCAGTAAAAATTTACAAAAAAATATATTCAGCCAGTGTGTCACTGCCTTGTGCCCTACACTGACTGACTGACAGACACCCAGGTGGTTGTTAACTGTACCAACACAGCAGTGACATTTTGGGAAAAAAAGTGGGGTGTGGTGGTGTGGGTCGGGACTGGACTTGACTCAGATTTCAACTCAACCTGTATTAATTTAACAGTAAAATGTACAAATACAGTATGCACCACATACTGCGCATGCTTAGTATGGACAGCCGCTTTAAACAGACATTTTCCATTTGCCAGAAACCATTGCCCATTGAATCCCATTATAAACCTGTCTGAAAAGTTGTACCAAGGGTGCCTGCTCTACCAGACACCCAAGCCTCTGTGAAGGTGTTGATTTGCCTGTCTGCCACCTGATCTGGCATTAATTGCGTCAATGAGGTGCAAAACATCAGTAAATCACAAGATGTGCATTCCTTAAGAGCTGTATACTGACCTCTTGTGACACTTCTGAATTCCCCCTCCTTTCCTCTCCTGAACTATAGTGATTAAGTGTGACTGGAGAGCTGGTAAGCATTTGGTGCAAGCTGGTGGGTTGGAACCGGAAGTGGAGAAAAGAAACTGCATTGTACTTTGTGGGTGCGCGTTCAGCGTAATGGGGCAGTCAGCGGCAAACTGGCAGGTGGGTACTGGGAGCAGTGAAAAGAAATCACAATGTACTTTGTGGGTGAGTGTTCAGCACGTTGGTGCAGTCGGCGGAAAACAGGCAGGTGGGAACTGGGAGCAGAGAAAAGAAATCACGATGTATTTTGTGGGTGAGTGCTCAGCACGTTGGTGTAGTCAGCGGCAAACAGGCAGGTGGGTACTGGGAGCAGAGAAAAGAAATCGCAATGTACTTTGTGGGAGATTGTGACTTATTTTGCAGGGCAGCATTCAGCGTGTTGGTGCAGTCAGTGGCAAACTGGTGGGTGGGAACCAGGAGTGGAGAAGAGAGATTGTAACTTACTTTGAATGGAACTGTGCATAGTGATCACTGCAAGTCCGTTCTCATGGATGTAGAGGATGCCGCATATACCAGAAAAATTCACATTCACCAAACTAGACCACTACAAGCAGCATACACTGTACATCATTTTGACTGTTTTCAGTAGCCTGCATCTACGTAGCATTAATAATACAACCTCCTACACCATTTACTTTGTTGCTGCGTAATTTGTTCCTTAAAATATAGCCTTCCTACCATAGACTACCATTCAGCACTGGGACTACCATTTTTTGCTAGGACAGTTGTCCTTGGACTAGCATGTAAATTTGAAATTTGTCGCTCCCTGGTTGCCTGCCGTAACAGCAGATCATAGAAAGAATGTCCTCCACTGAGCCACATTATGGAACTGTAATCCGTTGGTGTCATGACCACGTGGACATTTTTTGCTGGCTGAGGCCGCCCATGTTCACGTGCCTCGTTAGTGCCTACAGTATATAACATGGGCGTCCCCAGCAAGCCTCAGTTTCCCACTGGAAACAAGCTTGGAGGATCACTGGACTGGCAGGGACCGAAGCAACCAGGACCAAACCAGACAGACAGAAGAGGATATGGAAACCTGAGAAGAAATGCTGTATTAGACAGCAGAGGACAAGCAGCTTGTGAGAAAAGGAAGTATTGTCATCCCTCATCCGACAAGCAGGGAAGGCAGGAAGGAGAGCTGTGGCTCAATGGATGTGATTCTCTTGAAGATCTACTGTTAAGGTAGGTAACTATTCTATCTTCTTCAGCGATATATCCCGCCATTGAGTCGCATCACGGAACAATTCCCAAGCAGTACCAAGCACACAGGAAGGATGACAGGACCTCATGATCTGAGTTAAGTAGGCCTTGCAGAACACTGAAGCCAAAGCCAGCAAATCTATGAGAGATGATGCCCAGACTGTAGTGTTTAGTAACTATATGAACAGTAGTCCAAGTGGCAACTGCATATATGTCAGCAATGAACACATTCTGGAAATACGCCACGGACGTAGCCACCCTGTTTACCTTACTTCTGGTAACAAAACGTAATAAAATGGGCAAGCCATTTTGGACAGGCCATGTTTGGAAATTGGGGAACCTACCAACCTGGTGGTAAAAGCTACAGTTTTGAGGATCTTCTACAATACTTTGTATAATCCAGGTACCAATGTGTCCTTCGGACACCCAGCATATGTAAGCAATGCTCCCCACGATCAGTGAGAGCTGAAAAATAAACAGGGAGGTCGACAGTCTGATTTAGGGTTCTTTCTGACACTACCTTTGGAAGAAAATGAGAATTAGTGTGTAATGTAACCCTGTGCTTATGAAAAATAATAAAAGAAGGGTCTGCAACAAGAGAACACAGTTCCAAAATGCATCCAGCAGACATCAAAGCCACTAAGAACAGTGTTTCCTAGAGAGGAAGCGCAGCTCACAAGCAGCAGCAGCAGACTCGAAGGGAGGTGCACTCAAGGTCTCTAGGACCAAATTAAAGTCTCACACCAGAACTCGATCTCGGACCGGGGGCTATAACAACAGAATACCTCTTACGGATCTATCGGAAACCTCTGTCTGGGCCATTGTTTTGGCTCGCTGTGAGGGCATGAAACACCGACACCGCAGCCACCAGTCCAGAGTCCTTAAGGGACAAGAGGTGGTCCAACAAGTTTGGAACAGAACACAAAGAGATCCAGGGCACACTACGTACACCTAACTGGAAAACGTTTCCATTTGTACAAGTAGGTGTACTGTGTAGACGGCTTTGTAGTCGCCAGTAGAACATCGGCAAACCCCAAAGTGGAAGAGCTCTTTGTCCTCAGAAGTCAGGCATGGAGATTAGGGATTGAAAAGCCAGGTGCACCAGAGCACCGTGCTCCCATGTCAGAAGTCCCATTCGCAGGGAGAGCAGGACAGAAGGTTCCACTGCCAGCTGCTACAGTAGAGGGAACCAAATTTGTCTGGGCCAGCATGGTGTCTGGCTCGGCCCTTAGCTTGACCAGAACCCCCTGTATTACACAGAATAGGGTAAAGGCATACAGAAATCTCCATTTCCAGGAGAGGGACAATGTGTCTCACTAGAAAACTCCAAGCCCTGCAGTGAGTGAGCAGAAACATTGCAGTTTTACGTTATATGGAGACACAAACTGGTCTATGTCTCGTCAACACCACTTCTCAAAGAGGTCGTCCACGACAAAGCTGGAGAGTTTCCACTAATGGCACATCGTATGGGACAGACTGAGGTGATCTACCAGGGAGTTCAAGGTACCAGGCAGGAACACTGCAGACATAAATGTATGTCATTCTACAGCCCAGTGTCAAACTCTCATCACCTCTCCGCATAATCGGGACAAATGCACCCCGACCTGTCGGCTGATGTAATAAATTACCAAAATATTGTCTGGATGGATCAGAAGCTGGCTCCCTGGAAGGAGGGTGGTGAAGGCCTGTAGGCTACTTAGAACATCCCTAATCTCCAGAATGCTTCTGTGTAGCTCGGTATCCTGAAAGGGCCACTGCCTGAGTTCTGAAGGGGATCAGATGGGCAACCCCAACCAGAACCCGAGGCATCTATGGTCATCATCAGAAGGGGGGACAGTCAGAGGAATGGGACCCTGTCTCTAGGCTGGAGCAGTCCAACCACCCGATCAGGGACTGACGGAGTGGAGGAGTCACCTGTATGAGACACTCCAACTCATCAGAATGCGGAGTCCACCACGCCCTAAGAAACCACGAGGGACTCTTATATGGAGGCGAGCTAGCGAGACAGTCAGTATTGCACCTGACATCAGGTCGATTAACCTTAGAAGGTATCTAGCCAAGACAGTCACTGGATGATACTAGCTGTGCCTGGGCCACCAGTGCTGTATCACAGTTGGAGGGCAGAAATGCCTGGCCCAGACCTGTGTCCAGAACTGGTCCTATATATTGGAGCTGCTGGCAAGGAGTAAGGACCAACTTCAGTTGCTGATGTAAAGACAGACACTGCAGAGCAAAAACCAAATGGCAAGACACAAAATTGGTAGTGTGAGCCCTGGAGCATGAAACCCCGGTATTTTCTGTGTGACTTTTGGATTATGACATGAAAGTATAAATTCTTCATATCCAGAGCAACTGTCCAATCCTCTTTTAGCAAGAGGCAAAGGAGAGATTTTAGAGAGACCATTCAAAACATTTTGTATTTGATGAATAGATTCAGTCCTCAAAGGTCTAATATGGGCCAGGGATCCCCAATCCATGCCGGGACCAGAAAGTACCAGGAATAATAGCCATGGGTTTTGAAGTAGAAGGCTGAGGTGTCTGGGAACTATGTCCTGGTTCCCTTGAATAACCCTGGCCTGGATGGGCACAGGGCCTGCGAAAAGAGCCTTTACCCCTTCTTCAGGGTTTAGGGTTCAAAAAGCATGCAGGGATCTGGAAATCATTTTTGAGGACTGTAAATGCCTTATTGCATTTTCTGCATCGTGGCCAAACAATTGTTGAAGCATTCATTACAGACTGTTGCACATCTGAGGCAAAACCAGTCATCCTTATCCAAGAGTGGTGGCGAAGGCAAATGCCAGAGGCAGCAGCCCTGGCAGTGGCATTGGAGGTTTCGTAGCCAGACCTCAATAGGTGATTAGCAGCCTCCTGGTTATCAGCAATAGTCTGCTGTGCCAGAATTTTGTCCTGGCCCTCAGGCAATTTCTCAGCAAGAGAGGCCATAGTCTTTCAAAGGCTTTTGATATATCATCATGTATGCTTGATAGTTTGCAATCCTTACGCACAGGGAAGCAGAAGCAAATGTTCTCTTCCCCATCACATACAGCTTCCTCAGCTCCTTATCAGGCGGAAGAGAAGTCATGTATTTGGGAGCCTTGGATCTGTCATGAGCAGCCATAAACGCCACAAGGTTCACAAGCTGCTGCGCCAACCCAGCAGGTGCACAGGCCTTCTCGCAGCCCTTGGGACATCTTTAGGATTCTGCTCCGAAGGCTGTCCGGGGTAAGGTGATATTTCTGATCTTCGAGAGATTCTGGCCACATTGACATGCAGAGACTGCACCCAGCCACATTGTGCTGCCTGCCTAGGCAGTACCGGCACGTGTCATGCGGGTTGGTGACGGACATTATCTACCAGCACCGAACACAAAACTTGAACCCCTGCTTCCATTGATCCATCGTTGTATCACATAGAGAGAAGTCCAGGGATTCAAGGAAAGAGTTTGTTAAAGTTGAAAAAACTTTGAAAGTAAGTTCGCCTATGGTGCACTAATCCTACGAGAGAGCCACAAAGGAGGTGACCTGTCCTTTCAGTGGAAAGAAAGATCAGACATCACGGGGTGGAGTCGATGGATATGTAGGAGGAGCTTAGCTTTAAGACATCAGATGAATCAGCAATTCCAGTGGAACCACCAGAGTGTAGATACTGAACTTTATCCACGCCCCTAGAATAGGACAGGGCTTTGCAGTGGGGGCTAGATACTTTCAGCCTTTCTTGGAACTCCTGGCAATTGAGCTGGCCTGTGCCATGCAACCAAAGTGGCATTCTCAAGGGCAGGATGCACAGAAGGAATAATGACTATGAGGAGGCAGAAACCTCCAAAAAAGTCCAGTTATGTAAGAACCTACCATAACAGTAGATCTTCGAGACAGACTCTTGCAGTAGACAATAACCTTAAGGACTGAGCCGCCAGGAGCTAGGACCACACGGAAAACTTAGCTAGCAGTGTCTGGCGGGGGACCACCCACCCATCACATGACTGACAATCAGCCCAGTTCTCTCACCAGGGACCTGTGAAAAGGTCTGGCAGGAAAAGTAGTGGGCTCCTGGAGTCTTGAGTAAGGCTAAGAAAGAAAGAGAAGCAGCAAGGGGAAGGAGGGAGGGAAAACCCTTGCCTACTGCAAGAGCCTCTCTTGAAGATCTACTGTTACGGTGAGTCCTTATGTAACTGTACTATCTTACTTCGAGAAGGCTCTTGCAGTAGACAATAACCATAAGGACTGAGTCCCAAGCAGTGTAAGTCAAACAGGGACTGAAAACGGGAGGCAGGAAAAGGTTTGCTGTAGGCAGGGAATTAAGATAGAAGGCCTTGAGGAACAGCTAGTCCAAAGCTAGCCCTGCGCCTAGAGGCAATGTCCAGACTGTAATGCCTCACGACGGTGTGGGAAGAGCTCCAAATTGCTGCCGCGCAAATGTCTGTGGCAGAAACATTTCTGAAACAAGTAGATGTAGCCAAGCCTCGGGTTGAATGCCCTTTATCGTCCCCTGGAAGGGGTTTGTTGTACTTCTTATAGCAAAACAGAACGCAGTTTGCTAACCATTTAGATAAACTCAGTTTTGAAACTGCTGCGCCCTCCCTTTTGGAAACAAAAAGCACATCCAGTTTATGGACTAATTTGGTCTGATTCACGTAGTAATGCAAAATTCTGTGTGCACATTCAGAGTGTGCAGAATTGCCTCCCCCCTGCTTAGAGTGCTCAGGATAATACACTGGCAAGTGTATAGTCTGATTCAAAGTAAAATCAGAAACAACCTTTGGTAGGAACTTAGGATTTATATGCAGAGCCGCCCGGTCTCTGTGGAAAATCAAATAAGGCTCCTTACACATGAGAGCCTGAAGCTGGGAAATCCTTTGAGCAGAAGTAATAGCAACTAAAAACAGCACTTTCCAAGACAAATAGCGCAGGTCGCAGCTTGCGGACGGTTCAAAAGAACACAGAGTGAGCTTCTCAAGGATAACATTTAGATCCCATGGTGTAAGAAGGTTCCTGACCGGGGTTTCATATGGAGTATTTCCTTCCGAGAAGTACGGGAGACCTCCAACTGAGCCAAAGTTTTGCCTTCCACCACAGTGTGGTAGGCTGATAGGTGGATCTTCAAAGAAGAACAGCCAAGTCCCAGGTTGAAGAGATGGAGCAGATACTCTTAAGACCTGAGGAAGAAGGCATGGAAAAAGGGTCTCATCCCTTGAAGGCCACTTTCTGGCCTCTGCAAGGACTTCAGCAACTCTGGGAGAGACCCCAAAGTGAGAGGCAACTATGTTTGCTGGTGCCACGCATGAATGTGAAGGGACTTGAGGTCCGGATGAACCAGCCTGCCCTGATCCCGAGTCAGAAGGTCGTGGCAGAGGGGAAGAGGAAACGGAGGCTCCACTGCTAACTTCTGGAGTGGAGGGAACCATATTTAGCGAGGCCAGTATGGAGTGATAAGGATCATCTGAGCTCCCTTCACTTGCAGCTTGAGAAGAACCCTCTGCAAGAGCAGGAAGGGAGGGAAGGCATACAGGAACCTCCCTGTCCAGCAAAGAGACAGCTCGTCTTGCCAAAAGACACCAGGCCCAGGAACGAGCGAGCAAAAACTGGGTAGTTTTGTGTTGTATGAGGAGGTGAACAGCTCGAGATCTGGATGACCCCAAAGGTCAAAGATGTCCTTAGTCACGGACTGATGCAGTTCCCACTTGTGAGCCCATGCCTGAGTGTGGCTGAGACTGTACGCTAGGACGTTCTGGACGCCCGAGACGTGCACTGCAGTTAGCTGTAGCTGGTGATTTGTGATATCTGACCAGTTGCAATAAATAAATGATGAAATAAATAAATAATAAATTAATTGAAACAGTGAGGTAAGAGGAGCAACCAGGTAACATGGCACAATTTCAACTTATTCGGGATTAATGACATCTGACCCCGCACACTTGGTTATATCAATATTCAACAGAACGTGAGCAGGACCTGGCTCAGTTGTACTAAAGAGGAGGAGGCACAGTTAGGTGACTTTGCAGACACTTTTTTTGATTTGTGATCTCGAGTTACTTCTCTTGGCTTCTTCCAGTAAGTCCCACTCTAATCAGGATGTTTGCCAAATGCAGTCACTTGATCGTTTAATTAACTATGTACAAGTATAAGCCTTTTCTGAAGGTTTTGCACTCACATGTGGTGACGAATGTATAATCTATCTACAACCGGTTTTGTATCGAATCAATGCTATCTGTTCAAAAATTAAATACATTTTTTTTTTGCACCCACCAATTTGACACATGCACATCCATTTATATAACAGGTTGGAAATATCCTGCATTCTGACTGGCTGAGAACTATAATATAATGTGTTACTATAGCACAGCCTTGCAGCTCATCTCGAGGCAAATCTTTCAATAAATATATTGATTTTTTTCATCTTTAAAAATTATTTTATAAGGGCAATAACAAGGGTATAGACAGGCATACTCACTGCACACATTTGTGTACAGTTTTGTTGGGTGCCTGTCACAAACCATAAGCCATTCTGTTAATATTATCATTCTAATCTGTAGTATTTGGGTTAGTGTAGGCCACTGAGGAGTGTCCAATACATGTATAACCTCTTTAGAGGGTAGAGGAGTCATCTGACAACAATCTGACTTGTTTGGAAGGGGGTGCCATTTTTAATTGGAGGGGGGTGTAACTGTTGGAGATTGTGTAAAAAATGGAAATTTCTGGCTACACTCCTGGGCAATAACACCCTCCAAGGTGCCTGGTTCTGCAGAAATATATGGATTTCTTGGGTGTCTGAAGCCACTCACCTTTGCCTCATACCTCTCAACACATACATGCCATCCATAAGTTAGCACAGCCAGACACCTTGCTGGACATTACTGCTTACATATATTTCCTTTTACAGCCAGAACTTTCCTTGTCTCTGCAAAGCTGCTGTATTTTGCCCTGTCCATTAAAAGCCTCAATCCTAATTCTCTTTCAAACTATCATTTTAGTAGGCCTCCCGTTGGCTCCAATGGAAACGAGGAGCGTGGAGTAGGTGGCCAGGCAGAGAGACAGTGTTACTGACAGCAGGGTTCCCCCACCCAGGGAAGCGGATGGTTATGCACACAGCAGCAACCCCTGTGGTGGGCAAGGGAGCTTCCAGCCGAACAAGGAGATGTTGCGGTGTCCTGGCC
Source organism: Neoceratodus forsteri (assembly GCA_016271365.2). Taxonomy (NCBI): domain Eukaryota; kingdom Metazoa; phylum Chordata; order Ceratodontiformes; family Ceratodontidae; genus Neoceratodus; species Neoceratodus forsteri. Next base: position 952,894,363 of record CM028136.1, read on the forward strand.
ACTGGAAGGAAAGTAACACCATTATGTGGTTGGAGGGAGAAGGGGAATAAAAAGGGGGGGTTGATGACGTTCAAGGGTCCTGCACCGTGAGGATCTCAACTGGGAGGACAGGGGAGGCATGGCGGACAAAGCTGGGAGGCTGCTCAGGCCGCTAGCTCCACCCTGAGGACTGGGAAGACCACCAATGGCTATAAAGAAAAAAACTTTCAACAGTATAAAAAATAAATATTGCTTACCTTTGAAGAAGCTGTGGCGTAGGTAACCCCCTCTCAGGTGCCTCCTATCGGGGGGGGAAAAAAAAGGATTAATAAAATTCTTTGATGGGGTAACTATTCAAATGTATAGTAATACAGACAGGTTACTCCTAGCGCCTTAACAGGGCTCAAGGCACTGTATAACAATAAAGATACACAAACATCAGAATAAATGTCACCATATAAAACAGCATTCAATTAATAAAAATAACACAATTCAATGATTTATATGTTTATATGTTTATCGGGTGCCGACCAGTCCCAAGTCCTTTACGGCTATATGAGTGTTATCTCTTGTGTAGCTCCATGCAAAGTACTAAGAAGTATTAAGATTTAATATTTAAATTATAATAAAATTAGTATACTGTGATTTTATGTATTGTTCTTGTTTTCGTTATGTATTTTTTGTGTATTAGGATATAAAGCGCTTTGATTATTTGGAAAAGCACTAGATAAATAAAACCTTGATTGAAAGTGGAAAAACGCCACAATTTGTGTAGCACAAGTCGGAAATTTGTGCCACCACATTGCATTCCAGGTAAGACCTTACCAGATATCTGTAAAGGGGCAGTATCACTTCACTTCTGCTATCAAAACTCCTCCCAATGCACCCCAGGATCCTTGATGCCTTCAGCCTGACCCTCCCATCCAGTACTCCTTGCACGGGTTCTTTTCCATAAATGCATCACCTTACACTTCTTGACACTGAATATCAACTGCCAGATCTATGACCTCCTTTCTAGCTTCTCTTAGGCCTTCTGAATTTCCCTCCACCCTTCCTTGTCATTTACCCTGCTGCATAATTATGTGTCATCCTTATAGATTAAGGGAGTACTGCTCGCCAATCAGAGCATGCCTTTCATCTGCATGTGAGACATTCTTATTCTGTGAAGAGTGTCTCAAGGGCAGATGCCCTGGAAACAGGCACGTTCTGGGCATAGCTTTCTTTTGTTGAAAATTTTAATATATTACTGGTCAATTTCAATCAATAATATATTAATACTGCCACCTAGACCACTCTTACGGTTAAGAGTGATCTCACATCCTCAGAGTATCAGGACTGCTCCCCTTTGGTTTGCAGTACTCATACCCTAAGAATGCACCAGACCACTCTTACAACTGTTAGAGTGGTCTTGGTGACAGTGTTATGTAGCAAAGAGACACATCTTGCCCTCTATCCCCTCCCCTATGTCACTAATTAACATATTAAATAAGGCAGGTCCCAGGACCAACCCCTGCAGCACCCTGCTCATGACCCTCCCCCAAAAGATTTGGCCCTGTTAATTACCATTCTCTATTGCCTCACTCTAGCCAGTTCTCCACTCACTGACTAATTCTGTATCTACTCCTACATCCTCTGGCATTTTTTTTTTTTTTTTTTTACTTAGTATGTTTTATTACATAAACACACAACAAAAATGTTACAACCAGCCAAACAGGCAACATTTTACAATTACATATGCCTGTCTGAGTCAACTTTCCGGCCAGTCAAGGTTATGGCAATACCGATACAGTACACCCAGCTGTTAAACATATTACTTTAAAGGGGCACTCTCAGCTACCCAGATGCAAAAATGTGGACCTACAGAATTAGCAAAAATGCAAAGCAGTTAAAAAAAAAAAAAAATTAAGAACTTGTATGTCTGTAGTATTCATTTTTATCTGGTAGATCCTGCAACCCACCTGTGGCCATTATCGGCAACTACTGCTTCGATTCTCTCGTAGCCAGCCTTCTGATGACATGCAGAATGGGCTAATCCGTGCTTACAGGCCAATACAGACACCCAATAGGGCTCTCTCTAATATTAAGTGGACATTTTTATGGCTGCAGTGGGTGAGTCCTATAGCCATCTTGCCAGCATTGCAGCTGTAAAAAAAAAACAAGAAAAAAAACAAAAACAAGAAACTGAAGCAGTTTTGGAGTTGCAGTACTCTCTTACCGCAACTCCAAAACACTCCGCTCACCCCCCCCCCGTGTGGTTCAGTGCACATGCGAGTTGTGGCGTACATGCACTGAGCTCACAGCATAACAGTCTGCCGTGCCTAAGATGGTCACCGGAGCTCACCGCGACATGCGTGACTTCACCGCAACTTCGGAAGTGAAGTCGTGCATGCGCAACTACTCACAGATGCACACTGAGCTCTGGTGGCCATCTTGGACATGGTGGACTGTCCTGTGTTCCGCCGTGAGCTCTGCAAGATCGGCCACAGCCATATCGGCTCTAGCCAGTGTTTGTTTAGAGGGGCACTTCATTAAGGCTTTCAGACTTACTCCAGCCTGACTACGTAGCTCGGCCTCTATTACCCAGTTACAACAGGTTTTAGCTTCCTGCATACAGACTTGCACAAAACTTTGTGAATTATTTAAATGTGTTTACTGATGTCCATTGGCTTTGAGCTCCAGGTGAAACATCTGGGACCAAGTTATGCAACTTTTTTTTTGCCTGATCCGCTGATTTGAACTCATGAGACCCAGTATCAGCTGTGATCACCAGTTGGGCAGCGTATAGCATCCGGAGCTCATTTTCGCTGGATGACTAGCTTTTTTTTTATGTCCCAGTATTTCACCTGGGGGTTCCTGACTATGGGGTCACATCCCCGAAGAAAACAAATGGAGCCTCTGCATGATAAAGCTTGATTTTCTTGCGCCTTTTGCTGCACCAAGACTATCTTGAAAATTCAGGCACTTTGAGAATTATTGCTCTAGGTTTGTTTCCTGGGTGTAGTTTGGGTCAGTGGAAATGATGGGCTCCATCAATCACAAAGATGTCATCATGGAGTGGGACAATACATACATACTGACAAAGCCCCTGAATGAAAGGAAACATACCAGTGCCATCAGCCCCTTCTGGTTTTCCCCACCAGAACTGACTGCTTATCCGACTTCAGTCCTCCTGGTCGTGTATTCAATCCTTGAGTTTGGCCAACTTTTTGCAGCTGTCTTGGAGCTTGGTTTCCTCTTGTGCCTGTTTGTCTTCAACAGGGCTGACTCAAACCCCTGCATCCCACAACTGTGTATGGAATGTCTCCAAGGTGGGTTTAAGGACCCGAGGTCAGCTGTGACTTCTAGCAGGGTCAACTTAATCGCAGCCGATTCAGTAAAAAACTGTTCGAGCCTGTCTTCGACCTCCCATTTCAGGTGATGAGTCTGGGGGTAGTTGCCTCTTAGGCGGGAGTGGGTGGGGGAGAATGACTACAGCGGTCTCTTACTGTCTTATTTATATTTTATGACACCAATCACTTAGCACTATTGATCGGTACACTAAGAGTTCAGTTTAATACAAAAGTTTATTTTTCAAAAAAAGTTGTGTTATCTGTCAAAGATGCTGGAGCTGATCAGAAGACCTCTGCTCACACTGTCACCAACATGCGACTCCAATCGTCCAACTTTTTCAGCACCGTCCTGTGTGGCACCGAATCAAAGTCTTTGCTGAAGTCAAAGTAGAGCAAATCTACTGCCGGCCCTTTAACTACTGCCCTTGTGATCCAGTCGAAAAACGGTATCAGGTTGGTGTGGTACAACCTCTCCAACACAAACCCATGCTGCTTGTCGTCCTGCAGCTGTCACCTAAGTAGGCCACTAGGCTCCCCTTAACTATGGTCTCTGTTAGCTTACCTACAATATAAGCAAGACTGATCGGTCTATAGCTGCTCGGGTCTTCCCTGTCCCCCCGACATACACGCACACTGTGGAGCAGGATCACATCCACGTACCTCCAATCCTCTGGCATTACCCCCCAACTCTAGTGAGTCATTAAACACTGAGTCAAGGGTTCAGCTAGTTCTGAAGCCAGCTCCTAGAGTACCCTCGAGTGCAGGACATCCAGACTTGGCGCTTTATCCACTTTTTTTTGTTTGTTGTTTAACCAGGACTAGCACACTAAGCTGAAAGCTTTTTTACAGGTGCGACCTGGGAGCACAGGAAAGTTAAGTGACTTGCTCAGGGTCACATAGTATGCAAGTGGAAGCTGTGAGATTCAAACCCAGGTCTGGTCTGCTGGATGTCACCAGATTTGCAGCTCAGAGCCTTAAACCACTGCGCTATACTGCCTCCCTAAACTCCCTAGACTCTGAAGGTCTCCAGCCCTTTTTTCACTCATTCAGCCATAATTACTACCCTCTCCTTTTTCTGCACCCTCTGTGTGACTGCCTTGATCCCACTCTCCGGTACAAACACAGAAACTGACGGCAGACAAGAGCCATTGGGCACACAAGGTCCACTCATTTTTATCTTCATTTCTGCTGCAGACCATACTTGATCTATGGTGCTATCACTCCTTCCCCCTTCCTTATCCCAGGCATGAGGCATGCGGGTCCAGGGATTTATATAACTCTAAAAATTTGATTAGCGTTTTGCTCATGAAAGTGCTAAATCTTTGTGAAAATGCATAGCTCTTGCCTCACTGTGTTTAACAAACACAGGACTTCTAGAAAACCTATATAAATACTTTCTGTACAGTTAGTATAGTCCCAAGAAAAAAAAACTGCTAATCAATTATTTAAAACCCTGGGATTGGTCCAAGACATCTTTTGCCTGCATGGGCAGTGGCGGAAACCGGGCGAGGACTTGTCCTCCATCATGGTCAAGATCGCGAACTGATTAGAAGAAACTCATATGAGTTTTAGTTTTGGCAAATCCAGAGATTTATGTGCCGGGACCTACAGTAACGCATGAGCGATAAGGAGGGAACCTGAATTTTCCAGCGGAAAGGAAGATCTGGCATCAAGGGGCGAAGCCGAGGGATATACCACCCAGGTAGGTGGGAGAAGCCAGGTTAAAGACCTTCTGGCAAGATTCTTAAAGGGAAAGGACATGCCAACAAGTGTGGACAGAACAACATATCCACGATTCTAGAAGAAATGGTTTGAATATGCAGGCCCTTTTTTTTTTTTTTTTGAAGTGGGAGGGCTGTATCCTGACTTAAAGAAATGCACTCTGGCAGTGACCCATTTCTTTGCTGCCATTCCTGTCAGACTTGGGAGAGGATTTTAATTTTGCAGCTCACCATTTGCCTGTGGTTTACCTTCTAATAAATGTTTGTCTTCTTGGATCAAGGAGCCCGGTTACTGCCTCATGGGCTAACTGACTTCTGAAGCCTTACTTCTACAGTGCACATTCATTAGCATTAATTAGATAAATATAGTATAAGGGGTCACTGGTTTAACCAAAGGGTAGTGTCCCCATGGAACAAAATTCCATCTGAAGTAATCAATAGCACTTCCATTACCTCCTTTAAGAATAAACTGGACAAATTCTTTACAAGCACAAGGACATAGGAGTACCCAAAAAGACTTCTTGGTGCACGCTATATATAGAATGAAGTATGGGTCGGGGTGTGTAATGAGATTTTACACACACCCGAGTTTTGGGATGCTATATAAACCCAGAGGGCGAAGCCCAAGGGGTTTGTGAAAAGCATCCCACAACAAGGGTGTGTGTAAAATCGAGTTTGACACCCCAACCCATTTTTTTATTTTATATAATTGCTGGGTTTCTCCCTTTTTTAGCCTCAGCAATTATATAAAATAAACAGCTCCCAGTGTATCCTACGGTCTGTTTCCTTTTAGTCCAGTGTCAAGATTTTCATATTTTAAAACTGTTTTCCCTTTCTGCAGGTCTTTGTCTGTTTCCAGGGTATATTGGGAGAGGACTTACTGAGTTCTTGTGGCGGTTCTGTTTCAGACATGCAGGCGATAAAAGCGGTCTCGACTGGTGGCGCTGCTTTCTTGTGAGGATATGCTGCAAAGGGAAATCGTGCGCGTGTTTGCCATTATAAACACTCCTTTATAAGGGCAAATTATGCCACTGTTTCCCTATGGGAAAACGGGAGACCCATTTATTATTGTATCTTACCTGACTTATGAAACGTACGAAATTGTACTCCGCGATTAAGTTATATAGCTTATAAATCTTGACATCTGCTGAAACTGAACTGTACAGCAGCTGCCACCTTGAAGCCCTTCCAAAAATTACTTATTTAATCTCATCAGTCTATCCCAGCTGGCAAAACTGAGATGACTACACAGTCTTTTCCAGATCCTTTCCTAATCTGGAAGTAGATGTGGCCAGACCAAAAAAAAAAGGCATCAGACTCTCAGCAAGGTCAAACTATTATACAGCTGGGTGGACAAAAGCACAGAGAATGGACTCGCTCGAGATCACATGCAGAGAATGTGGCTGCTGTAGGATACCAACCTGAATTGCCTAGTTCAAAGTTATTTACTCCAAACATCAGGTCACTCTGCCTTCTCCTTTTTGGGGGATGACAGACATGGGGTCTGTTTCTCTAAAGGCACAGAGTCCCACAACAAACAAAATGGTTTGCTTGCATTAGGAAAAACAGGGGTGTGACCGAAATTTGCCTTTTTGCACAGGCCATACACATCACATGCAACTGACCAACAGCATTATGGGGTTCAGTGTTCAGGGAAAAGGGGGGGGGAGGGAAGGAGTATAGACCCACAGCAGACAATCACGCTGCACACACCAACAATCACTGAACCACCAAGGAAGGAGTCAACAAGCCAGAAGGTAAGGACAAAAAAATAAGTTTGATGAAATTTGGTATGTGGGGCAGATGAAGTGGAATAGGTCGGAATTGGCCCTATAAGACCAAAGCGAGCCTGTACTAGCCCATAGCTAAGTCCTCAAGTTCTCAGTTGCAATTAATGGGGCCAGCAGGGTTGGGACAGATAAGGTTTTGAGGAAGCACAGCTGAATTGCCCCATTTACATGCTTGGGCAGGGGACAGGGAGCTCCTTCTTAGTCCCATCTGCAAACAGGGCAGGGTACTGCCCATGTGTCCACTAGTGCACCAGATCTGGGATGCCAGATTACACTCTCCTATGATTTTTATATTTTCTGATGGCTTACAATGTCGCACTCTTTTGCTGTGCGATCAGTGGTGTCTCACAAATGCTAATACCAATGCTAAGGCCGCTCCTACAGTTGTAAAAGTGGTCTCACACGCATTCTTAGGGTAAGAGAACAGCAAACTGAAGGTGAGGGGTTTTGATACTCTAAGGATGTAAGCAAGACCATGCATATTGATCGAGCTTGATCAACAATACATTAAAATTTAAAAATACCTGCCCCAAACGTCACAGTTTCCAGGGCAGGTGCACGTGCAATGCTCTTCACAAATTTTGTTTTATCATCACCAACTTGTACTCACCAGTGCACTGTGTATTCTCGCCTTGGTTGACTTTCTCCCTCTTTACGTATTCAGTATTTTTTCTGGTTGTTTGGCAATTTAAATTTGTTTTTTCTGCTTCTGGGCCTCTTTCAGATTTAATAAGGCATAGGTCAATGCCTCCTAGCTTGAGATCAGCTAAAGGGGTTGTCTTAGTTGAAAGGTTATATAAATGTAAGGCAGGTGCTTGTGCTTTTTTCTATTGCTGCTCCTCAAATTTGGAACAATCTTTCTCATAGCAATGTATCTGCTTCTTCCTTTTATATTTAAAAAACAGCGGTTTACAGATTTTATATAGCCATTGTAATTGTAATTTTTGTTAATGTATTCTGCTTTCACTGTTATCACTGCATATGTTTTTATATATTGTTAGTGTAATTTTTTTTTGCCCGGGCAGAGCCTGAAAAAGGACCCTTGGTCCAGTGTTCTTTTCCAGTTATCAAATTAAATAAATAACTAAAATAAATAAAATTGTATCTTACGCACAGAAAAAAGGAGCACTCAGATTTTCCTTGATCTAAAATACAGTGTAGAACAATTGAAGAAAATGCATATTTTTACACTAGTGCAGAATGCTGCAGAACTCACGAAAAACAGGATTTTAGGGTAACTGGAACAATTAAAATGTAGCATGGGAGTCAGACAAAACAAGGAAAAAGCACAAAAGCAGAACACTGTGAAGCGATTGCAAAACTCTCAAGTTGTTTAGAGCTACTACAGTACTGTTTAACATCATCCGTTCTGTTATGCAAGAAAATGACATAAAATAGCAGGTGTGAAAAATGTAACATTAAGCTATACGCTGGCCTGTTTTCTCCCCCAGACTTCCAGGACACTGGTCCTGCTTTCTTCCTCCTATCCAATCTGCCTCCTTCCCATACTCCGTGAAGGCTCTACTCCAAGCCCACACTGACTGGAGGAAGGGTCAGGGGGACACTCGCAAGTACTTTTTCACAGAAAGAGTTGCTGACAAGTGGTGTGCACTACCAGGGGACCTGGTCTGTGCCAAAACACTGATTGGGTTCAGACATGAGTGGGACAGGCATGAGGGTCTGATAATGACCGGGGCGGAGATGGTCGTTAGGGCCATCTGAAGAGTATTAAGTAGCACTGGGAAGACAGGATAGGCTGCGGACCTTTTTCTGCTGTAATGTTCTACGTTTCATGTTTGCTCCTCTATCTAACCCTGCCGTCGCTCCCATGCCTCTTCCTGCTCGTTTTCCACCCACTTCTTTGCTCACTTTACAAAATGTGTTTCTTGTACGGGATGCACTGTTCCCTTGGCACTGTGTTTTAATCCCCACTGCTCACCGTGCTTGTTGCTGAACTGCCTTGTATCCTTGTGCTTCCCTGTGCACCCCACTCTCCCAGGACACCACTGTAAACAAGCCATATTAGCTCAGCAGGCCTTCCCGGTGAAACTGTTTTGATAAGTGTACAAATACTGAAAAAAAAACAAAGCTGAAAAATTTAAAAATTGTGTGCAAATTGGTCTTAAGAAACTGTCAGACAACTGATGTGTGTTTATCTGTCTCCCCAAAACAAATGAGTTGAGTTACTGAGGTTCTCTGTCACTGACTCCACACAGATGACATGCAAACAAAACAAGGTAGCTTTCCCCATTCCAGGGCAACAACTAGGTGTATGTGCCCTACCAGGACTACAGGTTCATGAATTTTCTGAAATTAAAGGGGAACATCCATGTTGAAAAGCTCCACACCTTAGTGTGGCACTGCCCCCAATCTGCACTTTCTGGGCAGAAATTATATATTGTTTTACTCACTATGTTTCTGCTGTACTCTCTTTATTGGGTTGACCCTGCCACCATCCACCTGCACTGATGCTACAGGCATGCGGCCAACCAGGTGACATCTCAGAATCCCTGGTGTCTGACGTCAAAACCGTGATCAGCCCCTGGAGATTCAATTGCCCATTATTTATAGCTCCATTTTGCTGTCCACCGGTTCTGCTGCCCTCATGAGATTATGTACAAGTCGACCTAGTCTGGGGAGAAGAATGAAGAGACACGCCAGCCCTGGTGGCGTAGAGAGCCAAGGCGCTGGACGCCTTATGCGTCATACCGGTGACCCAGGTTAAGGAACAACCTTGTGGGTCATCAGGGAGCTGGCATGGGGGAGCGAGGGCAGGACTGAGCAGCTTAAGGCAGTTTCCTCTCCACCCCCAACCCATAGTTCCACCCCACTGGATGGAGGTCTGATGAGTAGCTGGGTGGGAGGGGCGGCAGCAAGTGCCAGGGTGGGGTGGAAGGGCTCAGCCGGTGCCCAGAGTGCACATGCGCCTCCATGCGCACGCACTGCCACGATTGCCAGGGTCCTAGGTCAGGGAGAAAATGGGCCAAAAATACCAAATATTGTATATAGGGAAAGAAAAAAAAAAAGAATGCAGAGACACAACACAGTGATCACTCCCTGACAAAGTGGTAGCGTGTCTGCTAAATGTTGAGGAGCCCAGACTGTGCTTTCCACATTGTCAACTGATAGACATTTCTAGTGACATTAAACTCTGCCGCAAGCAACACCCATGGAGTTTGTCATTTGTCTCTACACGTGCCCTGTGTTTCTGTGGACTCTTCTGCCTGTAGTTGTTCTCAGCTTTTACAGCTGCAGTCGGCTGATGCAATAGCATGCTTGCCTTCTTAGTGCTTCAGTGATTAGCTGGAGGGGAAACACTTGGGAGAGATTTCGTGGAGAAGTGTTTTACTTGAAAGTGACCAAGTGTTCTGCCCTCTGATAATAGGAGGGGCTACACTGATAGAGGTGCAATCCGCCAAAAGGCATGAAACCAAGATCTCGTCTGCCCTTCACTGGTGTTGTCCAACATGAAAGCTAAAGATTCCATGGCACTTTCTGTAAAGAGTGAAGCTTAATCTGGTTATCTTTTGCAACATTCCCAATCTAGCAGATCTAAGACTGCAGGTGAATGTTATGCCCAACGTAACAGCAGCTGCGATGTTTATATGTATATAGTTACTGCATTATCAGTCTTCCCCCGCTTCGAATGCAAACTGCTTTTGAGATACAGTGTGTATAAAACCACTACGACACAAGATCAAATTCTGTGTTTATTACATTTGTGTCACTTACCTGGTTTCACTGCATCTTTGATGTTAATCTGTAAACAAGTTTGTTCTTAACAGTCAGCTATTTTGAAACCATACTGGTACTCACCCCCTGAACCCAGGGATGCTGCAGCACCTGGGCGGCACTGATCCGCTTATTCACATCCCGGACTAGCAGCTTTGCGATCAGATCTTTGGCCCCTTCAGAGATACAAGACCAGTCCTTCTCGGGGAATTCATATTTCCCTTCCTGGATGCTCTCAAACAACTTGTGCTGTGAACGAGAAAGCCCATTTCAAAGACTAGTGAACATATACTCTGAAGGATGAATTCTGGCCTTTCCCTATAAACAGAGGGACATCAATGAGGTGGCAGACTCTGCATGGATGAGGTCTTTGTGACTCTTTCCCAATTTTCCCAATTGTTTAACCAGGTGAGACACACTAAGCTGAAAGCTTGTTTACAGGTGCAACCTGGGAACACAGGGAAGTTAAGTGACTTGCTCATGGTCACACAGTATGCAAGTGGGGCTGTGGGATTCAAACCCAGGTCTCCAGATTTACAGCTCAGAGTCTTCAACCACCGCTCTATACTGCCTCCCTTTCACATCACTGAATTGGCCCGCATGTTTACTTGAGGATCCCAAGGGTCAGATGGCACACACAAGCTAGTTGCAACATTCATAGAAGAAGTAAAGGTTGAAATGCATCTAGCTAACCAATTACACAACAAAGGTATTGCATACCCATTTCTTAGTCAAGTACTCCTAAACATAAGTCTTTATTTTCTTTACAGTACCTGGTAAATTATTCTCATTCCCTGAAGCACAATATGCAACTGCCTGTTCTACGCATTTCTTTTTTTTAATCTGGGTACCTGACAAATATGAGCCGCACTGAAGTGTAATGAATAGAACTGATGGGCGTCTTTTAGTTCTGATGATAAATATACTGGTGCGTCCAAGCTATCAAGCAAGCCATTTACATGCAATTATGTAACACATCTCCTGTAATGTAAGTACCTTTAGTGAATAAAAAAAAAAAAAAAGATGCTGCCTGCGGCTCACTATTCATCAGAAATTAAAACACAAATACTCAGTTCAGGAGTAAAACACAACTGCAACTCGGAGGTCATGACTTCCCTAGATGAAAGGCACAACTGAATATTTATTTATAGCATTTTGGTAACCGGGTAAACCCACTGAGACCAAAGGTCCCATTTTCAGGGGCGACCCGGAATAACTTACATACAGCATATACAATACATCAGTTTACAACAATCAAGAACAGAGGAACACATCAGAGATGGATACATAGTTATGGCATAATCACAACAGCAATTAGTCACAAGGGAAGCCCTTTGCTACACAGAGCGGGAGGAAGCGAACAAATGCTGAAGTAGGTAGACATATTGCAGACAAGAGCCATAATACATAAAATAGTCTGGGTCACCATATCCATAGGTTCTAGCAGTACTCGATAACCACGTAAGTTCAGTTTGAAAAAGAACCAGTATGCAGAATCATACTTCCAGGGCAAATGTAGTGGCTTAATGGTAGCGTCTGCAGTGGCAGCGTTCCAACATGTACACCTTTAGACCAGTCTTGAACCCTAAAAGGGTTGAGCTATTGGTCAGATTCTCAGGGAGCAAGCACCAGTAGTAGGGTGCAGAGTATCTGAATTATCTTTTACCTGCAGTGGTGCATACCCAAGGAATCTCAAGTAGGTCGCTACCTGAGGAGCGAAGGTTCGTCTAGAAATCTTAGGGTTAAGCAGGCCTACCAGGTTGGGTGGGGTGTAGACACTGGAGAATTTATAGGTGAGACAGAGTAGGGGATAGGAGAACCTGAGTTCAAGGGAGGGCCAAGTCAAATCAGCAAGGACCTCACAGTGGTGCCTCCGTGGGGGAGAGCGAGTGGAGAATCAAGTTATCTTGTTATATAGTAGTTAATTTGCAGATTTCACTTTCCCTAAGGAAGTGCAGAAGCGGGGTGCCATAAAGAAAGGTGGGGAGTAGGGTGCTCTTAGCAACAGCAATCCTAGAATCATCAGTCAAGGAGTTACTGAGCCTGTAGAGAAGGCCATGTTTAGTCTTGGTTACATGCTCTACGTGTGAGCTGAAGGACATTTCTTGGTCTAAATAGACACCAAGGTATTTAACCTTGTCGACGACTTCCATCTGTGACCCCGATGCAGTGTACAGCGGTAATAGGTGTTGCCTATTCTCGCCCAGATGTCTAGTACCAAGAAGGACAGCCTTGGTCTTTTTGTCATTCAGTACAAGCGAACTGGATGCAAACCAGTTTTCTAGGGAGTGCAGTCTAGCAGCTAAGCTTGCAGCAATGACACTAGGTTGGGGGATCACTACAGTGTACCACAGTGTCGTCCGCATACAGGGTTAGGTTTCCTGTGTTGCAGTTTCGACCAATGTCATTAATGAAGAGGCTGAACAGTAAGAGGCCTAAAATAGAGCCCTGGGGGATGCCATCTGTTACTGGACAACAGCCTGAGTGCACACCTCTCCACTTTATCTTCTGCATTCCGTTCATCAGATAGCTTGAGAACCAAGCGTGTGAGAGTAGGTTAAGGCCTAGGAGCTGCGGCTTGCTAAGAAGCAGCCCATGACTGACCAGGTCAAATGTCTTTGTCAAATCGATGAATATGGCCCCAGTGGGGGACCCATTACCCATAGCACTCAGGGTGTCAATTGTGAACTTAAAGCCATGTCAGTGCCACGGCACTTTTTAAAGCTACGCTGATTATCAGCCAGAAGGCAGTGGCGCTCTGGGTACTCCTGCAGCTGGCTGTAAACCAGCCTCTCCTGCACCTTAGCTAGAAGGCAGAGAATGGAAATTGGCCTGTAGTTCTCTATATTTCCACGTGGCCCCATCTTGTGGACAGGGACTACCACGGCCACCTTCCACTTACTAGGGACACACCCTTCCATGAATGATCTAATTAGCATAGTGACAAGTAGGGCAATTGCAGGGGCAGCAGCGCTAAGTAGTCATGGTTCAAGTTAGTCGAAGCCAGGGGATGAGTCAGGCTTTATCGGACACTACTGAACAAGAAAGCCAGCACTCAAATCCGCATGCTGCGACCTTAAATGTGTAAATGCAGGAGCCAAAAGTCCCCTTAGGGACAGACTGCACAAAACAAAACAAACGAAAAAATATCCAAGTGAATGATGTTTAACAAGGTGCTAGAAAAAACAAAGTACAGTTCCCCAAGCATACAAGCGTGTGTGGTGCGGCGCCTGTCAACATCCTCCCATCCACGAGTCATTCCAGCAGCACTGCCACCTGGGGTCACTTAAGCGGCAGTATGGCAGAGGAACTGGCTGCCCTCCTCCCTCCCCGGAGGATGGCATCCTCTGGGGCGCTCGATCCTCCTCCCCCCAGCTGGCCCCTGATTACTCGAGCTTGTTCCAGAACTTGGGTCCCTGGCGACGTGAGCAGCAGCGCTACCACTGCACCGACAGTCCAGCACTGTTTTTTTTGTTTACTGCCCATCATTTCATTAATAAGGTCACAGGTTGCTGCCTCACTCCTGCCTGCCAAACTCTGCTGTTTCTGAGGCAGACTAAGGTTGGTGGCTGAGTGGCAATGCAGGTGCGGCCTTGCTGGGCTTCATTAAGCCCCTCAGATGCGGTTTTCCTCCATTTTTTCCCCACCCGATTGCAGAGCGCTGTGCTCAGGTGCACCTGCCCGACGTGTCCCTGCAGTTCCCTCCTATACATGACTCACTACCTCTGCTCTGCCCCCAGGCCTGCACTTGGGGCAGCCTAGGCTGGGCTGACATACCTCCCCTCCCTCGGAGAGAGGACAGCAGTCCCACAGATGCTCGATCCTCTCCCTCCTCGATGACCCAAGTCTGTTCCCACACATGGGTCACCAGCGTGGGAAAAGGTAAGGTGTGAGGTGCCTCAGCCTTGTTCACCAGTGGTTCCAGCTGATCGTTGCTGATGTGCCAGTCTTACCATTTGTTCTAGTGGGGCCATCAGCTATCTGTGGACACGGATTAGAAACTGCATCCCTATATGCTATGAACGTTTTTAAAATCACCCATTAAAAGCACCTCACAGGCTGAAGAAAAGTATTCCCTTTACTTACTAATAACACCAATACCATCATCCTGACTATGGGGAAGGGGGGTATAACTAACTGCAAGCACAATTGTTAAGGACAAACACTCACAAATCGCTAGGTTGTTCTGAAAAACGCTTGGGATAACTGTGTAATGATTTTTAATATAAAACATACAGCCCACACCTTTAGGTCCGTGCCCACCACTTCTATAGATATTATATGCATCAAGACTGATTAACGAATAAGGGATCTCAACCATGTCTCTGTTAGGGCAATTAAATCAAAACTGGGATATTAGGCCCAAACCGTAAATCCATTCCACTTGGCTAGAAGACTCTGCACATTCAAATCAGCAAAGTTAACGGCATACCCAAGATAGGCTGCAAGGGGAAGGGATACCTTCAGCAGGGCCAGGATTTGAATGACTAGATCCTGAAGACAGCAGCAGTAAAAGAACTAAAACACTTTTAATTCAAAATGTGTTACCTAGGTAACTCCAAGAGCATCACATGCCCATTTTCATGGAGGACCAGGTTCTCCGAAACTGAGGGAACCCAGTATTTTGAACTCTCCTTTTACTAATGCGAGGTCTGTATAGATTCTCTGAAACCAGTGGGAAACATTTACAAAAGGTCTCCCATACAATCATTTTATCAGTTAGGGACGAATAAAAAAACAGAACCAGAAATATTGTTGACCCTATAAACCGGACTCATAAGAGCATCGAATCTTGAAGTCAATAGATGTAATGGGGACTGAAAAGGTATTGTTGTAAAACCCAGTGCACTTTGGAGCGTTTCCTTCAGAAATATCAGACCTATTTATAGAAAGCTCCCATCCTACTAGTATAAAACTAAGTAATTCATGTTGCTTCAGTAAGTAGGATACAAGATACCAGTAACATCTAGTCTGCAGGAATACAATGCTCTTTACCCAAAGTTATCTGGTGGGTTGGTACAGCAACTGCAGCTGGTGCAAAACACTGTAGCCTGGCTGATTGCTGGCACATCATAGCGGAGACTATCACTGCGGGGCTGCGGCATCCGCACTGCCTGACAATCTGGTGGCGCATCAACTTTAAGACATGCTTGCTGACTTAACAAGGCCCTACACATTCTGGTCCCTGGCTACCGGAAAAATCTCCTGTCCCTATACGCCACGTTGGGCCCCAACCCTCCACTGAGGTGGATCTCCTTTCTGTCCCACAGTCTAGGCTGAAATTATCTGGGGACAGGGCCTCTGGGGAGGCTGCTCTGCCACTCTGGAATTCCTAGCTACCCCATGTTCGTGGTGCCCCTTTAAAAAAGTTTTTAAATCCCATTTGTTCAAGCTAGTCTACAGTGACTTGATTGATTGATATTTATTTGAATGCTATTTAGTGTCTTAATTTGTTTTGTTTTACTGAAGTTTGTACGGCACAGAGTGGTAGAAGAGAGTGCTCCCAGTTCTCAAAGGTGATGCTGAGCTGTGCAAGTCAGGAACACCAAAAAATGAAACAGTGCACACATCCACCTTAAGACGAAATATATTTATTTGGTGCAAGCCAGAAACGCCGGTCAATAACCCTTATGTATCCAGTCTGTATGAGAAGCCTCCTACACAGACACAATATGTAGGGGTTATTGACCAACATTTTTAGCTTATACCAGTAAAGTGCAGTTTGTCATGAGCTGGGTGTGTGCGTTGTTTAATTTTTTTGTTTTTCCTTGTCTGTTAGGTGCCCTGGGCCCCAAGGATAGACTGTCAGAAAAATAAAATTGCCTGGTAGTGTCTTGCCATTTTCAAAAGCGATAAACACACTTTGAAAGGCAGTTCTGCATTTTTGAATGTGCCGTCATAAACATCCCAGCTATCACAACTAAACAGAGAATACTTTTTTTTTTTTTAAAGTTCTGTTCTCCTTTCCAAAGTTAGAACACATTTTGGTGGCTTGACCAATTGTATATAAATGTCACTTGACTGTCACCAACCAATCTCATATTTATTTATTTTTATTTTTATTTATTTAGCTTTTGTTGACTGGGTAAGTGCACTAGACAAATCCTGCCTATTTTCAGGCACGACCCGGGGGAGGGGGATACAGATGAATGCCAACTGACCTTGAACCAGATTAAGCTGTTGGTGGTATTTTTTAGTGAATGAGGGAAATTTGGCCAGGACACCTGGGAAATTCCCTCTTTCGATAAATGCCATGGGATCTTTAACATCCACCTGAACTACCACCAATCCAGGCAGATGGGACCTCGGTTTAACGTCTCATCGGAAAGACGGCACCTCAGAAGTGCAGCACTCCTCTCATGCTGCACTACAGTGTCAGTACTGGGATATTAACCCAAGTGCCAGATGTGGGAACTGAACCCACAGCCCTCTGATCTCCCGGCCTCAGAGGCGAGTGTGCTACTTACTGAGCCACTGACACTAAGTTCCTATGTTTCTTGCCATTCATAGTTCCTGTTTATTTTCATTTTATTTTTATTTCATTTTATTAAAGTTAGACCAATGAGTAGGAACTCATTTGAAATGGTGACCCACGTTTTCATAACAGACAACACTACACATAGTTCCACACATATACAAAGTAGTCATATGAAACAATAAAATATATACATTTGTTTCACACTGTCCTTGTATCAAGCTTTAGCAGCACAGCAGACTTTTACTAAACTTGATGTTTATCCAAAAACCACTGTTTTATGGCGTAAACAGGTGGGAATTTTGTTTTCAATACTCGGAGTTCAGCTGGTAAACTGTTCCAAAGTGAGGGGACTAAATGACTTAAAAAATAGCTCAATCTTTTCATTCTTGTATGAGGAACAGTAAGCTGATTTTCTGAGAGAAGCGTTAACTTTCTTAACCTGCAATTTTTCTGTCAAATAAGAGGGAACCTTAGCTGTGACACTTTTGTGTGCCAGAACATATTTATGTAATTGATGACTCTCAGACAGGGACATCCTTTCCGAATCTTTTATACATTAAGTAATGGTATACACATCCCTGGGGCACTGTAGAATCAGCCTGGCCAATCGATTATACAGAACATCCAATGTTTGTAGTTTATCATTTGAGTAGTCATATAGGACATCTTCATAGTCCAGTAGTGCAAAAATCTGAGATTCCACTATCGTTTTTATGGTGGCCAGTGAAAACAGCTAAGTCAAATACAGCAACATATCCCCCTCCCCAAAGTGAGTCCCCCTTGAGTTGGTATATATAAGAAGGGGGGCAAATGGCAAAGCTCTCCGGGGCAACAAAATTGCTGTATTTGACCGAGCTGTTTTGTATTAGCTGTTTTTGGTGGTTTCTATTTTACTTAGCTGTTTTCACATGGTACCCTTTTTATCACACTACTACCCAGACTATTTTTGTTTCTGTATAGTATCCCCACTCTTTTCCCAACTACCTTAATAAGACTGTCACATGCGTATTGCCTGAGCCAGCAGAGTCCATCCAGTAGCCCAGATATTTATAAGATGTTACTAACTCCAACCTCTGTCCACCTTCATCAACAATTTTCAAATTATAACTGTCCCTTAACTTGTGTTTAGTGCCAAAAACCATGCATTTTGTTTTACCTGTGTTTAATTTAAGCTTAGACCCTATGAAGAATCTGTGTAACTTCCTAAAGTTTGCCTGTAATCTAATTCAAACTTCTGTCAAAGTTGAAGCTGACGTATATTTTACAGAATCATCAGCGTACAAGTGATACGCTACACCAGATACACCATTACCAAAACCGTTATATATATATATATATATATATATATAACACTATGAATAAGAGAGATTATATTAAGACTATATACTAAGAATAACAGCGGGCCAAGTACTGAGCCTTGTGGTACCCCTCATACTATGCGCAATGATGTGGAAATTTCCTCATTCACCTTTGTAGTTTGCAAACAGACACTTAAATAAGACCTAAACCAATTTAATGCACCAGGAACCACCCATATTTATGATGTTACCTATCAGGACAACAGGTCATGATGTCACAAGCTGAAAACAACGTACCGCATCATCTGAAATATTTAAAAATCCAACAAATGGAGACAGTAAAGGAAAACACCGAATATAGGGCTAGCCAGTGGCATGGAGGGTTGAGGCAGTGATGTCTTACCTCCAGCTACGCCAGCTACCCGGGCTCTGGAACAGACTCGAGTTGACAGGGGTCAGCCAGGCGGGAGAGGACTGGCAGTTCGAATGCCACCAGGTGGAGGCCTGGTGATAGTGCAGCATAGACGGCACGAAGGGAGGGGGCTGCAGGAGCGCCATGCCTGTGTGCCTCTATGTACATGCACTGATGTCCTGCGGCAGGGGCAGAGCAGAAAACGAAGGGGGAAAAAGGTATCAGGGGCTTCATGAAGTCCTGCCTCCCCCCCCCCCAATCCCAGAGTCCACCCTGTCGGCTCCGCCACAAGGGGGAATCGTAGGAGAACCTCAGAACAACAAGTTTGCTGGTGGGGGTGGGGGGAGGGCGCAGGGCTGAAAAGCCACTCTACAACACAAGAAGTGTTAGAAAAACCTGCATAAAAAAAAAAATAGAAAAACACCAAAGATACAGCTAACTGTTGCAAATATCACTGTTTTTAGCATCTGAATGGAATACCTACTTGCCCTTTAAAAAGTGTTAATGCACATGGTCTACACAGACATACATACACACATATATAATAGAGATTGGTATACTGTAAATGACATTTTATTACAAGATACCACTAATCAAGGGTGTGTCAGCATGCTCAGTTGGAAGCACATCTGCCCCTGGACCAGAAGGTTGTGGATTCTAGTCCCACACCGTGGTTGGGCTCATACCCCAAATGCTGGCACTCCCACTGAAGTACTAGGGGTTGCTGCACTGCTGAGGTGCTGTCACTGAGATGAGACGTTACACTGACATCCCTTCAACCCACCTTTGATGCTGCCCTGGTGGTTGTCCAGATGGAAGTCAGAGAAACCACGTCATTTTGCGCAACAGACTGGCAATACTGCACAGTGTTCTAGCAAAGACTTCTTTTTCCATAAAACTGATTATGGCAATTGTCTATGGCTGTGTGTGGGTGTTGACGAGCACAGTAACTGCCATTACATGTTTACAGTCACTTTACTACCATTTTTTTGTTTTGTTTGTTTGCTGTCACTTTCTGACCTCCCCAACTGGCCCATATCCCTCCCTGACACCCCAAGCCCCATCCCCCAACTTCTGCCAGACTTACCGGCTCAGTTCCCCCCAATGTTTTACTCTCGCCCACCCACCCGGTGGCAGGGAGTCTCACTCAACCAGCCCTTCAAGGATCCGGAGGAGTCACACCAAGGTTGTCGGTGTAGGACCAGAGAGAGAGAGAGGTCGGGGAATCAAGCAGTAACTCTACTGCTGCGTTGATGGTCCGGCTCCACTACCAACATCTGTAATTTCTTGTAAAGCACTGTGGAATACAATGTGTTTGAAAAGCAACATATAAATGCAAATTTCTTCCTCTAGACTGCAGTTCTATTACTCTAAGTCACCCTCCTGTGCAATATGTATCATACTGTCTTTCTGCCTACTGACTTTTAAATGTCGAATTTGATTCTTCAAAGCTGCCTGCGCTTCCTGAGCCTCAGCGATGCCTTAGGCAGATCCGCAGAGCGTGCACTGACTGGAGTCGGAGCGTCTGAATTAGTGACACACTCAAACCTGGCTCACAGTAGAAGAGTCTGTATTTATTTTAAATGCAACTTATCTGAACTGGGTGAATGCTATTGTTTAAAGTTAACAACTTTATAAATCAACTCATTTTAAATTCAGGAAGGCCCTACTTTTTTTTTTTTTTTTTTTAATCAATCTGTCTTCGCTTCTTTAGATGGGGACAGCGGCGCTCCTTCAACAACAAAGCCCACATATTGGACAAATAACTGACAACCTGCACCAAATGGTGACCTGAACAGCAGGAAACTGCTTGCTCCATTTTCAAGGTCTGCATACTGCAGTATCAAAAAGAAAATTGTGGAACGAGAAAGAGAGAAAGAGACACACAGAAAAGAATCGCAATTTAGTTGACAAGGTCATATAAACTAGGTAAAAAATGCATGTTTCCTCTGGGGGTGGGGCCAATGAGGGAAAGCACAGAGGCTCAATGCTCATACGTTCAGAAAACAAACAGGAATAATGGGGAAAGTCATGAAAATACAGCAAGGAATTATTTTATTTAGTTTTTATTGACCAGGTAAGTACAATACACAACGATGTGCCTATTTTCAGGTACAACCCAGAGATTACATAATGGGCAGAACCCAGTAATGCACAATGCACTTTGGAACATACACTAGACACAATATGAATGAGTACAGAGCGTGTACGGCTCATGATGTTCAATTAAAACAAAAGTAACTAGCAGGAGTAAATTGGTACAACAATTAACATATAAAAATTAACAAATAACATTAAGTAAGTATATTTTAGGTAGTGCAAAAACAAACTGGTAAAGCGCAATATCACAAACACATGGTAGTCACATACAGGCACAAATGGGATATGGCCTTCAGATAATCCCACAAGAACTTTATGGACTGGGGGTGGGAGAAGGAGCTACATATTAGGGATGGGAGCGAGTTCCATGGTACAGACTTCCTGACAAGACAAGAGAACGGGATAACAAATTATGGGACGAAATCAGAATGGCACATCTATGTCCTGGTAGTAATTATGAGATGTTTTTTATTCACGATGTATGATGGAGATAGGGGTTCAACTAAAGGGAAAGCAGAGCCGGCACTCTGAAACGTAATGGGAGACTGCCAAAGGGAAGTTAGAGCCGGCACTCGGAAATGTAATGGGAGACTGCCAAAGGGAAGTTAAAGCAGGCACTCGGAAACGTAATGGGAGACTGCCAAGGGGAAGGCAGAGCGGGCACTCGGAAACGTAATGGGAGACTGCCAAAGGGAAGGCAGAGCAGGCACTTGGAAACGTAATGGGAGACTGCCAAAGGGAAGGCAGAGCATGCACTCAGAAACGTAATGGGAGACTGCCAAAGGGAAGGCAGAGCAGGCACTCAGAAACGTAATGGGAGACTGCTTAGAATGTTCAGAAGCAACCTGAAATAAGAGCAGCAGTGTGCATCAGCAGCTATCAAGGTGAACAAAAAGGAATGTTACTTAGTGCGGAGTCAGCCTGGATCGAAGGCAGTAAGAGACATTGCACAAATTCCTGCATGCCAAAAGAGCTGAACTGCCACGGAGTTGCACTGTTCCCTGCAGCATACCGCAGCACTTTCCAGAAATACTGGACGGGACTTCACTGCATTCTGGCCAACTCCGCTGTAGCTATAACACTTACTCGTCTGGAGCATCTCCTCCAGACAGCAACACTTTTTGGTCAGTGCCAGGGGCATGAGGACCTCATGGGAACCAATCCTTTTGCAACTGGCGAAATCAGTACATGGCACTGACGGATAGCTCCCAGCATGTGCTATTGGCATATAAAGAAGCACCAGTCCCAATCACCTTAGTACCTTTTTTTACCGAGAAGGAGAGAAAGACTGAATAACTAACTGCGAAAATGTTATTTTCTGAGTCAATCTCCTCGCTCTCGAGGTTCCCATGTCCCCAGAACCTCTTGATGGTATTACAGCCTTATAATGCACAGTCCCTTATCTATTATTCTGTTTATTACATGCCAGTTTACATGAGAAATGTGCCAAGTTTCATAATAAATCTGATTATTCTATCTTAAAGGTTATATCTTCATTTAAAAATGATCCATTCTTATTAAGACAAAATGAGTTTACTATATAGCATGGAAAGGCAGCATCCCCATCCCCCAAAAAGATACAACCAAGGACGGGTAAGAATACTGATTATAAACACTAATTGTATATATTCACAGTAACCTGGCTGTCAACACCACCCCAATCTCTTAAACTCAAACTTTCTGTTACTATCATAAACTTTTCAGTGTACTGTTAACTCACCTTTGATACTTGGTGAGTTAGGACATTTTGTTGTACACTACAAAGTTTATCATTTTAAGAGATTTCTGACAACTGTTGTACAGGACCATAGCCTTGATAAAGTTGCTACCAAGAGCAGCAAAATGCTGGTGTTGTGAATGTGGCCAGAGATTTGAAATTAACTTGATGAAGTGAAAAAGGAATTACTGAAAACTCAAAAGTCTGCCAGCATGTCTCATCAATTTTTGGAAACTCTTTAATTTCTTCCCATCTTTCCTCCACATCTCTGATTCCAGCCACCCCAAACATCCTACACACAGGACAAATTCCTGCATCTGGTTAACATCTGCACTCCTGAAATCCAGGACTTCAGTCTCTGACGAGGGTATGGTGCCGAGGGTCAGTTCAAACCGTACAGTGGTGCTCACCATTTCCGAGTTGGTGAGCACCATGTTGAGAATGGCGGCCTGCCTTGTGGGCTCCGTGATATAGTTAAGAGGACCTAACTTCTGGTGCTCCTAGCTGCTGGAATGTCCTAATTGATGTCTAGCAGGCTGAGATCACTCACTACCCCCACCACCCCCGAGGCCCCCTTTCTTTATAAAGAAAAAAAATAGGACAATTAAAACACAGACAAGAATATACTGTAGTTACTAAAGTGACTTTGCGACCCTAAGGTACCACTTTCAGTATAGGATACTGTAGGTCAGCATGACATACATTATGATGGCACACTGGAGAGTAATGAAGGCCACTGCTCGACTAATAAGGGCTTTGTTTGTCTATTGGTAGTCTTCATTAATCTCCAACTCACCATCATAATGTATTAAATACTAAAGAAAATTCAGCCCCATTCAACTCAGTGGGGTGCACTGCCTTGCTGCCCATCATAACATGCCCCAGTGTGACGGCGTGCACATGACTAGGGAAGTAAAAAGGGTCAGCTAGCTACCTTGCTGAGGGCCAAACTATGATCCCTTCCAGATAAATACAGGCTGGCAAGAAAATAATACAAGCAGCAGAGTCGGACTATCGCCAACATAACCTACCACATACGGAAATTCAAACACTAAAAGCAGATCACAAAAATCACTTTAAACTGACTTCTCGTTGTTAAACTGACTTCATACTTGCCCAAATTTATAAATAAATAAAAATGTGAACAACACGGTTTATGTTCCCTTTCAGCATAGTCAAGAATTTGTTTATTGACCGGGTAGGTGCGCCAGTCCACTGGACCTTTTTTAGACAT
This sequence comes from Neoceratodus forsteri, assembly GCA_016271365.2. Taxonomy (NCBI): domain Eukaryota; kingdom Metazoa; phylum Chordata; order Ceratodontiformes; family Ceratodontidae; genus Neoceratodus; species Neoceratodus forsteri. The sequence continues at coordinate 952,918,153 of CM028136.1, forward strand.
GACCCAGGTCACAAGGGCAGTACAGAAATGTAAAGCGGGTGGTGCAACATTTAGAGTACAAATATGCATTACACAATGGAACGATTCAGGCAAGGTTTACAGGAGAGGCAACAGGTAATAAATTTGGCAAGCAGCAAGAGATTATACATAAATATGACTGTGAATCATATGTACAAAATCATTTAACGATCTAGGCATGTAAAGGGTACAGAAACAGTCCGTCATTAAAACAGCTACAGACAGAGCTAGTTGACAATCGGTAGCACTGATAAATCGGGTGGTACTGATGCCCAGTCGACTTGGTTCACCTTTAGCCAACTGGCAGTCATGGATATAGTGAGGATTATCCAGACTCTGCGACCTACATACTGTAGTCTGGATCCAGGCCCTACTCGCCTCCTAGTGGGGTGTGCAGAGGTTATTGGCCTGATCCTTACTGGGATAGTGATGGTTTAATTGGAGAGAGGGATCTTTCCGGATCCCGTAAAGGAGGCAGTAGTTCGCCCCCATTTGAAAAAGCCCTTCCTTGATCCCGACTGCCCAGCAAACTACAGGCCTGTCTCAAACTTACCCTTTATAGGGAAAGTTATCGAGAAGGTGGTCACTCTGTAGCTGGAGGATCATTTAACCAGCCACAATATCTAGGACCCTTCCAGTCTGGCTTCAGAAAGGTAATAGCACTGAGACGTTCTTTGTTCGGTGCTGTTTATTTCCTTGTCATGTAGAGATCGACAGCCCGACCCATCATGGTTCTCTCTGATCTCTCAGCAGCATTTAACACCATGGATCATGGGGTGATGCTCGAATGCCTGTGTTTTTTCTGTGGATTGAGGGGGGCAGTCCACAGTTGGTTTTGATCATTCCTGGAGGGCAGATCTCAGAGAGTGGTGTCAGGGATTTATTCCTCGGCCCCTCACTGTCTGCCCTGTGGGGTTCCACAGGGTTTGGTGTTGTCTCCTATGTTATTCGCTGTGCATATGCTTTCACTGGGGGACATTATAAGATGGCATGGGCCGAGTTTTCATTGCTATGCGGATGACTCTCAGCTCTACATGTCTATATCCCTACCTCTTCCTAGTCTCCCTACTTCGGGTAGGAGCCTCATTACTCTCTGGTCGAGACAACCTCCCTGCGCCTCACTCTTCTATCCAGCATCCCCAGTGCCCCCACTCTTTTCCCTTCCCCTATCACATCCCTACCTACCTCTACCCTGTTTTGTACTTTAGGCCCTCCAAGCCTTTCTCCTCCCTTCCTCTGCTAACACCACCACTACTGCTTCGTATATTCTTCCAACTGTTTTATGTAACCCTGCCCCACAGCTGAATTATACTGTTGTGTATGTAGATGCCTTGCACCCTGTACATTGTCTGTATTACTCCATGCCTATACTAATTACTGTGTTACCTTATTTTATGTTTGTATCTATTGTTCTTTCCTTTTTTTACCTGATTGTACTTATCTGTGTTGCCTTGTATAATATTTGACTATGCTCCAACCAGATCCATCTTGCAAATGAGCTTTGCTCAACGATGACCACCTGGTTAAATATAGACTTGATTGATTGATTTTGTACTGGAATGGGAGTCTGACTCAATCACAGTGTTTAACAACTGCCTACTGGAGATTCAGTACTGGATGAGTACCAGTTGACTTCGGTTGAATTCAGGTAAGACAGAGGTATTGGTGGTGGACCCTGGGGTTAGGATGTTGGGGACACGGGCGGGGAAACCCTCAGGTTTATTTTGTTTGGGGGGGGGGACCCCGCTTATGGCCTCTAACCAGGTGCGTAACATAGGTGTTATATCTGATGAGGGCCTGACCCTGAGGGCGCAGGTGTTGGCTGTAGTCAAGTCTTCCTTTTTTCATCTAAGGAATATAACTCGGGTGAAGCACCTGGTTCCACCCGAAGATTTTCCTACCTTGGTCCACGCCTAAGTTACCAGTCATTTTGACTACTGCAATGCCCTCTATCTAGGGCTACCGGGGGTGGATATCCACCGCTTGCAGCTAGTGCAGAACGTGACAGCCAGGTTGTTAACTGGGGTCCCTAGATCCAGTCATATAACACCTGTGCTGCGGGATTTGCACCGGCTGCCTGTGCAGCAGCAGCGGATTACCTTCAAGGTTGCGTTGCTGACCTATAAGGCCCTACACAAGTTGGGACCCCACTACCTGAAAGAACTCCTGTCTTCTTACTGTCCCTCCAGCTCACTCCAATCCTCTGACAGAGGACTGCTAGAGATTCCCAGGGTAACCATGAAAACATCTGGAAGAAGATCTTTTGCCTTTATGGCACCTACCCTGCGGAGTTCTTTACCCCGTTAGATACAAGATAGCCTGACTGTAGAAAGTTTTAAAAACAATCCCTTAAAACCTTTTTGTTTCATCAAGCATTTCAAGATACCCGATATATGTTATGTATGTTTTTATAATGATTATGGATTTTAAATTATTGTGATGATTATTGTAAGGGTGCCTGCCCTGAGCTCAGGAAGGGCGCCTTATATAAATAAATTTTACATTACATTTTGCATTACATGTGCTTGGAAGAGGAACTGGGAGGGAATTCCAGAGCCAGTAATCGAAAAGATCTGTCGGTCCATTCTGGTTATGACGTGTGGCTCAGCGAGGAGCAGGATTATAGTAGATGCTGTGTCTTAGGGAATGAACTTATTTGATTACTGTCTGAATATTGTATAGTTATTCTGGGTTGGCAATCCTTGCGAAATGTTTAAATAAATAAGTACAATAGAGAGACTGGAAGTTCCTTGGGAAACCTGATCAGGCCCAACATAAAAATGATTGTAAAATGGGTTGCAAAACAATGTCAAAGTACTGCTCGAGTGCCCTGACTTCGTGGTTTGCTTCCAGTTTTTCCCTCTTTTCTTTTTTACAAACAGAAAATCCGATAATTGTAATTGTTAAGCTTAGCACAACCCCTTACTTGTATCAAGTTAAACAAGTGCCATCAATTCTCTGCCTTCAGAGACTACAAGCAGGACAAATGTGGATGAGGTCCCCTGCCCCGTTAAACTATCCTGGTACATGGGGAGGGGTGTAATATCTTTTAGATGTATTAAGATAGTCTTAACTCAGAATTAAAATGAGTTGTCAAAAAGCAGGATTGAGCTGGAACCAATCAAAAGCACAGAGATCGGCTAATCTGCAACAATTAGCACGGGGCGATCAGACCAGTCAGAGCTCTCAGGAATCTATACTGGGCGTGTGGGGGGTGTAAGTTGTGTCAGTTCAACAGGTTTCACAGCTCACAGGTCCCGTTTAATGTCTTCAACACACAACTACCATTTTCCATGCAATTCTTCCAATCTGGGAGCAGATGTTGCTATATATTTGGCTAAACATTTCCATTTTCATTTATGGTATTTCTTTTGACTACAGGCAGGACACTTCTAGTCCAGTACAGTCACTCAGACTGGGAGTTCAAGCTGCATCGGGGATACTACATATCCCCTGATCATGACTGCACTAGGCTCAGAAGCTGTTCTCCTTAGGGACAGAATAAGGGTATGGAAGGGTGGATAGTTATGTTTGCAGATGATACCAAGCTTGGGGGAACTGCTGAGACACAGGATCAGAGACAGGCTATGCAGTGGACCCTGGATAAGCCAGCAGCATGAGGTGACAGAAATAAGATGACATTTAATATGGGAAAGTGTGCCATAATTCATTTTTGGGAGAAAGGATGCCAAGGCAAAATACCGCCTGAATGGTCGGGAAGATTAGAGCTAATAACAGGAAAGAGATTTGGGGGTATTCATATCCAACAAGCTGAAGCATGGGGCATAACATGAGCAAATGGGAGGAAAATGTAATTAGATGCTAGGGTGCCCAGTGAGGAAGGGAGTATTGCATGCCCCCAGGATAGGTCTCCTCCCCAAGGGAGACAGCATACCGCTCCTCTTCCTCCTCTTCTGCCTTGGAGGAATCTGAGAGAAGGCACAGAAGGGGTCCAGGGGGAGAGGGACCCCGCCGGGTGCTGAGGCATCTCCACAAGGGGCGAACACGTGCACTGCATCCATGACATACGGTGGGCCTGGGGAGAAAAGCAAAATCCCTCAGCCACAGGATGATGCCCTCCCAGGCTCTACACTGGTGACCAGGTGCTTCTAAGGAGACCATTTGGCAGGGCAAGCTTGAGAGAGGTAAGCCTGAGAGAAGCTGGGTCATGGGAGGGAGGGTGGTTAGTCAAATAGGCAGCCAGGCTGACAAACAAATAATGGGGGGTTTACTAGGAAAACATACTGAGCTATAACAGCTACTTTTCAGATGTGCCCTGGTGGAAAGGAAGGAGAGAATACAGTTCAAAACAGAACATACAGTAAGGCGTATTTACTATGAAAATAACATATAACAGTAAATATAGTTGAAAGTACAATTACATCAAGACCAGAACAGTTCGACAGAATCTGCACTAATACAGCAGTTATATACAGCAGCTATGCTGCAGTCCAGGGAGCAGTAACATAGCGAGGAGAGGACTGAGTGGACGCCAGCCATCTCTTCTCTCCTGGACTGGGGTGGTGCATGGGGGGGTGGGGCTGGAGAGATCAGGAGCATTTGCAGATATGAGTAGAGAAGTCATGAAGGAGGGATTTGAGAGACTAGAGGGTGAAGGGAAAGCGAACAGCAGGAGGCAGAGATGACTAGAGCTTAGGGAACCTAACAGAGAAAGCCGTGTGGCCTGCTGAGGCTTTTACAAGGATGAGCGAGAGCAAGAGTCAGAGTTGTGGAGGGAAGTGACAGAAAACAGTTGTTAACACCCTCTAGATGCTCTCCTGTTTTCCTTTTAATGTTAAAATAACAATCCAACTGCCAGCCCGGTGACAGAGGGCTGAGGTGCTGTAGTGCCGCGCACCTCACAACGCCGGTGACCCAAGTTCAGGAACGAGCTTGCGTTGCTGGTAGGTCAGCGGGGGAAGGACTGAGTAGCTACAGGCAGCTCTCCTCTCCCACACTCTGGTAGTGTGTCGACCCAGCTCTTGACTACCACCAAGTGGAGGTCTGGTGGTAGCACTGATGTTCAGGAGATGGACTTCAATCAGGGGGAGGGTGGAGGGAGCCACTGCCCTGGAATGCATGCATGTCTCCATGTACATGTGCTCTCCCTGCTGCCGCAGCTCTGGGAAGAAAAAAAGTGGAAAAAGAGGGGGTCTTGGGCTTGGTGAAGGCTCACCTGAGGTATCGCAACCAAACCTGCTATTCCAGTGTGGAGCGAATTCTGGATGAGGGGCAATGGGGAGGATGCCCCCCCCCCCAAGCACCACTGTAGGGGACAATTCACAGGGGAACAAAGCCACCGCGGAGCAGAGAGGAAAGAGATGATCAATGGTACCCAGGGATGAGGCCGAGTAGCCACCGGTCTGCCCTGAAGAGATAAACACCTTTAGAAAAATTAAAAAATAAATAATATCTAATTTTTGGACCTTTGTTACTCCATTAAATCCTTCTCTCCTTAGCAGCTGCTGTTCTGTCTTTTCATACTGCCTGAAAATTCTATGATACCAGTAACCGGGGTTCGGTGCTGTCCCCCATGTTATTCTCAGTATATATGCTGCCCCTCGGAGACATTGTAAGACGGTATGGCCTGAGGTTTCACTGCTGTGCTGATGATACCCAGCTCTACCTATCTTTTGCTCCTGACCAGGACAGTGCTATCTCAGTACTGAACATCTGTCTTGCAGAAATCCAAGATTGAAGGAGTACCGGCGGTTTAAAGTTGAACCCAGGAAAGACTGAGGTTTTGGTTGTGGACCCGGGTCAGAGGACAGAGGTGTTGAGGACTGCCCTCCGGCTTCTAGTCTTTGAAGCGGGGCCCAAATTCTCACCTCTGGAACGGTACGTAACCTAGAGTGTGCCTAATGATTGGTCTGACCCTTCGTCATCAGGTGTTGGCAGTCATCAAGCTGGCCTTTTACCATCTTAGTAACATTGCTAGGATTAGGTACCTTGTTTCGCCCAGCGACCTTCCTGTTTTGGTCCATGCCTTTGTGACATTGCGCTTTGATTACTGCAACTCCCTTTACTTAGAGCTTCCTGGGGTTGGTATCCGCCGCTTGCAGTTAGTGCAGAACGTGGCAGCACGTTTGTTGACTGGGTAATTAAAATAACCCATATTACCCCTGTGCTGCACGGTCTGCACTGGCTGCCTATTCAGTGGCGGATCACCTTTAAGGTAGGTCTATTGACTTACAAAGCCCTACACGGGCAGGGTCCTGACTACATGAAAGAGCTCCTGGTTCCCTACACCCCTCTGCGACAGCTCCGCTCGGCTGACCAGGGGTTGCTAGAGATTCTGAGGGTAAGTTTAAAGTCATCCGGTGCACGTGCGTTTGGATTTGTGGCACCTACCCTCTGGAATTCTCTGCCACGTCAGCTTCAGGAGTGCAGGACGGTGGGGTATTTCAAGCAGACTCTCAAGACTTTTCTGCGGGGGGGGAAAGCTTATTCTGTATTTTCTTGATTTTATTGTATTTATTGTGTGCTGTTTTTATTTGATTGTACAGCGCTTTGATGTGTGAAAGGCGCTATGACAAATACATTTTATTATTATTATTATAATAACAACAGCATTCCAGGCCATTTAGATTAATAGCAGGGAATGGTGTAACTAATGTAATGTCTTAGAAATATGAAAAGGAAGAGCAGCAGCTGTTGAGGAGAGTGAACACTACGGAGACATGAGGGCACCCCAAAGCTAGATCACTTATTATTAAAAATTGGGAAAAGCATATCAGAATACATACCTGGCATGGAAAGGAAAATGGGAGGGCAGCTCACCACGTAAAAATAATTTCCTATCACGCTTACAAAAGATCCTTGCTCAATGACAGCAGACATTACAGGTGAAAAGCACCCATATTGTCTCAGACCTAGGAACAGGGCTCAGGCAGTAAAATCTCTTCTGGGCTGGCCATGGTGTGCGTGCTCTTAGCTTAAGGTTAAAAATGGTAGAAAATGAAGAAAAAATTGCACCTCTACAGTGGCACAAGTTTTCTTCCTAGGCTATAGCTGAGCTGCACTTGAGGAACAAGAACAGAAAAGTTGACACTGCTGACCTCAGAATCAACAGGACCAAGAATATAATGTTAGGAAGCGTCTCAGAACGAAAACCATTTTTCTTTAAAACAACCGCAGCAATACACCAGTGCCATGGGGACGTCAGATATATTCTACTGCAAGTACAGTATAATGATTTCATAGGTCTGGGTTTGAAATCACTGCTTGTTTTTCTTTTCAATTCAAAATGGTCTTAAGTCCCCTACTTTAAAGAAGTACAAGTAGCATCAGTCCACAATGTCCTTTTGGAATGTTTCATTTTTTTTGGGGGGTGGGGACAGAAATACTTCCAAACTCCTGTTAAGTTAAACCTTGATCACAGTTTTGCTTGGGTCTCCCTCGCTCCTTACCTGACAGGCTCTGCAGGTCTCCCCTCGATCCCAGCCACAGTCTGTTCCACAATGACCAGTGAAGGGCGGGTAGCCACTCAGCATAATGTAGAGGATGACTCCCAGGCTCCAAAGATCGCAGCGCTTGTCATAGAACGAAGCTTCATCCGTGAACACCTCCACCACCTCTGGAGCCATATATTCTTCGGAGCCGCACTGCAGTGGGGGAAGAGGAAGGGAACAACCACCATTAATGCAACTGTCTGAACCCTTAGGCTGCCAACATAATTAGCACATATAGGAATTCTGGACTGATGTTTTTTTCCATGGCACAGCAAGGGTTAATATGGAACTGCTAGATTCTATTACTTCCCATCTATGAAGAAACTTTTTTTTTTTTTTTTTAAACTCTATTTACTCCAGTCGCGGTAGGGGGGCATTTCTCTCAGGCATCCTCTCCGTGTGCCTGCCCGCCTGAGATCCGCTGCAGGTCTATGTCCCTTCTCTCTCCACCCCTCCCGCTGCCAGCATCCCTGGTTTAACCCGCCCAGGGAGGGCAGCCTGACCACTTACTTGGGCTCCTTGAAAGACAGACTCTGGCATGGGAGGGGGCGGGCTGAGGAGTGATGAGGGCCGGTCCCAGTCAGATCCGGCGCTGGGCATGGAGGAGATGTGCTGTCGCCTATCCCCACTTGCCGGGTTTTACCATTTTCTTCCCCATCTTCCCATGCATGTGCACCTCCCGACTCGTGGCACACGGCAACCCTGCCAGCATCGGGCACGCTGTAATGTGCTTGCCTGTGCTTCCGCTACACCCTGGTCTCCACCAGCTGTCGCCAGAGCTCTGGACAACCCCAAGCCCTCCCCCCGGGACAGGCCAGCAGCCAGCTGGGCGCTCGATCTGATGCCTCCCCTACCAACCCCTGGCGCCGAGCTCGCTCTCAAACTCGGTCGCCAAGGCAGGTGAGGGTGTGGCGTCCAGCGCCCAACCTCAGTGCCACTGGGCCCCGACTGAAGAAACATTGTTAACGCCTCCTCCTCAACAAAGGCCTATTCTGGCCATTTAAAACTACATGTTCAATTAATCTCTGCTACAGTGCCTGATATCCCTGGAAAATCAAGACTGACAGGCTTCATGGGAGGCATAGCCTCCCTGAAGGATGACCAACCACACGAATCCTCCAGCCAGGGAGAGCATGCACGGTCCCTTGACCAACAGCAGTCTCATGACCAGTGCCAGCTCTTCATCTTGTATTTATATTGAACAGACCACCTAGTAACAAAAAGCATAACTTATTATTTAGGTCCCAGATGTATTGCACGTAACAACAAACATCACCAGCTGTGACTAACACAGTAATCGGTTACACGCGTATCAGTCATAAGCCTGGGAAATCCCATGCTCCACTCAAATCTTCAAGGGCCAGTACAGTATAACCTTTGGTTCTTCCTTTTTTTTTTTTTTTTTGTATATTTTCTTTTTGCACCCTACAGACTGGGCACCCTTCCGAGGTACTCACTCAGCAAGGCCTCTACTCCCAGCCTGAACCCATCGCCACCAGCTTCCTTCCCCGAGATACCCAGGTAGGTCTAGCCCGGATCACCCCAGGTGAGCCGCCCGCCCTCCAGTGGCAGCTTTTCTGAAATTAGAGGCCAACCCGAGCATTGGGTCACCTGCAAAGTCCCCTGGTGCGATGGGCCGGCATAGGGATGTGGGCCTGCCCATTGAGTCCCCATCAATTCCGCGGAGCCGTAGAGGGATTTTCTAGTTGTGTTCCCCCCCCAGGAGTGCAGTGGTGTAATGATGGCGTGGCACGATGCCACAGACGTCCGCTGCACTCCTACCACTCATCAGCCCGAGCGTGTGTAGTGCCTCCGGCATCCACCAGAGGCCACTACGTCACCAGGCATGCCCTTGATCCCTCCCCAGGAAGAGGAGAGCAGTCCACTGGACGCTCGATCCTCTCTCTCCCCTGCCGAACCCCGAGCTTGTTCCCAAACTCGGGTCGCCAGCGTGGTGCGAGGTTTGGCATCCAGCGCCTCGGACCTCAGCACCACAGGGCCGCCTCAACCTTTGGTTCTTCCTTGGATGTCATTAAGCTGTAAAACAGCACCAGCGAGCTTCATGCAGTACTACCTACGTTTGCTTCTAAGGCAACTATAAATAGCCAAGTTCTCAAATATTTCGCTGACCATAAAAGACATTTTTAGTTAGGCAAAATGATTTGCTCACTATGATTTCCCAAAACAGAGTAACTGTGCTAGGTTTTGGTAAGCCTGGATATCAAAAAACAAATTGCATTCATTTACAGTCCTCTTACTAGGCTTCCCTTCTGCCTTGCCATCCTGCCTGCTACAAACCCAGGACTCCACCAATTTTGCCTGGTCTAATGTCCTTGTTGAGACCCTTGGGCCACCAGCAAATGGACAACCTCGGCTTGCCCCCCCCCCCCAGGTGTGGTGCCCCCTTTCGGTCTGGGCAAGGTCTAGTTGGGGCAGACCACAGATCACACTGGGCGCAAGTGCCACGGGGTAGGAGCCAGGAATTCATAAGTGCCCACTGAACATGGGCAATGTTTTTCCCCTGTAAGTCCCACCACACCTCCCTAATGTTGTTGTAGGCCTGTGCAGATGATCGCGGGGGTGGGGGCATTACTAGGTGACGTATGGTCACCAAAACCACCAGCTGCACCTCCACCCTGCCACCCTTAGAGCATCATTATGAGAAACCCGCCTCCAGGAGAAGCGCCTCCCCTCGCAACATCACAGTCTCCACATCTGCCTCTGCCCCCAACATCCAGGACTTGGGGCATTAAGCCAGTCACTAGTGTGCAAGATCGGCCCCCCACTGCTCACCACCGTGGAGATAGGTAAAATGTTTTTTTTTGTTTTGTTTATTTCTACAAATAATTTTCCATGGAAAGCAAAACTGAGTAGCAGTTTCAAAGTCTATAGAAAAAGCAAAGAACTGACTAATGGCCAACCTGCTCTCCAATCTGAGCAGGAAAAATACTGTAACAGAGAAAAATTTCCATACAATGACTGCTTTGAACACAGAAAGGTAGATGTGTTTTCCTGATAGTATAGCATGAATCATAGCAGAACAAAGCATAGTCCATCACAGTATCACTTGTCAAAACATTTACACTCAGCTTCTGAAGACAAGTTTTGATGACAAAACTACTCACTACTGCTTATTATAATATGCTATATTAAATTCCCCCTGTATATTTTCCCCTTTCAGAGGTCAGCAGACCATTTTCAACCACTGCTGAGTCCCTCTCATCTCCCAACATTTTTTCTTTATGCAATATATCCAGGCTAGCCCAGCTGAGATGCAGTGTCTCCTCTTCAGTAGGGTCCAGGGTCTTGTTAGAGCAGTAGCCTTGGTTTAATCTGAATCAGAACCCTGAAGTATTAAAATAACAACTTTAAAACCAGCTTCTGTAGTAGTCTATCCAGCACTGCAACACCCCTGTGTTCTCCGCATGATTATATCATATAATGTGCTACTGCAGGGGCAGCGCTCAGGTCAGGGAAGTGGAAAGGCTCAGCGGCTCGGCTCCAAGAAGCCAAAATATGATCGATTTCCTCCAAAAAAATATATATTTAAAAATGATAATTTATATATCCAGGAACTCCAGGGGAGGTAAGGGTTCATAAAGTTAAACTGTAAATAAGCCAGAGAAGGCACTCTTTAAGGAACCACGTGGGCCTATGGCATGAAACAAACAATAAAAAAGGTACATACATTTGTATACAACAAAACAACACAACCAAATAGGTTGTAAACACACACAGCATGAGCTATCCAGCAGATGATTCCTGGGAGTGTCCTTAAACATTGTCGGACTATAAATAACACGCAGAGGATATATTCAACAAGTAGCATGCCCACAACAGCAGCAAACAGAGAAGTGGAGGAGCTATGAGGTAGGCTCAGTGGCAGTAAAACAAAAAACAAAACAAAAAAAAAACCAATGGAAGTCACTTATTTAACACTAAACAGCCAACGCATAGTTGAATGGACACCACTGAAAAGGAGAGGCTACAGTTAAAGTATAGTCTAAGTTCCAATATCTTTAACTTGCTACTCTGCCAGAACCAGAATTCACTCAGCACTGATAGTTAAGACTCCATGGGTCCCTCATACTTAACTGCAATTTCCTGGTGCAGTGGTCGGAATGACCATTTTGTGCCAGTGTTCTGTTGTGCACCCAGTTGTGTACAGTGCGCCACTCCCTGCAGTCATTCAGTACATTGTGAACTGGTGGTGAAAGGAGCAGGGACAGCCATGGAAATGGGAGGAGGGGTGCTTACCGGCCCCTGCAATCCTGGTCACAAGACATAGCCCCCCCCCCACTGTAGAACTACTAAACTCAGTTTTACAGGGGGCGGTGCAGGCTTGCACACCGGAATGAATGTTCCAGTTCGGAAAAGGGACTGGACAGTGCCACAGATCAGACTCAATGGGAGACAGGGCTAGGGATCCGCCAGACACTAGGGAGATATTTGCAGCTGAGGCTGTGGGTCGTGGTGGGGGCCACTGCTACACCAGGACAAGAGCAGAGCTGCAAGAGGAATCTGAATGCCATCAGCCCACAAGCGGGCCTAAGGTATGGCGAAGACAGGTGGGGGGTGGCCCATGGCAGTAGCACCATGTACCACCTGAGGCTCTGGGCATAGCATCTGTGGGCAGCACAAGCCAGAATGGTCATTGGTGCAAACCCCATTTGCATCTCCACACATCTAGTGGCTCCATCTACGTGGCAAATTAGATGCTGGGTAGACTCCCTTCCCCCGACTAAGGGTCCCTTTTGTGTGTGAAAGTTTTTGGTGGTTGCTGGGCAGCCTGTTGCACTCTGATTTTGCACCACCGCCAGCTCTGTGTATGCAGCCCCAGCTGTCACAGAGGAACTCATATCTGTCACTGGGATAAGTGAACTACAGGTGCAGCTGAACCAAGATGTGCTAAACTACAAAGGGCCCAGTGGTAACACCTCAGCATTTAAATCCCAAGGACGTCCAATACTAAGATACATACGAACATGCAAGGAAGCAGCAGAAGAAGGCCATTTGGTCTATCAAGTCTGCTCGTATTGCAGTGTCCACAGCTTGAGCTAATGTCCCTGCCCTCCCTCCCCACTCCTCCCATCCTCCCAACCCATGATCCTTACCTTCCCCCACGCCTATCCCAGCCTCTCTCAAAGCTGCCCACTGTCTTCAACGAGATGACCTCTTCCGGCAGCGCATTCACAAGTGGCTACCACCCTCTCTGTGAAGAAGTGCTTCCTGACCTCCCTCCTAAACCTCCCACCCTCCAGCTTAAGACCGTTCCCCCTAATGTTATGGTTGCCACTCAGCTTAAAGAGACTCTCCTTATCAACTTTATTTATCCCTTTCAAGTACTTCAAAATCCCAGTCATGTCCCCCCCCCCCCATGGTGAATAAAGTGTCAGAGAAGCAGTGATTACCTACAGAATAAATATTAAGGAAGGGGTAGTGTACAAGTAAAGTAATCCCATCAAGTGGTCAAATAAGCTAATAAACCACAAGCCCGAGTGGTCCTATTAGCTTGTTTGACCAGGAGATGGAATTATTCTGCACGTGTACTACCACTTTCTTATTGTTTTTTTTTTATTCTATATAATTCATTTAATTTAAAAATGGCTTGATTTCAAGTTATCAGAGTTTTAAGACTTTCCAGCAAGTTGGGAGTTATAGCTTGTTAAGGAGTGCCAATGGTTTTTTACAGCTGCGGTAGGCGGAGCCCTGCAGACATCTTGAGATTAAAACAGGACTTGCACTCCAAACAAACAACAGTTTAGGAGTTGCATCACAGTCGCCGCCACGGTCTGTGAAACACTCAGCTGTGTCAATGCAGTCTTTTCACAGGCACTATTCTGCTGCCATCCAGAGGTCCCGTTTGTGCAGTTTCCTCACCGCCGCTTTGGCCCAAGTCCCTCATGGTGTCACAGTCTCCATCTGGTCCCACATAACGTTTCTGCTTATAAAGAGGGGCTGGAGGAGCAGAGACGTGGAACTGCTTGCAGCTGCATTGAGAGCGTGTGAGATGGCAGTCTGTTCACCATGTTGGCGAGCATCAGTTTTCTCGCCACGATAGTAGTGCATGAATATTAATGAACCCGGTCAGCATCATTAATATTCATGAAAAGCTCATTATTATGTATATATTCAGTCCCAGAGCACTCACTGGCGCTCTTTAAGCAAACAGTTTTGCGTCTTCTGCACTGCAGTTCTCGTGTCTCCGGACCCCAACAAAGTGATCTTGGGGTCTGAGAGCACCAAGAGAGCTCCTGATGCACTGCTATCACAGCGGGAAAATGGATGTGCACCAATGTGTATGCATGGACTGTCAGCTCGCACATTCTCGATGCAGCTGCAAGCGGTTCCACGTCTCTGCTCCTCCAGCACCTTTTCCGTGCCCTCAGCTGCAGCTGTATCAGCTCTGGACAGAGTTTGTTTGGTTAGTGTTTATTGGAGTAAAGAGTGTGTTCACGGTTACCATGACTGCAGACTGCTGCTTGTTAACTTTGAGCAGGAGTCTTATGATGTGTCTGATGGGGGTACAGGGGTGAACAAAAACAGAATGTGGTTTGTGTTAATCAACTGTCTGAAACAGCAGAGTTTTGAAGTGACTGACAAGTTAGAGGGTTTAGTTACTGTCCAGATGTGTTTTTCGGGGAATCCCTTAGTTTCATCAAGTTTAAAGGTTTCCTTTTAGATTTAACTGTGTTTTGTACTGGAGTAATCGATTTAAAGCTCGGAGGGGTGTGATGCAACATATTTTTGAAGTTTTGTTTTTTTTACCCATTTCCTCAGTTCATGTAATGTCGGCATGTGTGTGTTTTAAATCACATGCTGTAATGTCAGGATGGGATGGGCTACAGTAGCTTCATTAAGACGTTTGGGGGGGGGGGAGCCTGGAAGTTGAACTACTTGTAAAATTTGTTTTCCTGCTTTAACAGTGTTTTTAATCTACAGTATCTCTACTGGGTTGCAAGATCTTATTTTCTTTGGAGTCCCATTTTGACCTATTTTAATCAGCTGGATGGGCTGTAGCACTGAAAGAGCAAGTGAGTTACAAAAGTCAAACAGCGAGTATTTAGCAAGGTGTTGCAAATGTGTGATGGGGTGTGATTAGAAGTCCTAACCCTTTATGTTGATCCAATTATTAAGGTGCTTTTAAATACACAGGCTCCTGGGTGAAGAAAGGGAACTGGAGACCATTTAGTGTGACATCAATACTGGGGAGGCTAGTGGAGAAGTAAAATTGTTGAACACTTGACCAAAAAAGCAACAGGCTTGGTGGCCCAGTACGAGAATTATCAGAGCTACTTTACAGAACACGCAGTGACCATTTGGAACAGACAGCCAGAGCACATGGAACCAGATAATGTAATGACCTTTAAAGACCACACTTGATAAGTACTTTGAAGAAAACAGGGTGGGGGGCAGGGTATTGCCACTGAGCTAGTGGGAGGGAAGAACTTTCGGTGATGATCTTCTTTCTCCCCTTAAATATTTATGTACTGTATGAACACTGTATTTCATTTCAAGCATCAACATATTTCAACTCCGAAGCCTTTATGAAAGAATATTTTTAAGTAGTAAGATAACACAGTACTTGATGGCACAAAAGGACCACTTGGCCCACCCACACTTGACTCAGACATTTCCTGCCGAATCTGTCTCTGCAGACTGTAACTGGTCTCTGGCAACCCTCCCCCCTCCTTGTCTATTTTCTAACATATCCCATATGTCTGTCACTCACATGCTTGGAGGCCCTACTGTGTTCGCCTCTACCATTTCTGCTCACAGTGTATTCCAGGTGTCTACCACCCTTCCAGTGAAGAAATATTTCCTCTTGTCAATCTTAAAGTCCCTTCCCTCCAGCTTCACCGCAGGCCCTCATGAGATTAAACTTACGGTGATAAGATTAAGTGCATTTTACAGTAATGGTTGCAGTATATACACTGACTTTTGGTAAGAGGACAAACTGCACTACCTTTCAAATGGTATCAGACTGGTTTAAACAATGTCGCAGTGCTGAGAATGCGTTGTGGATGAGAACATAAGTGACAAAAAAAAACTATGTAGTGGTTCATTTCAACATTATTTTTACTATACATATATAGATATAGATATAGATATAGATATAGATATATATATATATATATATATAAAAAACGTGAAAATAACACACATTTGTTATCATTGATCTTTGTGTAATTTCAGCAAGCAGACCCATTAAATAATTTGAATCTCATGCCTAGCTGCATTAACAAATGGGAATAAAGTAAGTGAATAAAAGACTACGCACTGGTGTGGTCAGCTCGGGTGTCGTTATTGGTGTGCAGGCGCTGCTTAGCTTCACACCACTGACAAGGTCAAAGTCACAGATCTTCACAGGAGATACCTGTTATGGGAACAAAGAGTTTAAAGGTTACATAAGAAGAGAGAAAGAGAGAAAGAAAAAAAAAAAAACGACTCACCCCTTAACAGGCAAATGAGCGGCGGGGAGGGGGGGTACTCACGAATCCTTGAGAAAGACATAATGGGCAGATTATGGATTGCAGATGGGACCCACACACTACATACATGATGCAAGACAGGGGCTAGGATAACACTTCAACCCATACCACTCAACACTGTGCCCCACAAATCAGGGACAAGGCTTTACAGAATCAGGGAGAAAACATCAAAATCAGGGACACATCTTAAAAAAATGGTTCTATTAGCTCCAGAAGCTGTCACAGTATGTGGATTAAAAGCTCCTGACACAGTTGAAACAAATTTGAAAAAATATTACATTCACGCGTAACTGTATTTATATTTCATATTTTATTCTGCAGTTCTCACCCTTCTTTCCTTATTACTAAGGGTAATTGCATAAATACAGTATCTTTGCCCTTTTGGCTCTGGCTGCCTGCCTAGACCTGACATCTTAATTCTGTTTATGACATCAAAACATTTTGCTGTGGAGATAATTATGCTGTCATAAACAGGGGACTGTGACGTTATGTGTAAAGAAGCAGCCAGAGCAGATATAGCCTAGTGGACAGGGATCTTGTTTTCATGCAACTGTTTTCAATAATAAAGAAAATGGGGAATTAATTACTGAAAATATATGTAGTACTAAGGAATATAGGATGGAGCTGAATATAAATCTTACTTTTTTCAAAGTTTTCCTAATGCTGTCAGCGGCCCTTTAATGATACAAGTATTTTCTGAGGGCAAACTAAACTGTAATACTAATGTCGGATATGAAGTTGCAAGTCAAATCCTGACTCTTCTGTGAGAAAAATGCAAAATTTAGTAAGGACGGAGGACATTTTGGGGTTAAAAGTAGGAACAGTTGAAGAGTATGCTTCGAGTGGCTTCTGAAGAAATGTGGCCTAAGAATACTGCACAACATATTCACTAACTGAAGACTGAGGGTTGCATATCTATTCTTGAAAATGCTATGCAACAGATCTAGTAACATGGCCTTCACAAATGGACTGCTCCTTAAAGGAAAACACTGGAAAAGATGCAGCTTTCCTCAGACACTACAGAAACTCTCAAGCAGTGCTTTCAGACAGTAACAACTTTATTTAATGATTTAAAACAGCTACCCGCAACTTCCACACTCTGTTGCTGGCAGCCACCATAACATGAGCAGCAGTGAGCTTCCTGAGCTCACTTTATGCTAATATATGTCTGTTTGAACTCTATTGGTTGGCAGGACATATTTGCATAAAGTGAGCTCAGAAAGCTCACTGCTACTCATGAGATGGTGGCTGACAGCAACAGAAAGTAAAAGTTGAAGGCCACTGTTTAAATCACTAAAAAGCAATTAGAGGTAATTTAAAATAAGCATTTGTCAATGCCGAATGTTTGCTTGCTGATATTAGCATTGGACGTGCAGGAGTTAGACAGATGCAGAATAGGAGTGGCAGTGAAGTACTGAACTCATGCCAATCCCACCTCCACCCTGCAGAGATGGACAGGCACTGGGGTGTGCCTTTGGGTTGTCGCCCATAACGCTCATGGCATTTCACCTCACCATATCCTTGTAGACACCAAGTGTTTAGGTGTGCTTTGGGGTGTTCGGCTTCACTGCCATCGCATTTCATAAGGATATATGCTGAGCTGGGTGCAGTATAGGAGAATGGGGTGAAGTCTGGGGCCGAAGAGTCCAAGGCACACCTCAATGCCTGTCACTGACTTCAGGATGGGGTGGGGGTAGAATGGCGTAAGCATTACAGCCAGTGATCCAAAGGCACACCTCTGATGCCTGTCGGTCTGTACAGGGTGGGACATTAGAAACCCTAACGCCCCGGGCGTTTGTTGGTATTTGCACTACAAATTTTCAACATGGCCTTTTTGTGACCCCCACCTCATGAAAGTATTTGGGACCTCTTCTCATGAAAAACACAGATCGGGCAGGATGTGAAGAATGACAGCTGTACCATTCATAGGGAGGTGTGAAGAGATGGCAATGTTGAAAGTCTGTAGTGAAAATATTGACAATGCTCGAAGTTCCAAGCGTACATGAAAACTGTGCAACACATGCTTGTACTGCAGTCATTTCTAGGAATTTTTTCACCAAATTTGCAACATAGGCTTTTTGAGAGTCCACCCTCATGAACAGCGACACTGTCATTTCGTTAATCAGTCCCGAAAGGTGACTCTGCGCAGTGACCGTGAAATCACCTTTCGGGACCGAATAACGAGATGACAGTGACTGAATTCATGAGGTGGGGTCCCAAGAATGCCATGTTGAAAATTTGGTGCCAAAATTCGCAAAAATGGTCAGGATATGCACCAAAGTTGAAAGAAAATACATTTATGCCATTATACAGCTTACCGGCATTTCTTCAATTCACGGTTGGCTTTGAAGAGTGCAGACGTGTTCCCGGTCCACGAGTTAAATCGCCAAGCTCAGAGAGTAAGTATGGGGTGATGGGGGTGTGTGGGGAGGTGGGGTAAGCAGAGGGTGAGTGCGGGTTGGGGGAAGGGGCATGGGACTCAACGAGGGACTTTCTTTTTTTTACAGGATTTAAAAAGAGACGACAACAATACGGGCTGGATGTTTGTTGGGGGGAGGGATGGAGCAGACGGGGATTGGGCACCCCCTCGGCACAGAACAAATGGGGGGGCATCATGCCGACAGGGATTGGGCTACCCTGTCAGCAAATGAACTGGGGAGGAGGGCATGCCGACAGGGGGCTTGGGAACCCTTGAGTTGGCTTACATGGGGACTCTGAGGCAGCCGGCGAGAGCTGCCACCATGTTATTCGAAATGTTACACCAGGCAAGGCACTGTAATGCAATGACAGGTCACTCCCTCATTGTAGCGTCGACTTCGTTTCAAGTTGGTGGCACGCTGGCTGAACTAGTGTCAGCAGCAGCGTGCCACAGCATTGAGGAAAGCGAACCAAGCCTCAAAAGGCAGTGGGGGCATTGGCTGCCACAGTGCCACACCTCCAAAACCCTGCTTCTCTCCTAAGCTGTCATGAAATGTTTCTTGCGTATGCGCGCAAGAAAACAATAAAAAAATGTTACTGTCTGAAATAACTAAATCAGGCATTTTTGTAGTGCCTGGGTAAAACTGTGCCTTTTTCAGTGTTTCCCTTTAACACAACTGGCACATCCTACTATGCCTCTTTCAGATGTGTCTTTCTCCATACAGGTTGGGACCCAGATGACCAGTTAGTGGGCACTGCCACCCCACTTCTCAAATCAGGCTCCCTCTCAGATGCAAACAACTACGATCACTAACAGTCCTCCACAATATATTCACTGAAGCACAATCAGGATTCCACCCAAAGCACTCCATCTGTACTGCCCTATTAAAAGAAACACATGATCTTGCATCTGTTCTTGACTCTGGCCTCCAACATGGTGCAGTTTTTATTGATCTCACAAAGGCCTTCAACACTGTGGACCACAACACACACCTACACAAATTGCATCTGCTAGTATTAGCCCAGAACGCACTGGCCTGGCTAGGCTCCTACCAGACCAACAGAACACAAATGGTAAAAGCAACAATAAATATTCTCCCTTTAGCCTCCTCAATCTTGGAGTTTCCCAAGGGCCCATTCTTGGTTCTTTGTTTTTCAGCCTCTTGGTAAAAAATCTCCCATCAACATGCAAGGGTCAAAAAGCCAACGTTTACCTACAGGTCAACACCATCATTTTCAATGCACAGTCTGAATCTGCGTATGACCTCAACAACACCCATCAACCGGTCTTCACTAAAACTCCAACCTGGATGGATTAAAGCAAGGTTTACCTGAACAATAGCAAAACTAAAATAATCTTTTCATGGAGGAACATCCACATCCCACCCCTTGCAAATCCGACCTCACTCGTGTCCCCTACTTAAATCTGTGGAATCTGTGCAAACCATCAAGTAACTAAGCTATTCAAAACACACTGCAAAAACTGTAACTTACAGTAGTTGACAACACTTAGTGGAGCCCGGGTTAGCACAACCATGAACTTGCACAGAAGGATAAACAGAACAGTTTTACCAAAAGCCGGCTTTATTTTTCTATAGATGTAGACAGATAATCTTGTGCAAAGAGGCCGAGGCCGGCCTGATCATGATCGAGTGTGCAGGGGCTTTTCGTATTAGTTATTTTCAGTTCCACACTGGTTCATTTACTGAAGCAGTTTTTAGCTAGTACTGCAGTGTGACTGCTTGTGTAATCCAGCATGCTGGGCTTTTCAGACCTGAAGCTGCATTATCCTGTTGTGTGCCCTCCCCCCTCAACGAAAGCCAACTTACGGGGTAAGCCTATGAACACTGCCTCTTTGCACAAGATTATCTGTCTACATCTCTAGAAAAATAAAGCCGACTTTTGGTAAGACTGTCCTGTTTATCCTTCTGTGCAGGTTTATAGTTGTGTTGACGCAGGGGTTCCACTGAGTGTCAGCTGTGTTACTGTTCTACCCTGCATTCCAGAGCAAGGGCATATAATACTGGTTGTGAAGTACCCGTATCTTCTGTGTTTGCTACAATGCAAAAACTGTCAGACTTGAGACACCAAAAACTTGGTGAACTCTGTTGTATCCATTACTGTCTTTCTCCATCCACCAAGAAGCTTATAATTTAGAAGTTACTACTGTCTGCCCTAGAGCATGGCAGTGAAATTTACAGGTCAGCCCTAGCCCTCTCACTGAGCAAGATCACAACAGCATTCAACAGTGTCTGAAGATCTGCAATAGGCCTTGACAAAGGAACACATCACTGTTTGTTGTACAGCAATCTCTGCTTTCTGTCTCCAATGACCTCAAGTGCACAACTATAATGTACAAATGCCTCCATGGACAGTATTCAGCTTAGCTCTGTGACCTCCTGACCTGGCCTTCTCAATTCTATGCACTCGGATCACAAACAGGGCCTGCTCCATATGCCCAGAGTGCACAAAGTCACTGGAACCAAGTCCTTGGCAGTACCCTCTCCTATCACCTAAAACAGTCTCTCCACACACCTTAAAGAAGTCACCAGCACAGCTGCTTACAAACGGCCCATGTTTGTATACCTCAATACCCTGTGCAATTGCTCCCTCCCCATTCTTCTGATCCTCCAGTCACCTAGCCCTCTATCCTGAACCTCTACATATTCTTCCTTTTCTAGCAAATATAACTGTAAATATGTATATATTGTAACTTTTGCACCCGTTTATTACCTGCATGCTGAGCTTGTCTTATTGTAACTGTTAGGAATGCCCACTGGTGTATTTGTCCGCCTTGGACCCTCTTAAAAACTAGGCACAAGTATAAATGGGGATATCTCAATGCGTAACATTCCAAATACAGAAGCAGAGTTATTTTAAAATAAAAGAAGATTTGACTTGTTGGGGGGGGGGGTATGTTTACTATTATATCTAGGAGTCATAAGCAACTGTTTAATACCTCTGACACTGTTTGGACCGAGTCTCATCAGGCTTCTTTACAATGCCACAGCTGCACCACAGCAACCAGAGTGCTCAAGTTGCTGCTGTACAAATGTGGTAGTGTAGACACTTACCCAATCGAGGTAAACTGATCGCTTGTCCTCTCCCCGAGCTACAGCAAAGCTGAGCATGCATTCGGGAGTTAGCAGTGTACACTACCATGTGAACAGACTGCACAGTTTGCTCTAATGAAAAACGGACAGTCCCAGCATGCTTCTTGGTTGCTTGTCAGCAGTGTTATTTGGGAGCGCACATATAATAAATTTGTTTTGTTTTGGGGGATGATCATTTTAAGCAAACTGTCAGATTAAAAATGATGGCACCTCCTTATGTCAGCTCCAGTGTTTTCACCAAAGCCAAGAACAGCTGGCGTTGTTGAGAAAGTAACCCAGATGCAAGCAAGAAGATGCCATCATTTTTACGGCTGCATGGTGATGTCACCATGCTGACATATTGCTGTGAGTAGGGGAAAGGACTTACAGGATTGTGAGTCTGTGTGGTCTTCCACTTAGTAGTTTGGTCTGGCTGTATGACTTGTATTACTCCACTGTTCTCTCCATTTACTACAGTGGTTGTGTGTCTGCACCCATGCCTGCAGTACACAGCACTGTTTCTAGAGCCCCTTTAATAACTGTGCCTGTTAAAAGAGCTTAAGGCAGTAATGGTTGTAATTCCTTTTGAAACGCATTCATCATTTTAAGAGCATATAAGATAAATAGCTTTGGAACAGTTAACTTCCATAAACAATGAAAAGATTATTTTTTTTTTCTTTCAACAGAACTTCTTTCCCTGCACTCTGACACTGCATTCCACTGTGTAGCATTCCAGTCTCTGCTTCAGCTCGATTCAAC
Source organism: Neoceratodus forsteri (assembly GCA_016271365.2). NCBI lineage: Eukaryota > Metazoa > Chordata > Ceratodontiformes > Ceratodontidae > Neoceratodus > Neoceratodus forsteri. The sequence goes on from CM028136.1 coordinate 952,940,383, forward strand.
ATTGCAAGATTTTGTGTTTAAAAAGCATGCTTCTATTATGTGCTAATAATTTTTTTATTGCTGTATAGTTAACGGATTCTGTGGTATATGTGTTGATTTCCTGTAAAATGTGTCTTTAAAACAAAGATATTTATAATAATTACATAGTTAATGAATCTGTGTGCCTTTTCTGTTTTTTTTTTGGTTTTTTTTTTATTATTGGTTCCATCTCCCCCGCTCTCAGGTTACTTTGCAACACACTGGAGTCTTAACCTTCGATTAGCGTGGCAGTTTATACTCAGCCTTCTTGTGTGCTTTTAAATAGACACATACAGTAGAAGTTGACATGTTATTTTAGCTATCTGTTCTTTAGTCCTTGTTCAGACCCATAAAGGCATTGTGTTTCTACAGGTTTTTTTTTTTTTTAAATTCGTCGCCTCTCTCATTTTATTTTGCCGTCCAATGCCCACCTCAGCATTTACATTTTTTACTTCTATTTGATCATGCCTCACAGCATGTGAGGTTAGCTAGGAGGAAGGTTCATAGCTGTTGCTATAGCAGTCTGTATACTGAAAGCCCAACAATCCTCAAACAGTTCACTGCCCCTCCATGCATGCAGAGGTCCTGGAAAAGCTTGTAAGGGACTCTGGGTCCATCGTGTCCAACCCCTCACTGTAACATATTAATTTAATGTTGTAAGGGACTATAGGTCCATCATGTCCAACCCCTCACTGTAACATAGTAATTTAATGTTGTAAGGGAGACTGGGTCCATCATGTCCAACCTCTCACTGTAACACAGTAATTTAATGTTGTAAGGGACACTGGGTCCATCATGTCCAACCTCTCACTGTAACATAGTAAATTTAATGTTGTAAGGGACACTAGGTCCATCATGTCCAACCCATCACTGTAACATAGTAATTTAATGTTGTAAGGGACACTATGTCCACCATGTCCAACCCATCACTGTAACATAGTAATTTAATGTTGTATGGGACACAAGGTCCATCATGTCCACACCCTCACTGTAACATAGTAATTTAATGTTGTAAGGGACACAAGGTCCATCATGTCCACACCCTCACTGTAACATAGTAGTTTAATGTAAGGGACACTAGGTCCATCATGTCCAACCCCTCACTGCAACATAGCAGTTAAATGTTGTAAGGGACACTAGGTCCATCATGTCCAACCCCTCACTGTAACATAGTAATTTAATGTTGTAAGGGACACTAGGTCCATCATGTCCAACCCCTCACTGCAACATAGTAATTTAATGTTGTAAGGGACACTAGGTCCATCATGTCCAACCCCTCACTGCAACATAGCAGTTAAATGTTGTAAGGTACACTAGGTCCATCATGTCCAACCCCTCACTGTAACATAGTAATTTAATGTTGTAAGGGACACTAGGTCCATCATGTCCACCCCCTCACTGTAACATAGCAATGTAATGTTGTAAGGGACACTAGGTCCATCATGTCCACCCCCTGACCGTAACATAGTAATGTAATGTTGTAAGGGACACTAGGTCCATCATGTCCACCCCCTGACCGTAACATAGTAATTAAATGTTGTAAGGGACACTAGGACCATCATGTCCAGCCCCTCACTGTAACATAGTAATGTAATGTTGTAAGGGACACAGGGTCCATCATGTCCAACCTCTCACTGTAACATAGTAATTTAATGTTGTAAGGGACACAGGGTCCATCATGTCCAACCCATCACTGTAACATAGTAATTTAATGTAAGGGACACAGGGTCCATCATGTCCAACCCCTCACTGTAACATACTAATTTAATGTTGTAAGGGACACAGGGTCCATCATGTCCAACCCCTCACTGCAGCATAGTAAATTTAATGTTGTAAGGGACACTAGGTCCATCATGTCCAACCCATCACTGTAACATAGTAATTTAATGTTGTAAGGGACACTATGTCCACCATGTCCAACCCATCACTGTAACATAGTAATTTAATGTTGTATGGGACACAAGGTCCATCATGTCCACACCCTCACTGTAACACAGTAATTTAATGTTGTAAGGGACACAAGGTCCATCATGTCCAACCCATCACTGTAACATAGTAGTTTAATGTTGTAAGGGACACTAGGTCCATCATGTCCACCCCCTCACTGCAACATAGCAGTTAAATGTTGTAAGGGACACTAGGTCCATCATGTCCAACCCCTCACTGTAACATAGTAATTTAATGTTGTAAGGGACACTAGGTCCATCATGTCCACCCCCTCACTGCAACATAGCAGTTAAATGTTGTAAGGGACACTAGGTCCATCATGTCCAACCCCTCACTGTAACATAGTAATTTAATGTTGTAAGGGACACTAGGTCCATCATGTCCACCCCCTCACTGTAACATAGTAATGTAATGTTGTAAGGGACACTAGGTCCATCATGTCCACCCCCTCACTGTAGCATAGTTATGTAATGTTGTAAGGGACACTAGGTCCATCATGTCCACCCCCTCACTGTAACATAGTAATTAAATGTTGTAAGGGACACTAGGACCATCATGTCCAGCACCTCACTGTAACATAGTAATTTAATGTTGTAAGGGACACAGGGTCCATCATGTCCACCCCCTCACTGTAACATAGTAATTTAATGTTGTAAGGGACACTAGGTCAATCATGTCCACCCCCTCACTGTAACATAGTAATTTAATGTTGTAAGGGACACTAGGACCATCATGTCCACTCCCTCACTGTAACATAGTAATTTAATGTTGTAAGGGACACAGGGTCCATCATGTCTAACCCATCATTGTAACATAGTAATTTAATGTTGTAAGGGGCACTAGATCCATCATGAAGTCTTTTGACCTGCCAGCCAGGTTGCAATCATTGCTAGAGCATAACACTTGGTCTGCACGTCGTAGATTGGCAACTGCCCTGTCCTCTCTGCCCTACACTATTTATTCCTCCTACAGAATGTCCCTCTCACCCCTGTTGGTTCTCCTAATGGAGACACTGTCTGCTGATTCTCTCTGCGTTCACATGTCCTAACACTCCTACCTCAACTATTATTGCTCACTCACAAGATGCCTTTTACTTCAACATTCTAGCTACGGCTGCTCCTCCTTCTCTTCCCCCAACTACTCTCATCAGTAAGTAGATGTGGCCGCTTGCCAGGTACCTCAAACAGAAATTGAAGCTCGCCATTAGAATTACAGGCAGGTTCTGCTGTATCATTTTGATCTGGATCTTTCTCCTGTCACTCGTGCTAGCCGGGGACATAGAGGTCAATCCGGGTTCGCCTCATTCTCCCTTCCAATCTCTGCCACCCCTGGGTACCTCTCTTCTTAAATCTAACGGTCTGACTTTTGCTCACATTAATACCAGGAGCCTTCTAGCCAACCTCCCTGACCTTCAGGTCTGGGTGAGTATGAACGGCCCCGACATCCTTGCCTGCACCGAAACCTGGCTAAAGCCTGCTGTCATCGACTCTCAGTGTTCCTTTCCGGGATACAACATGCTACGTACCGACTGACCTGGGGCAAAAAGGGTGGTGGCCTCCTCTACTATGAGAAGCACCTTAACATCACCCTCCTTAGGATCCCACCCCATCTAATTGTGAAATCTTCATTCCTCGTTCTTCTTGGGAGTCAAAAACTACATATTTTTGTATCTATGTCCCTCCTAAAAATGCCAGACAAGGTCTGTCTGAACTCTTGGAAAACCTAATTACAACAACAGGCAAAAATGACATTATCTGCCTTGGGGATTTTAACCTTGACTGGTCCGAGAACAGCTCAGCCAACCTAGCCTCCATGATTAGTAAGGCAAACCTATCCCAGATCATACAGGTATCCACCAGAGTCTCAAAGGGCGGCGTCTGTGCCATCCTGCTTGACTGGATACTCACAAACAGAAAGTAATACATTACTTTGGCTGGAATGCTTCCTGACACCATTAGTGATCACTATCCTGTTTACTGTTTCTGGAACACCATCACCCACTCCTTCCCACCTAAAATAGTCACATTTCCTAACCTCTCCCACCTAAATGCTGATGCTTTCATAAATGATCTCAGTTTGATTGACTGGTCTCCTCTCTACCAATCTGAGGACATTAACTACACAACTGACCATTTCAACTCCGTCGTCCTAGCATTACAAAACTTACATATCCCAGTCACCACACGCCGGGTGGTAGGGATAGTAACCAAGTAGTCTAAGCCCTTGCTTCAACTTCTCAAAAGTAGGGACAAACTCTGGGCAGTGTGGAAGGTATCCCATCTTCGCACTGACTATGAAGCCTATCGAGCCCTGCGGAATAAATGCAAAACGGAAATTCACCTTGCCAAAAGTACCTACTACAAGAACCTCTTAAAATCCTCTTCCAAGCACCCACAAAAGTACTGGGCCCAAATAAAGGAAATTCTTGGAAATGAAAAGCAGCAGTCCCCAACTGACATGAACATTCAAGGCGTTCACTGCAATAACCCAAGTACAATTGCCAACGCCTTCAATTCCCTCTTCTCAATGCTTCCAGGTGCATCCCAGACTAATCTGCCTCAAGATTACCATCATCATGCCCCTTCCTCATCTCACACTCCACCTACCCTTGTGCTGGCTCCAACCTCTTACCAAGAAGTACGCAAGCTACTTTACTCACTCCCGGCAACTGGGGGCAAGGGGCCGGAGTCCTTCCTGGTATTCTCAAGCAGTCTGCACCATGACTGACCAAGCCTGTCACATGGCTTTTCAACCTCTCGATCCATATGTCCACTGTTCCATCTATCTGGAAAACAGCCAGAACCATCCCGATTTACAAAAAGGGTGATGTCAAACTCATGACAAACTACCGACCAATCTCCCTTCTACCTACTCTCAGTAAGCTCCTCGAGAAAATAGTCCATCGCCAACTTGCTGAACACATTGCCAAGTTTAATCTCCAAACTCCCTCCCAACACGGGTTTAGACCGGGCCACAGCACCACTACGGCTCTGATACAACTTACCAGTGACATAAAATGCAAAATGGACCATGGACTTCTCACCGGAGCAGTCTTCACTGACCTGTCCAAAGCTTTTGACATGGTTCATCACCCTCTCATGCTAAAGAAGCTCCAAACTATTGCTGCATCAGACCTGACTCTATCCTAGTTCCGCAGCTACCTGGGTAATCGCACTCAGGTGGCAGCTTTCCACAAGACTCTCTCCTTCCACATAAACATCTCATGTGGAGTCCCACAGGGGTCCACACTTGGTCTTCTCCTTTTTTCCCTCTTCCTAAATGATATCCCTGCTCTCTCCCAACACAGCTGCACCCTTATGTACGTAGACGACCTAGTACTCTACTCCGGATCCAAATCAATAGATGTCATCAACTCCACTCTCTCAAATGACTTTCAGGTCCTTCAACGCTGGCTCTCGAACAACCATCAAAACCTTAACCAGGATAAAACTCGTGCTATGCTGTTCGGATCTACAAAAAAAACTGCCTTCAACTGCACCCAGACTGTCGGTTCATTGCCTTGATGGCTCCCCCGTCACCAACACGGCGTCCATCAAATACCTGGGGGTCACACTTGATCCCTCCCTCGACCTGTCTTTACACATCAACAAGGTTTGCCGAGCTGTCAATGCAAAAATTGGTGGTGCCTATCGTGTACGCCACTCCCTCACTCCCGACTTGCAGTAGCTAGGGGAATTCTCTTACCCCAGCTCCAATATGCCCTTCCCATTATCTATTCTGCCAACTCTTCTGTACTCAGTAAATGGGATACAGTATATAACAACATCTGCAGATTCGCCTTAACTGCCCCTCGCCTCACTCATCACTGCCTCCTCTACTCTGGTTTAAACTGGCTATCACCCAAGGATCTAAGGGCCTATTCACTGGGATGCTTTATTGACTCGCTGACTAGACCTCCTAGCCCTGACAAACTGGCAAACCTACTGACTCCTGCCTCCCATACCCGATCCCTCAGATCCTCCACTGTCCCTATGCTCTCAACCAGACTTTGCACTACAAAAATGGGTGAACAGGCATTCTCTCACTTTGCTCCTAAGTTCTGGAACTCTCTCCCCATACACATTAAAAGCTCTGCCTCCCACCAGGAATTTAAAAACTCGCTTTTCTCTCACCTGCATGACAGTGGTCACTGCAAGTACTTGTTACCTATCTCACCCTATTGCTGGCTTGTGGCATGGACACAAGCCTAATTGTGTTCTGCATGTAACCTATTATGTTTGTATTTGATTGAGATTATTACTTACTGCTGTAATAACCTACGTTTGTTGTTACTGCTCCTGCTGTCCTATGTGTACCTTATTGTCATGATGTGCTACTGTAATATGTATACATTGTCCTGTACTCTCCCGGGTCATGCCTGAAAATAGGCAGGTTTGTTGCCTAGTGTAATTACCTGGTTACCAAAAGCTAATAAATAAACTAAATGCTGTAAGGGACACTAGGTCCATCATGTCAAACCCATCACTGAAACATAGTAATTCAATGTTGTAAAAGACTCTGGCTCCATCATGTCCAGACCCTCACTGTAACATAGTAATTAAATGTTGTAAGGGAGTCGAGGTCCATCATGTCCAGCCTCTCACTGTAATATAGTCATTTAATGTTGCAAGTGACACTAGGTCTATCATGTCCAACCCCTCACTGTAACATAGTAATTTAATGGTGTAAAGGACTCTAGGTCCATCATGTCCAATCCCTCACTGTAACAGGTATGCTCGCCATGGCGACACCAACACAGCGAAATACACACCTGTCGGCAAAATCGACACTTTGCCGACAGGTGGCTGTGTTAGTGTGCCGAACAGGGGCATGCTGTCTCCGGTCCTGCACCCCACTGACTCCAACTCCGACTGGAGTTGAGAATCTAAAAGATGGGAGGGTGGGGGGCAGAGCCTGACTAAAAACAGGACCGGAGGCATAGGAACTGGCGCGGACTCAGAACTTGTGGTCGACATGATTCCTGTCGGCGAAATGCCGGTCGACAAAGTATGACAAACCGGCATGGTAGACCCACTTTAACATATTAAGTTAATGTTGTAAAGCACTCTGGGTCCATCATGTCCAATCCCTCACTGTTTAACAAGAGGTATCTGCATTCCAAAAGAGACTTGTTACTTTATTTTAATTAACTGAAGAAAAGTTAATCCCTCCTGATACAGGGAAGTGAGTGAATTAAAATTTTATAAAACCAGACACACTTCACCTGGGGTTCGAGCAGTCAGCCTCGGCTTGATGCAGGGGACTGATGACTGGGCTTCAACTATCCAGGAGTCCAGAGCATACCACTTTTACTGAGAGGGCTGGGTGTGGGCACAGGAAATGGTGAGGGGCAAACACAGGTGAGGGTCTGTGGCAGCCAGGTGCGAGAGGCAAGCTGGTTAAGGCACGGGTGGAGGAATTCTGGCAGAAACACAGGGCAGTCAGAGGCATATGTATCTTGCTTCTGTCTGAAAACCTGAAGCTGCCACTATTAATAAAGCTCGGCAGTCGCAAGGAGCCAAACCCCAGTACGCTCCCCAACACTGGGTGCCCAATTCCAGGGTTGGATGGTAAACTAAAATGAAAAGTAAGCAGTCACTTGCTGCTCAACCCTGGTGCCACCAAACTCCCCCCATTCTAACACAAAGTGCCCAACCCTGGAGTCAGACAGTAAATGAAAAAAAGTAAGTGAACAATGATGGCCAAACCCCGGTACTGCCAACCCCCCCATTCTGACACTACATGCCCAGCCTCCAGGTAGAAGAGTCAGTGAAAAAAAGTAAGCAGACAATGGAAGCCCAACTCCAGTGATGTTTCAGAAAGTAACTTTGCTTGTTTTTTGTGCTAATCTATTGTAGCATTACTCCCTACTGTTCACTGTACTACTGCACACTTTTGTGTACTTGACACTCCTGCATCAAATAAAAAGCAGCTTTATTACACAGTCAGCAGTAAAATTTTAACCAGCTTCATAAAAAAAAAAAAACATATGCTAATTCATTGGATGAATACTCAAAACAACAAAAGTGCGGTAGTGCAACGAACAGAAGGGAGCAATGCTATGCCAGATTGGGGCAAAAACAAGTAACGTTTCGCTCCAGAAGCAGAGCTTCATCAGAGTTAGTAACTTAATGCAGAAATGCCCTTATATTATCCGCCACCAGTGCTGTGAACAAATTAAAAATTTAAAACAACGAATGTGATGCATCCTCAAGATACGAGGAGGCACTTATAAAATTACATCCGGCAATTAAGGTAATGAAAAGTATAATATCAAACCTGGTATAAACTACCCACGAGGCATATTTTCACAGTTGGGTAGTGCATGTAATTAGAAAAAAAGCTTTATGTATAAACTACAATATCAGGAAATATAAACGTATATAGAAATCCATTTTGTGGATTGAGGATATAAAATGTACAGGTATTCATTTATATATCCCTTCTCTTGAGAGACATCTTCTCTAGGATCGTGGAACCACTGAACTCTGTAGTGCAATGATTCCAAATGTCAGGAATCTATGCTAAAAAACAGATAAACAGCACGGCATTATTATATCAGATGCTCAGCCAGAATGGATCTATACCTGGGAGGGCTCGCTTCAGCCAAGGTGTGAATGCTTGCTTTGAACTTGCACACTTTTAGTAAGATTTCTATAGACAATCTTTATTTCAAGGAATTAAAGATGGCATACTTTGCAACAGAAGTGTTTTAATTGTATTATGACTAAATGAGCATCTGATATAATAAAGTCCTGCTTTTTATTGTTTTTCTCGAATACATGCCTAATATTTGTATTTTGAATTGCAGAGTTCATTGGATGCACAGTGCTAGAAAAAATGTTTCAAGAGAAGGAATATATACGAATGAACACCTGAACATTTTATATCCTCTCTGATCCACCCCAACATGTGCAAACTGGACTTCCTTATAAATTTATATTTACTGATATTGTGGTTTATATGTAAAGCTTTTTTTTAATAATTACATCTACTAACCAACTGTTGAAAATATGCCTTGTGGGTAGTTACTGCCAAGTCTTATGTTATACTTTTCATTACTTTTATTGCCAGTTGTAACTTTATGAGCCTCTTCGTATCCTGAGGATGTGCAACATTAGTAACAGACTGCTAATGTCTCTTTCATAAAATGACACTGTATACGATATTACTTGAAATATGGTAAATTTTAAATAGAATCTTTAAAAACAAAACTCTGTACTAATTCCTGATATCATGAACATTCACTAAAATCATTCAGCAGCTGTACTGGCTCTGACTAGAGTTTGTTAAAAGCACTGTCCATGCATACATATGGAGGTAGAAGTTTATGTACAGAAATGTAAGGGGCCGAAATCAGTCATGGGGGCGGCTACATGAATGATGCCAGAATTCCACCCGTCATCTGACACATTGCTGCTGTTGTCATTGGATTCACTGCCCCTCCTCCGCACAGCTTGCATCAGTGCTGAGAGGAGTCATGTAAACGCATAGCAGTATCAGCTCGTGGGGGTAGAGCCAGAACTGGAGTGGACTGCTGGCGTGATCGGTGAGGCCATGTAAACATGGATTTAGATCTACTGGATCTGACACTGCCACCTGTCAAGACAAAGAAAGGGCAAAGAGCATTTGCCTATTTAGGACCTAAAAAGTGGAACACTTTTCCCATTTATGTATGCACGTCAAGACCCAAGGCCCAGTTTAAAACAAGGTTAAAAATGTATTTATCACACAATCATGTTGTAGTTGCTCTGATTAAGATTGTTTATTTTTACCTTTTTGATACTTTTTCTCATGTATATAATTGTACATAACTGTACATCATTTTCATTATGATTTATTACTGTAAGTTGCAAGTTTGTGACTACTGTACTGTATGTTCTTAAATGTCTGTACTCTGTGTGTTCAGGTCAAACCTGAAAATAGACCTGCGGCCTGGAATGTTTTACCCGATTATCAAAAACTAAATGTAACAGGTCCATGTAACCCAACCCCAAGGACACACTTGGAAACAGGCTATCATGGCTCAATGTCTCTCACCTGGTCCAAAATTTACAAATAAATAAATTCCAACCTCTTGTAGTTCTCATGTGTTTTGTATTGTATTTTATTGTGCTCCCCTTTTCCCTGTCCCCCAGGATGCATCTGTCATCAAATCAGAATGCTTTTCTGGTAAACATTTTCCAAGTAAGTAAAGCCCTGTCCACACTATGCCTCTATAACGTTACAGAGTGCCCAAACCATTACCGCAACGGTTTGCGTTTACACCTGTAACGTTACAGGAGGTGTTTTCATAACCGTTGTTGAAACCGCATATGAGGTGATTTCAACAACGGTTATGAAATCAGTACCGCCTTGGTAACGCTACTGGCGGTAGTGTGGACAGGCGGTAACGGTCCCCTGCAGGGACCGAAGCGCAGCGCGAGCTGCATTGTGAGATCGGGCGACGCCGTAACGGTTGCCCAGCTCCCGATGTGTGGACCGGTGGTGCCGATCCCATAATGGACGCACCCGTTACCGGGCCACAGCAGTGTAGTGTGGACAGGGCCTAAGTGTCCTTTTACTACATTGCTCTTCTCTTCTAAGAGACAGCTGTTACCGCAGTAGCTATTACTCTATTCCTCACTCAAGACGGTAATTAGTTACTGATGGAGTATTTCGCCATGGCTAAGCATTTATAACACAGATTGTAAAGAGACAGAAATACTGTGACCTAAGTGGGAACTGAAGCCAGGTCCCTGGAATAGAGATGGCACGATAACAGAATATGACGCTATATCACAAAAATTTCCACTGATGTTAATTTATCACAATAAAAAACAAATATCACCATTATCGTGCATTACAATATATTGCGATATGCCATGATAAAACATCTTGTTTTATACTCCTATTATCTCATACATCTTCTATGGTACACTAGGGAGGACACCATGAAAGTGAAGATAAAAAAGGAGGCACAAAGAAATATAGCGGGAGGAGGATAGGGAGAAGTACCAGGTAGAACAGGGAAGAAGGGCGAGAAGTGAGACAAACAAAGGTGCAAACAGAGGAAAGGATAGTTAAAGGAGTGGGAGAAGGGAACAAGAATTTCTTCGGGTACATAAGTGGCAAGGGGAGGGATTGTGAGGATAAGGAAGTCAGAAGATGGTGACTATGAATAGGATGATCAAGAAAAAGCTGACGGCCTTAACAGGTCAAGTCTTCACAGTGGAGAGGGAGGGGAGCAGGCCAACAAGTAGAAGCAGGAATACAGGAGGGGGGGAAGTAAACACAAGTCCATGTACAGAGGAAAGAGTCCTGAACGGACTTGCAGACCTGAAAGTTGAGAAGGCCATGGAACTGGACGGAATACATCCAAGGGTGCTAAAGGAACTCCAGGAGGTGCTTGCTGCATAACTGGCAGCATTATTCAACATATCACTAGAAAACAGGAGAGGTTCCAGGGGACTGGAGGAGAGCTGACGTAGTTTCGCTCCATAAAAGTGGCAGCAAGGAGGAAGCTATCAAAAACAGACTGGTCAATATCACATCAGTTGTTGGGAAATTAATCGAAACCCTGCTAAAAGAAAGGCTAATGAAATATCTTGAATCCAGGGGCTGCAAGACCACATACAGCATGGATTCACGAGGGGTGGTCATGTCAGACAAATCTGATCGATTTGACTGGGTGCAGTGCGCCAGATAAGATTTTTCAGCGGGAGTATTGCACTCCTCATCTTCAAACTAAGAGGAGTAAAACCAAATTCAGATATGTACAAATACCTAAACTGCTTTTCGTGAAGAATACTTTCCTTTACCACCCTTCCACTACCTGGTGCTCGTTAGCCGAAGGCCTCCACTCCCACCTTATTTCTTGCTGAGGCTGTGGTTGGTCCTGGCAACGATGGCAGTGCTCCTTCATTTCTTGAACATTTGCTGCTGGACTTGATGAGATTTCCGTTATCCCACAAGGTGGTGCCGCTTATTCGCACTGTTCACTGCCCATGCTCAAATGTCTGGCTACCTATCCCTGAGGTGTGCTGCCACTGCTCACTCCTGTGCTCTCCCTGACTAAACAGCAAACATCCATGCTCATAAGAGTGGTGGGGCGGGCAGGAAGATCACTGCATGACATAGCACAGAGATTCTATCGCATGCTAACTTCCTACTGGCTGTCCATCCAAATAAGAGGAGTAAATGGAGAAGGAGTAGGGGGTGGAAGTAGGGGATGTAGAGGCGAGTTGTGATCAGCTTTGGGCTGCAACTCCGCTGCATACCATGCACTGTTTTGCATGGGGACAAAAACAGCATAACAGTCAGTCCAGCAGTAAACAAGGCGTACTTGGTACACAAATCCTAAGAAAAAGGGCTTGTAAATGCCAGTCTGACAAGTGTAATAATGGGCTGTATGCACCTTTTCTGGTGCACTGACAGTGACTGGGGAAACAGATCAAGGAGGGTAGTGGATGTGGCCTACGTGGACTTCAGCAAACCTTCGACACTGTACCACACAGGGGACTGATAAAGAAATTGGATAGTCTAGGGGTGGGAACCAAAGTTGTAAACTTGGTAAAAACTGGTTAATGGATAGGTGACAGCATTGTGGTAAATGGCACTCACTCTAATGAAGGAAGGGTGACCAGCCAGGAGCCACAGGGTTCTGTTCAACATCTTCACAAGTGACATCACTGAACAGATTGAATGGAAAGTATTCCTTCTTACAGACGACACCAAGATCTGCGATAGGGTGGATACTCAGAGGGGGTGGAAAAAATGAGTAGGGACCTTAGAAACTCGGAGTGGTCAAGGGTACAGAAGCGGAGCATGAAATGGATGGGGGGGGTATTGTCGGTCACTGAGCAGGAAAGGGACTGGGATCAGGGAAAGGCCCCCCTTCCTTTGTCCTTTTGGAAGGAGTGTCCTCTGTCTGCCCCCCAGAACAGGACCGCCAGTTGTCAAAACCCTTCCCCAATGGGGAAGTGGAGTGGACGTGACCTTGCTGCCGGAGCAGCTTGCCCGAGAAGGCTCCCTACTGTCATTGTTCATGGCCATCAACCATTGACTTGGTAGGGCTATGAGAGACTGACAGAAAAATACTACAAAAAACACTAAACTGACACAAAAATAATTCTAGCTTTAAACAGTAAAACAGAGAAACTGAATGCTGTTGTCATATTGATGTGAAGTTCTGACTCCCAGCCGATGAGCGACGTCATCACTGATGAGCATTCAACGGAAGGAGAAGAACTGAAGCCATTGAAGGCTGGTGCCAAGGTAAGCCTGGCACGGCGAGCCACTCTTGTGGTGCCATGCGTGTGCACAGTTTACCTCGGCACCGCACCCTCCTGAAAAGTTCTGGTTCCCACAGAGTTCTATCACCACCGGCCAAGACCCATCAATGGTGAAGAGCGATTCCTGGAAGATATACTACTTCACTAAAAAAGTGGTGGACGCCTGGAACAGCCTGCCACCAGAGGCAGTAGGGGCAAAAACACTGGGCAGTTTCAAACACGCTTGGGATATACACAGGCGAATACTGATAAATAAAAAGGGGGGGGGTCGCCGGAGACCAGTTAGGGTCTGCTGGGACAAAACAGGCAGGAAACAACTGGGCAGACTGGGTGGGCCAAGTGGTGTTATCTGCTGACAAATTCTATGTTTCTATATTTTAATTTTATTTATTTATTTATTGAAATGTTTCACCAGGAAGGCACACTAAGCGACAAGTCGCTTGTCCCCCGGTGAGACCTGGGGGAAGGGGGTACAACAGGAGTGAGACATTAAACATTCAAGTTACAAGATCAGCATTAACATACAGTTGTAAGACAGGGGTTACAAGCAGTGTTGCAACAGCATTGCGCATAACAGGTAGAAAGAGTGGACAATAATAAGTGCTGGGTTAATAAGTAAACAAGTGCTTTGCATTCTCATCTCTGCTGCTCAGCACTGTGTTCTTCAGGTGCAATCAAGATTACCGATTTCCTACCGTCCCCAATACTATTAAGAACTGCTGCAAATTATCATTATAATCAATATATCGTACAATACTATTGTGACATCCCTACCCAGAATACCGTCGCAGTGATATACCAAATTAACTTTTACTCACTTAGATAGCCTGAGCTTCCTGACAGACAGAAGTTAATCATATTTTATTTCCTAAAATATATTTAGTTTTTTTAGAAAATACCGTCTGGGCCAGCCTCTCGACTGTGCCCCAGCGATGGCGGTGACCCAGGTTTGGGAATAAGCTCGAGACACCGGAAGACCAGCCAGGGAAGGATGATCACACATCCCAAAAGATGGTCTTCCCCTCAGGGAGGGAGGGTTGCAGTCTCCACAGCTCAACCACCGCCAGGGTGACCACGGGTGACAGCGCAGCTACTGCGCCTGAAGAATGGGGAAGGAGGACTCCAAATGGCTCCGATGTGCGTAGCCATGCGCTAGCATACAAACACGTCATTTAGCTTGGGTGATGGGCACCCTGGGGTATGAAGCAGAAACACAGGAAACACCCTGAAGGCAAGCAAGATGAAAATAAGGGCAGTCTCGAACCCCGACTTGCCAGTTGCCCACTGCCTCCTGAAACTGAGTGGTTTTGGTGTGCAGCTTGGTGCCAGCACCTCACGTAGCCCACCCTGGAGAAGGAAGTCCGGGAAGGGACACAGGATGGCAAGGTAAGTGGCAGAGAAGGTGTCGGAGGGGCTGAGAGGTCACCCAGATGGACAGGGGCCGCCACAGAAGAAAGGAGCAAATGTAGAAAGTAATTTAAAAAAAAATTGTTTTTACCTCTCTAGACACCTGCAGTCAGTGCAGCTTTTAAAATAAATAAAATATTTTAAAATAAAATTTAAATGTACACGTAACTGACCTGCACATTTTAATTTAATGCTACTGTATTTAACTCAATCAGTTTATCCTTTGCACTCTTCTCCACCAGGCATGTCTAAAACAGAGCCATTTGACCCGGATTGCCTTCCTGGTTAAACAAATAAATAAATCTGTACTCAGGAAAGGTGTATTTATTTATTAATTTGACAATTAGTGACCAGGAAAGGTACACTGAGCCAACGCTCATTTCAAGGTGTGACCCAGGGGAAGGGAACACAGAGCAAGGACACAGTACACAGTTAATGCAATTACATAGCACTGGCACAATTCAGAGTAACAGAAAAGTGGACTAGAGTACATGATTAAAACAGGGAAAAGTACAACAGCAGCAAGCAGCAAAAATTGGACAACTCAGCCACACCTACACTGGGGTAGGGGGCAGTCAGGCAGGGGGAAAATGGGGGGGGGGTTCAGTTGGTCACTGGAGGGAAACAGGGAAGACGATGAAATGGAGGGTTGATGGGAGTAGCTTCCAGAGTGAAGGAAGGTAACAGGAAAAGGCCGACTGCCCAGTAGAGGAGCAGGGGTGAGGAATGGCGACGGTGCGAGAATCACTGGAGTTGAGTGAGCAGGGGTGAGGAATGGTGATGGTGCAAGGATCGCTGGAGCCGAGGGGGCAGGGGTGAGGAATGGCGAAAACGCGAGGATCTCTGGAGCTGAGGGAGCAGGGGTGAGGAATGGCGACAGCACGAGGATCTCTGGAGCTGAGGGAGCAGGGGTGAGAAACGGCAATGGTGTGAGGATCACTGTAGCTGAGGGAGCAGGGGTGAGGAATGGCGACGGCCCGAGGATCTCTGGAGCTGAGGGAGCAGGAGTGAGGAATGGCAATGGCGCGAGGATCGCCGGAGCTGAGGGAGCAGGTGTGAGAAATGGCGACGTTGCAAGGATCGCTGGAGCTGAGGGAGCAGGGGTGAGGAACAGCGACGGCGCGGAGATCGCTGGGCTGAGGGAGCAGGGTGTGAGGAATGGCGTGACGCATGAGGATCGCTGGAGCTGAGGGGCAGGGTGAGAATGATGAGCGGTGCAAGGATCTCTGGAGCTGAGGGAGCAGGTGTGAGGAATGGCGGCGGCTTGAGGATCGCTGGAGCTGAGGTAGCAGGGGAGAGGAATGGCGACGGTGCGGGGATCGCTGGAGCTGAGGGAGCAGGGGTGAGGAATGGTGATGGTGCGAGGATCTCTGGAGCTGAGGGAGCAGGGGTGAGGAATGGCGATGGCGCGAGGATCTCTGAAGCGGAGGGAGCAGGGGTGAGGAATGGCGACGGCGCGAGGATCGCTGGAGCTGAGGGGGCAGGGGTGAGATGGCGGACGCGGGGATCTCTGGGTTGAGATTCCTCACCCTGCTCCTCAGCTCGGATCTCGCGTCCGCCATTCTCACACCTGCTCCCTCAGCTCCAGCGATCTCCCACATGTCCCCATTCCTCACACCTGCTCCCTCAACTCCAGCGATCCTCGCCCATCGCCATTCCCTCACCCCTGCTCTCAGCTCCAGCATCCTCGCACCGCTGCCATTCCTCACCCCTGCTCCCTCAGCTCCAGCGATCCTTGCAACATCGCCATTTCTCACCCCTGCTCCCTCAGCTCCAGAGATCCTCGGGCCGTCGCCATTCCTCACTCCTGCTCCCTCAGCTCCAGAGATCCTCGCACCATCACCATTCCTGACCCCTGCTCCCTCAGTTCCAGAGATCCTTGCGCCTTCACCAATCCTCACCCCTGCTCCCTCAGCGCCAGAGATCCTTGCACCTTCGCCATTTCTCACCCCTGCTCCCTCAGCTCCAGAGATCCTTGTGCCATCGCCATTCCTCACCCCTGCTCCCTCAGCTACAGTGATCCTCACACCATTGCCGTTCCTCACCCCTGCTCCCTCAGCTCCAGAGATCCTTGCACCATCACTGTTCCTCACCCCCTGCTCCCTCACCTCCAGAGATCCTTTCACCATCACTATTCCTCATCCCTGCTCCCTCAACTCCATCGATCCTTGCACCGTCACCATTCTCCCACCCTGCTCCCTCAGCTCCAGGGATCGCCAGCGTCTTCACCATTCCTCACCCCTGCCCCTCAGCTCCCAGCGATCCTGCGCCATCACCATTCCTCACCCTGCTCACTCAACTCCAGTGATCTTCGCACAGTCGCCATTCCTCACCCCTGCTCCTCTACCGGGCAGTCGGCCTTTTCCTGTTACCTTCCTTCACTCTGGAAGCTACTCCCATCAACTCTCCATTTCATCATCTTCCCTGTTTCCCTCCAGTGACCAACTGAACCCCCCCCCATTTTCCCCCTGCCTGACTGCCCCCTACCCCAGTGTAGGTGTGGCTGAGTTGTCCAATTTTTGCTGCTTGCTGTTGTTGTACTTTTTCCTATTTTAATCATGTACTCTAGTCCACTTTTCTGTTACTCTGAATTGTGCCAGTGCTATGTAATTGCATTAACTGTGTACTGTGTTCTTGCTGTGTGTTCCCTTCCCCTGGGTCACACCTTGAAACGAGCATTGGCTCAGTGTACCTTTCCCGGTCACTAATTGTCAAATTAATAAAAAAAATACACCTTTCCTGAGTACAGATTTATTTATTTGTTTAACCAGGAAGGTGATCCGGGTCAAATGGTCCTGTTTTAGACATGCCTGGTGGAGAAGGGTACAAAGGATAAACTGATTTTAATTTAATGGTACTGTATTTAACTCAATGTGCAGGTCAGTTACATGTACATTTAGATTTGTTTCTTCAAAAAACACGAAACAGTTTTTTTTTAAATTACATTCTATGTTTGCTCCTTTCTTCTGTGGCAGCCCCTGTCCATCTGGGTGACCTCTCAGCCCCTTCGACACCTTCTCTGCCACTTACCTTGCCATCCTGTGTCCCTTCCCGGACTTCCTTCTCCAGGTGACGGCCCGAGGATCTCTGGAGCTGAGGGAGCAGGGATGAGGAATAGTGACGGTGCAAGGATCTCTGGAGCTGAGGGAGTAGGGGTGAGGAATGGTGACGGTGTAAGGATCTCTGGAGCTGAGGAAGCAGGGGTGAGGAATGGCGATGGCGCGAGGATCTCTGGAGCTGAGGGAGCAGGGATGAGGAATAGTGACGGTGCAAGGATCTCTGGAGCTGAGGGAGCAGGGGTGAGGAATAGTGACGGTGCAAGGATCTCTGGAGCTGAGGGAGCAGGGATGAGGAATAGTGACGGTGCGAGGATCTCTGGAGCTGAGGGAGCAGGAGTGAGGAATGGCGACGGTGCGAGGATCTCTGGAGCTGAGGGAGCAGGGGTGAGGAATGGCGAAGGTGCAAGGATCTCTGGAGCTGAGGGAGCAGGGATGAGGAATAGTGACGGTACAAAGATCTCTGGAGCTGAGGGAGTAGGGGTGAGGAATGGTGACGGTGTAAGGATCTCTGGAGCTGAGGGAGCAGGGGTGAGGAATGACAAAGGTGCAAGGATCTCTGGAGCTGAGGGAGCAGGGGTGAGGAATGGCGAAGGTGCAAGGATCTCTGGAGCTGAGGGAGCAGGGGTGAGGAATGACAAAAGTGCAAGGATCTCTGGAGCTGAGGGAGCAGGGGTGAGGAATGGCGACGGCATGAGGATCTCTGGAGCTGAGGGAACAGGGGTGAGGAATGGTGAAGGTACAAAGATCACTGGAGCTGAGGGAGCAGGGGTGAGGAATGGCGACGGCGCTAGGATCGCTGGAGCTGAGGGAGCAGGGGTGAGGAATGGCGAAGGTGCAAGGATCTCTGGAGCTGAGGGAGCAGGAGGCAGAGGGGATGGAGGAAAGGAGTAGGGAGAGGTAAGAATGAAGAGCCCCAAATTAGTATTTGGATATGAATAGGTACTGCGGTTCTGACAATGTGAAGGTAGAGAAAGAATGGATAAGGTGGGGTAGAGTGAGCAATGGTGGATGCAAGAGGGGGAGTTGGTAGCAAAATGACAGACGGCACTGCAGAAGGTGTCCAATCTGGCCAGGGAGGTGGAAGGAGCAATGCCATAACCCACATCCTCATAGGCCAAGACTGGGAGCACCATTCCAGTGACAAGCTCACAGCATACCTGTGGAAAAAGACCGTCTTTATTGCAGTACAATGTACCAAGTTACTTAGCGTGGATGACATCAATGTGGGCAGAGAAGTCAAGTTTGCAGTCTAGTCATACACAGAGGTATTTGAATGAATGAACCACTCCAAGAGGGGGCGCATCCAAGGTGGAGAAGATAGTCAAAGTTGGAAGTCTTGCAATTCTTGGCTAGTGCCGAAGGTCATGGACAGTTTTTTTTTTGTGTTGGCCCAGAGCTGGTTTGACTGAAACCAGCACAGGACACTGTGGAAGTCATGCTGGAACAGACCTTCCACAGCTGTATGGAGGGGCTGGAGGTGTAAATGACTGCATCATCTGCATACATGTGGATATAAAAGTTGGCAAAAGTAGTTAGGAAGTCATTAAAGAAGATGGAGAACAGGACAAGCCCCAGGATGGAGCCCTGTGGGACCCTGGCCTCGATGGGAAGTGGGAGTGACAGGGCACTTCCAAGCTGCACTGACTGCAGGTGTCTAGAGAGGTAAAAAACAGAATCAGTGTACAGCAGGAGCTGAGAGGCCTGCAGGACTCAGCTTATCCAGGAGGAGAGGGAGGGACATTTAGTCAAAGACCTTGGCCAGATTGATGAAAATGGCAGCTGTGTAGTGTACCTAATCCATCCCGGAGAACACAAAATCAATTAAACGCAGCAGAGAGGAGACAGTGGAGCGAAGCTTCCAGAGTCAGACTGGAATGGGGAGAGGAAATCGGTGGACAGAAAATCAGAGAGTCTAGTGTAGACAAGCTTCTCTTGAAGTTTAGCAAGGGATGGGTGAAGGGAGATTGGCCGGATGTTACCAGGGGAGGAAGGCCCCTTTGTGGAGTGGAAGAACTCTGGCCAGCTTCCAGGACTGAGGGAGGAGAGGTTGAGTAGGGGAGTCAGTGGATGTGCTATGGCAGGTGTAGGAGTATGTATAGCGTTATTCACCCTTAGCATTGTGAACTGCAATATAGAGGATTGTCTATGGGGAGTCATTCACAACAAGGATATTTCTTGATCGAGCGGTATCCTTGGCAACGTTAGACCTCGAGATTTGAGAAGATCCTTGTCTCTGGGGAGTCATTCACAAACAATCTTTTATAGTGTATGGGGAGTCTATTCATGAAAAAACAGCGAATGGACGCAGAAATATTTTAAATCAAGCCTTACTTGGCTTCATGTTGCGGCTCGCTCCAGCGCTACTCACTCCCTCGCTGATGCGGCTGCTAAATCACGCATCTTGTGCCTTCGATCTTGTTGTGCTGTACCGGTGACGTACTCAGTGCAGCACAACAAGATCGAGATGCACTGAAGCAAGCACAACAATGCTGTTGGGAGCATGGATTTCCATGCTCAACAGCGTTCTACAGTACCATACACTATAAAAGGGTGTTAAAAGGGGCACTGTCAGTTCCTTAGGCCTAGTATTTAAAAGTCAGTGCTATAACATTAGGGCACCAATCAGTTGAGAGATGCCTCTTGAGTTTGGTCTCCATTTTTACAGCCATGCAGCACACAGCAGTGCCACTACAGGTAATGTTGCGCTTCTGTTGCCTAGAATATGTCTGTCATATCATGTCTGTCATATCTTGCAGATGAAGAGAAATGGACAGACACAAACTTCAGAGTCCAATGAATAATCTAGCCTGGATCAAGGGGCACCCGAAATCTACGCTTAGTGGGCAAAGTCCGAGCTCATCACCTGTCATGTTGTACTCTGCAATGCAACAGTGTGACCCACAATGTTCAAACGTCAGCATCACCAGTACTTTAACTCAAAGAAAGACATTGACATCATCAGACTGCAGAGAGTGAAAATGAGCCTTAGAGAAGGTCAGACAGTGGAAATGTAAAAATGTGCCTCCTGCAGCACTCCATTGTTTCCATGACTGATAATAGATCACACCCAAGTAAGAGGGCCGCTCCCCCACAAATACACAGAAGAATGCAGGTTAATGACTCATTGATACTGCCAAGCTATGACAGATCCAGACAGATGAACAAGCACACACAGAAAGACCGGTACGTCACGGCAGACAAAAGATAAGCAATCACATCTGTTACCTGCATACGTCAGTTCTGTACTGTGCCTCATCAGATGAAACTGACACAGAAAGTGGCAAACATTTTTGTGAACCACCTCCCTGAGCACATGACAACCTTGCAAAAAAGGCCTGTTTGAGCATGACAGAATACTGGATTCTTTCATGACGATTATTTTATTTTTTAGTATTCAAGAAGCAATAAATGGCACAACAGAAAGTTAAAGGGACAGCACCCTCTGCCAAAAAGGTCTTTTTTTTTGGGGGGGGGGGGGACGATCAGAAATTGTTTTTACTTATATATAAAACAGTCACAAACACTGCAGAAATTAGACTTCAGGAGCCAGCGCACTGGAGAAACCTGTTAAAAGTAAGTAACCTTCTCTTCCAACAACTTGGATTCAGCCATAGGCATGCACATTGCACGGATTATTGACCGTACACTGGGAGGAAGAAAGTGCTGGTGCTATTTGGGAAACCAGCTTCACAGGACTTAAGATCCAAAGACTGCATCTCTTGGAGTCTGTAGAATCACACTGTAGTGCAAGGTAAAGGTTTGGGTAGATGCCCAGGTGGTCACCTGCACATTACTACGAAGGGGATGAAACCAGTGGCTGCCACCAAGAAGGTTACACTCCCAAAGAAGTGAGCACACAGTCCTTCAAGAACACAGCTCAAGACAAGGTAGTATGTAGCAATAGGCAATACAGGAGAATATCCAGCTGGGGGAGGGGAGCTGAACATCCTAGGGGATGTCCCCCACGGGGGGAGGGAGGGGAGAAGACAGCTGGTCTCCGCTATACTACTGCCATCAGGGTGACCACAGGTGTCAGTGCAAGCAAAGCTGTGAACTGGAGGCAAACATTGACAAGCTCGGATGTGCGCACACACCCCGGGAGTCCTTCTCAGTATTCAAAAGGGGAGAAAACTGAAGCAAAAAGAGCACCAGCCGCAGCAGGAGGATGTCCACCCCTTGACACAGGCTCCAAGTCACAGACGGTGGCACTCTCCTTTGAGCGCCTACCCAGTCTCCATAGGGTGGTAAGAGGGGCCCCTCTCAATGGCCCATCCCGGGGGTACAAAGGAGAGGTAAGTCCCAGAGAAGGTGGGTGATGGGGCTGGATGAGTTGGACAGAACCGAAAGGAGAGGGCTGATAAGAGGAGAAAAGCATACTAAAATAAACAAAATATCCAGCGGGATAGAGTCTTTGTGCTATGGAAAGCCCTGGGAAAGAGCCTCTACATGTAACAACCAAACAACGAGCTATTCAACTGAACCCCTGACGAGCTTGTTCCTATTCAAATAAAAACTCAAGAGTCCTCTTCATGTCAAGGTGGAGAAGGACCACTTAACCTCTGCTGATGTTAGGTCAGGGGTTAAAAACACTGGCAAAAAAAAAAAACAGATTAGGTGGCACAGAACTCTGAGCCAACCAGAGGCAAAAAGAAACAGGTCATTCACCTGTAACAGTAGTTCTAGGAGTGGTATATGTTGTTCATCCACTCTTGTTGGCAGATCGCCTTTCCCTTTAAGGGTCACCGGAATGTCTTCAAGCTGGCTCCTCCCACCCACCCGGGTGGTAAAACCCTCAGCTCCACCCCATGACACCAGATCTAGCCCACTGGAAGCAGAGGTGTGCATCGAAGCCGGGGAGGTCGGGTGGGTCAGTGTGGATGAACAACATATACCACTCATAGAAAGTACAGTTACGTAAGAACTTGCCGTAACAGTAGATCTTCCGAGGACTGTCTCTTGCAGTAAGTCAATACTTACGGGAGTATCCACCAGGTGGTGCTGTCACACAACAGCTTCTTCCAGCAGTCTCCCATGGAGGCTGCCCACATGACATCACTTACTGTGGACATGTATAAGAGTGGGCGGCCCCCAAGTACCCTCTGTTCACTGTCTGCTTCAGCGAACATGGCCTGGACCAAGGTAAACGAGGGCCATAAAAACAGAACAGCGATCCCACCCAACGTCCTGAGTTGCAGATTCGAGGCAACAATGCAGGGGGATGGAGGTCGGGGGACTTACTGCAAGAGACAGTCCTCGGAAGATCTACTGTTACGGTAAGTTCTTACGTAACTGTACTATCTTCTACGGACTGGTCTCTTGCAGTAAGTCATTACTTATGGGAGATTACCAAGCAGTAAAATTCAAATGGGAGGAAAGACAAGGCTAGAAGATGGACTAGAGAGCATGCTTGACGGTCAAGCCCGTGCAAAACCCAGCTGTCCACGATGCCAAAGAAGCTAACTTCAGAGGAAATATGTCAACTGCAACCACACCAGCTCTGATAGACAGGCCAAAGGTGGGAAAGACAACATGTATGATACAGTATTTAGTAGAAATGTCAACTCAAACCTCGTCTGTGCAGGCAGATAGGCCAATGGTTAGGCAAAGACAACTGGCATGAAATCGTAGAGAAATGTCAACTCAAACCTCTTCCATGCAGGCAGATAGGCCAACGGTTAGGCGAAGACAACTGGCATGAAATCGAAGAGAAATGTCAACTCGAACCACACCCGCGCAGGCAGATAGGCTCAACGGTGGGTGAGGACAGCATGCAGGAGGCATGATGTAGAACGAACTGTAGGTGGTCAGGCACAGTGATTTCATACTGACAAGGCAGAGGTCGACAGGCTCTGGCATAAAGTCAAATCCAGTAGAAAGACAAGTAGAGGGAATCAGAAAGTAGAAAGAGGGAGCACTGAGGAAAAAATATCCCGGATGGTCAGAGGAAGGAACAACTGAAGGGCTCCAGCAGGGAGAGTAACAGGAGTTCCAATCAGATCCGCATGGAGGAGTGAAGTGTCCAGTCCAGGAGCAAACCTCCAAGAAAAGGTAAAGAGATCCCCAGGCACCTCCAAGGCCTGCAAGAGGAGGTGGGGGAAATCCTGAAAAGCGGTTTAAAGCACAGAAGTGGGTCCCAATCCACGTGAAGGGCAGGCAAGCTGCAGAGGGGCAGATTAAGCCGCCCCCCCCAGAGGCCCTACAACTGTCCTGAGAGGAACCCCAGTAGGGGGGCTGGGCATGAGGCGGCCTGCCCGAGGGGGCGTAGGGGTGGGACCTGGGGGCGTGATAGAGGTCCTGAACAGACCGAAGAGTACGCCCTGAAGCCTGAAGGGAATCCGGGATGGACTGAGCACCAGGTCCAAACAGCAGGTTCCCAGAAAAGGGGCATCGGTGACCGACAGCTGGATGCCGGGAGGCAAACCTGAAACCTGCAGCCAGGCGAAGTGCCGAAGGGTGACACCAGAGGCTGAGAGGTGGGCCGATGCGTCAACCGCATCGAAGCGAGCATGGAGTAGGTGATGGGAAATGGAGGGCCTGGCAGACAGCGGCTGAGCTGATCAGGGCCAAGAGGGGGCAGGCTGAGCGGAAGCAGGACGAGACCAAATATGAGAGAGTGCGTGAAAATACGCAGGAATCAAAAGCGGGACAACCATGGCAGGCTCCTCGGGAACGTCGAGGTAGGCAGCCATGTCCCAACGAAAGGAGTCCTGATCTGCAGCAGGGAAGCCAAAAGCATGCTGGATCTGCAGTATGAGCTCCATGAAGGAGGGATCCAGGAAAGAGGGATCGATCAGGGGGTTCAGGCAGGGCGGCCTCCAAATAGGAGGACGCGGACAGGGGGGAACCAAGGTCCCCACGGTCCGAGAGGTCCCGCCAGGAACATCATCCATGAAAGGATCCCCCATCCGGAATATCCATAAAGGAAGTCCACATAAATGCTGGGGACCAGGTGGAAGGTGCTGGATCTGGGCGCAGGTACCCGGGCGGAGGAAAGGGGGAATGGGATGAGGCCAGAACCTGACCCATGGACCGTAGGACCTTCAGCACAATGCAGGCGATATCCGGCACTTGTGACGGGGGGAGGTCCAGAAATGGAGGGCGCCCAAGGGAGGTGCAAGGAGGAGGGCGAGCCATCCCGGGAACCGCTGACCCCGAATAGCAGGGGAAGGCACTCCGATCCTTGTGGTCCGGGACCGGCAAAGGGGTAAGGGACTCAAGGATGGGTCCTCTCAGCGGGGCAGAAGGCCTGGGAAAAGTTGCGTCCAAAGGGTGCAAAACAGGTGACGGGGGGCCGGGAACCCCAAGGACCCCGAAACAAGATGCAGGGACAAGTGGGGGGGGGCACGGGAGCAAAGCCCTGAGCAGGGGGTGTCCCAGGGTGGGAGGCCTTATCGCTAAGGGAAGCATCCCTGTCAAGGAGGGAAGGAGGAAAAGCTCCTCCGTCGATGGTGGAATCATCCCCGTCAATGAGACATCAGAAACAAGCCTTTCCGTCGACGGTGGAAGCCGTACCGTCGATGAGGCATGCAAAACATGCCATTCTATCGACGGGAGAGGCATCCACGTCAACAAGGAGTGCCCCGCTGACAGAGAATAAGCCTCTGTTGATGAGAGAATAGCAGAATCATGTCCCGTCGATAGGAGAAGCGTTCCCGTCGACGAGGGAGAGCAAAGAACACGTTGACGAGGAATGTTCCATTGACGGGGCAACACAGCCCATCGACAGATGTTCAGAAACAAGCTCCATCAATGGGACGAGGCCTGCCGAAGATAAAACAAGCTCAGCAGGCTCAGTCGATGGGGGGAGCAGCCCCAATGACGAGGAATGCTCCGCTGATGATGGAGGAGCCACTATCGCTAGAGTAAGGCAGAGGGAGTGTGAGGAGTGTGAATCCTGCTCCCTCCTATGCCTGAACAAGTGCCCTTGACCAGGGAGCCTTTAAGATGGCCCCCCAGGGTCCATTCCAGTCTGGCTGGATGATCAGCCATGACCAAGTCCCAAGGCCCAGCATGAGAGCCTAGGCCAGGGAGCAGCGGGGTGCTGTGAGCAAGGAGGGCCGGGGGCACTGTGAGGAGCACAGGCCCAGCCCAGTGGAAGTAGAAGAGCCAGGGCCTGGGAGTAGTACACATACCCAGGACTAGAGGCAGGAGCCGGGGGTACAGTGAGTGGTGCACAGGCCCGGGTCCTGGAAGCAGAAGAGCCGGGGCCTGAGAGTGTTCCACAGGCCCAGCAGAGAGAAGCGAAATCGAGCTGGGCTGTTAACAGTAGCCCTAGTGAATCCCCAGACCCAGCAAGAGTGCCTGGGCCAGGGAGCAGCAGGTGTACCGGAAGCTCTATTGGAACACCAGGCCTGCTGTATAAAAGAAGTCCGGGGTACTGTGAGTAGGTCATAGGCCCCAAACAGAAGGTAGAACAATCGGTTCAAGTTCAAGTCGAAGACTGCAATCCAGGTCAGGAGAGCTGATTGTGCGAGCTGAAGCCGGCAGGAAAATGAACAGAGAGTACTGGGGGCCGCCCACTCTTATACACATCCACAGGAAGTGATGTCGTGTGGGCGGCCCCCACGGAACACTGAAGGAAGAAGCGGCCGTGTGACTGCACCACCTGGTGGATACTCCCATAAGTAATGACTTACTTCAAGAGACCAGTCCATAGAAGATCTACTGTTACAGGTGAGTAACCTGTTTTTCTAGGGATGTGGATATATTGTTCTATCCACCCTTGTTGGCAGACTCCTGGCAGTTCTCTGGGAGGAGGGAGGGAGGCAAGGTGCACACCCCCTACTTAGGGAACAGGGACTGCAGAACTGAGGCCCCAAAACCAGCATCCTGGCATGACTCGAGGTCGATGTGGTAATGGGAATGAAGGTGTTTGCGGACTTCCAGGTATCAGCCTTGCAGATTTCCTGGATAGGGATGTCCCTAGAAGCAGCCACCGATGCAGTGGTATGGCGGGTGGAATGAGCCCTTAGCCCTACAGGAGGCTTCCTACCCACCATCCTATAGCAGAGATCAATGCAGGAAGTGATCCACCTGCCAATCGTCCACTTGGCTGCAGGTCTGCCAGGTGCAGCTTCAGCGTAGGTGACAAACAGCTGGTGAACCTCTCCCTGAACGTCTGAGGTACGCTCTTTCTAGTAGGTGAGTGTTCGTCTCGGGTCCAAGGTATGGAGTCTGTACTCGGCTGCCAAGGTGTAACTGGGGTAAAACACCAGCAGAGTCAACACATGGTTAAGGTGAAACTGACACCACCTTCAGAAGGAATATCGGGTGGGGCGCAGGACAACCTTGTCCCTGTAGAAGATCAAGTAAGGAGACTCCATTGAGAGCGCCTGGAGCTCCCCAGGCCTTCTGGCTGACATGATAGCCACCAAGAAGGTGGTCTTACATGACAAATGTGACACGTCATACTTGTGCATAGGTTCAAAGGCTTGCCCATGAACTTTGCCAAAATCAGCAGTAAATCCCATGGAGGTGGAGGTTCACGCACTGGAGGGGATATGTGATCTAGGCCCTTGAAAAAGTGCCAGACCACTTTCTCCTGCACCACAGACTGCATACTGGCCTGCGCCCGGTAGGTAGAGATGGCTGCCAGGTGCACCTTAAGGGTCATCGACCAAAGCCCCAGCTGGGAGAGGGACCACAGATGGCTAGCCACTGGACAGGATGAAGGGTCCAACCCCTTGCCCTGGCACTAAATGGAAAATCTCTTCCATTTGAAGGCATAGCATTTTCTGGTAGATCACTTACGGGATGCCTCAACAACTGTAAAGACCTTATTGGAGAGACCCAAAGCCTAGAACTCTAACCGCTTGGGAACCAGGCTGTCAGGTGCAGGGATTGAAGGTCCAGATGGAGTACCTTCCCCTGACTGATGGAGAGCAGGTCTGGGCATGCTGGAAGATGCCTCGGGAGCCTAGAGCTGATGCTGAGGAGATCTGGGTACCAGAACTGGCGTGGCCAGTCTCGGGCTACCAGGATCACCTGTGCCTTGTCCCTCTTGGCCTTGATGATCACCTTGTGGATCAAGGAAAGTGGAGGGAAGGCGCAGAAGAGGCCTGGGGTCCACAGCCTCAAGAAGGCATCCCCCTGCAGCGAGCCCTGCTGAGGGGGGCAGGCATGAAACAACCTCAGCCCCGCGTTTTCCCCGGAGGTGAACAGGTTCACCTGAGGGGTGCCCCAGTGGGAGAACAGATCTTGTACTACCTCCTGGTGGAGTGACCACTCGTGAGATGCCTCGCCTAGCCGGCTGAGAGCATCGGCCAGCTTATTCTAGGCTCCTGCCA
This sequence comes from Neoceratodus forsteri, assembly GCA_016271365.2. Classification (NCBI taxonomy): domain Eukaryota; kingdom Metazoa; phylum Chordata; order Ceratodontiformes; family Ceratodontidae; genus Neoceratodus; species Neoceratodus forsteri. The sequence goes on from CM028136.1 coordinate 952,968,373, forward strand.
CATGAATGGCTAGGAGATTCGCCTCCAGGCTAAGCACGAGGGTCCATGTGCGGAGAGCTTCCTTGCTCTTCTCTCAATTATGTCAGGAGAAAGTGCCTGGCTTTCCTCTGCAGAGATTTTAAGCACCTACAACCTACCGGCAAATTATATTTTTACGATTTTTCCAACTGAAACATCTCATTTTAAAGGTCTTCGGATTAACCCCCCTTTACTGGACAAACCATCCTTTCTCAGTATAATAAACCTCGAGTCCGGCTTTCAACAGTCAGTGTCTAGTTGTTACAAAATATTGTATAACTGGGCATATCCGACTTGCTTTGCTCCAGCGGCCTATTGGGAGTCCTTTCCCGCCAGAGAATTAGACTAGACTGAATTATGGCATAATTGCCATAAATACATCACCCAGGACCGACTACGCCTTACCCAATTCCACATATTACACAACTTATACTATTCCCCACAAAAATTATTCAAATTCGGACTTCTCCCATCACCTATTTGTACTAGATGTAAGAAAGAGGGGTCTCTGTTTCATATTTCTGGAGTTGTTCTAAAGTTACCCCACTTTGGAATACTATTCAGCAAAACGTTGATCCCTTATTGGGCCTTGCAGGAGTTATTTACCCCAGAAATTTGCCTACTAGGCGAGTATTCGGCTATTCCTGTATTAACCAGGAGATATCATATGGCCCTTATCTCCATGTCCAGTAAGAAATTAGTTTAACGTCACTGGAAGGACAGTGACAATATCTCATATGCGGAGTGGCTTAATGAACTACTTGCAAATCTCAGGACAGAGAAGACAATAGCGAGTCTCAACAATAGGCCTGAGAAATATGCAAAAATATAGGACCCCTTGCATACACTGTACTCACTTTGAAATACCTACCCCTGAATATACCATTTTATTGCTTATACGGACTCCAGTTGGATTTCTGTGTTGAATAAATTGAGGGAGGGGGTGGGTTTAATGGCGAGGAGGGTTGAGGGCGGGAAGGAGGGTGGAGGGCAGGTGGAGGACAGATCCTTGTTGTTGTGCATACTATATCTACTGTGTAATGCATTTCTGGACCTGTTCTCTTTATCGTAAAACTCAATATACTTTAATTTGAAAAAAAAAAGAGAGCTTCCTTGCACAGAGGCAAGGAGTGAGTCCCACCCTGTTTGTTGAGCTAGTACGTGGTCATGGTATTGTCCGTCTGGACCTTGACCACTTGCCCCCGAATGAACGGAGCGAAGGTGGTCAGGGCTAGCTGAACCGCACAGAGCTCCAGCAGGTTGATGTGGCATCGGGACTCCTGAGGGGACCACAGCCTGTGGGCTCTGTGTTCCCTAAGATGGGCACCCCAACCCATCAGCGAGGTGGTAGTCAGGATGACCGTTGTCTCAGGGCGGACAAATGGGATGCCTTCCTGCAAGTGAGCTGGGACCAGCCACCATTGGAGGCTGTCCCACATCCTCTGGGTCACAGTGACCAGCTGGTTGAAGTGACCTGAGTGCTGAGACCACTGGCTGGCTGGTTCCCACTGAAGGGAATGCATATGCCAGTGGGCCCATCGGACCACGCTGGTGCAGGTTGCCATGTAGCCCAGAAGGTGCAGGAAGTCCTAAGCAGGGCGCGATTGCCCAACCAGAAATGAGTGGGCAAAGGAGGAGAGAACCTCTGCCCTGTCCATCGGGAGCGAAGCTCTGGCTCAGCAAGAGTCGAGCTCTGCCCCAGTGAACTGAATCACCCACAAGGGCATGAGTTCTGACTTGGCCTTGCTGATCAGGAGGCCAAGACTGAAGCAAGTCTGGAGGGCCAGATCCCTGGATCACTCCATCTCTTGCTTGGAGGGACATACTATGAGCCAGTTGTCCAGGTAGGGACAGACCTGAACCCCTCGGCGCCTCAGGAAAGCTGCCACCACTGCCATGCATTTGGAGAAGACCCTGGGAGCCAATGAAAGGCCAAAGGGCATAGCCTAGAACTTGTAGAGTGTTCCCTCAGCTCGCAAGCAGAGGAACCATCGTTGGGATGGACGGATCGGGACATGAAAGAATGCATCTTGAAGATCCAGGGAGCAAAACCACATGCCGTGCTCCAGGGATGGTATGATCTGAGCCAGAGTTACCATCCGGAAGGTGCGGGACCTGAGGAACCTGTTCACGTTGTGCAGATGGAGAATGGGGCACCAGCCCCCTTCCGTTTTGGTAGCTGGAAACGAACCCTGGGTCTAAAGGAGGGTCCACAACTTTACGCACCACATCCTTGCGGAGGAGCCGAGTGATGTCATCTCGGAGAGCCGACTGAGTGACAGAGGACACCAGCTCCTCCTGTGGGGCGCGGGCTCAGCTTGGGGGGAACCTGCTTGAATTCCAAAGGCAGGCCCCGGCAAACCACCTCCAGCACCCAACGGTCCGTGGTGATAACGGACCAGGCGGAAAGGAAGTGGTGGAGCTGATCCCCCACTGGAGGACCCAAGGGAGGCGTGACAGGGCTGAAGGTGGCACCCCTCAACCCGTCACTGGGCAGGCTTAGAGGAACAGGATCCGGCTGAGGGACCGCTGGGACCCTTCCCTCCGGGCTTTCTGACCGACGAGACCACTGACTTGGCCTGCGGTTGCCAGGTTTGCACCTGCTGGCCCTGCTGCTGGTGCTGCTGGGCTGGTCTGGCTGCAAGAGTAGATCGAAAGGGCTTGTGCTTCTGGTGCTTGGGGCCCTTGTTCTTCTGGGCAGATGTCACAGAATCCAGGGTGGCACTGGACTTCTCAATATGTTGGAGGTGGCCCTCCACACTGAGCCCGAACAAGTCAGTGCCCAAAAAGGGAACATCTGCCAGCTTGTGTTGAGTGTCAGCCGTGAAGGTCGAGATCCTTAACCAAGCCCTACAGCGCATGGCTACTGCGGCTGCTACCAAGCGGGCACAAGAGTCACCAATGTCCAGAGCAGTCTGCTGCTGTTGCTTCACCTTTGCCTTCCCTGGTCCCGGACCTGTTTGACTGTGGTCTGGAGGTCCACCAGAAGGTGAGGAATAACCTCGTCCAGGGAGCCCAAAAGGGCATGGGAAATGTGTGCCATCTGCATGGCCGAACTAGCCTGATGAAGGCTGAGTGAGGAAGCAGCGTAGATCTTCTTCGCCAAATTATCCAATTTCTTGGATTCTATGTCTGATTGTCTATCCACGTCGCCTGTATTGCCAGAGCGCCAAAATACGGAGTCAGCCACCAGACCCTCAGCTGAGGGATGCTCCTAAAACCCCAAAAGGGAGCCGGTTGGGACCGCGTATTTGTCCGCCATCCAGGTCGAGGGCACATGGCAAGATGCAGGATGCTGCCACAGATTCAGAGCCGGGCCAGCAATGGCCTCGGCCACAGGGAAGGCCTCTGCAGGAGAGTCCCATTTGTCCAGCATCTCTGTAAGGGGATATTTGGCCCGGTTCTGGACCTGTTCGAGCTCCATCCCCATGGACTTGAAAATGAGCCGAAGAATACCCATGAACGAGGTGGGTCCCTCGTCCATGAAAAGGCCCCCAGAGGGCTCCACATCGATGGGATGCGAGTGCAACAAGGAGTCTTCGGACTCAGAGGAATCCGCGTAAAATGGGGGTCCGCCTGAGTCGCCCTCGACCCACCTTGGACAATTGGGAGTGAGGGTGACAGACAGCCGATGGGGCAACCCTTTTGCCGACCAAGAATCCTTGGTCGGTGCCCAAGACTTCGGCTGTTCGGGTGACAGCTCCACCACAATTGGCAGAGAAACCTGCTTCGGCTGAGCTGGCACCTCCACAGGGGTGATAGTGGCAGGAGCTGACGTCTGCCATTCAGGCGACAGCCACTTGTTAGCTGGATTAGAAACCAGGGTCAGCTTCGTACTGGTCAAGACTAACTGTTGCCACATCAAATCTTCGTAGTGCCGACGCAACTTGAGCCACAGCCTCTCCTCATCCGAGGAGGACTAAGAAGAGTAGCGGCGCCGCCGCTTACTGTGATGTTAGGAGTGAGATCGCCAGTGACGGTGATATCTGTCCGACCCAGTAGGAGGAGGACTGAGACCTCGACCATCGGCAGGACCGACGGGGGATGTCGGAAGGAGCCAGGGATCCCCACAGCTCCTCCAGATCAGGTTCCTGAGTGGTCGGGTTTGACCCAGCAGGCTAAGCCAACCCGTCCAAAGACATTGGAAGCACCGGAGTCCGAAAGACAGAGTTGTCGGCCTCATCTGGCAACAACCTGTTGATTGGTTTGGGAAAAATCTTGGCCACATCGGCAGGCGTCTCAGCCAACTGGTCTGATGGAGGCTCCATGAAACCAGCGGCCTCGGCCGCAATTTCGACCGGAGTTGAAACTGGAGTCTTCTGGGAGCGGAATCGCTCCCGATCCCAAGAGCGTAGACTTTGAATCTTTTCCTTCTCCAACTCCTTCTTGCAAGAGTGCAAAACATGTGACCCAGAAGGGCCTTCTCCCTTAGTCGAGAGAGATTGGCACAGCTCTTTGAAGGAAGCCAAATAAGTGGAGCCCAGATGGAGCGGAATGAAGGCCAAAGCTGAAGAGGAACTAGCTGCAGCCTGGGCCGCCTCCTCCACGAAGGCCTTGAGCTGTTCAAGCTGCTCAGCGGACCCCACAGCCGCAGAGACCACCCAACGGGCATCCTTGGATTTAACCGGCGGGTAATACTTTTCCGGGCACCCCAGCTAGAGTTGGGCAGTGCGGTCTTCCAGAACCGAAGGGTGAAAGGACTGACTGAGATCACAAGCCTGCAGATCGTGGTAATGTCCTAGGCAGTACACACACGTGGCATGAGGGTCGGTGTGAGACATCTTCTGCCCGCAGGGGCACCAGCGGAACCCAGAAGTGGTTTTCTCTTCCATCGCAGAAGCAAGAAGAAGCAGTAGACGAAACTCAAACGAGCTTTAAAGTAAGTTTTGGAAGCAAATCTGAATATTCGAGAGCCAGGGCCTACCACACGCGGGAGCGCTAAGGAGGGAACCTGAACCTTCCAGCAGAAAGGAAGATCTGACATCATGGAGCAGAACCGAGGGTTTTACCACCCGGGTGGGTGGGAGGAGCCAGCTTGAAGACGTTCCGGCGACCCCTTAAAGGGAAAGGCGATCTGCCAACAAGTGTGGATAGAACAACGTATCCACATACCTAGAACCTTGGATGTGTCTGAAGGGATTACCTTGCCCTGGTCACAGACTACACAGTCAGCATCAATGCAGAAAGCCTACAGCTAACATACTCTTCATACTGAGGTCATGGCTAAAGCTATCTTTTAAGACAAAAACCTTAAATCACATGAGTACAACAAGATTGCAAAAATTCAAACGGTGGACTCAACAACTAAATTAAGATCCAATGAGGAGACAGGGTTCTGATGAAAGGTGAACGTGATTTAATCCATTTAGGAACCTTTTTAAAATGGAGTAAGACCCATAGAAGGGCTCCCTTACATGGATCTGAATGGGAATATAACTGTGAGGTGCAACTTCAGAGATGCTGTTTTCAGTCCTGAGGACACCAACAACAGAAAGTAGTTCAAAACACTGGCAGCTTGGAAAGAGACAGGAGAAACAGCAAACTTAGTACACCAAATGGAACCTCCCTTCTACTTAATGATGTAGGCTCTTCTGGCAGCTAGTTTACTGGAGACCAAGAACCTCATCTGAATCAGTCCCTCCTAACATTCTATCCTTTCAAAGCTCAGCCTTAAAGAGACTGTCTGTAGGACCTTCGCTTTAAAGCTACCCTCCAGTTTCGCTTTTATGAAAGTGCTTTTTTCATACCGTAGTAGTATTACTACTATAGTGTGCTCATACCAGGATGGCGGATGCTGGGCGGTTTATTACCGTGGGCAGGTGGCACACCGCGCGCCCAATGTATTCAGACAGCGCACGTGTGCACCGCACCTTTGCAGTTAATGGAGCCGCACCAGCATCCACCATACTTCTGGGTAGTGGACTTTTCATAATTAAATTAAACTACTTTGCGGCGCGAGAAAAAAGCCGCTTTTCTCATAAAAGCTAAATCGGAGGGTAAGCTTTGTAGGGGTGAGAGTCCCTGCAAAGGACAGTTTTCCTTTAAGGTGAAGCAACGGAATGTCCGGATGAGCTAGTCCATTGCAATGCAGTTTCATCCAACAAACATGTAACTACAGTGTAATTACCATGTTGCACGTAATTAATGATTAGTTACATTGAAATGGACACTTGAGGTGTAATTGTTTTCCTAGTTTGGGCTCACATTACCAAAACCCATGAAAACAAACATGGCTGGTTCCCTCTTCCCCCTAGGTGGAGATACAAATGTGGCACACTGATGGGTCCAACAAGGTGGAAACATCTGCCTGTGTCTTCTGTTTACAGCCTTTGCGGACTCTTTAAGAGGCCCTTAAAGGGGACAGGAAATCAATGCTAACTGGCAGCAGTTAATAATGTTCCTGTTCACATTAATGAAATTCATTCCTCCAAATGATCAGTATTGAACTGTACCTGAATAAACACTGATGTGAAAAACTGGTCTCAGTTGTTTTCTTTTTATGGACAACATGCTGCACAGCTCTTTTCATGGAACCGGTAGTTTGGAATTTTTACTATGTCACAGTTTGTGTACAGAATATTAACTATGAGCTGTTGACCTATCAGATCCTTGCTTAAAGTTCTGTGCACAAATTGTGATATAGCCAAAACTCCAGATCACAGGTCCACGAAGAGAACAGAATGTAGCCCATAAAAACACAATGATGCAAAACACAGTTTTTTTCATGCCGCTTTTTATTTAGGTACAGTTTGATCTGGATACTTTAGGAAAATTAATATATGCCAGTTAGAAAAGATTTCCTCTCCTCTTCAAGCGCAGACTGCCTTCAGTGGGCCACCCAATTCCTCCACTGATTCTGGGTTATTTGCATTTACATGCGTTGATGCGTTGCATTAGTGGGTTCTGTGTAATTCTGTATTTCTAGCTCTGTCATGCTTGCAGCTACATTACAATTCCATTTTTTACTGGTTCCACACAATGACAAATCATAAAAAGATGAGAAGGTACCTTATCTGTAAATTCACACAGAATGTTTTCGGGTTTTAGATCCCTGTGCGCAATACCTTAAAATAAAACAAAACAGAAAACAGGATGAACGATATTGTACAAAGTGAACAGAAAGGGGCAGGAACCTGATGGTGCTCTTTAATCATCTAAAGTACATGGTGTGTATCCGACAGCAAACCCATAAACTCAAAGGGAGTGCTTAACAGGTGGTTAGAGCACAGAGCTGTGAACCCAAAGATCCGGGTTCAGTTCTATACCAGAGCCACCTACTTACCACGTGACCCTGGAAAAGTCACTAAACCTCTCAGTGCTTCTGTCCACCACCCAGCTTTAAATTGAAACCAAAGCAAAACCCCCACTGAAGATGAGAGGTTGCAGCTCAGCCGGGGCTATCCGAGGTACATAAAATGTTCTTCCCCAGGTCGCCTGCATGGCAGCATGGCAATGCGCTCTCACTAAGCAATCGGGGCAACCTAAGCATGTCTCATTAATGCTGCTGCTGTCTGGATGGCAGGAGACAAGCATAGTGAGCCTATGTGCTTTTTTACGTCATCGTTTCTTATGTTGCTATGCAAAATACTGAAATGCCATCAAATGTAAGCTGAACTGGGTCTAAACAGGTTTTCCCAAAATTGACAATCTAACTGTAATACAAAAAAGCAATCAAACGTTAATGCATGCACCCCTCTATCAAAGCAAATAGCTTCATAACATTTTGTATATAAATGACTTCATTTCAGGAGCACAAAATAAATCTTGGGAAAAATCACAGAACTCTCCTAGATATTTTTTTTTCTCTCATTGTCATTATTTTCAGTCTGATAAATGAATCCCACTTTAAAAATGCAACATTTGCATTCAAGAAATAAACCTATTCTGTTTTATTCCATCTTCCATTCCTAAACTCAAGACTGCCCTTCCCCCGCTCCCCATGAGGCTACACTGTAATTAAGTACAAGAGGTGAAGGGTGACCAAGTTATTAATCTGCGTCGCAATTTAATTTTAACTTGTTTCAACCGTTCTCCTTCCATTCATCAACACCAGCACACATGGAGACTTTCTCTTCCACATGCTTGTTATAAATTACAACTGCTATAAGCAACGATTAAAAAAAATCAAATAAAAAAAAAAAAAGCTTTGGGCTAATCAGAATTTTTGATCAGGTCACTCTGTTCTTTATTCATCAACCAGTGTGTTTACAGGTTTAAAAAGAGCTGCCAGGACTTCTGTCAACCATGAGTACAAAACTAACTTAAACCAGTGCACTGCATGCTAATAAACAGCAGCACAAAGCGCACTGGAGACAGCGGTTCAAATTACGGTGAATATTATATACTACTATCTTTTTATTCCATTGTATATCTCCCTTTTTCTTTATCAACGTAAGATGCCTTTTATTCCTCTATTTTTATTCTGCTTTAGTCATTTTTTTTATGTAAATTAATTAACGGAGAGCTTCATTAAATATGGCTGCCACACGGTTTGTGTTAGTATTACTGCTGGATTTGAACAGCAGTAATTTAAGTTTTCTTTTGACTACGACGAACTAGTATGCAGCAGACACTGCTCCCCGCACTAATAGGGCACTGGGGGACATCTGGGCTAACTCAAGCCACACAAGGAAACGTGGCACCAGATAAATGGATTTGGAAACAGCAGAGATCAGCATTGCGTTTGAAAAGTAGTGTAGAATGAATTACAAAAGCAATTTATGACACTAATGCAATTCGAAACTAAAGAATGATGATGTGATGGAACAGTATTTAAGATGAAATACCACAATGACAAAACTGTTATTCTAACTTCAAATCTGGTCTACGAATACAGAGGAATACTGTTCATTTTGAACCCTGTTAAACCATTTGAAAAAAGAAAACTGTCACAGTTTTCAATGTATTTAACAAGGATACCCATAAAAAGCAACTCCACTTCAGTACCTAGTTTTATAAACATGTTTTGGCAGTTTCAATCTACTAGAGAATAATTGTTTTGAATTTTGTTTTGTTGTTTTCTGAGGTAACATATCTAAAAGATCTGTAAAAAAAGGCATTTTATTTATCCAAAACAAATTTGCAGTGCCCTTGTTTGTAAAATTATACTGCTTACTGTGACAAGAGGCTGCGATGTCACAAACACAGCAATTCTGAGGTCAGTAAGAGAAAGTCAGATGATAGAAAGACTGTGAAATAAGTACCGAACTATCTAAGCTATTTATTAGACATAAAAAAAGAATAGTTACCTACTGTAACTGTAGATGTTCGAGCGACTCTCCTCCATTGAGCCACAACATGGAACTCTAAGCCCTTGGCGTCAGGAGAACCCAGAAACTTTCTGCAGGCTTGGGCTGCCCACAGAGGGGTCACATCAGTGCCTATATAATGCTGGCGTCCCCAGCATGCCTCTCAGTCCCACCCCCCAGACAAGCTTGGAGGATCGTCAGACCAGCAGGGCCCGAAGCAAGCAGGATCAAACCAGGCACACAGGAGAGGACATGGAAGCCTGAGTACGGATGCCATAATGGCATCAGAGGAGAAAACAGGTGACTGTATTGCCTGCTGTCTCGTACTATCACCTGATGGGGGAAAGGCGGGAGGGAGAACTGTGGCTCAATGGAGGAAAGTCCCTCGAAGATCTACTATTAAGGTAGGTAACTATCCTATCTTCTTTGAGGATATCTCCCTCCATTGAGCCACATCATAGAATGATTCCAAAGCAGTACCAAAGGCAGTGAGGAAGTAGGGCAGGATCTACTAATCCTGAGTGAGGAGGCACTGTAGAACACTGAGGCTAAAGTCGACACGTCTACAAGAAACGGTGTCCAGACTGTAGTGTTTTGTGAATGTATGAACAGTACTCCAAGTGGCAGCACCAACAAAATCAGCAGCAAACACATTATGAGAACAAGCCAATGAGGTAGTCACCCCTTGGGTGGAGTGAGCATGTACCAGACCAGGAAGCTGCTTACCACACTTTTTGGTAACAAACACTAATGCAATTGACCAGCCTTTTGGACAGGCCTTGTTTAGAACAAGAGTCCACCATTCAGGGGGCAAAAGCAATGTACAGTTACGAGGATTTTCAACAATCCTTAGAACGATCCAGGTCCCAACGCAGTGTCTGACAAGACGTCCAGCATATGTAAATGATGTTCTCCACTGCCCGTGGGAGAGGAAAAGGAAACAGGAAGGTCTATGGTCAGATTTAGTGTTCTTTCAGACACAACCAAGAATGTGAGGATTTGTACGTAATGTGACCCTATCCTTGTGAAAAATAATAAATAGAGGATCTGCAACCAGAGCCTGTAACTCCTAGATGTGTCTAGCAGATGTCATAGCCACTAGCAACAGTGTCTTTCAGACAGGAAGTACAACTCACAGGTAGTTGCAGGCTCAAAAAGGAGGCACAGTGAGGGTTTCTAAGACCAAATTAAAGTCCCATACTAAAACTGGATCTCTGACCGGTGGGTTCAAAAGGAGGATGCCACTTAGGAATCGCCTGGAAACCTCCAACTGGGCCACTGTCTTACCCTCAGACAGGGCGTGAAAGGCAGGGATCGACAAATCCCATAGCCCGACGTCCCGGGCTACCAAATTGCTGCCATGGACAAGCAGGTTTTAGTGGGCCACTTGCCCATGGACAAGCATCAGTCTCTACATAAATATGTTATATGTACTTGTGATTTGTCATCTGGCCAGGAGGGGTCGCAGCATCTGACGTTGTGGAGCTGATTTTTGCTTAGAATGGAAGCGGGCATGCGTTGCGCGCGGTATGGGTGAATTCACCGGAGGGATTGTTGGAATGTAGCATTGGCAGCTGAATGAACAGGCTCGTACCAGGGTCAGGAGATGGCGAGGTGTCATGCCGCTTCCTCTTGCATTCTGCAGGTAAGGGCAAGGGGGTGCAGGAGCGGCTGAGGAGGAGCGTGGTTGCCCAGCGATGGGTTGCAGGATTGACAAAGGAGTCACCAATTAGTAGCACGACTGCCTATGGCTTCACCTTATTTGCAGAGAGTGCACTGGTAGAGGTGGAGGGGGGCAGGAGTCTTCTGAGGATTTTTTTGCTGAGAGGGATTCCTGTTAATAAAATAAAAAAAAAAAGTTTGGTTCCCGAAGTAATATTTATTAAAAGCAGGATTTTGTGCCCCCCCACTGTCAGTTCAGCAGTGCTTCAGTGTGAGGCAACTTTGCAAGCAAACTACAGTAAGTGACGGAGACGGCAGCAAAAATTAGACTCAGCATTGCAGCTAATGAAGAGAGATGACGAGGGAAAATAGTTGGAGAGAAACACTTGCAAATATATTGTAACAGTATTGTTTTTGTGAACCCTTTGTGTGAGGAGAGAATCATAAAGGTACAGAGTTGCTGAATAAAAGTTGAAGCACGAGGAGGGTGGGGGAGCCGTGAACTTTGTGTAAGGCAGTACTGATGGCAGTGTGAGTGTGGCTGCTCTTTCAAAAGAGAGAGAAAAAAATCCTGGAAAATGTAGTGTATTGTTGGAGTGTTCTTTTTTCTTTATGGTAAGCTGCTGTGTTCTGTTTGGGTCGTGGCTGCAGGGGACAAGCTTTGAAAAAAAAACACTTGGCTTGGCCACAGGCCAGCTGTTTGGGCAGTTGGCAGCTTGGGCACTTGTGTTGGGAAGTACAGAGGAGCTGTGATGGGGTTGGAGAAAAGGTTACAAGGTAAACAAAGAAGCTGCTCTAACAAGGTATCACTCCTCTTTTATATTCATTCTTCATTATGTGAACTCTAGACCAGCATGTTTTAGTGAAGGGAATACTGTGGGAGTAAATCGGAAGCAGCCAATACTGTGTTAAGTTTAAAGAGGGCAGAAGATCCGGCGGGGGGGGCACCTATGACATAGAAGCTGTGTACATAAATGGGTGGTGACATAGTAACTGTGAACATAAATGTAAGATTCTACATTTATACACACAGTTACTGGTTTGTCACACTCCATTTACGTCCACACCTGTTGCACACACATTATCGATATGAATGTATTTATATACTGTACATACCTACAGTACGTGTCATGACTCAGACTTCAACCTGTATTTAATAGAAAATTTCATCATTTTTCCTGTTTTCCAGTGGCCTACAGCTACACATTATTAATAATACAACCCCCACACCATGCACTTCGTTGCTATGTAATGTTTTTCAGATTTTACTTAAAATATAGCCTTCCGATCATGGACTACCACTTGCAACACTGGGACTACCATTTTTGGCTAGGCCAGTTGTCCTGGACTAGCACGTAAATTTAAAATTTGTCGATCCCTGGTGAAAGGCCAAAAATGCCGCCATGTGAACCTTTATGGACAAATACCCTAGTCCTCAATTTCTGAAGGGTAGTAGGCAGTCCAGAATTTTAGGAACTGGACATGTAAAGGGATTCAGCACAAGCCCACCACACCACAGAGTAAAAGATTTCCATTTTTATTATTAGATGTGCCAGGTAGACTGCTTTCTGCCCACCAAGAGCTCATCAGCCACCGGCAGGGAAACCCCCCCAAGTGGGAGAGCTCTACATCCTCGGGAGCCGGGTATGAAGTTCCAGGGACCAAAGATCCGAGTGCACTAGAGTACTCTGCTCCTGTGTCAGAAGTCTGGCTCGCAAAGGGAGCAGGACAGGAGGTTCTACTGCTAATTGTTGGAAAAGTGGAAATAAAATTTGCTGGTGCCAGTGAGGGGCCACCAGAATCAGGGTGGTTTGCTCGGCCCACATATTCATCAGAATCCTCTTATGAGAAGGAGTGGAGGAAAAGCATACAGAAACCTCCCTTTGCAAGACAGGGACAATGCGTCTCACAAAAAAATACTCCAGGCCCTGGAGCAAGTAAGCAGAAACACAGCAGTTTTGCAGTGGCTCAGCATGTGAGGTACGCTTACGGAAAATAAAAAGAGTATCTCGTGCAGTTGAAGGGAGGGCTATGACTGGTGGGGATCACTCCCACGATCTATAATTTATTTCAAACGTTTTACCCGGAAAGACATACTGAGCTGGGTAACAGCTCGTTTCCAGATGTGTCCTGGTTGGAGGGGGAAGGTGCGAGGGAGGGCAATGCAATGTAACAAGGTGCAGTAGTAAGTACAATAAATTGACACCTGTGCAAAAGGCAAGTAAAAGGTGTACAGAAATACAGAACAATAAGGTGTGTAAGGTTAAATACAGAGCAAAAGTAATACTGTAAATTGGGGAGGGTGCCTATTGGGGGGGTGGGATACACTAGTGCAAATATGGGGCAAGGGAAAGCCATGGCTGGAGAGTGGATGATGGCAGCATATGACACGAGGTCAGGAGTGGTTAAGGGAGTAGGAGGAAGAGGCAGAGCAGATGGTCGGGGAAGAGAGGACCAGGGTTCAGGGAAGCAAAAGAAGAAAGCAGCTTGACCTGCAGTAGATTTCCTTGGAGAAAGGGAATGAGAGTCAGATTTGCAAAAGGGTGTATGAGGAGGTAGGGGGATAAAAGGAGAGGAACAAGATATGAGGAAAGGGAGCCAAGCCAGAATTTGGAAATGAAGTTAGAGCAGTGGATAATGCACTTGGCATCAAGGGAGGGGTGGGACAAGGAGGAATACAGGGAGCTGTGGTGGTGGCGATGGGGACGGTCCAGGGCAAAGAGGCAGAAAGAGTGAAAAGATGGGGTTGAGAGGGCAGTCTGGGTAGGATGGACTTGGAAGCAGCGCCATAAACGATGTCACCATAGTCGAAGATGAAGAGAATCATCTTTGAGATGATCTTGCGGTGGCAGGAAGCAGGATACTCACATGTTCCTCTAGTGTGCATCAAGTTTAGGGTGGACCTGCTAGTGGACGGCATCCATATGGACTGAGAAACTGAGGGGGACAGCAGCCAAACCCTGAGGTATTTAAAGAAGGACACATCCTCAATCACTGCACCACCAAGGGTACGGAAGGGGAGAGGGGTGAGTCTGGCAAGCTTCAGCCTGGTGCCAAAGGTCATGGAGATCTAGTCTTTTGGGGACAGCTGAATTGCCAGGTACCAGCACTGGATTTTGGCAAATTCCAACTGGATTCGGTTAATGGCGTCAGGGGCAGAGGTGCCAGAGGCAAAGAACACCATATCATCCAAGTACATTTGAATGGACACAGAGGAACAGGAAGCGGAGAGGTCATTCAGGGAAACAGAAAGGAGAACTGGGACAAGGACAGACCCTTGAGGCATACCTGGGCAGATAGGGAGCGAGGGTGGCTAGGGTGTCTCCAATGCAGATAGCCTGAGACCAGCCATCAAGGTAGGAGCAAAGCCAACTAACTGAGGGGTCAGAGAGCCCTTGCAGCCTTAAGCCTGTCCAGTTCCTAGAGCTTAGCCAGGGTGGGGAGGAGGGCAACTGGATGGTAGTTACCAGGAAAGGAGGGACTGCCACCATTGGGGTTGGGGAATGACAGCTGCCCGCTTCTAAGCATCATGAACAGTAACTAACAGAAACAGAGATTGAGGAGGAAGGTAATAGTAATGACATAAAGAGAGAGTTGTGGTAGCTTGGGGTCAAGACAGTCACAGTTCACACCCCTGTGGGGGTTTAGAGCTAAGATTGCCCTGAGGGAGTCTGAAGGAGTGGCAGGACACAAGAAGAAAGTTGGGGGGAGGCGTGGGAGAGGAAGGATGGGAGGAGGAGAGGAGGGAGTGAGCACAGGAGGTGAAAAAGGAGTTGAAGGATGAGGCAATGGCACCAGGGTCAGCGACAGGGGAGTTACCACCTTGAGGACAGGTGAGGGAGGGACGGGGTCAGAGGGGAGAAAAGAGAGCGCATGGTTAACAATATAGTGTAGATTTTTAAAATAAAAACATTACAAAAAAATACAGCTGGTTAATGTAACTAAATAAAGCACCTAACTAGTTCTGACCAGCTATACATCTTGGGGACAAGAATGCAAGGAGCCCAAACGGCTCAGCCGTTCCAAATCACGACATCATGTCGTCACTGCAGCTTATACAGCTCATCAGGGATTTGAATGCAGAGGATGTACTTTTGGGGGAGCCATTTTGAAAACTCTGAGGCCTTCTCAACCAGATGAGGGAGGTTCATTTTTATTGATTCCACACAGCTGTATTCATGACTTGCTAATTTCTTTAGACTTGCATACGATTCTGTTGCTGCAGAAGTGGCAAGATACCTGCGCTTGTTTGGTTCTACTGACGTACAAGAGGGGTTCTCAACTTTTCTGATACTGATGACCCCTAACCATGGCCAGGCTTGCCCACAGACCATGTGCAAAAAATGTCCAGAGACCCCCTGACCGTGGCCCGACATGTGCAAAGATTCGGTATCCCTAAAAAGACTTTCCTTTTTAGCACTTTCCCTTGATTCGATATACTAAGGTTCATACTAAGGAGACAAGGATGGACAAAAGCAGTAATGCCTGTCAAGACCATTTCTTCAAGTACGCAGTTGTAATCACTAGTTGTTACCCAGTTCTGTGTCTAATGCTTTTTTAAAAGTGTCACAATTCTTAACCTCAACCCCATCTTCAGAGAAATTGTTCCCATCCGTGCCCCTTGTGTATATAGCAAAATGTTCCATTTTATCCTCTCAAAGACATGCAGTTGGAGCCCATGGAGTCTTCTCGTTCGATCACCATCCATAGGAACCAGAACACGTTTAGACTTTATTCTATTGTGGTTTACAATTTTATATATTCACAGATTCTTCTTTCCAGGCAGAAAAGGCTCGGTGTGCCCAACCAATCTTCTTATTCTAAGTAACCTAGCCCCACTAGCATTTTTGCTGCTCTTCTTTGAACCCTCTCTAGTCTAAATGTACCCTTCCTCTAATATGGCACCCAGAATTTAGAACAGTAATCCAGATTAGGCTGCACCAATGACCTATATTGTGGGCACAATACATTTCGTGATCTGCCAACAAACTTTCTGCTGATACGCCCCAAAATATAGTCAAGAGTAGGCAGCAGACACTGTCCACAAGGAAACAAGCAGCTGTTTGTGCCCCATCTCTCTCTCTCTCCCTCCCTCCCTCCCAGGAGAGGGATTAGCGTGCAGTGAGACTACATATGTACTACCTGCTATCTCAGTAGTGCGGCAGCGACGTGCTCATCTGCCATACTGGAGAGACTTGAGGTTGGACAGAGAGTCCCAGACTCTCACATGGAGGCTGGCTGGGGCCTGATTGCATTTTAGTGGCAAGGAGCTCAGCAGTCAAGGAGGGATGGTGTGGGCCACTCAGCCTTCGCAGTGCACCCCACTGGCAACTAAAGAAGCAGCACCGATATCAAGGTGGAAGGCAGACGCTTACTCACCCAGTTGGAATGAAAGGTCAGCCATTATGACCCCAAATAATGGGGTGGGAGACAAGAGGCACTCAGGGTGGGGGAGAGGAGAAAAGATTGTATAACTTAATAGACTTGTGTTCCCAGTCTCTCTCCAGATCAGCCATCGACCATATGATTTCTCAAGTCAGGAGAGAAAGAAGCAAAGGCCTTCTTTGCAGCCGATGACAACAGATAAGCTGGTAGGGAGTCGCATGCTGAGTTGAGACCCAGCATGTTGACTCCCCTTTGTCACATGCAACATCTAGCAGGCCAGTCCACCCTAGCCCAGTGTTAGAATCTCCTTCAACAATTTTATCTCCCAATTTGGCTGCACTCAAACAAATTCCTACCTTTGTTGTGCAGGAAATCCAAGGCAGAAGCAATGTCCTTCACCACTTTGCTGGCTTCTCTCTCATTAAAGTGCTTGTGCATCTGAATATGAGTCAGGATTGTTCCTGAGAATAAGAAAACAATCTAAAATACATTCTGTCTTGAATTCTCCTGTTTGCAGTGAAATATAACATACATGACATTCTAGGTTCTTAAATCTTGTTTCAGTGCCACAAATTTGGGGGCGAGGGTATGAATGCCCAGTGTGGAAATAACGCCTACCAACCAATTTAGGAGCAGTCATAGCATCTCCAGTGGATGTCCACCTGCTCCTCCAGCTGAAAGAAGGCACTAACCAAGCAGCAGTATGAAGGACAGAAAGGACTTGATACTGTTGAATATGTGACCGTCCGAAGCCAAAACCCAAGTACCATAGTCCCAGCTGCATACTTTAAGGGGCATCCATGGCATCTGGCCCAGAGTGGTGGCAGGTAAAAAGAACCCCTTACATACAGGGAATTACCAGACATATTAGTGTGCCCAGAAGCAGCCCCCCCAGACTGCCACCTGGGAGATCAGGGTCTAGAAAACCCCTCCTCTTTTGACTGGTGGATGGATAAACCCACTTGCCCGTCAGTATCCCATGCCAAATAGATGTGCAGAAAAACAGAAATGAAAGACCCCTCATGAGTTAAAAAGACTTATTGTAACTGTTTAAAGCGTATCAGACATCAAACGTCTCAGACACTTTATACATTGGCAGCAGTTCTACACATCGGGATCATGGCCCATTTAGGGGTTTTCCAGACTACTGGCACAAAACATAGCTTGAACTGTGGTACACTGTATTGAACCAACAGGCTTTAAAACAACAAAAATCAATGGTCAAATCAACTTACACAAGAGTTTCAGAGATGTTATTACGAGTCCTACAGTGAAGCAGCCCCTGGGCTGGATCAAACAGCTTCACTGCTGCTGTTCCACCTACAGATTTGTGTATATTAGCAAAGTTCCTGCTGTCAGCAGTTTACAAGTAAATAAACAAGCAAGGCCTATAACTGATGTCCTGAGCACGTTTTTTTCTTGTTCTTCAATTTAAAGGAATCATTTGTAAAGTCTGTGAACATAGAGCAAGGCATAGGAGATATGGAGATTATTAAATCTCCGTACATAAGGGCACAATCCTGGAAGGGGCAAAGGCACATCATACTATGTTGTTAGCAGCGCGACCTCAGAGGGTGAATACTGGGATGTTAGAAAATGATGCCTGCTACAGGAGCCGTCTTAGATTTTACGAGTATTCAGGTATGAATATATTCCAGTAAAGATTGTGCCTCGGGGGGTGGGGGGGGAAATCGGGGTACTGAAGCCCCAATCTGTACAGCGGTCACTGCAATAGTTGTGGCTGTAGTTCTCCTTTAAGAAACTGCATGCCACCATCCCTTCCAGCAGCTGTGTGTGTATATGCAGTGTTGGAAGGGGGCATGTTGAACCTCCACAGCGAGTGATTCACAGAGCTGAAATCAGAGCCAAGAGCAGAAGAAAAGAGGCGTGAAGTATGCAGATTACATACTTCATGCCCCTTCTCTTCTGCTATCTGCTCCAATTTCAGCTGTGAGACTCACTCGCTGAGAAGCTCCAACACGCCCCCCCCCCCCAGCATAACACAGCTGCTGAAAGGTATGATTTCATGGCATCTTGTATCTTAAAGCAGCTGCGATGGGACTACTGAGCCTCGTAGTACAAGCATCTCTGGGACTTGCTGTGGAAATCTCGACACATCCTAAAGCCCAAAACATGTGTAAAGGACACAGGTACCCATGTTGCTGAGACCCCTGATTACAGCAGAGACCTGTAAAGTTTTCTGAGGCTTTCACATGGTCTTAGTGCTGACAGCACCAACACTGAGGAGCAGAGCATGATGGAAAAGAGATTTTCAAAGGTACTGTTGGGCGGTTTGCCCATGCCGCAGCGATCGACAAACATTTTGCTGATGCCGATTAAAACGCCGGCAAAATGTCACCATGCGCTGCAGCACCAGGCATTTGGTCTCCCGGGAAGTACAGCGCCAAAGTACTTTACCAGGAAATGATTGGCTTTTGCACCCCCAGAACTAAATATAACCTCCTCTGGGGTGGGCATGCCCTGGAGGGGGTAGAAACCGAAATGGGGGCAAAGAGAGACGAGAGTGAGCAGCAATCTAAAATCAGGTTCGACTCTTTCTCTGTCACCCTTGTCGGGGCGACAAAACTGCCACTATCAAATGTACTCATTGACGGGATACGCTGTTGGGCCCACTTTGTATGATCCATTAATAGTAAACACACTCTCAGTCAAATAGCACAGTTCAGACTCCTCTTGTCGGACTGTCACTACAGTCTGGTCCCAAACGATCTCAAGCAAATGGTACAGTTTGGACTCCTCTTGCAGCGCCACTACAGTCTGGTCCCAAACAACCTCAGGTAAATGGTGCAGCTGGGGCTCTTGTTGGATCACCATTACAGTTTGGTCCTGAGCTCAGAAAATAATAAATTGGTCTAACAATTGTCAAACTCCCCATCAGAGCAAATTATGTAGTTCAAATATGCTCTCAACTACATTTTTTTCAGTATTCAAAAGAGCGGTTTTCTGTCAATTAATTTACACCCTGAGC
Source organism: Neoceratodus forsteri (assembly GCA_016271365.2). NCBI lineage: Eukaryota > Metazoa > Chordata > Ceratodontiformes > Ceratodontidae > Neoceratodus > Neoceratodus forsteri. The sequence goes on from CM028136.1 coordinate 952,987,675, forward strand.
AACATACTGCAGATTGTGGGTGGTTTCCCCAGTTTATTTGCCTTTTTTTGTTTAAATCATTTTTACCATTTCCTGCCCTCCTCACCAAATAAAACATGTATGGTATCAGTGATTTCTGAGTGTACTTCTGCCATCAGTACAACACACAGACTGTCCGAGTTTCTAATCAAAGTGTAGAGAATGCACCCTACCTCCTCGTAATTTTTCAAACACCAGATAAAACCTTGTGTCATCTTCAAAAAATTCCATCAACTCCAAGATGTTCCTTGGGAAAGGAAAATAAAGAAAATAAACTTAGCAAACACATGTGCAATAACACTTGGATTCAAAAACAGCAACATTTTTTTTTTTTTAAAGGTGTCAGCAGAAGCAACCACAGAATGAAAGCACTTAATCAAAGAATTGATCTGCAAGGCAGGCCAAGCCCTTAGGTCCCTTGACAGTTTGTAGGAGAAAATTCTTGCTTCCCCCGTCCAAGCTGATCAGACTCCAGCACATACTTGACACAGGGGACCTGTACACAAATACCACAGGTTCATTCCATGGAAGGCCGTGCAAGGCTACGTGAGTGATGGGGGAGGTTTAGCCACGTACTGGAAACTGCACCACTGTGATTGAACCATAAGGTAAGCTGCAATATTTTTCCTTAGACGTGCTATTTTATTTTTCAGTAGCCACATTTGATTTTTATTTGCAGTTGGCTACTATGACTAATCGTGAAACTCACCCAACAAGGATACAATGGCATTTGCCCACAGGAAGACTGCCCTGATCCCCGTTACACAGCCTGCGAGAACGCTGAGAGACTGTGGTTAGAAATAACTAACAGCAGCTTACCTGTCCTTGGGACAGGTATGGGATTTACAGTAACCCCTCGCTATAGCGAACCTCTCTACAGCAAATGCTCAGGTATAATGAATAGAGACTGTGGCTCCTGACCTTGTCAGCTGTTGTAAACAGTGCTGTTCTGGCCGGGACGAGATTTCAGCAAATATGGCAAAATGTTATCAAATATTTATTTCTGCCGTAACTAAGTTCTGTAAACAAACATGACACCTCTCTCTGCCACATCTTGCAGTCTCTCCCATAGCTGTCAAACAGTCAAAAGTTCAATCCCGGAGACCATGAGGAACCGAATCAGAGTGCCACCACTGGAACTTAAGGAAACACAAAGAACCCACCCTTTCTGTTAATATCCAACACCCTCCCAGCTAAATACAATAAATGAAATGTCTTACAGAAAGACAGCCTTTCAGTCATGGATTCTCTCCTGTAGCCGTCACGTAGTCAGTACAATCCCAGAGACCACGAGGGACCCAATCAGAGCACCACCATCAGAACTTCAAGACACATTTCCTGATCGCTGATGGGCAGGAAGATGTTGACCAGAACAAGGGGAGATTGAGCAACAGATCGGGGGGTTGAGAACTAGCGCTAGCAGACAGTGACGATACAGTAGTACTGTCCCTCGCTGTAATGAATGAGGAGCTATAACGAACGGCAGACGTGGCTCCCAAACTGTTTGTTATAGCGAGGGGTTATTGTACAGTGTTTGTTCTTGCGTACTTTAATAAGCCAAGTAGTTGTTCCGAGACCACATTAAAGAGTATCTTTCACGGCTGGCCCGGTGGAACAGAGGGCTGAGACGCTGGTGCCTTACCTCGATCCACACCGGCGACCCAGGTTCAGGAACGGACTTGGGGACGCCGGGGACTGGAAGGGGAAGGAGAGGATTGAGCGTCCATAGGACTGCTCTCCTCTCTTGGGGCAGGTAGTGGGTTGATGTCGCGCTGTAGCGGCCTCTGGTGGAGACCAGGAGTACTACAGATGCACGCAGGCGGGAGCGCACCAGAAAAAGCGGAAATACCGCTCCACGTCAGCCGGATGATGGCTGCCTGGCTCTCTGGTGCCATTCATGTCCTTGCAGAGTCCTCCGTCCCAGCAGCACCCCGGGGCCAAGTGTAGTGTTGGCGGCCCCCCCCCCCCGGGGCTGGCGCATTCCTCCTCGGAGGAGGGGGACCCATCCGGCGAAGGGTTACGCCGGGGTTACCCTGGGGGTGTCTGCCATGACTGGAGACTCAGAGGGCAGATGGATCAGAGCAGCCTTGGCGAGCCTGAAGGAGAGGCTGAAGTGGAGCATGTAGGAGGTAAAAGAGATGATTAAAAAATAAAAAAGGAGCATCCTTCTCAACGCTTAAAAGAAAAAACAGGAAGCTCCCTTACCTGAATGGAAACTGGGCCACAGTAGTTGTAAATTTTTTAATTATGCCCCCTAATAAAGGGAAGAGATTGTAATTTGACTACGAGAGTTTGGCTGCTCAGTCTCTTCCATTTCTTTATTCGCAGGCTCTGCCTCCACGTTCAGACAAGTCTATACAGTGTCCTTTTAAATGCTTTATTTTTCAGAATGTAAGTGGACTTCTGAAACATAGAAACTGACGGTAGATAAGGACTGCTAGGCCCACCCAGTCTGCCCATTTGGCCTACCTGTTGCAAAACCCAGAGACCCTACTTAATCTCAGACTTTGTTCTCTTTCCCATCGCTAGGGTTCCCCTATGCCCATACCATGCATGTTTGAATTCCCCTACTGAATTTTCCCCCACCACCTCTGCTGGGAGGCTGTTCCCTGCATCCACCACCCTTTCTGTGAAGAAATGCTTCCTCACGTTACCCCTTAGTCTACCCCCCTTCAGCTTCATGTCATTACCCCTTGTCCCAGAACATATCTTTTTCTGAAAGATGCTACCCTCCTGTACCTTATTTATGCCCTTGAGATATTTGAAGGTGTCCATCATATCCCCCCTCCCTCTCTTCTCCTCCAGGGTATGCATATTGAGGTCCTCTAGTCTCTCCTCTTATGACTTTTGGTGCAAGCCCTGCACCATTTTTATCACACTTCTCTGAACTGCCTCTACCCTGTCTATGTCCTTACGGAGATGTGGCCTCCAGAACTAGACACACTACTCCAAGTGAGATCTCACTAATGATTTGTACAGAGGCATCACCACCTCCTTTCCTCTATTGGTGGTCTCTCCCTATGCATCCCAGTAACCCACTGGCTCCCCCACAGCCTTGGCACATCGTTTGGCCGCCTATAGGTCATCTGATACGATTACCCCCAGATCCCTTTCCTGTTTGGTGACCGTCAGTATCTCTCCCCTCCCCAATCACATAAGCCTCCTCTGGATTCCTGTGCCCCAAATGCAAGATTTTGCACTTTTTTGCATTGAACTTTAGCTGCCACACTCTTGGCCATTCCTCTGGTTTACTTAGATCCCTCCTCCTGGAGTGTCTACCCCGTTCAAGATTTTAGTGTCATCTGCAAAGAGGCATATCTTTCCTTCCTGCCCCTCCGCCATGTCACTTATGAAGACACTGAATAGGACTGTTCCCAGAAATGATCTCTGTGTCACCCTGCTGGTCAACCTCCTTTCCTCGGACTGAGCCCCATTTACCACCACCCTCTGTTTTCTATCCCTCAACCAGATTCTAACCCAGTTTACCACTTTGAGACCCATTCCCAGGCTGCCTAGCTTGCTTACCAGCCTCTTGTCTTTAACAGTGTCAAAGGCTTTGCTGAAATCAAGGTAGGCCACACTCACTGCCCAACCCCATCCCCACAGACTTAAGCACCCCCATGCTCTCTCTGACATCACATGGAATGGATCGAGTGGCCAGTCCTGGGACAGATTTTCTTTTTTCAGCCATCCACCTCAGCAGTAAAGGTGAGCTTTAAGGGAAAAAAATGTCTGAACGTGCTCCCCAGCAGTCCTGTGGCCCACTGGATTCCCATCTGAATATTGTGACGACTATTTCACGACTGCTTGAGATGTAAATGACAGTGGAACTTGAAACAAGTCATCTCAACCCCCATCTTGCAAAATGTCTCTTTGCCCTTTACTCACTTCACACTGGAGGTTATTTAAAGGGGAATTTGCCATATTTAAGAAAACGTCAGAAAACGTATCTAGACACAATTCTGCTTACATTTTACATATAGTCTGTATTTTCCAGCCATTTATGCTTCGTTATAGGTCAATTTGCATGGAAACAGGATCCTGTCCCCAAAAGCTTATCTGCTTCTGCTACTTTATCCTTTGCTGATCTTCTGTCTGTGACATCATAGTTTGTTGCAGTAGAAATGATTATTAGCAGCAGGGACAGACCAGTTGTAGGAGGCATGGATCCTGTTTCCATATAACTGGATCTGGTTACATAAAGAATAAAAGGAACAGAAATAGAGAATCTATTAACTATACACCAAGTTGTGTTTACAAATAATATTTTTGGAAGATTTCCCAACAGCAAGAAACTCATTTTAAAATTATGCCTGGACTGGATCCCCCAGGCCAGTCAGTATGGAAGGTTACTGCGATTAAAAAAATTAAACATTTCTGGCATCAGCTCTCTTTTTCAAATTTTTTTTTTTATGAGTTTTCTCTGCCTGACCAGGCCATGTCACCTTCCTTTGGTTCTCTGGTGACCATCCAGACCCATTCTCCAGTAACTGTGTGGCTGTTGCTGACTCTCCATTTTATTTTTCCTGCAGCAGGGGTCTTGGGGAAGGGAGCGGGTAGTCTTCCAGGTGACAAACAGGAGCCAGGTCAGGTTCTGGTCTTCATGGTGGGGGAGGCTCAACTCTACCAGATTTGAATGCCACCTAGCAGTGACAGCCCAGCTGTATTCTCCTGTTCGTTCCTCCCACCCACCTTCCACGACACCTGGCAATGAGCACAGAACACCACACACACACCATCCTATGGAGGTGGCGGTGCTGTGCCTGAACCCGGTACCAGCCGTCCAAGACCAGTAGTGCTGCCATGTGGCAGGGCCTCCTAACCTCGTCTGGGCCAACCACCCAACTTTTGTCTCTGCTTCCCAAACCCAGATCAAAAGCCCAGCAGCACAGGCACGCCCATCTTTACATTTTAATGGCTGCCATATTAGTTCCTAGATAACCCCAAAACACTGGCCACCAAAACTTTACAAAGTTAAAGAGCAACTCTGCACTTAAGCAGGTACTTTTATAAACAAAATGCTTCAGCTACTAGTTCACAAAAGAATATACTGTGTTTTAATTTTCAGGTTTCCTTTTACATGGTCTGTTACACAGGTCTTAGTCAGGCTGTCTAGATGTGTATCAAAAGCATTTCATTGTCTCCAACTGACCTCACATAGACTTTGTTTATGGCATCACAGTGCTCACCATGACAACCAGCTGAGATGTCACAAGCAGCAACTGTGAGATCAGTTAGGAGAGTGTCAGACTTTTTCAATGGCACAGTGAAATAAGTACTGCATCGTCTGAAATATTTAGTGGAGGAGGAAAGTAAAAGAACAAATAGAACACACTAGAAATTACACAACTGCTGTAAATAAGCATTTAGCCTATTATTTTACAGCTGTATGCACAGCAAACAGAAAACGGAACCTGGACTATAACAGCAGCAGGAAAGTTACTGGGATACTGTGCTTAAATAATTGCATTGCTTTATATTCCTGTGTGGTAACAGTTCATATCCTGTGATTGTAAATGCTTAGTGAGGCATGTTAAAGGGATTTCCCGGTTTCCACAGTTGGCATGGCAGGACTCAACGTTTCTTAAAGGGGAACATTTATGGGCAGTGCCCATTACAGTTTTGATAAAGTCCATGAAGAGCTCTTTTAAATGAAGTATGGAGCTCCTCTGTAACTGGCAGCTGTCCAGAGATATCGATGACTAAATCTGCCCAATATTGATCCTACACTGCCACCATCTTTAGAACCTTGCGATGCCATGGATGATCAAGCTGGGCTAACCATACTGTAGTCAGAGCCCAATACCTCATTTGAAAGGGCTTTCCATGGACTTTCAAACCATGCACTCCTCTAACAGTCAAAAGATCACTGCATTTCAGGATATTCCATTCTTTACAACTGAAGACATCCGCCTGAAAACAGGCTCTTTGTCCCAGAGATGTTATCTGTTCCTGTTACGTATCCTGACGTGATGTTGTACCCCACTGCTTGTGACATCAGAATCATCTTCCCTGGCAATAGGTCGTGATGCCATAAGCAAAGAATTATGACTTCTTGCCAGAGGTAAGCAACATGAACAGATGAGGTACAAGGAAAGAAAAAATGAAAGTAACTTACTATACCTGCTGATCTTCATGAATATCTTGTCTAGTGATGACTCACTTACAGGTCTGGACCAGAGGCAATAGGACCCTGCAGGAGCAAATGTTTTGGCCAAGGAGGCTGGGAACGACTGCTGGCTATGGCACCTGTGTAATACCACCTACCAATAACTGTTGCCGGTCCCCTCACCTACTGCAGTTCTGTTCACCAGAAAAGAAGCAAGAAGGGGAGAAAAAAAACAACTGGGGATTGTAACAAGCTAGCCCAAAGGGCCAAACAAAGGAAGTAGGTTATATAAACAAGCAAATAAATAAAACCTGATAACCACGTCTTAGAGAGAAAGAGAAGAGGAGATAAATCTAAAGTAGCGCAGAGAAAAGACGTAGTCCGACAGCCTGAGCCAGAGCCTAAATAACACACCCACTACCCAGCAGACAATCTTTTTGGTAAAAGGTAGTAGAAAGAAGGTAGCAGTCCTGTATGCATATAGGATATGGCTAGCCGGTAAGGGGAGCAGCCAAGGGCGAGACTCCCTTGCACAAAGATGGGCACAGAAAAGTGAAAATCCCAAATAAAGACATGACTTTTTTTTTTTTTTAACTGATTGCTGTTGCCTGGAACACTGCAGAAGCACAGGATTACAAAACTCTATTCAGGAGTAGAAAATGTGCTTACAGAAGGTCCAGGGCCTTGGGAAGGCATCCCCCTGCAGTGTCCCAGACCGAGGGGGGCTGGCACAGAACAGCCTCAGTTTTCTGTTCTCCCCTGAGGCAAACAGATCCATGAGAGGGGTGCACCACTCAGCGAACAGATAGTCTACCACTTCTTGATGCACGGACCACCTGTGTGGTGTTCTCTTCAAACCAACCAAGACTATCCGCCAGCTGACTGTTTGCTCCTGCAAAATGAATTTCTAGGAGATGCGCTTCCATGGTGTGCACAAAGGACCAGGTACAAATAGACTCCTGACACAACAGAAAGAAGTGTGTCCTGCCCTGCCTGTTCAGGTACAACATGAGGGTCGGGTTGTTTGTTTGGTCCTCAACAAACTGATCCCGAATCAAAAAAGCAAATTCTGACACAACCAGATGCACTGCACTGAACTCTAGCAGGCTGATGTGGTAACAGACTTCTGGAGTGACCTGAACCCATGGGCTCTGTGGTCTTCCAGGTGAGCTTCCCACCCAACCAAAGACACAACCATAGTGAGCATTGCAGATGGCTTTGGGAGGACAAACGAGATTCCAACTTCCATGTTCTACGGGGACAGCCACAACAAGATAGCATCCCACATCGGCTGGGTCACCACGACCCCTGGTCCAGGAGACCTAGGTGCTGGGACCTTTGCCAGCCCAACTCCCACTACAGGGGGTGCATCCTCCAGCATGCCAAATGTACCATGTTGGTAGAAGCCACCATTAGCCTCAGCACCGTAAGATGTCCTGAGCAGGGCACAAGTGCACAACCTGAAGTGATCAGGCTAAGGAGGTAAGATCCAATGCCCAGTCCATCGGCAGGCGGGCCTTGGCCCGCAGGGAGTCTATTTCTGTCCGGATGAACTTGATCATCAGTGAGAGACTAGCTCTGACTTGGCCAGTTTAACCAGAAGGCCCAAGTCCTGACAGGTTTAGAAGGCCAGATCCCTGGAGAGCTCCACAGCCTTCTTGGATAACCCAGCTAACAGCCAGTTGCCAAGACAGGGACACCTCTTGATGTCCCTGTGCCACAGAAAGGCCAGCGCCACTACCATGCACTCTGTGAAGGCCCTGGACACAGGAGAGAAGCCGAAAGGCACGACTTAAAACTGGTACAGGATCTACGCTGCACTGAACAGAAGGTACCTGTGATAGAAACATAGTCATTGTTGGCAGATAAAGACCCCTTTGGCCCATCCAGTCTGCCCATTTTCCCTGCCTACTGTGCCACCACAGCCCTTGTACAATTTCTGGTCACCTCACCCCTTGTGTACCTTCCAAGGTCCCCTTGTATCTATTGCAAGCACCCTATCTGTGAAGAAATATTTTCTCACATGCCTCTGAGCCCCCGGCTCATATCGCGACTTCTTGTCCCGAGTCTGTCTTTCTGCAGAAAATGCTACCTTCCTGTACCTTATTAATACTGGTTATGTATTTGAACATTTCTACTATATCCCCCCTTTCCCTTCTTTCCTCCAGCAAGTACATATTCAGTTCTCTTAGTCTCTCCTCGAAAGGGCTTCTGATGCAGTCCTTGCACCATTTTTGGTTGCCCGCCTCTGTATCGCAGTCACCCTATCCATGTCTTTCCAGAAGCAGGGCTTCCAATACTGGACGCAGTACTCAAGGTGTGGTCTTACCAGTGACCTGCACAAGGGCAACACTACCTCCTTCTTCCTACTGGTGATACCCCTCCCTATGTACCCCAGCAATCTACCAGCCTTTCCCACAGCTTTTTCCCTCTGCTTGGCTACCTACAGGTTGTCAGAAATGATTACTCCCAGGCTCCTTTCCTGTTTAGTGGTTGCCAGTACCTCCTCTGCCAATTAGTACATAGCCCCTGGGCTTCTTTGCCCCAGGTGCATGATTTTGCACTTTCTAGCACTGAAACCCAGCTGCCAAACACTTGGCCACTCTTCTAACTTCTGCAAATCATTCCTCATTTTTTCCATCCCCCTTGGTGCGTCCACCCTGTTGTAGATTTTTGAGTCATCTGCGAACAGGCAGACTTTCCCTTCTGCAATGTCACTGGTAAAGACACTGAAGAGGACCGGGCCTAGTACTGACCCCTGTGGCACCCGCTAGTCACCTTGCCTTCTCTCAAGTGCCCTCCATTTACCACCACCCTCCGACTCCTGCCGCTAAACCAACTTCTTATCCAGTTTACTGCTTTCTGTCCCACTCCTAGATAGGTCAGCTTGTTCACCAGTCTTCTATGTGGAGCAGCGTCAAAGGCCTTCCTGAAATCCAGGTATGCCACATCTACCACTCTACCCTGATCCACTTCCCTGGCCACCTAGTCGAAGAACATGATCAGGTTTGTCTGGCAAGACCTCTCTGCTGTGAAACCATGTTCCCTTTGATCCTGCAATCCACTTGTTTGACTTGTGATGGGACAGATGGACTGGGATGAGGAAGAACATGTCCTGGAGGTCCAGGAAGCAGAACCACATGCCCTGCTCCAGTATTATCTGATTCAGACTGACCACCGAGAACTTATGCTTCCACAAGAACTTGTTCAGATTGTGCAAGTCCAGTACAGGGCACCAGCCCCCCATCCGCCGGTTCTGTAACCAGGAAGTACCTGGACACATATCCCTGATTGGTCACGGCATCTAGGACATGGGCTACTGCCCCACGTTCTAAGAACTGAGCACTGTCAGCTCATAACACAGACGATGTGTCCTCTGGTACCCTAGATTCCCAAAGAACTCAGACGGTAGAGTGGGAGAGCCTCAAAATCCAGAGGCAGATCCTTGCTCACTACTTTTAAAACCCACCTGTCTGAGGTAACGGTGGACCATTGTGGCAAGAAATGGTACAACAGACCCCTAAATGGGAGCTGGGACAGGGACTGGACAGGAGGAAGGTATGACAGTCCAGCAATCAGTCACTGAGCAGTATTGCGCCCCCCCCCCTTTTTGCCCCAGCAGCCAAACCGTGGTTTTGGACACCAGTGCTGAAACTGCCCCACTGTGGCTGTTGTGGCTGAAAGGACTAAAACTGAAAAGCCCTTTTCTCAGGTTTAGGGACTTTCGAGTAATTCTGGGATGAAGCCACAGACTCCAAGGTGGCATGGGACATCAACCAATTTATGCTGAGTGTCTGCCATAAAGGTGGACAGCTTCAGCCAGACTCTATGACACATGGCGATGGCAGTAGCAATGGCATGGGCAGTGGAATCGCCCATGTTCAAAGCCGTATGAAGTTAGTGCTTAGCCAGAGAGTGACCTGGGTCTCTAATACACTATACTGGAAGCTCTTTATCAGCTGGAAGTAGGGGAGGAGTTGACCTACAATCCCAAAAAGAGAATGGCCAGAATTCGCCATCATGACTGAATAACTGGCCTGATGGAAAGTCAAAGAAGTGGCAGTGTACACCTTTTTAGCTGCATGGTCATGCTTTCTGAACTCCTTGCCTGGAGGTTTATCAGCATCCCCTTGGCCTTTTGACTTGCAAAGGCAAAATCCATCACCAGACTCTCTGCAGAGGAGTGGTCACATAACTCTGAAAGGGTGCCTGAGGGGACCACATACTTGCAGATCATACAGGTAGAGGGTGCAGAGAAGGATGCTGCCAAAGCTCATGGGCTGGTCCCAAGATAGCATCTGCCAAGGGAAAGGCAACCCCTGGGGATTGTTCTCTATCTAGGATATCAGTGTACAACTATTTAGCCCCTTTCTCAACTGGCTCCATTGGCACTTTCATGGTCTCCAATGTTAACTGGAGCAAAGCCATGAAAGATGTTGGCCCGTTAGCTGTAGTAAGCTCTTCAACCGATGCTTGGTTGAAAGTATGAGTCCTGGACAAGGCCATGGATGACTCGGCTTCCGAGTCCAAAGACTCTTTGTAGATGGCCCTCGACCATTTTACATCACGAATCACTTTGGAATCTTCATCCTGGTTAAACTCCACTGACATCCAGCCTGGCAAGCCGGTGGCCCCAGACAGTGGCTGAAGTGGAGACAATGCAGACGCAGCGGACTGCTGAGTTGGATGGACCAGCATCGAAACAGCTGATGAAGGCCAAGGGACAGGCAGTCCTACGGCCAGAGGCTACCTTCCCTGCAACGACCCACTGCTGCCAGTTGAGCTCTTCATAGTGGCGATGCATCCTGCATTGATGCCTCTCCTTACCCAATGATGAGGAGGTCGAGGAGCACCTCCCGATTGAGCAGGATCAAGAGCGAGAATGTTGCTTCAACCTTGACTGTGAACGTCAGCCCAAGAGTTGCCGTTAACAGGAGTCCTCCAGAGGGTTAGTACAGACCACCTGCTTCATCAGAGTAACTACAATGGGCCTGAGAGACATGATCACTGGTGGAGACAGCTCCTGAGGCAACTTGGCCACGGGTAATGATTGGACCTCATCCTCCTGGCAGAGGACAACAAGCACCACAGCCTGAGAGATTGACTGCTCGTAGACCTCTTCCGACAACTAGTCAACTGGTTTGAGAATTATCTCGACTGTATACTCGAACAGAGTCTATGCCTGACAGAGTTACCATAGAGCCCTCGACCTAAGGGAGCTCGACCAAGGCCCAGCGATCGGGGGAGCTGAAGGAGTGGTAAGAGCGTGAACTTTCCCAGTTCCACAGCAACATTGCTTCTTGTGCTCATTGCTGCTGTGAGCAGGGCTCTCCCTGAAGGTCTGGAGGGCCATGCCCATTTTCCTGAAATCATCAAAGAAAGACCCTCTGACACTGGCCCTAGCCAGGAAAAGCATCGAGACTGATAAGGAACTCACTGCAGTTGCTGCCCCTTCCATGATCGCAAGCTGTGCAGTCAGTCCTGTAGCTGCCGACGCCAACTTGGCATTCTGCTCTTTGATGGACACCTGCAGCATGGCCCAAAATTTCAAGACATCATGCTGATCACCCGGGCAGCAGACGAAAGAGTCGTGCAGACCCATGGCCAACATCTTTTACCTACATTGGGAGCACCATTTGAAACTTGGTTTCTTGCCTCCCATCATTTATCATGATTGCGAAGCAGAATCGGAAGAGACAGGAGCAACTTCACTGCTGAATGCAGATTTGAAAAGTTGAAGATTTGCCTAATAAAGGGCTTGAAAGCTCAAAATCCTTCAATGCATGGAGAGGCATGAAGATGGAGACCTGTCGCTTCCAGCACAAAAGAAAATATGATGTCAATGGGCAGAGCTGGAGGATATACCACCCGGAGGATGGGATGTGCTTAGCTTGAAGACATTCTGATGACTCACCTGTCCCTGGGAAAACTGCCAATGTGTGGATAGTGAAATTTATCCACGCCTTTAGAGGTACTAAATCACAGAAAGCATAGAGGGCTGGAATAAGGTTATCAAAGAAGGGGGTTGATGTGATCAGATGGGCAGATGTGGAGGAAGGACTGGACCTATAGAGTACATTTATTTATTTATTTAAGAGTTTTACCAGGAAGGCATACTGAGCAGTTGACCACTCGATTCCAGATGCGCCCTGAGGGAATATGGATAGGCAGGATACAGTAATTGTAGAATTTACACACATATACATGTTCGGTTACAGTACAAATTAGACTGCACCCCCACATCAGGCAGAGTTGACAGACCACAAGGCCTTCATCAGGTGTCATATTTCTGTTTCTATAAATGCAAAGTAGCTCGGCATTCCAACTGGAGGAGAGTCCAATTTCTGTGAAACAAGGCAATAAGGACAACTTTGTGCCGGTATATGGGGCAACTCTGGAAAGGTAATATCAACCAGTGGCTGAATCACTTGTTATTGTGAACTAGATCACTCTATCGAACCCCATCCAAGCCACTGACTCGTGGTGTATCCCTAGGTAAGTCTGTTATCTTTTCCTAAGCTTCTGTTTATCCACCTGCAAAAATGGACAGATGCAGGACCCAATGGAAACAGAAAGATGCACTGCTAAGTAAATAAATTATAAAAACAAAAACATTATTGATTAAAGAAACTGTAAACCTTGAAAATATTCATTTATTATACAGAAGGAATCGAGGTTATTTGTAAGTTCATTTAACGCAAAGAGGGTGCAAAATGGGATGCAAAATGCAAAGTCTGCCAACATTTGGCCAGGCAGGCAATGCCACTTTTGTCCCCCTGCTAAGGAACACTTACTTGTTGCCTTGACATTGGTATAAGGTTTCCACCTCACGGAACACTCTACTACGACTGTGCCCATCTTTTTTCTCAATTATCTGTTGATAAAACAAGAAAACATAAATCAAAAAGTGTAAAGGCCATTCATACTTACAATGCCTTCTTTAAGTGGTTTGTTTGTTACTGACATGAGTGCATATGTGCGCATCTGCATGTATGCATGTGTGAGCAGTTTCAATGCAAAAAAAAAAACCTATGTTAATGCATAAGTTTGGGTTTAATAAAACCGCGAAATTAAGGAAATGTCGTCATCATGCGTTGGTGAACCCTCCCAAACTGAACAGCATAGCACAACTCAGGTTTCAAACACATGTATTAACATCAGAAATAAAATAGTATAAGGAACTAACGTAGTACACCCCATGCCGAACACTGCACTTGTATGTTGCGAGACACAAGGTCACAGGATACAGGCTGAGGCATCGTGTGTGTATGTGACTTGCAAAGCCGTTGCATCATCACATGCATTGTGCCTGAACTGTTGCGGACTTTGTGAGAGATCCTGCAGGCCACTTGGGTAACAGCTGAATCATCAAATGCACATTCCACAAACCTGTCGTGGACTCCCGAAGCAGCAGCATCACACACGGTGCCTCAGGCCTGTATCCTGCAGGGCTGCGTCTCACAATAAGCATGCAGTGTTTGCCAAGGGGTGTAACTGTATTCCTCACGATGTTATTTATGTTAAAATGCAGATTTAAAACCTGGGTTCTGAATTGGGATTTAATTTAGTGGGGCTGATGGGGGGGGGGATTAGGGTTCAAAAAAACTCGCTGCACATTTCGTTAAATTTCTGGCTTTAATAATGGACTCTAACTTGTGTATAGACATAGTTTTTTTTACAATTAATTTTCTTTGTTTTTGAGACAGGATAGCTACAGTAGCTTATTTTATGTATGGTCCACCTGCATCATCACACACATAGCGCCAAACCTATACCGGACATCAAGAGAGGCTTTGCAGGCCACTCACAAAGCAGTTGCATAGTAAGACATTGCGCAAGATCAACGCACTTCCGCTGGAATACTGGAGCGCCCAAAGAATCTTGCAATTTTAACTTAAATTTTATTGATTTCATCAGCACAAAACAAACAGGACACGTGACATATAGCCATACACAGCAATGGATCAGGCAAAAAAAATCAATAGCACCACTTCACCTTCTGGAAATTAAGCTAGCAAAACCAAATGAAAGGGTATGCATTATGCTAGATCGCCACACACTCCAGGTGCATTGTGAGAAACAAGGCCGTAGGCCAAGTACCTTCAACCACCACGTAAGTGCAGCGATCTAGCATAATGCACACCCTGTCTTGTGTTATTGTGCTTATAAAATGGCTTTTAAAATTTTTAAACATATTTAGCAATTCAAATAATCATGAATAAATATGTAAAAAGTTAAAAATATATGTAAAAAGTACTCGTGCAGTCCCTCTGCCTACTGGAATTACATTGTGTTTTTGCATTTGCTTGAGGACATTTGTCCAAATGAGGCTGCCATACTTGTAGCTGTAGTAGCTTTTAATGCTTTACCCATAGCCCCCCCCCCTTTCTGTGCAGTTTATTGAAGAGGAAGCACTGTACTTCTTTTTCTCTTATATGTCTTTAGTTCTGTTTTCAATTATAAAGAGCAGTGGAACAGAGTGATTGAGAGTGAAAATGAAAGCATGACCACCGCTTGCGTCTTTCAACGACTCAATGCTCCCAAGTCCCATCTTTCAGCGAGCAATGTCCGGTGGCAGCTTTCAAATGTGGAATACAAAACCAGTGGTAAATATTAAACTGATCTGTGAGAAAAAATGAAATGTGACAAAAAGAAGAAGTTAGGTATGCAATTTGTGTGTGTGGGATGCAGCTTTGAACACAACTTGGTGTTCATGTCATGCTGTCATTAACGAGGGGAAAACATTGCTGCCAGAATTTTTATTTTTTATATACAAAGGTTAAGCTACATGGGGATATGTGAAGAGGTTAATACCAGGCTGACTGTGCGATGAGCAACATCGCATGGTCATGTGACTGGTTTAGCCAACTAGGTTGCTGGATTTAATCTTGCCATGTTATAAACTCTTATATTTTAGAATTGTGGTATTTTATCATGCTATGATCCACAAAATATAATTTGTAGGTTGTACATGCCACAGCCTTAGGGACAGGAATGGTAGGCAGTAATAGTGTAATACTGTGTATTTTCGTTTGTCTTACTGTGACAAGGTACCTTTGTAAATGAGCCTATGGCTCAAATGTTTTCCAAACTGCTGTCTAAATAAATAAATAAATAAAATAATAGGGGCTTACGAGTATAAGGGATTAACTAAAGTGCAAGAGTACTACTGAACCATAGAGGTCTCAGCTGTAACAATCTTCATACTCAGTTACTACTATTGTGATATTTTCTACATAACATCAGAGGATGACACACTGAAATTACTATTTAGAACCAGATGGTATTTGTATACAAAACTCTTACATGCCTGTAACATACACACACATGTAAAACATTATCCTAACCTATAATGAACTGTTAGGCATTGTAAATTCCAGAATCTAAACTCAAGGTGGCAGGGCAGTGTGTTAAAGCAATAAGCAAGGCTAGCTGAATGCTGGTTTGCATAGGGAGAGGGATTTCTTGCAGGAAAAGGGAGGTAGTGTTGGCACTATATCGTTCGCTAGCAGGACCCCACCTAGAGTACAATTATCCAGTTCTGCAGCCCACACCTCCGCAAGAAAGTTGACAAGATGGAAGCAGTCCAGACGAGGGCTACCAAAATGGTGAGGGAGTTGCACAAGAAACTGTATGAGAGGCTGTGGGAGCTCAACACATACTCCCTGGAGGAGAAGAGAGTGAGGGGGGACATGACTGAGGCCTACAAGTACCTTGCGGTGGTGAACAAAGTGCAAGCGGAAAGTCTCTTTCTGTGGAGGAGTACCAGAACACTGGGGCATGCAATAAAGCTTGAGGGGGAAAGTTTAAGAGGGATGTGAGGAAATCTTTCTTCACAGAAAGGATGATGGATGCCTGAAGAGCCTGCCAGAAGAGGTGGTGGGGGGCAAAGACGGTGGGAAGCTTCATGTATGTGTGGGATAGGTACATGGGCATAACAGGTGGAGGAAAGGGAGGAGGTAGGAACACCTGTGACTAAACAGCATCCAGGGTGTAGACACAGGCAGAAATAATAGGGCAGACAAGATGGGCTTACAGGTCATTTTCTGTCAACAGATTTTATGTTTTCTATGTGACCTTCCAAAATGGCCCATGGGCCTGGATTTCGTTACAGCCTGTTGTATTTAATATGTTATTAATCTACATAGGGTTGCAGTCATCGACATAACCAGTTAGTTAATATCAGCGGGTTCACCCACTGGGGTATCAACCTTCCTTCAGGTAAAAATGCAACAGGGTAATTACACTGTAGTTACATGTTTGCTGAATGCAGCTACAATGCAGTTACAGTGTAGTTAACTGACTCAAAGTGTAACCGCGATAAGTACATCCAATGGGTCAAATTTTCTGAGATATGGTCTGCTTAATGCCACTCTGGTGTGGACCACACTGAGAGTGACGCATACTGTCTGCGGGTCCTAAGCAATATTTTTGTTGCAGTATAGGGAAAGGAATATATACATTTTCTTGGGTTATGTCTTGAACCCTCATAATCCCTTTCCTCCTCCACTGTACAAAACTGAGTCTGGAACCTGTGATGAGGAAGTTACCATTTGCCCATATTGGCTAGTTGGTCCTTTGCTGGAGGGCAGCCTTCATAAGTCTAAGCATTTTCAAGAGGATGTATTGAGTACATTCCATGGGGGAGAGTCTGACAGAGATGGTGGCAGAGGCCCATAAGGTAATGCTGTGGGCCCAAACCCTGCTTTCTCATGTAACCTCCGTTCAATCAGTAGCAACTCTGGAGTTTTCTCTGAGGATGAACATTCTTCCTTCATGCAGTAACAGTAGGTAGCAGTTAGCCAGTTGAGCTGCCCAATAATACAGTGTGAAGTTGGGTACTTTAAGGCCTCCTTTGTGAGTGTGGTGGGCAAGAATTTTCAGAGAGCAGTGAGACTTTTTATGTGCCCAGATGAATTCTAAAAATTTAAATTTCTTTCAACCATCTGTCCTGTACAGGGTATATTCACTTTTGTTGCAGCCATTCTTTGGCCATTTGAAAGGGGCAATGTGTTCGTCGTCCATAACCGTTCGATGGCTTGCGTTATATCTCTCATGTTAGCGCTTGTTGAAGCATAGGTTAGGAAGCATAGGCAAACCAGGAGAGGTTATAAAATTTGAAAGTAGCATTTTATTATCAATAATAATAAAAAATACAATTGTGCAGGATAGCTCTTATACAGGCAGTTCAAACAAAACAAAGTCCTTCATCTGAGGGTATTTCTAATTCTAAAGTTCAGTCTCTCTCTCTCTCTCTCTAATCAATGATTGCTCTCTTTATATACAACGACTTTTCCAAGCAATTAACTTTGGCATCCTGTGCTCATTATGCTACATCTCCTGTTTCTCACAAAATATCAGAACCATGTCAATTTTTTTCCTGTGACAGCAACAAAATAGAACACTGTGTCCCAGAACTGATCTCCTGTTGACAACTCAGCAAATGAGCTTGTGGAAGTCAAAGTACATCCCAAGGTTAACCCCCAAGTTCCAAATAGCTTTTTCCAATTATTTCAACAATATAACTATATACGTTAGCACACCAAGGTATCTCAGTTTCACATAAAGATTCACATATAGGTCTTAACTGCAGAGAAGCAAGGGGAGAAAGGAAGAACAGAAACAGCAAGTAAAGGAAGGGAGATAACAGGAAAATTGTGGGACTGGCAGACTGGCTAATTCCGAGGTTCCATAAGAAAAATTTGATTGCACCATCAGACGGGCAAGAGATAGCCAAGTGACAGAATTAGACAGGACACAACAGAGCATTGTTTTTAACTCTCTCTGCATAAAATATGGGACAGGGTCCTATACAACCCTGTCACACATACCCCCATACTTAAGAGGGAACCTTTTTTTGTTTTTAAAACAGGTTTCCAGACCTTTTATTTCTCTTTTAACATTACCTTATAGCATTTAAAGTTCTTTGCATATGCACTATCCCTTTTTCATGACATTTGTTACACCAAACATTTCAGTTAAGCTCAACCTCCTGAATTATCAATTCCTGAACCATATCTTGACAGAAAATCAGCACTGCCATTTTTTTTCTGGATTTATACTAGGAGTTATACTAGGGTTGTTAAGATGTACAGGAGGCTGTTGGCCCATTATGGTATATCTTCCTCAAATAGGATTCAGTTATTCCCCACGGTTGGCAGCAGATGACTGTCCAACTTCTGCTTAAAAGCGCTAAAGGACTCTGCTTCAAACACATCTCTAGGCAGTGAATTCCACAATGCGATTATTCTTTGTGTATAGAAATTACATCTTAGGGGCCTCTTGGGGAATGTTAACCTTACTTGGTAAGCGTGGCCTCTCAGAGAGTAATCTCTGTGGTTTATAGACAGCTCAAGGTCCGCCATGAGCAGTTTATCTCGTAATAAACGGTACATTAGTAAAAGATCGCCCCTAGTTCTTCTAAGTTCAAGGGAATACATATTCAATTCTACTAGTCTCTGTTCATAGCTGTTATTCTGCATCCCATCCCACCAGTCGTGTGACCCTTCTTTGTACACTTTCCAGTCTTTTGACATCACCTTGCAGGTGGGAACTCCAGAGCGGTGAGCAGTAGTCCAGGTGGGGTCTTGCGTATGTCCTATATAGTGGCAAAATGCATGCACTATTTCTAGATTGGAAAGCTTTTTTGTACATCATTTTGAATTTAAATAGCTGCAGTGCCAGATACCACCTTGTGATTCTGGGAGTTTTATCCTTCATTTGAGAGGATTGTGATCTGTTGTTAAGTACAAACTCAGCTCCTGGCAAACAAAACTTAAGGGACTCCATTGCCCATTTCGCAGCAAGACATTGTTTTCCAACAGTGGAGTACTTTATCCCCTCTGTCGTGCACCTTCCTACTGATATACAGAATGGAATGTTCCTTCCCATCTATATTCTGACTCAAGACTACACCTACGCCTACCTCTGATGCATCTCTCTGTAACAGAAATTGCTTCTCAAAGTCTGGACTTCTTAAAACAGAGGCTGAACATAATGCAGCCTTGATGGCCTGAAAAGCTACATCACACTCGGGGGTCCATTTCACATTATTCGGTATAGTTTTTTTGTGAGTTCAGTGAGGGGAGTAGCTAACTGGGCAAAGTTGGGAACAAATTTCCTGTAGTAACCAGCTAGACCTAAAAATTACCTGACATGTTTCTTTGTTTTAGGGACAGAACTGTTAGCTACAGCTTCTATCTTTGAAATCACTGGCTTTATTTCTCCATTTCCCAAAATGTAATCCAAATATCTGGTTTCCTGCATGCCCAAAGCACACTTGGTAGGATTAATGGTAAGAGCTGCATTTTTGATAAGACTGGATAATTGCTTGTAGGTGTTCTAGGTGGCTTTTCTAGTCTGGACTGTACACCACACCACCACCCGCACCACAACATCATCCAGGTAAGCAGCACAATAATTAGTATGAGGGGCTAGAATTACATCCTTGTACTGCTGGAATATTTCGGGTGTGCCATGGAGACCAAACGGCATGGTGGTGAACTGACAGAATCCAATTAGAGTGGAAAATGCAGTTTTGTCTCTGGATTCTTCTAGCTAGGGGAATTCGCCAGTAACCCTTGGTGAGATCAAGGATGCTAACGTACTTGGCAGTTGCCAGTCTGGTCACCAAATCATCTATCCTGGACATAGGATAGCTGTCAAATATGGCCACTTGATTAAGTTTCCTAAAATCAAAGCAGATTCTTATATCCCCTTCTTTTTTATTTACAATCACCACTGGTGATGACCAAGCACTTCTCAAGTCTTTTAGGATACCCAACTCTTTCATTTTTTATATTTCTTAACCACATCTGGTAATCTTTATGTCTTTTGTCTGACAGGGTGAGCGTTCTCTGTCACTATTACGTGCTCTACCCCTTCTGCTCAGCATGGCACTGTGGTAAAAGTACTTCTAAATGTCTTTACCAAGGTATAAATTTCTGCAGTTTCTTCTGTGGGTAAAGAAACATTCACCTTTACAGCATCAGAAGTTACAGTTTGTTGCAGTCTGTCATAAACTATATCAATATCTTCTTTAGCAGTTTCTGGTAAAAACTAACAAAGCAATCTTTGGTGTTTTTAAACCCATTTCTTCAGGAGGATAGTATGGTATATCTTGGTAGGATTTTTCCAATTAGGGTCTCAATCTCACAGTTAACGTTAACTGTACCAGTACATCTAAGTACTTTATAAAGGTCCTTGCCACTTTGTTAGCAGTTTGTTTTCTGTTGTGGGCAACACTAACAAGACTTTTTCACTTGGCTCAAATACTTTTTCTTTTACCACGTGGTCATAATACACCATCTGCTATTTTGGGGCCTCTTCCCGATTGCTATGTGCAATGTAAACATATTTTGCTAGTTTCCTTCTCAGCGCACACATATAAGATGTAACAGATTCTTTCTGATTGGGGTTATCTTCCCATGTTTCTTTTATTACATCTAGTGGTCCTCCAGTTGTCTACCATGTGACATTTCAAAGGGTTAAAAACCTGTTGATGCTTGTGCACTTCCCTGTAAGCAAAAATCAGGTTAAGTAAGGTAAGTACTGGTCCCACTCTTTCCCTGCCCCTTTCACACATCTTTTTAATATGCGTTAGGGTTTGATTAAAATGCCCAACAAGACCGTCTGTCTGAAGGTGATATGGGAAGGTTCTTATGGCAGTGATACTTAGTAGTCGGTACAGCTCCTTCAGTAAGGGTGCAATCCTTCCCTGAATGATCAGCCATAGGACTATCATGTGCTAGCTGTAATAACTCGGTTCTATACTTCTTTGGTACGACCAATTGTTCTATCTGTTCCTGAGTCTGAGGATTAACCCAAACTCTGTACAACAGCCCATTACATTTTTTAAACACTGGTACATCCTTTTTTGTTTCACCCTCAGCTGCTTAAAATAACCTTGGAGAGAAACGTCATTAGTTTGCTCAAGAAACAAAATCACAAATCAGTTATCAGTTTAGTTTCAGCATTTTCATATACAGTATCAACCCCATAGGTCCATCAGTCTTTTGTTGCTATTTTTTCTAGGTGTCTTCTTTCTTTCCTGGACTTCTGGATCTTGGAGATGGGCTCAAACAAGTCCAAATCAAATTCACCAAAAGGAAGAGAGTCCCTAACATCTGAGATTTTCTTTGCCTTATCACAGTGGCTGACACAGCAGGATTTACTCCCTCTGTGATTAACTTTGCAAATCCTGAAAAGTCATTTCCAGTAATCAGTTTCAGGTAACTTACTACCCTCAATTTCATTTCGACAACCCATTAATGTTCAGAGTCACTTGGGTGGTACAATAGTATTGAGTGACCCTGTGGATGCAGATGACCCCAGTACCTGGTCCTTTTGCACAGTCTTTTCTCAGAACTTCAGTGATGGGTTACTATAGAGTGTCCCCATGGATGCAGATGACCCCAGTAACTGGTCCTTTTGCACAGTCTTTTCTCCCAACTACTGCAACCACTGATTGTGTACTTCACTTTCCTGTGATGGTCCATGACTCCCTGAGCAAAGGCTGCTGCCCTCAAGCTCCCAGACTGTCAACCACCTGCACAAAAATGTTGCTGTTGACTTGAACCATATAACAAACCTTAAAGCTTGTGATAAGGGTGCTTAAACTGATAGTGTGAACACAGCATAAAAATCAGCTTACATATTTAACCCAACTTTTGCAAAACCTATATAGTAATATGGAGGCTACTAGGAAGTTGTGTGTCAGGAATGCAGCCTGCTACGCTTTTGCATCAGGCGACCTGTTCAGCTCTAGCAAGCAGCAAGGCCTTCCCACACTGCTTCACACATAAGCTCCACCAGCCTAGCACGTAGCATTCCCCCTTCCTTCCCCCAGACAGAGACAAAAAATGAAAATTAGAGATAGATACCATGTGCCCAACTGTCTGCAAATGTAACACCATATTTTATCCGTCCCAAAATATTGGCTTCCTATAGCTTCGATGTCCTTCCTCCGTTCAAAGACTGGAGTCAATTAAACCTCTGACAGCATATACTGTATTTCACAATTAACAATGAGATTCATAATGCTGAGTGCACTAATTGCAGAGATGCCTACAAACCATGGGGGTCAACTGGGCCGTTGTTTTGCAGCCCAATATCAAGAGGGGTCAACATCATATAGGTGGCAGTTCTTAAGATTATATGGGATAAAATCAAGCAGAGTCAAGTAATGTCAGCATGAAAGCTGGTTCAAATGTACAAATGACATTTTAGCCGCTCACATTTTGTGGTCTTGGTTGCTCCATTCCAGCTCCCCCCACCCAACCCCATGCTGGGTACACTCAGTTTAGCTGCAGATCTCTTCAAAAGGCTGCCGATCAGTCCCCAGTGTACAGGAAAGGGGTTTAAATCCTTTATGGAGAAGAGCGCTTTCTGCTGCTGTGAGCGGTCAGTGGAAGGCAGGCCGCAACTGCAGTTGCCAAGGGGTATCTCAGTTCGAGAAGAACCCCTTGCATGATCAAGAAGACATCGCAGCCCACAACAGGAGGTTCAGAGTCAGGTGGGAGCATTCGCACATTTGAGACGACACCACAGTCATGGCCAACAATGTGAAGTTCAGCTCCAGCAGGAACTCCCACACAGTCACGATGGCGCAGTACAAAATGAGGACAGTGTAACATTTCTGTAGTGCTACCACTCAGGCAAAAAGTCTATCCAGAGGTGGAGGAATCAAAAAAAATGCAAATTACTGTTCAT
This sequence comes from Neoceratodus forsteri, assembly GCA_016271365.2. Taxonomy (NCBI): domain Eukaryota; kingdom Metazoa; phylum Chordata; order Ceratodontiformes; family Ceratodontidae; genus Neoceratodus; species Neoceratodus forsteri. The sequence goes on from CM028136.1 coordinate 953,010,512, forward strand.
TTAGGTCCCATAGTTTCTTTAGCTGGTCTCCTGTATGGGAACACATTGGAGAATTCATCCTTCAGTGCCTTTTCAGCTGCATCTACCATTAGGAAGGTTTGCAGGCCCGATAGAAGCCCTATTGTCAGGTGGGCAGGGTACATAAGGTGGAAGCAGGAGCCGGTTTTATGCAAGCCTGCTTTAATATGTCCAAATCTGTCTATCTGCCTCCTTACTCCAGGGCTGAGGTCACTGAACAATTGAATAGAGTACCCTTGCTAAGTTACAGCAGCCACTGGCCTTGTTTGTTTTTGCACATAGTTTTTCTTGAAAATTCTGAAAGCCACTGATAAGGAGCCATGGTCTCACATTCAGCCAGGGATCGACAAATTTCAGAATGGCATGCTAGTCCAGGACAACTGGCCTTGACCAAAATGGTAGTCCCACAGTTCCGAGTGGTAGTCCGGTGCATTTCAATGGACATTTTCAACCAAATTAATAACAAATAAATTATGGTGTGGCAGGGCTTATACTGAACTATTATTTAATAAGATGGATGGATGTAGCTGTAGAAGAACCTCATAAATCAGGAAAAACAATCTTCTGCATATTGTCTGTATGAATTGGTCACTTTTTAAAAGTCTGCTAATGGAACTAATAAACTTATTTTGTATCAAAACACTGTGTGTGTGTCTTTTCACTGATGGGTCACTGCTATCATACTTTCTAATCTACACACTGTTTAAATTAAGCAACGCACACTCTGGGAAGAACAGGAAGGTTAGGCAACATGTAGTGGAAGGGATTGGGTGGGATGAGTTGACTGGGGGGTGGGAAGAAATACCAACAGTGATTCAATCACTGACAAACACAGACAGATAGTGTAGTGTACATATTGCTAGCTTGCTTGGTGCTTAGTGCTTACTGTTTAAAAAAAAAAATATATATATATATATGTGTGTATATATATGTTATATATATGTGTGTATATATGTATGTATATATATATTTATACAATGTATGTTTTGGGATAAATGTCAGGATAAAATGTAGTATTTCAGCTAGGTCATGAAGATATCAGTGATATCTTCACATGTGAAATATCATTGATATCTCCACGTTCCTATCGTCATCACAGTGAAACTGAAAGTTTTCACTTTCTATCCTGTGACTTTCTGTAAGAATAGGACCCCCCGGCAGCTTTCTCTTTAAAGGAAGACCCCCCCCATGCTTGCTCACCTCTGCTTGTTACAGGAATTATGTTTTTAAAAATACAGTATATCTGGTTGATCCTGCGACTTTATTTTTCCCAACTCCAACTGTCATGTAGCGTGAGTGAGCGCTATGCCCTGAATGTAGCGTGACCGAGCGCTACGAAGATTTAGATATGAGGCACTGTCAGATAGTTTTAATTATGTCGCTTTTGCTGTAGAACATATAAAAATGTGCCATTTTCTTAATAGTGCCTATATTTTGACAGAAGCTGCCAACAATACTGAGAAGAAGCGAGACTGTCGGCAGCTTCAGAACACCAGATGGAAGCGCAGTGTCTGTTGCCATAGTAACACATGCTCGTACCTCGTCATTGGTTCTGAAGCTGCCGACTCACTGCCTTCTCTCTCAGAACTGTCGCAGCTTCTTTGACAAACTATAAGCACTATTAAGAAAGTGGCACATTTTTTCTAAGTTTTACAACAAAACCACCATAATTAAAACTATCTGACAGTGCCTCACATCTGAATCTTCCTAGCTTGGTCACACTACATTCAGAGCATATGCGCTTGATCATGCTACATGACAGCTGGAGGTGGAAAGAAGAAAGTCACAGGATCAACCAGATAATGTATCTTTTTTAAATAAGTATATGTCCCAGGCATTTGTTTAAAGATACAGGTAGGATCAACCAGATATGTATTATTAAATATCTTAAGTGGCAAGATCAGACAGTTTTTTTCATCTGCTGTTTTGGGGCGGGGGTATGGAGAATTATATTGGGGGTGGCCATGGCTCAGTCAGCCAGAATCCAGACAAGCTTTTTTTACAATTTAAAGAGGTAGGGTCAGCCACATATATTTTTTAAAATAACATATGGCATCTGTTATGTTGCTAGAGATACAGCAGATGTGTGTTTAAAGTAAAACAGCCATCACCTCAATGTAGGGATTGTATTAAGGAACATTTTGAACTTTTGTTGACTGCAGCCCAAAACATACATTGTATAAACAGAATATGTTATGGCCTAACTGAAGATATCATATTTATCTTCTCGGGGCCAATGACATCATGATATCTCACTCGTGGCTTCGCCACTCATGAGATATCATAATATCATTGGCCTCTCATGAAGATAAATATGATATCTTCAGTCGGGCCATGTCATATCCCCTACATATATATATATATATATATATATATACACACACATATACCACAAGTTGCCTTGTCCTGTCACAATCCAGCTGGCTGCAGGACACTGGGTGGGTAGCAGGTCAGTCACCCACCCCTTGGCTTCAAGTTCACTCCTTACACCATCACAATCTCCTAACAGCCCACCCACAGTTAGAGTTAGGCTCCGTTCAGTATTTTTTTTTTTTTTTTAACTAGTTTTATTTCTTTTCTGTGTGTCTTACTCCACAAGTCAGGTGGCCACAGGACACACTGAGCGGGACACCCCGCCGGGCCCTTGCCTCACTCCTTTTCACACAATCTCCTATCTCCCACTCCCAACAGCCCAGGCCAACACACACAGAGTAGGTAGGCTTCTCCTCTCTTATTTAATTTTTCTTTACTAATTTTTTTTTTGTCTTTCAAGCCAGTTGGCCTTAAGACGCACGGTGTGCCGTGTCCACCGTGCTACCCCTTACTCCTTTCCAGACAATCTCCCAACAGCCTACACGGTTAGGCTGAAGGCTCCTCTTCCCCTCTCATTTATTTTCCTTACAGTCGTCTTTTATTTTGTACATGCTGTCCTTTTTTTGTCTTCACAAGCCAGCCGGCAGGTCAAGGTCACCCCTTCACTCCTTTTCTCACAGCAATCTCCTCTACCAACAGTCCAAGTTAGGCTTCCTTCTCTTATATTACTGTCCTATATTTTGTTTTACAAACTTTTTTTCCTTTAAGCTGCTTTTTTTTTGGGGGTCTTAATCTTTCACAAGCCAGTAGACTAGGCAGTGGGCTGGTCAGTAGTTACCCCTTCACAGTCACTTCTCTCCACACAGTCAGACTACAGGCTTCTCTTATTTTATCTTTTATTAAAATATTTTTCTAATCTCCACACACTGGGCTTCTAACTTCTCCTTTTTTGTTCTTTAAAGTCTTTCAAGCCTCCCTCCCCCTCCCCAGTACTGTGTGAACTGAGAAGGAGGGACTGGTAGTTTCCCACACAGTCAACACCTCTCCTGTGGTCTGTTCAGCTGTTGCAGACTACTGGTGCTAGTATGCTGTGTCCTTCCTGACCTAGTTCTTATATTTTTTTAATTTCTGTATTCAGTCAGTAGTACAGTAGTTGCATATACACTGTCACTTCCAGACAGTGGCCCTTTTTTGGCTGTTTTTATTTCATTTCAAATCATAGGTTGGGCTATTGGGTTTGGTTGCAGTTGATTTGGTTTAATCAGTTGCCTGCCCTGCACTATCAAACGGTAATTAGGCAAAGTAATACTTTAAACTTTCATTATGTGATACTGTCCCCAAAATGCAGTCTCACTTTCTCCTTAGTCTGCACTCTAGACTCTCAAGAAAATTAAGCCCAGACTCAGGCCCAACTCCAACCGCTTGTGTCGGCAACCCCCCAAACTGCCTTTGAGGCTCTCAACGCACTGCAGCAATCCCTAAAAAGCCTCCATTTATTTGTTTTACTGGCTCCCACTTTAGTTTGCTCGCACAGTCAGAACGATGCCGAAGTGAAATGTGTAGTAGTTCGTAGACTGCTACAGCACATGGCCACACACACTTTAGTTCGTCGCTTCACTCAAACACGCAGACCAACTGATACATCTAGCAGACAGCATACTGTCTCCCGCTCTATCCCCGAGAACCTCCGCCCCTATCACTGCTGCGACCAATTACCAGGACTGACAGGTACTCTCCCATATCGGATTCAATGACTCACCTGTCAGTCCTGGAGCCTCTGCTGCTGCTGATGGGTGGAGAGAGAGATCAGGGAGGGTCCTTGCTGCATCTGATACTGGCTGCAAAGCGCGCACGCTGCCACTACGCTCACACTCGGCTCTCTCAGTAAATTGCAGCGTGGGCACCCATGTGATGGCATTCTCGGCCAACTCAGCGACCATGTGACCCAGCTGGCTGGAGAATGAATGATGGGGAGCACTGGCGGCACCTAGTGGTTGGGACGTCGTGAACAGTCACAACAGAAAAAGATAAAATAAATACTCCTGGGCACTTCTGAGTTGGTTGTCCGCTGGGCAAGCAGCAAGTGAGAGACTGCTTGTCCGACTGCAAATTCTTGTAGCCCGGGACGTCGGGCTATGGGATTTGTCGATCCCTGCATTCAGCATGGGTTTAGCAGGTAGACTTTGATGCACTCTTTCACTTTTGTATACATGGCATCCTGGTAGCGAGCCGAATACCACAGACAGCACTTTTTCTGTTTGTACCAAGGGCTCTTGAGTCTTTTTATGCTCTAGTATTCCAAAGGCCAGCAGACTGGTTCATCTGGAGTAATTCTCCTGGTGCTACACATGCTCTTCAAGCCTTTCTAGGTGCCACATGTGTTTAACACTCTCTCACCACGCTCCCTCTCAAGGGCATAATCTAGACTTGAGGTGTGGGCCTCTATGTATGCGATTTGTCTAGTGTTTGCTTCCACTGCTCCCTTAATCTGTTTAAATTCTCCAAGGGCCTCTGTGACAGAGGGCTGTCCTTTCCTCAGACAGCTTCACAAACTGGTCTGTGATGGTCGTGGTCCTTTGCTGCAGCATGGCCTGAGGCAAGGACATTCATCCTCTTATGCAGGGAAACCAAGCTTAGCAAGCTCAAAGCACTATTACAGGATAGGTAGGTATGTTGCTTGTGCATGACACAGGGATCACCAATGTACTCTCCTAGCCTCTCTTGATTGACTCTTCATAGAAGAGAGGCTCTACAATCCATCGCTTTGTCTCAGATACATTTTGAATGACTACTTCCCCAACTTCAGGGATGTAGTGGTGCAGAGGCCCCACAGATGACATCTCCATTCTTCCACTCAACCTCTCCTGGAAGTTCCCAGAGCACTGACAGCTACTGGCCAGCAGTCTTTTTCACATAAAGCCTCGCAGCTCTGGGGCAAAGTCCCCTCATTATCCAGGACAGCCCCTTGCTGCTGTCCTTTAAAAGACTGCTTGAAGAGCACCCCCACTAAGAATGGGTGCACCTATACCCAAGGAGTACAGCGAGACAGCTCTATTCCCTCTTGGTTCCCTTTTTCGCACTTAATCAGTTTATTACATGAACACTGAACTATGCTGTGCTACTCTGTGATATCAAACAGCCCCTTCTTGTCATGCATTATTATATGTATGGTGTCAGTTATTACCTCATTGATTTTGCACTGTCTGTTACAATTGCTGAAATGTAAATATGTATTCTGTTACTAGTACATGCTTATGCCTCACTGTTTTTTTTTAGTACAGATGTACTGTTTATACTTGTAAAATTGTTCTTTTGCTGCTAATGAATGTAACTAACTCCGGGTCACTCCTGAAAAAGGGACGCGTGCCTCAGTGAGCCAACCCAGTTAACGAAATTCAAAAAATACGTTTCTTTGGCGCCTTTCTGAATGACTCCAGTCTACTAAATTCATTAAACTCCATTTCTGGTCCCTCCATAGTTCATTACTTGGCTACCCTGCAATGGCAGTGATTCAAATCAGCACTAAATTGGGTATTTCAGTAGTTTCACATGGTTCCCAGTGCAGAGCTCTTAACAGCAGCATCCTCCCACTAAGACTGCATCATGCGACTCTGAACACTCCTGCTTTGATCTCACAAACAAGAAGTGGACTACAAAAACAATTAGATCATTTACATGGACTGTGCATAACAAATAAACTAACAGTCAGCACAAGAAAAAAAAACAGGTTACTCACCTGTAACAGTAGTTCTAGGAGTGGTATATGTTGATCATCCACACTTAGTGGCATGTCCCCTTCCACTTTAAGATCAATCGGAAGTCTTCAAGCTGGCTCCTCCCACCCACCATGGTGGTATATACCTCAGCTTCGCCCCATGACACCAGATCTTAGCCTGCTGGAAGCCAGGTGTTGTGCGTCCGCAGCCGGGGAAGTTAGGTGGGTCTGTGTGGATGAAGAACATATACCACTCCTAGAACTACTGTTACAGGTGAGTAACCCATTTTTCTAGGATCATGGATATGTTGTTCATCCACACTTCATGGTAGGCTCCTAGCAGTTCTCCAGGAGGAGGGAGGCAAGGTGTACACCACCTACTTAGGGAACAGAGATTGGAGAACTGAGGCCCCAAAACCAGCATCCCGGCGTGACTCAAGGTTGATGTGGTAGTGGGTGATGAAGGTGTTTGCTGACTTCCAGGCAGCAGCCCAACAGATTTTTTGGTTAGGGATGTCCCTGGAAACAGCCACCGATGCAGCGGTATGGCGGGTAGAACGAGCCTAATCCCTCTGGGAGGCTCCTTGCCTTCCAACTCATAGCATAGACTAATGTAGGATGTAATCCATCTTGCAATCATCCGCTTTGCTTCAGGTCTGCCAGAAGCGGCTTCAGCGTAGGTGACAAACAGCTGGCAAACCTCTCCCCAAATTTCCGACATCCTCTCCTTGCAATAGGAGAGACCACGCCTCAGGTCCAAAGTATGGAGCCTGTACTCGGCCTCCGAGGTGTAGTTGGGGTAGTAAACTGGAAGAGTTAACACCTGGTTAAAGTGAAACTCTGACACCACCTTGGGAAGGAATTTTGGGTGGGGGCTTAGGACAACCTTGTCCCTGTGGAAGACCACATAAGGGGAGTCCACTGAAAGCACTTGGAGCTCCCCTATCCTTCTGGTAGACGTGATAGCCACCATTAAGGCTGTCTTCCATGACAAGTGTGACAACGCACACTTGTGCATTGGTTTGAATGGCTTGCCCATGAGCTTTGCCAGTACCAGCAGTAGATCCCATGGAGGTGGAGGTTCACGCACCAGAGAGGATATGTGATCCAGGCCTTGGAAAAAGCACCTGACCACGGTCTCTTGCACCAACATCGGCTGACCAGCCCGCGTCTGGTAAGCAGAGACTGCTGCCAGGTGCACCCTAAGGGTTGATGACCGTAGACCCCCTTTGGACACAGACCAAAGGTAGTCAAAAATGTTAGCCACCGAACAGGACAAAGGGTCCAGGCCCTTGCCCTGACACCAAATGGAAAACCTTTTCCATCTGAAGGCATAACATTTCCTGGTTGATTCCTTTCTGGATGCCTCCACCACAGTGTAGACATCTTTGGAAAGACCTAAAGCCTGGAACTCTAGCCGCTCGGGTACCAGGATGTGAGGTGCAGGGATTGAAGGTCCAGATGGAATACCTTCCCCTGATTGAGTGAGATCAGGTCCAGGCGTGCTGGAAGCCGCTCCAGGGGCCTGCAGCTGAGGCTGAGGAGATCTGGATACCAGAACTGGCGCAGCCAGTCTGGGGCTACCAGGATCACCTTTGCCTTGTCCCTCCTCACCTTGAGGATCAAGGGAAATGGATGGAAGGTGTAGAGGAGGCCTGGGGTCCATGGCCTCGAGAAGGCATCCCCCTGCAGTGAGCCCCGCTGAGGGGGGCGGGCATGGAACAGCCTCAGCTTGGTGTTGTCCCTGGAGGACAACAGGTCCACCATCAGTTTGCCCCAGTGGGAGAACAGGCTGTAAGCTACCTCTGGGTGGAAAGACCACTCGTGGGATGTCTGGTCTAAGCGGCTGAGAGCATCCGCCAGATGGTTTGAGGCTCCTGCCACATGGATGGCTAGGAGATCTGCCTCCAATCGACTCATGAGGGTCCAGATGCAGAGCACCTCCCTGCACAGCAGACGGGAGTGCATGTCGCCCTGTTTGTTGAGGTAGTACATAGTCGTGGTATTGTCCATCAGGACTTGAACCTCTTGACCTCGGAGTTGAGGAGCGAAAGATGACAGTACCAGTCTGACTGTTCTGAGCTCCAACAAACTGATGTGGCATCGGGACTCCTCAGGAGTCCAGAGCCCGTGGGCCCTTTTGTCCCCCATGTGGGCTCCCCAGCCCATGAGAGAGGCACTGGTTGTGAGGACGACAGTCAGCTTGGGGCAGACAAACAGGATCCCTTCCTGCAATCGATCTGGGGTGGTCCACCACTGGAGAGCGTCCCACATCATCTGGGTTACAGTGATCAGCTGGTCAAATGACCATGGCGCTGAGTCCACTGGGCGGCCATCTCCCATTGTAGGGGGCGCATGTGCAACTGGGCCCACCGGACCAGTGAGGTGCACGCCGGCGCACTGTCCAACCAGAAATGATTGGGCAAAGGAAGAAAGGACCTCCGCCCTGTCTGCTGGAAGCAGAGCTCTGGCCTGACAAGAGTCGAGCTCTGCCCTGATGAAGCCCATCACCTGAGAAGGCACGAGTTCTGACTTGGCCTCGTTGATCAGGAGGCAGAGTTGGGAGCAGGTCTGGAGGGCCAGGTCCCTGGACCTCTCCGCCTCCTGTTGGGTGGAACTTGCTAGGAGCCAATCGTCGAGGTAAGAATAAATTCCGCCCCCCTCCCCGATGGGTTGCCATCACTGCAATGCATTTGGTGAAGATCCGTGGGGCCGATGACAGGCCGATGGTGTCGCCTCTTTTTACAGCGTTTATGGCTCTTCCGCGGTCTTTCGGTCGAGGGGGTCAGAGACCTCGATCGAGATCGGACAGGCCGACTTGATCACTCAGGAAACACTGGTGGGACCGGTGATTTCCTGGGGTCGGGGACCACTTCCTCAATGGGAGTCCCAGCAGTCTGGGTCTCGTCATCTGGGAAAACCAAATTAGGAGTTCGATCAAAGGAATCGTCAACCAGAGTCAGCGATAAAGGATCAATCGGATTGATGATGATCGCTACATCGTCGATCAACAGTTCGGTCAACTAACCAGACGGCAAAGCTGAAAAGCCAGCGGTCGAAGAAGCAATCTCGACCAAAATCGAGACATGTTCCTGGGACTGAGATCTCTCCCGCTCCCATGAACGTCTCCGTCGAGACGAAGATGATCCCGGATCCTTCTCCCGCTTACGGGATCAGGAGGAGTGCATGCCCGCAGGAGCCTCTCCCTTGGTCAGGAGAGACTGTCACAACTTTCGGAAGGAACCCGAGAAGGTGGAGCCCAGGTTGAGCGGAACGAAGAAGCTCCGAGAAGTCTCTGCAGCACGAGCTGCTTCCTCCTCAAATGCTTACATGCATTCTAATTGCTCGGTGGATCCCGCAGCTGCGGAAACCACCCACCGAGCCTCCTTGGATTTCACTGGAGGGTTCCGTTTCTCCGGCCTCCCCAGCTTCAGATGTGCGAGACTGTCATCGAGGACGTTAGGATGAAAGGCGAGACACATATCGCATTTGGAGGCGTCATGGTCAACACCGAGGCAATAAACGCACGCGGTGTGGGGATCGATGAGCGACATCTTCTGGCTGCAAGAGCACCGATGAAATCCAGGGGAAGACAGTCTTCCATAACTGAAGAATTAAACTCGCGATTCGCTAAAGGGAACGAGATGGATTTTCGGAATAACCGAAGGTTTTAGAGCCAGGGCCTACAAAATGTGTGAGCACGAGGGAGGCAACCTGAATCTTCCAGCGGAAAGGAAGATCTGGCATCATGGGGCGGAGCCGAGGTATATACCACCTGGGTGGGTGGGAGGAGCCAGCTTGAAGACTTCCGGTTGATCTTAAAGTGGAAGGGGACATGCCAATAAGTGTGGATGAACAACATATCCACGATCCTAGAACAATGGTTATAGGCACACAAAAAATTAAAGGTAAATAGAAACTCAACAGAGAGAAATTAGAGCAACTTCAAACATAAATATCTTCGCTGATGGGTGTCTAGTAAATTTATGCTGGAAAGTTCAAATTGAGAGGTTACAATCAAACTTGGAAATCACTCAAAAAGCAATCTAAAGAACTAATAACAAGTGTGGAGGCAACAGTGTCAAGGTCATGTTAACTATAATGGAAACAAAATAAAGCCCAGCATTCTAAATGGTGCAGAAATTTGGGGCATCAGAAATAAACTTCTACAAAACGTTCTAAGTAAGGCTCTCTTCCTCACTCAACACCCTTTTATCAGATGGCAGACGAGACTGATATTTATTCTCAGCAAAGACTAACATAAATAAAGTCCTAGCATTCTATTGGGTGAGACCACGAGGAGCAGTGTTTAAGTGGAAAAAATGCCTTAATGAGATGCCAATGTCGAAGTCTCTCCTTCATGACTATTTTTCTCCTCCTGCAACTGTACAGGACTCCCCCAAAAAAAAAAAAAACTAGTTTTGTCCTGGCAATCTGTTTCCTTCTGTATCTGCTCATTTTTTCTGTAAAAGTAATTCCATATCTAAATTATCTTTTTTCTATCGCATGCATCTGTCATCCTGATTTGTATTCAATTTCTGATGATGATATTTGATATACTGTATTTACGGTTTATGATTTTCCGCATCCCCTTCCCCCAGGACACATCTGTAAATGAGATGTTCCTGGTTAAACTTCTGCAATAAATAAATAAATGAATGAATGAATAAAACTTAACACTTTCAGTTTGCTGGTTAGACCAGGTACAAAACAAATGTCATGCATCGGTCTTGCTACAGTGGGATATTTCTTGTACGAAAGCTTAAGGAGAGATGAAAACAAGATTAACAGAGAGGCAACAGTGGATTCAGCTAAAAGCAGTAAGAGTTAGCTGCTGGATAGCATTAAACAAGACAGGCTTTGCCTTCGCACTGTTATCTTATGGTTATTATAAAGAGCCCAAGTTAAGGAGATTAATTACGCAGCTAAGATTTGGTAATTACTTAGGGGTGCAGTATTAGCCATTGCAAAGCAACTGGAACACAGATTGTAATGAGGAAGACACAATGTGACCTACCGTAACTGGGAATTGAACCCATTACCCCAGAATACCATCAGAGTGCTTTACCACTAGGCTATCAAATTCACATGTTGGAAGCTCAAGTCAGGTCACATTATAGGCATAAAGAGCAAGCACTGATGATGTCTGAGGGGCCATATGTCAACGCAAATTTTTTTAGTAATGAAAAATGGAATCCCCAGAAATTTTTATATATTTTTTTTTTTTTTTTTTAAACGTTATGAGATTTGGGTCCAGCAGATGTCAACCATAATTTTGTTGCAGAGAACTGTAAAAATCACTTTAAGCAGTAACGTCCTTGTTTCCAACAATGCATACAAATGGTACATCAGACCACAGGTGGTATTTCACCTGGAACGTCTCAAAGCGAAGGAGGATGCTGATGGCGATGCGCCCTCGCATCAGCATCCAGGGAAGAAAATGGAAGAAAATGCCGGGGAGGCCAAAAGAAGGTCCAGCCCCTTGCAGGCACCCCAATGGCGACATGGCTTGCACCCATGAACCACATTCTGCATGCAGTGGGTGAGAGGGGAACCTGTCACCCTCACCATGGGGTTATGTTGTGGGGGCAGAACAGTGTGTATGTGAAGGCAAGCCCACAAGAAGCCTGGTGATAGAGGTGGGAGGGCTGGACCAGAAGCACAGCTTCCACCAGGGAAGGAGAAAAAAAAAATGGTATGTTCCACTGAAAACACCAGACAACTTTGGTTTTGCTATGCACAGTTCTAAAACACCCCCAATAAATAAAATGTGAAATCCACCTACAGCAAATCTGAGGAGTGTTAACCCCCACCACCACCGACAAGCCTTTAATGACAAAAGAGTAGGCAAATGTCAGTGACTAGCACAACAATCACCAACACTGCAGGCATCTCCTGCAAATCACCAGCTACCACATTTCAAATGCAGAACAACAAATGTGCTGCTCTCTCACAGTGATAATTATCTGAAAGGACTTGGCAGGAAGCGCACTGTGACTCATCCCACTTACACACTGGCGGAGTTAAAGCAGACGCGTAGCAAAACATGTTTTCCTAACAAGCTGGTTTCCAGCTACAATGAAGAAACAGTGTACCTCGTATCTACTTTTCTAGGTGCTTCCTATTTTCTGTAAAATGTACTTATTTACTCCTAAACCGTGCCAGGTCCACAATGGTATTTCTACAGTAAAGGAAGCACCCCACACTCCCCATCTAGCCATTTTTCAACTTCTATGTGTCCTCCCATTTCCCTTTCTATCAGTTGGCAACCTCCCTCCCCTATCCACCACCACGGTGTCAGACCAATTCCCAACAGTTCCGTCAAAACCATGGCAGGGCAAACGTCCAGTCACCATTGAGATGGCAGGGTGGTTTTTCCCCCACGTTTTTCTCCAAGACTCCTTCCACCACCCACCTCCCACTGTGGCACCAGGCACAGCCATTGGAGGCCTGGCCAACGTGCAGCTTCCCCTGTGACTGCAAGGCTAACCTTTCAGAGCTCTACCACAAGGGTCGCTTCCACCATGGATGCATAGCCCCTCCCACAAGATCTCAGACACCCGGCCACCACCAGCTTTCCTCGATCTCGGCTTCCTGCTTACCAGTGTCCCAGGCTTTCTCTCGAAACCGGTCACTGACATTTTTGCACAATGCAGTTCTTCCGGCTGTCAGGCCGGACCATCTTTTTTTGTTTTTTTGCGGGAAAAAATATCAAACCTAAAAGAAAAGCCGTGGAAAAATGGATACATTTTACAAACGAAAGAGGAACAAACTGTATCTGGAATCTTTCAAGGATAAAAACAAGATAGGGTCCATATTTTTTGCTTGACTTCACTGCACAGGTGCTTTTTTTTTTTTTTTTTTTTTTTTTATTAACTTTAACTTTTATTCAATTTCCGGGCGACAGTACAATACAGTTTGTTGTTACAGCTGTTTGTGGCGTACATATGAAGAAGAGTGCAGATTCAATGAAATAAAGGTACGTATTAGGACAGTGCTGATTAAAGGAATAATGCATGCCAGGGTGCGTGTCGTGCTGAGACAACGCCACGCCTGGGGTTGGAGCGAGGCCGCGGAGGCGAGTCTAGATCAATAATCCCAGGTGTGGCGTTATGCCAGCCGACACACACCCTGGAGTGCATTATTCCTATTATACAATGACTTGTTGTATATATATATATATATATATATATATATATATATATATAATAAACAAATAATTTTAAAGAATGTTTTATTGGTGTGGAAAAATATTTTAGTTTCTTAAGAGGAGATGCAAATGCAAAAAAAAAAGAGAGCCACCATGATGATGCCAGTAGACCTGTGGCATCGTGCTGGGATAACGCCATGGGTCCAGCCCCAGACTGACCAATCACAGTCCAAGATTCTTTCTCGTCACTGTATAATCTTGTTTCTTCTCTTTTAGATCAGGTGTTGTCCAGCCATTGTGACATCGGTTTGTGTCAGAGGTGGAAAGGGAGGAACCATGTGGTGGTGGGGGGGGGGCATCGTGTCCATTTTTAATCTATTTAATTGCGCTGGGTTGTTACAGTTTGTTTTTATTGGCTAAGGAGGGTGCAACCTCATCAAAGTCATTGGTCTTACTCTTTCTGGGGTTCACACAGCAAAAATAAAAGGGGGTGGGGTTATGGTACAATGTCCGCTCTCTTCTCCATTATTTTGAGCAGCCAGGTGTTCCACCTAATCTGTATTTCAGGGAGAGAGTTCTGGAGCTGGGCAGTCATTTTTTTCCCCCATTTTATATATATATTCCAGACTGTGTCTTCCCAATGAGTCAAGGGCAGGAGGGGTCGCTGTAAGCCACAATCTCATTACTGTCCTTTTAGCCACTGTCAGCAGCTCCCCCAATAGATTTTTTTTATCATGGACGTTAGGAGGCAGATGCAGCAGGAGTGCTATTGCCAGGGTCATGGCCGAGAGACAGGGAACCAGGAGTTTTACATCCTGCTCCACTCCATCCCAGAAGGGGGTCAGGACCAGGAAGGACCAAAAAACATCCGTGTGTGTGGCAACTTCTGTAAAGCATCCACGGCAGCATGTAACAGTATGGGTTTAGTCAAATTTGGCTGTAATGTGAGGGGGTCCGGAAATATCTTGTTACTATTTTCCAGCCAAATTCCCTCTATTGATAAGAGTTAGCGAGATGGTGCTGTCTACTAGTCCAGAGTCAGGTCCAATCATCAGAGGTCATTTGGATGGTCAGTTCTGAGGTTGCAGACCCTGCTAAAAGGGTCTGATATCTTAGAAAAAAGAAATTTGAGGGCCACTGTGCCCTGTAGTATGTTTTTCATTAAATGTATTATGAGTGGGAAGATGCAATCCTCGGTTCGCAGACCTAATTCCATTTGTAGGTGGTGCCGCATCTGCAGGAATTTATAGTGCTGTTTAAGTTTTAGAAAATCTCTCATACACAGTTGTTCAAATTACTTAAATGAGCCAGCCGTGTAGAAATCATAGCCATGTCTCAGTCCTTTTCATGTCCTCCCTAAAGCAGAGGTCCATAATAGCAGCAGAAAATGGGCACTGTATGCCAGCATACCTATCCACGTGGCCCCTTTTCGTAGATGTGGTAATTTGTGAAAACTATGCCAGGCCTGCAATATTCTCGTAGTCTTCCCAATTCCAATCCGGGGTGCAGGGGCAGCCCACCCCCAGAGTAATGGCTGGACTGGGCTGTTTAGGAACGCAGTTTCTGTATCTACCTACCGAGGGTGCATGGGTGCTTTAATGTCAAATTGTTTTGACGTTTTGTAATTCTTCCGGGTTGTGCCTGAAAATAGGCATATTATCGTCTAGCACACCTACCTGATAAAAATAAATAAATAATAAAAATAATATAATGGCAAGAAAAACTCATGCAAAAAGATCCAGTTAGCCTCGTCACAAAACAAAATTAAAAGTTAAAAATCAATCCAACAGCCCGAAATGTAAACATTTCAACTGCCATCTTTCTTTCCGCTAACTCGCTGCCGCCAAAGCCGCTAAACCAGTAAATCGGATGAAATACAGAAACATGGCAGAGTTAAATAAAATGCAAGTTACAGCAGTGTTTAAAAAACACCATACCTCCGTTTTTTCCTACCATTTTAACTACCCAATTCAAAATCATTGCCGAGCACCCCCCAACAAAAATTAAAAAAAAAAAAAAGCTCACATACCATGTAGCAGCTATAACTGAAAATGACAGACAGTTGCTCAACAGTCGCACAAAGCTGTATCCACCAGGCGGTCTCCCTAAGTAAGGTACTGGAGCTGCCCATAGGCTGCAGCTGGCAACAAACTACAGTCCCTAACAACTGCAGTATGCTCTCTCTCAAGATGTCAACAACCAAAAAAAAAAAAACACAAGCATCACTATTAGTATGTATGTGGAACGGGGAGCGGGTCATCTGACAGTCCTGGATGAAGTCTCCAACAGTCATATTCTACCTAGCAACTGGGGACAATAATCTAAAGAGCAAGAATACTGCACTAAAAGATCAATTAAAAAAAAAAAAAAAAGCTTTTTAATTTTTTTTAAAATCCTTTACTTCTTATCCATAGTAAAATCCGAATAATCCGCTCTTTAATGTGAATTATGCTGGAATTTATTTCTGGTGTGGATTTGGCCACCCGGCCTGCGGCCTTGTCACCAAACCACACCAAGGGTGGATAAATCCCAGCATAACACACACCATGTCATGGATTATTCCTCAAATAAACTGTGTAACAAAAAAAATATAAAACACATACACACTGCATCTTCAGCCCTACTCTGCAAAACACGTGCAACAAAATAACACTACAGTGCTCGTTCCCACTCAGCCTCTCATTCTTGTATTCCCGTTGTTCCCTCTACAGCATGCCTTACCTTTACTGCATACTCCCGACCATTCTGCAAGCTAATACAGCCCTGAACCTTGGCATAGGCCCCTTCTCCGAGAAGTTCATCAGTCAGTTTGTAAAGGTCTGCCAAAAACAGAAAAACAGCAGCACAGATGGAATTAAGTCAATGCGCTTAATCCCCCTGTGAATAATGAACAAGGTTTTTTCTTGGTTAATGCTTCCCAACAGCTGCTGACATAAGGTGCAGATGCATGCAAATGGACAAAGTCAGAAAATATCAGCTTCCAGCAGAGATTGTTCCAAATTCTAAAGTAAGCGGAACCTGCTTTTCAAAAGGCACAATAGTATAAGAGGCCAGAACATACATAATCATCACTGAACCTAGTGGTATGCCACCCTGCAAAATCTGTGTGTTTAACATTTCATTTATTTATTTGCCAAATTGCCCAGGGAAGCCCAGCTGAGATGCAGCATCTTGTTTTCAGTGGGGTCCTGCTTTTACCCATTTCTGCAACTGGGTGGACAGGAGCACTGGAAGATTCAGTGACTTACCCAAGGTCACACAGTGAGTATCTGGCGCTAGCAGGGTTTGAACCTGTGCCCTCCTGGTTCCCAAAGTTGGTGCTCTAATTACTAGACCACATTGTCACTTAACTGTTCCTAAAATTCGATAAAGTTACACATCTGACTATATCAGTTTCCAGGGTTATTCAGGGCTCAAAATTACCAATGGTCCTGAAGTCTGGGATCCCTGTTTGTTAACGTATGACTTGGCCAATATTAACTGGCAAGAGTTCTACTTGGCTCTTATGATACATAAAGCTACAGAACTCCTCAAGCAGCAGTTGCTCTCTGTTATTGATAGACATGCCCCCCCCCCCCGGTAAAATTATGAGTCAAAAAGAAAAGTTTCCTGTGTTCAGTCAGGATCTCAGGCATGCACTGAGGGACAGGCACAATCAGTGGGCCAAAGCCAGAAAATCCATGCCGGCAAGTTACACTGTCCCCCACGGCCAGCCCTCTGATGATGCAAATTAAGGGTAAGCCACAGGGCATGTCTACGTGCCAGAATGTCTTCTCTAACTCAGACAGTGTAGAACTGCCCATTTTCGCACTTATTCTACAAGTATCAATCCGCGATCGGTACCGGTAAAATAAGCATGATAAGGCGCTGTTCTACGCTGTGTTCGAAAAGACGTTCCTGCACTAGACGTCCCCCATCTCTTAGCCCGTCATTAGATGGCTGGCTATGGGGGATAGTGGAACTTACCAGCATGGTGGGTAGGGCGATGCAGGATCAACCAGATAGAAACTAAAACTACAAAACAGTAACTAGCTTAAAATACATTAATTTATGCCCATTTTCTTAAATGGTATCTCTTGGACTCACAGCATTACTTTGGGGTAGATCAGAGTTCCCCCTTAAGTCTCTCCTTGTGGCACTTCTGCACAACATCAACCAGTCCCACCAGGCTGGCACTAGCCACATATTTAAAGTAGCTCAGAATCCAGGTGGCTGTTTTATGACCCTAATGGTGATCAAAATAAAATTAAAACCAAGTTATTTTTTTTGGGGGGGGGTTCTTTTGGCTAAAGTATTCCACCTTTTTTTTTTTTTTTTTGCAAGGAATTCTACTCCACTGCCAAGTCACACTCTGATCTCAGTTATGAATATCAATTTGACACATTTTACGTAAAATTATTTCTTGTTTTTCTCCAGTAACTTAGCCACATGTTTCCTTAGGTTTTGCCATTTTACAAGAACTGGAACCTAGGCAGGAGAACAGAGAGACTGCCCAACTTGCCTTCAAACACGTTTGGGTTTTTCTTTTTTTGTTTGTTTTTTTAACCACTGAAAAAGTGCCTTCCCCCGAGCTAAAGAGGGTCAAAGGCTTCTGTTTCTGCCTTGTTTACCATTTTGCGCATTGTGCCACTTTTCACTGACCTTCAAACTTTCCAGTGAAGCTGTCCGTTGCTCGTGTCCTCTTTTTCTTCTTTCTTTTGCCAGCATCCGCTATGCTGAGGGGCTGACTGCTGACCACTTCTATATTCAATTACAAAAGGAAATCAAAACAACAAGTTTCAGAAGAATAAGACTGAGCAGAACTAATGCACACTGCCATTCTTTTTTGATGGCCACATTTTTAGTTTAAGAGTTTCTCATCCAATTTTGAGCTCCCACTTTGGCTATACTAATTTGCCAATACTAAAGAAGCTCAAATCAAAGTACAGATCAAATACATGCTATGAACCAGCTGGGTAAGAGTCTGTAGTATTAAAAAAATAATCCAACATCCACAAGTCCGTTTTACCAATTGGAGAAACCACTTTCTTTCCTAGAGGGCACGTGTTCCCTCATATAGGCCATATTTCAGCTGTAGGTCTAAAACCTCACCAAATATTAGTACAGCACGAGAAGACGATTCTCTTCACAAGATCTTTGTTTCAAGTTGTCATAGTTTCTTGGCCAATACTTACCAAAAGTCTTAACAGAGCAAATCTGAGTGCAAGATCAAACCCAGTTCAAAATCTCTACCCGGAGACTAAGAGTGTTGGTCAGATGATTTTCGTTATTTATAAATTCAGTCATACATGCTGGGTCTTGATTCAAGGGTAGCTAAATTAAATTCAGTCATACATGCTGGGTCTTGATTCAAGGGTAGCTAAATTACCAGACAAGATGGGTTTATTAACTAGAATTTTAAAGGGTCAACTGGGGGGGGGGGAGATGGACTGACCATAGTGGTAACCTCTTATAAGGGGTTGCTGGATTTGAACTCGGGGAGTACAAATTCAGGACCCAAGGCAGCATGGATTCATAGAAACACAGAAACGTAGAAGTTGACGGCAGATAAGGACCGCAAGGCCCATCCAGTCTGCCCATTTCTTTTTCTACCTTATGAACGTGCCATCGGTTTTTGCTCTGTCAATGGCCCATCTATTCATACTCATCTGTATTGCTCCCTTATGCCTATCTCATGTCTGTCTGAAGCCCCGCACTGTATTCATATGCACCCCTTCCTGAGGTAGTCCGTTCCATGCATCCACCACCCTTTCTGTGAAAGAGAACTTCCTCACATTACCCCTTAATCGGCCTCCCTCTAATCTCATGTTGTGTCCTGCTATTTTTCTTACATTGACACATGTTAGACTCTCATCTTGTTAATGCCCTTAAGGTGTTTAAATATCTCGATCATATCACATTTCTCCCTCCTTTGCTCTAGGGTATACATATTGAGCTCCGTTAATCTGTCCTCATATGTTTTCTGATGCAGTCCCTGCACCATTTTGGTTGCCCTTCTCTGGACTGCCTCAATTTGGTTAATGTCCTTGTGAAGGTGTGGCCTCCAGTACTGCACACAGTATTCCAGATGGGGCCTAACCAGTGTCATGTAAAGAGGGATTATTACCTCCTTCTTCAGACTTGTGATACCCCTATTAATACGCCCCAACATCCCCCTAGACTGCGCAGTGAACTCTTGTTTGGAGATAATTAATGTTTCGGTTTGTATGTCTCTTACTTCCAAGACCCTTTTTTTTTTTTTTAGTATGTAACCCATATCTTATGTTCTACATAGAATTGAATATTATTCAGCAGACCCTTAGCAACTAAATGCCAGGCACTTTTCTTATCGATTTTGTTTATTTCTTGGATTACAATACCTTAGAGCCAGAGGCTCTTTTATAAAGGTTCCACGTCAGGTAAAAGACAAACACAGTTACACAGTAAGTTACAAAAAACAGGTAAAGTGAAGAGTGCATGACAGACAAAATATAGCGCAAACTTAAGGAGAATACAGAACAGCAATGCAGCCGGGCAAAGGCTGTCATGATAGAGGGGGAGGTAGAATAGGAGTTTGGGGGGGGGTGTATGGGAAGGGGGAATAAGACAGAATAGGGACTGGGAATGGGGATAGAGGGAGGGGGAGGAGAAAGAGCTCCGGGGAGGTAAAATTTTGCATTGCTAAGAGCACATCTTGCCATCCGTTTTCAGAAAAACAGCTTTTTGTTCTTAAGAACAACTTTGCAATTTTTCCTTTTTCTATTCAGGAAGTTATGATTTTTTCACAAATTTTTTTTTTTTTGTTAATCGTATTAAGTGATTTACCATTATCTGTCCTTGCAGTTGATCTGCACTGTTAAGAACGTTTGGCATATATTAGCCAATAAACTATGACAATTTAAAATTTAAGAGAACTTGTGAACAGAATTCTTTCCTCCTGTGCCCTATTCATTTGCGATAGAGAATGATGGTCTGAATCTGAATCACATACACCTGCACTGCCAAGCACAGTCAGGATCTTGTGATTTCGTGAAGGTCTAGAACCCCACAGCATTTTGGCAATCAGTTACTTGAACCTTTCGTTAACGGACAGAATTCTTCGCCAAATCTAAAAACACATCACTGAATTTTGACCTGCAACCTGCAGAACTGTAGTAACAGTTTGATTACTAGTGTAATGCTTTTCACGGCTAATTACAACAATGCTTAGCAAAATGCTGTTTGCACCGTGGCAGTTTAAACAGCACCCATATAGATGTTTTTCCTATATAAGGACCACAAACAGAAAGCTCCCTCGCCTCTATGGGACTTCCTTAGAGACCAATTTAAAAAATTTTTCCAAATGCCACCCCCCCGGAAGGGAAGGGATCATAATTTGCCCCCCGAGGAGCTGGCTGCACAATCCCATCCACGTCCCCGTTAGCCTGCTTCGCCCCTTCACTCTGACAGTTTGTGACATTACAGGAAGCGTGTGGGGGCATCCTCCATTCTACTCTATGGAGCATTTTTCAATGCTTTCTTTTGCCATTTTAAATAGCCTTTTGGTAAAAATCGAAGCCCAGGGTTCAACTACCAAGGCTCTTGCTTGTTGAACCCTAGCTTTGATTTTTACCAAAAGGCCATTTAAAATCTTTCAGTGGCTCAGTAAGTAGCGCACTCATCTCCGAGGCTGAAGATCAGATGGTCATGGGTTCTTGCCCCACACCAGACACTTGGGGTAATACCTATAACTGGCACTGTAATGCAGTATGAGGGGGTGACACACTGGGGATGTGCCATCTTTCAGCTGAGATGATTAACCCAGGTCCTTTCTGCCCGTCTCTGGTCACTGTCCAAATGGAAGTAAAAGATCCCACGGCACTTACTGACGAAGAGCAGGGCAGTTTCCCCAGTGTCACAGCCAACATTCCCAACATCAATAAAACAAGTCCATGCAATCCAACCCCCCCAGATTCACCTGTAAACAAGCTAGAGTAGCTTTGTGTGCCTTTCCTGGTCAAACACTGCAACTAAATAAAAATAACTTTAAAATAGTAACAAAACAAAAAACACTGAAAAAAGACACTCCATGGAGTAGAATGGAGTGTGCCCCAACATTCTCCCTATACCATCACAAAACATCAGAGTGCAGGGTACAGCAGGCTGACAAGGAAGTAAAAGGGAATGTGCAGCCAGCCTCCTGGGGGCAAATTACAATCCCTTCCCTTCCAAAGGGGGGCATTTGTAAGACTTTTAAATTAGTCACTGAGGCACTCCCTATACAGGTAAGAGGAGCCTCCTGTTTGTTTCTGTTGTATACAGTAGGAAAAAGGCTCTCTTTAAACATGGTCTATGCCACCATTTAGCGCGAAAACAAAAAAAAGTGAGACAGTCAGGATCCCATGCCTTGCCAAGAGGCAGTATCTAATTTGGCAGGGTTGGAGACGTGGCTGTGACACCCACCCAGACTGCCCATCTTTCACAGGCATGCACAATGGGTGGTCAACCTTTGCTCCTGCCTATCCTGCCCAGCACTTGCTGTCCACTGCTCCCGATAGGCAGGCTGTAGCACTCACTGTTGTCTCAGTGACTGATATGAAAAGCTGACAAAGCACCTCATACTTCCAGGTTATGGATGGCAGTGACATCAGTGCTATGCCCACACCGCTTTTTGGGACCGCCTGTAATGCACTGCTTTTTGGGAAGGCTTGTAAGCTTTCATGAACATAAGAGCTCTATTACAATGCTGATTTTGCACAAGATCACATTCATGGGATCAGATAAGGCAGACTTTTTTTTTTTTTGGCGCCATCGATGAAGATGATAAAACTTGCACTAAAGGTTTGCAATTTTACTATAAGCTCTAGGACAGTGCTCACAATCCTGGAACGATACCACGTGAAGAAAAAAAACAGACCTTTTTGATACTGATTCAGATAGAACAAAAAAAACAACACGGAGCAGGACCTGAAGGAGCATACTGTGGGACGCTAAATCTTTTTCCTGACAGCACACTGCAGCATTCCGGGTTCGGGGCTCACACATGGAACACCAGCAAGGCAAGCAGCTCCCTTTCTATACTATACTACTGGGATGACCCCCCCCCCATTAATGGTCCTAATGAACCTTATGGTCCAATGGCTGGCAGCTGATATTCAATAGATTCAATGCCAGGAAGTGTAAAGTAATGCACTTTGCAAGCTGGAATCCATGCACTGAGTACTGGATGGGAGGAGTTAGACTGGCCACTTCAACAGAGGAGAGAGATCGGGGGGTCATCACCAGTGACTCTCTGAATCAAACAACTCAACACAACAAAGCACAGAGCAAGGCCTCGAGGATGAGGATGCTGCAGGGTATAGGGAAGGATTTTGACAATAGGAGAAGCAAGGTGATCCTGCCAGTGTATAGATCCCTGGTGAGGCCTCAGCCCTTACCTGGGGGGGAGAAGGACACTGACAGACTAGAGTCAGTACAGTGAAGGGTCGCCAAGATGATGGCGGCCAGCAGCGCAGATTCTATGAGGAATGGCTGGAGGCACTAAGCATGTATCTGTTGGAGGTGAGATGGGAGCAGGGGAGACATAATAGAAACATACAATTTTCTCCTGGGTATAAACAGTGAAGATCTATTTATAAGAAATAGGGATACAGCCACTTGGGAACGTGACAGGAGGTTGGTGGGGGGCAAATTCAAAAGAAACATCAGGACGTTCTACTTCACTGAGAGGGTGGTGGAACCACGAAACAGACTGCCGGCAGAAGTGTGTGTGTGTGTGCATGCGTGTGTGGGGGGGAGGGTAGATATGCTTAATGGGTTTAAACACAGCTAGGACATTGCAAAGGAGGCCATGATCATGCAAGGGTTTGAAGGGTACGGTAGCAGGAGGAGGGGTACAGCCCACCAGGGCAGCAGGTTGGTGGGCTGAGGGAATATAGTAAGGTCAGACTCAGTGGGTCTTTGGTTTCCTGCTGCCATCAAATTCTGTTTTTCTCTGTTTCTACGACCCAGCTAACAGCTTTTCTGGGTCACTAATCCCTAGCCATGAGCTAAATTTAATTCTCTGTAGCAGGCACAAATTAATTATGCAAAGGCCAAGAATATTATTGCCAAGAGTCATGGTTATCCGTTTATTTCATTTTTGTTTTTGTTTAATGACTGTCATATATTCTTCAGTAGCTAAAAAAACTAATCTGTGGTGTCCCTCTGTAAGTATTCACTTGTCTCCCCGTTGCACAAATGAAAGGCTGTGATTTGTCACGGAGGATAATGTCTTTTTGCTATCAAATCTGGTTAGCTTCCATCAGACTCCCTTTTATGTAATGGTATATTTTTAGAAGACCAAGACTATGTATTTGTAACAGACTTAGCTGGGCATTTGAGGTAACCAGTGAGAGACTGGACTTCCAAGGACTAAAGTACTCTACCAAGACACCTTTTGGGGGGGAGCAGAGCATAGCAGTTGCACTTGCCCCCAATCCTACCACCTTCAACCCCAATTCTCAGAACACACACCTGAAAACAAGAACTCGTTCTAAAAACAGCTGCAAACCACCACCGGATTCTTTGAGAACAGTGAATTCCAAGCTTCCACACAGGTTTAGCTGCTTCAGTCTTAAAGCTAAGTTTGAATCCCAGCCATTGCAAGTTACGCATGTTTCACAGGGAAAGAGTCGTCACAGGTTTATACTGACACAGAAACACAGACAATGTCGGCAGAAAAGGATCACTGGTCCATCCAGTCTGCCCCAATTTTACCTTATCCTACCCGGACCTACTGTGTAGGTGGGGTTTTTGCCTTCACCTTACCCCACCCCCCTTACCTCCTGCTGTACTGTTGCCCCACCCAAGTACCTATTTACCCTTTCCCATCATGCCTGAAACCATTAATGGTGTTTGCATCTACCACATCACCTGGTAGACTGTTCCACAGCTCAACCACTCTCTCTGTAATAAAGTAAAACTTTCTCACATTTCTCCTGTATCTCTCCCCTTTCATCAGCTTCCACTCATGTCCCAGTGTTTTTGACGTGCCACTCCTGCTGAACAGTTACACGCAGTTTACCCGTCTCCCTTCTGGCCTCCAATGAGTACATGTTCTGACATGTCATGTAGGTCATGGAACATCCCCCGAGGGTTCTGAGGCAGGAACTGAAAAAGTAAGGCATCTGCTGACCCAGGAATGGACAGAGTTTAAATGATGCCTCCCAAAACAAAAAAAAAACAAGCATTTGTCAACGCAGAATGTTTGCTTGCAGTTTAGCAGGGCTTTAACGATCCCTGGATGTTGTCGGGACAACTCTAACAAACATAATATTTAGACACTATTTATTTATAGTTCACTGTTTTTTATAACTGTTATCCTTACTTGTTTATTATTGAGGATCTATGTATGGAAACGGTATTTCTACCCTATTTCTTCTGTCAGCTTGTCTACTTCTGCAAATCACAATTCTGTTTATGACATTCTAATCTGTTGCTGTGGAAATAACTTATGATGTCATGAACAGGGTATTATAATGTCATGTGTAAACAGGCAGCCAAAGCTAATTAAATCCAAGGGCCAGTAATTTTGCTTTTATGTCACTTCCCTCAGTAATAAAGAAAAGGGGAAATAATTGCAAAATATAGTTCTGGCTGAATGGTGCAGAGGGTAAACGAACAGAACTGTAAAACGGTAGCCAACAAGCTCAGCCCCTACAGGGCCACAAACAGTACTGTCTGAGCAAATCTGAGCTACAGTAAAACCTGCAGCCAGGCAAGTGGCATGAAAGGCCGAGGTGCTGGATGTCACCTCCTAGTCCCACCACAATGGTGACCCTGGTTCGGCAATGGACCAAAGTCGCTCGGGAGCTGGCGGGGGAAGGAGGATTTAGCGTCCATCAACAGATCTCCTCCTTGGGGGACAGTGTGTACTGCTACCTGGCTACCACTTGGGGGAGGACGGATGACACAGCAGCAGTCACCATAACAAAGTCAGAGCAGGCATGGAAAGCGAGCATCATCTTCATGGTCTATGTATGCGTCACTGCACGCCACCAGCTCTGACTCAAAGGGAAGGATCAGGAGGATAAAGTCCATGCAAAAAAAAAAAAAAAAAAGATATTTGAACTATAACCTGATTTGTGCCGAACTCACATTTTTCAGTTATCCAACTGGTATCAGGGGCTCTTGAAAGGGTACATAAACAATAAGTAATTTAAAATCAACCATTACTGGTGTTTCCTGTTCTTTACGAACATACTGTTAACGTATTTGAAGTTATTTATATATCCATTCGGCATGCTGTTTTTTCCTCCAACTCTGTTTAGTACTTTCAAATATGTACTTTCTGTCTGTTACTAGGCGAAAACACACACACACAGTGTGAGGCTTGATGTTTATCTTCAAACTCTGATTATGTCTGCTAGGTGGCGAATGGGCAGAAAGCCAAGCCAATATAACTGGCGGGGCCCTTCTCCTTAAAACCACAGGACGTTTACGCCCATCAGGCTGCTAAACACTGTCTTCATCAGTCCTTTCAGCACTGGCTTTTGAGAGGCAAGCCTCCTGCATGTCTACATCCATTGGCTTGTACAGTACACACCTACACAACCCCCTACACTACAGTAGCAACATGCTTCTCTGCACATGCACGCAAACACACAAATGGATTAGCGTACCAGTGCACGCCACAGGTTTTGGTGTAGCCTGTTCTATTAACACAGAATCTAGAAAGTAGGGGTACACTCATGAGATGAGAAATTACTAGCACTAAGTGGATCGAAGGAGTAAAACAAACTTTCTGTTCCAGAGGCTGAAAAAGGGCTACAAGTCAGACTTGAAAACACACATAATACTGGGATCAGTGACTTACTAAACTGATTCAGAAGGCCACACAAAAATTCATTGTCCAATTTAGAGAGAGTCACATTGTGCCAAAATAAAGAGCTAAAAGTGCTTTAAATAACATTTTGTAGAATATTTAGTACAGCACCTTGATCACAGTGCTGTAGTGCAAATAGCTATACAAAACTAACTGCACAGATGTTTGCACTGTATCATTTAATTGAGGTGCAGTACTGAAAAGGTGTGACGCCCAATGCCATTTTTTCTCCAAGTCATTTACCACTTGTGGGAATCACCCACACAGTGGCGGAGCTAGAGGGGACCGGGGGTTGCCTCCTGGCTGCCGCCCCCCCACCCCATGGCTCCCAAATGCTCCCAAACCTGGCTCCGCCACTGGACTTACACATGCATTTTATCTTGTGATTGTTTCAGTGCCATATTTATTGTGCAGCTACATGTTTTCATCTCCGGTCGGCCCCCGACCTGCTCGGCCGCCCTAGCACTGTCACCCTGGCATCTCCCAGGACTTACCTTCACCTCCCTAGTTCCCCCAGAGCTTAAAGGAGCAGTACAGTCCAAAGTGCAAAAACATATGTAGTGCAGAGTGTTATGATTTGTGTGTGTAGTCCTGGTGTGTCCTTCCCTTTTTTTGCTATTAGGATTTTTTTCTAAATAAGCCTGCTAGTTTTATGCACCCTGGAGATCTCCATCTCAGCAAGGTTTACTGCTCTTCTTGTTCCTACAAGGTCTTCTGCCTCATGAGACAGTGATGTTTCCGGGACCATGGATTCAACATACCAGGACTACACATACAAATCAAAACACTGTGCAACATATGTTTTTGCAAATTTTGACTGTACTACCCCCTTAATCCCCCTCTGGTGGGGGGGGGCAGCAGAGGGTCCCTCAAGCTCCACTGTAGAACAGATCTGGTGTGGGAGATGGTACCCAGGTAGCCAGGTGCAGGGCCTATGGGTAGCCAGTGGCACCCTGCCAGCCAGGGTATTTTCCACATTCCGTCCCTTCCACCAGGACACTGGTGACGAGGGTGCACCAGCGCATGCACGCAAGCATGCATAGTGCAGCACCACCTGACATCTTCTAACACTACAAGCCACCCCCAACTGCACTGCCACCTGAGGTTCCCCAGGTGGCAGTACAGCAGCAGAGCAGGCTACCCTCCCACCCTGAAGGACAGCGCCTCCCAGGACGCTTGATCTTCCCTCCCCCGGCTGGCCCCCGACACAGGCTTGTTCTTGAACTCAGGTCACCGGTGTCAAGAGTGGTAGCACTACTGCTGCACCAACAGGTCGACCACAGTGCCATATTTAAATGGACATCCTGTCACTAGTCCCCACTCCATGAAGAAGCTCCACTAAGCGAAGCACTGGGGTTCTGAATGGCAGCTGTCATTAGACATAGAGGTACTTTTCTAGTGTGCATTAAGAATTTTGTATTTATCTGGATTATTTAGATACATAGGTATTTACGGGCAGAAAAAAAAAAAAAAAGACTCATCATCCATCCAATCTGCCTGGTTCCTTCCTAGGCGTTTATTAGCGTAGCATTAGTTAGGCCTCCTCCAGATCCCTCATCCCTCACTTCCACTTGGATTAACCCTCCCTTATTGGCTCCAACAACTCCCCCCCTCCCCGTCATCCTTACCAGCTCTGTGTGTCTATCACATCTATTCTTAAAACTGGCCACTGTCTTGACAACGACAAGCTCCTCCAGTAGAGGATTCCACTTTTCCACCACCCTTTCCATAAAATATTTCTTCATGCCCCTCCTAAACTTCAATCCTGCCAGCTTTTAGCTGTGGGCCCTCGAAACAGACCCCTCAAAAAGCTTAAACGGCTGCTGTTGGTCCTCCTAGTTATACTCTCCAGGTACTTGAAAGAGCTCTTGGGTCTCGGGCAGGCAACTCGCACTGTGTAGCTGCCTGCCCGGGGGAGCTAATTAAGCCTATTTTGAAATGTTTCTGTTCACTATTTAAAAAGAAATTTACAGTTATATGCCTGGCTCGTGATGTCAGAGTAAAAGCTGAGTGACTGCTGAGTGCTGCAGCCCCACCGCCAAAATCAGCAGTTTCATGACGTAAAGTAGGGGACGGGGCTGCAGGCACACAATATATATAGAAAGAATGACATTACAGGGGTCCTCTGAATATGCACACAGCTCCTTTGCTACCAGTTATACATGTATGGAACTAATATATATGAACATACAAAATATGAAGAAGCCAACAGAAGAAGGACATTTTGTCTATCAAGTCTGCCTCGTACTGCAGGGTCCACAGCTTGAGCTATTGTCCCTGCCCTCCCTCCCCACTCCTCCCATCCTCCCTACCCATGATCCTTACCTTCCCCCACGCCTATCCTGGCCTCTCTTAAAGCTGCCCTCTGTCTTCAATGAGATGACCTCTTCGGGCAGCGCATTTCAAATGTCCACCACCTTCTCTGTGAAGAAGTGCTTCCTGACCTCCCTCCTAAACCTCCCACCCTCCAGCTTAAGACTGTGCCCCCTCATGTTATGGTTGCCTCTCAGTGAGACTCTCCTTATCAACTGTATTTATTCCTTTCAAGTGCTTGAAGGTCCTAATCATGTCCCCTATCTCTCTCCTGTATTCCAGGGAGTATATGTTCAGTGTCCTCAACCTCTCCTCGTATGCCTTACCCTGCTGACCGGCTATCATCTTTGTAGCCCTCCTCTGGACCTTCTCCAGCAGATTAATGTCATTTTTGAGGTGTGGGCACTAGTACTGAACTCTTTACTCTAGATGCAGCCTTACCAGTGACCTGCACAAGGGCAGTATAACCTCCTCTCTCCTACTACTGATCCCCCTAGATATGCATCCCAGCATCTTGTTTGCCTTTGCTGCTGCTTTCTTGCAATGCGTGGAGTGCTTCAGGTCACCAGTGATCATCACTCCTAGGTTCTCCTTCTCCTCTGACACAGATACTCGGGCTCCACCCAGGTAGTACTCTGTCCTGGGATTCTTGGCTCTAATATGCATAAATTTGCTTTTCTTGGCATTGAAGCCAAGCTGCCAGATCCTGACCCACTGCCCCAGCTTTTCCAGATCTTGCTGTAGGTCCTGTATCCCTTCAGCTGTGTCCACACTCCCGCAGATATATACATATGATATATACTACAACCCTACACATGTATAACTGGTAGCAAAGAAACTGTATGTATGTTCAGAGGAACACCCCTCCCATTTCATTATATATATATATATATATATATATATATATATACACATACATATATATACATATATACATACACACACACACACACACACATATATATATATATTACACACACACACACACACACACACACACACACACACACACACAAGTCGCTTGCAGACCGTCCCCTACTTCACATCATCAAACTGCTAATCTGTGTGGGGCAGGGTTGCAGTGCTCAGTGGATGCCTGGTTCGAACTCTGAAGTTACAGGTCAGGCATACAACTTCAAGTGCCTTTTTAATTAGTGAACAGAAAATTTTCAAAATATGCTTAATTAGCTCCTCGGGCAGGCAACTACTTACTAGGGACTGCTTGCATGGAATGTGTCAATTGCTTTTGAAGGTTTCAATCATGTCTCCTCTATCTCATCTCCTAGCCCCCAGTGAATACCTATGAAGGTCAGGCAGTCTTTCCTCATAAGTACTCCCTTGCTGGCCATGAATCATTTTATTAACTCTTGACTTCGAATAGTCACTGTCCCTCAGGTGAGGGTTCGAGAACTGTGCATGGCATTCCAAGGGCCTATACAGGGGCGGGACCACCTCCTTCCATCTACTTGAGAAGGCATTACCAATGCATTCCAGCATCCTGCTAGCTTTCCCATATACCCTGTTACAATTGACAGCCTCAAGACCACAGTCTAGTGTAACACCTAGATCCTTCTCCTCAGAGTTGGACAAAAATGTTGTATACGATTCCAAACAGGTTGCCTTTTCTTTGCCATTCAGATGTAACGGATAAGTTATTTTCTGACAGTCAGTCCTTTACCTGGATAAGGCAGAAGTACAGCGTAGTGGTCTAGGACTCTGAGTTGCAAACCTGGAGAACTAGGTTTGAATCTCACAGCCCCCACTTGCATACTGTGTGACACTGAGCCAGTCACTTAACTTCCTTGTGCTCCCAGGTCACACCTGGAAACAAGCTTTCAGCTTAGTGTGCCTTTCCTGGTTAAACAATCCCTCTCCCCCCCCCCCAAAATAAAAAATAAAACAGCTACTCTTTTATTCTACAGGATGTGGCTTTTGAGGAATTTTAATACCACATATTCTAGAACTGAACTAATGTATCACATAAAAATCCTACTATTTGATATTGCAAGATAAAACAGATCTCTCTCACCTAAATTAAATAAAATTAGCTGTTCACGATCACCTTTTAAAAAAAAAAAAGATAAAAAAAATGTAGGAGAAGTACCCGGCTTACTTAGATTCAGCTAAATTAATGACTGCTTTTACTCAGTTAACAGCAAGCAACACCTGGAGGCGAGAGTTTGTCCATGTAATTCAACAGGTAATTTATCCATTTCATTTATTTGTCATTTTTGACCATGAAAGAGACACCAAGTTATTCTAGATTGTTTTCAGGTGCTCCGGGGGAAGAGGGTTTATGCGGACCTGTTTTATTGATGTTAACAATATTAAGCACTTCAATCAGTCTGTCTGACACACGCATCCCTAAGGAATTGTTTTCTTACTACTGAGCTTTCAGAAACAAACTTGGTCCCCATTTCTACTGTTTATTGTGTATCAAGTGAGAAGAATGAAATAACTGCTAAAGTTGTTGCAATATATATATTTACAAGTTTAATCGAACTTGGGAAATGGCTTAGATCCAGGTAGTCGAACAGAAGCGCAGTGCAAATGTTTGCGCTGCGCTTGTGCTCAACCAGACTGCCGCTATATTCTGCAGGATGGCAAGCGGCATTATCCAGCTGAATATCAGGCCACGTCAGCGCAGCGCTAAGTGCAACAGTGCTGTCCCAACACAGACCTGGTCTGTATACAGCCCACAGGGAATAGCTCTGCCCGAAATGAGATATCGTCAAGACCCCTGTGGACTCCATTCAGCTACAACATAGAAATGAGCCCATTGAGTATGCAAAGCACTATGGGGCCATTTGCATGCCCATTATGGGCTCATCTGCATGGCGTGCAGCAGACCCTTAGCGTCACTGCCAAAGAACATGTAAGCCCTGGTGGTCTAGTGTGATAAAGCCCTCACAGCCCCCCGATCGCTTGTTCTCACACAGAAACACACTCCCTAGTGTCCAGTGGAACCCCCCACTATCGATCACTCGTTCATGCACAGAAACACATTCACTGGTATCTAGTGGTACTCCCCATCCCCAATCACCCATTCTCGCATCTTAAATCAGTCCCTGGTGGTCTAGTGTGCCCCCTTCAACCCCCCGATCACCCATATACAATCAATCCCTGGTGTCCAGCGGTTCCCTCCCCAATCACCCAATTAAAAAATGACAATGAAGCAGTGGTGGTCCAGTGTCCTCTCCCACCCAACCCACCTGCTCACATACTACGTCCCCACAGCCCCCCCTTACCGGGGTGGCCACCGTTCACTGAAGCTTGACTCAGCAACCTGGATAGCCCTCCTCTCGCCTACTCGGCCAAATCGCCATATCAGCCATCAGTGAGTGAGTGTACAGTATGCTGAAGCAGAAGCAGTGAAGAGGACACAATGGACCTAGAGTTCTTTCTGACCTTAAATTACTATGTTAGTATGTCATGTGGTCACCCGCAGCCCTTTCTCCACTTCAGACATGTAAATGAAAGACATCCCTCCTAATGTGGTGCACTTGAGAGGTATGCAGCAGGGTGCTGTAATGGAAGAAAATCTTGATACAATTTTATTTTATTTTTTATTTACAATTGTTGATGAGGAAAGGCATAATACGCAGCGACAGCAGGTTTCCAGGTTCATGTGGGGGGGGGGGCAGTGGCTGGTTACAGGGACCTGTTTTATTGATGGGGGAATGTTGGCCATGACACCAGGGAATCTCCTCTACTCTTTATTGATAAGTGTAATGGGATCTCTTTCTTCCACCTGTACAGTGACCAAAGATGGGTAAAAGGGACCTTGGTTTAACATCTCATCCACAGGATGGCTACAAAACTCCCGTATGGAAAACCTGGAGCTTATATTTAGCAGCAGATCTGGTAGAGCAAGCCAGAGAAACCCCAATGTAGACATCAATGCGGATCACCTGGCATTCCCCATTTACTGCAGGACATTTTCTACTCTTCCAGCGGCATCTTCTTGTGGCCTGGTTAAAGTCTTGACAAATGGCTCAGTTCTTCACAGCATGTGAAAGGCCCTGGCAGCAAACACAAAGTGTGTGAGCTGCCTCTCTAAATATCTTTATGCTGCACTGAGAGAAGCAAAAAAGTGGAGGCTACTTCACAGGAACCGATGACAGCATGCAAGAGAGAGAAAACTAAGTAAAGGCAAAGAAAACTGATCTACAATCCACCCAAACTGAAAAAGGCATGTGCTATGATCGGACAAGCATTCTGATGGTAGAAGAGAAAAAAAATCTGAAAGGGTATGGGCTGCTCACATTAAAAGGAGATGCCGACATCTGTCAACGTGGGGTGCCCCAGCTAGGCAAGTTTCTAAGTGCTCCTGATGTGGACAGCTTACAGTTCCAGAGGGATAAAGATCTCCTTGATGAAGATATACACACTTTCCATTGACATGTTTATGAATTTACAATGTATTTGTGAAGTAGTAAACACACAGTTTAGTGCCTGCTGAATTAATCTGGGTCAGGTATGGGGTACTCATAGCCGTTCAGGGTAGCAGGGGTAAGATCCAAATTTATAAGACCCCTGTTTTTAAGAAAGCTTTTGCCTAAAATAAACTAAGAGTTCCAGGAAAGTCCATCCCCTCATCCTACTAAGCGTGCACAGATAAGTCTTTAAAAATGCAGTGGTCCTAGGGGGACTGGATGGCCCTGCGGCTTGATAACAGGTTAAGAAGTCTTTCACCTCAAAGTCGCTGGTTGGAATCTGACAAAGGTCAGCAATGGCAGTAAATTATTATCCTCCGATGTCTGTTCGACTGCCTGGGTGAAATGAGTTGCAGTGGTCTCACTCCACTTCCTAGTAGGCAGCTTATCCACATTACAGAACCAACACAATGAAACTGACTGACACACTTGCTGGCAATCTCACATAAGAAGCCAGAGTACTGAATGGATATGAGAATCTAAACTACCTCTCACCTACGTGTTGGTCCCTCATTGACAGGACTGAGGCAGGTTGACGAGCAGGGGTAGGAAGGGTTGCAATATGATTGCAGGACCGGGATTAGAGACAAAGTCATTTAAACAATGGTGCATAACTGCACACAGGTACCATCATGAATTTGTCATTTTACAAACAGGCCCATGTTTACAGAGATATTTTAAAAAACATACCTCGTTTATTTCTGGATGGCAGCTTTCTGCAAGGACAATCTGTATGCTTCCCACCCACCCCCATCCCGAATCTACAATCAAAAGGCAGTATTAGTTCAGTGCTCAAAGGACTTAGCTGTGAAACAGAAGATCACAAGTTCAAATCCCACCTCAGCTACTAGTTCACCGAGTGACCTCCAGCATACCACTTGACCTCCATGTGCTTGAGTCCCAGTCAGAAGTAAAACCAGTTGAAAGCAGGACCCCACTGTAAATGAGATGTTCCATTTTGATGGGGTATGTATTGCTGGGTACATAGTAAATTAATAAAAAGTTAATCTTTGATCAGTGTGTGTAACCAAAGTTGCACGTTCGTATGGATAAGTAGATTCAGAAGTGCTCTGGAGTACAGGACTGGATTTCTACCCCATGGATACTACAGTATACAGTTTACATTTTAAGTTTTGTGCAAAGAGAAACCATATTCAATCAGAACTCTGAATCATGGAGAATGTCCTTGAAAATAAATCATGTGCCCCCTACAAACTAGTCCACGAAGGCTAGGGTTTGTAAAATAATAGGAGCTTCAGAATTCCATGATGAGGCTGGCTGGGGGCCAACTAAATAGGAAGGAGAGGCGCTCAGCTACCAGGAAGGAAGGGATGCACCGTGCTGCAGGGCATTCATACAACCCACCGCCGGGTGACTAAGGAGTTGCCCACCAGGCCGTGAAGATAGCCCCCAGCCTATCCACCTGGCTGTGCAGACAGACCCCTGTCTGCCACCTGGCCGTGAAGACAACTTCCATCCTGCCCACCTGGCTGTGAAGACAGCCCCCATTCCACCCACCTGGCTGTGAGGACAGCCCCCCATCCTGCCCACCTGGCTGTGAAGACAGCCCCCCATCCTGCCCACCTGGCTGTGAAGACAGCCCCCCCGTCTGCCCACCTGGCTGAGAAGAAAGCCCCAAGCCTGCACACCTGACTGTGAACACAGTCACTCACCTGCCAACCATGCTCCGAAGATAGACACTCACCTACCCACATGGCTGTAAAGACAGCCACTCACCTCCCCAGCTGACTATAACAAAAGGCATTTGTCTGCCCACCTGACTGTAAAGACAGGCACTCGCCTGCCCACCTTACAGGCACTCACCTGCCCACCTTACTCTAAAGGCAGCCTCAAGCCTGCACATCTGGCTGTCAAGACAGCCACTCGCCTTCCCGCCTTACTCTGAAGACAGCCATTCGCCTGCCCGCCAAGCTATAAAAAACAGCCACTCGCCTGCTACTCAGTCGCTTGCTTGCCCCCCTGGCAGTGAAGACAGATGCTCACCTGCCCACCTGACTGCGAAGACAGCCACTTATGTGCCCTCCTGGCTCTGAAGATAGCCATTCACCTGCCCACCTGGCACTGAAGAGAGATACTCACCTGGCTGTAAAGACAGCTTCTCGTCTGCCCACCCCACCTGGCTGTGAAGGCAGCCAGTTGCCTGCCCACCTGGCTCTGAAGACAGCCACTCGCCTGCTTACTGCAACCACCTGGCTGCGAAGACAGGTACTCAACACGGACTTCCCTACACCCCTGGCTGTGAAGACAGCCACTCACCTGCCCACCTGGCTGTGAAGACAGCCACTCGCCTGCCCACCTGGCTGTGAAGACAGCCACTCGCCTGCCCACCTGGCTGTGAAGACAGCCACTCACCTGCCCACCTGGCTGTGAAGACAGCCACTCACCTGCCCATCTGGCTGTGAAGACAGCCACTCACCTGCCCACCTGGCTGTGAAGACAGCCACTCACCTGCCCATCTGGCTGTGAAGACAGCTGCCTGCCTGCCCACATGTCTCTAAAGACAGCCACTTCCCTGCTTACTGCCACCTCCAGCCTGGAAGAAGCATAGAGTACGGCCAAATCATACAGGTGGGGACAGGTGGGAAAATGGAAAAGGGGGACTGAAAATACTAAAAATAAAAGTGTCAAAACATATACCATTATTATTTTTAGTGAGATTTTGTGTGTTGAAGTAAGTCAGAGCAGCTCATGTGGTCATATGTGCAAAAAACAAAACAAAAAAAAAAAAAATAAGTAGAGAAAGGGGAGGCTGCTTTCTTCAAATTGCCCCCCTCCAATGACACATACCTGGTCTTGGCAGTGGATTAAAGGTGGATTCTTCAGGCATTATACTATTCAGACGGATCAGACAGCTGTCACAAACAGGGCTCGCAGACAATACACTACCCTGCAAATAAAACGAAGAAAAAGTAAAGTCTCGGGATTAAACAAAAGGTGAGAGATTTTCTAAAAACGACTAACAGCTCCGTTTGCACTCACCATCCAAGTCTCTTAATTATGCAGTGCAACGTTAGAAACAATGAAGCTAGTTTTAACAAAATGGTATACATCCGTATCGGTGACAGGCAAACAAACTGGCAGGAAGGCAGAGACAATTATTTATTAAGAGTTTCACCAAGAAAAATATACTGAGCACAATAGCTCATTTCCAGATGTGTTGGGGGGGGGGGGATTAGGTTAAGAAAAATTCTAAGATAGATATAAGCATTTATACATTTGTAAATACAGACATTCAAGGAGTAAGCAGTTGAATACAATAACATGATTGCAACAGATAGGTAGGCATATGCAATATAAGCACATAACATTTAACAGCAGTTTGGAAACTGGGTAAATTATTTGTATGTACATTTATAAACAACAACAGAAAATTTGTAAGGTATATACACTATATACAATTAGTGGAAAAAAAGCACTGGCAGTGGTTAGGTTCGTGGACACCACTGGAAAAGGCAGGTAAATACAGTAAGTGTAATTTATTTAGGCAATCAGAAGTACAACCCTTTGAGTCAAAGACTCTTTTGCAAAGGCTCCACGTCAGGAATACAAAGCATATAAAGGGAACAAACAGTGCAGGATAAAGACAGTGACAAAGCTCAGAAGTATATACAATTTAGGGCCAGTGACCTAGCGTCAGAGGTATTACAATACACACTAGTGGAATAATGCATATAAGTAGCAAATACATAAGTAAGTTAGATGGCTTCGGGGAAATTTCATATCTGAAAAACAGGACCATGGGCCCAGGGGTGGGGGAGGGGGCATGCAAACAGTAATTAATAGTGGTAGAAGTTTAGTACCCGGGGAAACAAGAGGGACGGTCAGACGATGCCTTAAAATAGATAACAGTGGACGGGATGGGGGGTGCATTATGATAAACATAACAGTCACAAACAGTGATCCACACATAGATAGAAATATAAATAAACATTATACATACATGCATACACACACACACGTATACATACATACACATATAGAGTGTGTGTGTGTGTATATATATATATATATATATATATATACATACATATACATATATATATATATATACATACATACACACACACACACACACACACACACACACACACACACATATATACATACACACACACACATATACATACACACACACACACATATACATACATCTATCGCTGGCACAAGCTTTTATTTACCAAAATTAAGCTACGTAGCAGAAAGCTCTGCAGGTTATAATCAAGCCAGGTGAGCCCAGGGAACAAGCCAGGTGAGCCCAGGCTGTGCTCACGTGGCTCGTTTGTAACCTGCAGAATTATTTGCTTCATGGCTTTATTTTGCTAAATAAAATTTATGCCTCTATTTATACAACAGATGTAAAAATATAGGATACTATATGGTCAGCGTTTGTTGTGGAAGGATTTCCATACGCCTTGAAATTCTGTTGTACCACAGTAGTGACATCGCTACTGTGGTACAACAACTTACCTTTGTACCACAGTAGCAGTGTCACACGTTAGTGTTTGCGCAGTCTCCCCCCCAAATGTGGAAGTTACGGTTTTACTATGAAATAAAAAAAAAAAAAAAAAATTATTCCACCCACACCCTGATGCTTTGTAAGAGCTCACATGACCAGGTGCCAGAAATTGTACTTTTTAAACTGTGTCCTCCATAAATGTGTAGCACTTTTAGAAATGTCCCAGTCTGATCACGGAGCCTCACTAAGGCCCTGTCCACACTACGCCTCTGTAACGTTACAGAGTACCCAAGCCGTTACCTCAACGGTTTGCGTTTGCACCTGTAACGTTACAGAAGGCATTTTCATAACCGTTGTTGAAACCACTTTTGAGGTGGTTTCAACAACGGTTATGAAACCGCCACACCCTCGTAACGCTATCGGGTGAAGTGCGTGGACGCGTGGTAACGGTCCCTCGCAGGGCCAAGCACAGCCGCCAGCTGCATCCTGGGAACGGGTAGGCTATAACGTCGCCCGGCACCCTAGTGCGGACCGGCGGTACCAGTCCCATAATGGACACCGTCGCAATGTGGACATACTGCACCGCTCCCTGGCCATAACGGATTGCATCCGTTACCGGGCTGAAGCAGTGTAGTGTGGACAGGGCCTAAGTAACCTCACCCATTTATGCTCATTTAGTGCAGCCCGTTACTCGGTGAGGATCAACGACTGGCGCAGGACGTTTCTACGAGTGCCACACTTTACTAAGCAACAGTTTATAACGCATAATTCTGTCTCCATGATGCTCTACACAGCAAATTGCGATAAAAGTGCTATTGCGGAACTGATTCCCCACCCACCAACCATGGCATTTTTTTTTTTTTTACAGCAACTGCTCCTGGGAAGTGCCACAACAGCAGGATCACTAAAGATATATTACAAAACCCACAATTTCCACCCATTAAAATTTAAGCCCTAGGACACCAGAACTACTAACTCAAAATCTGTAACTGTTTTATACCAAAAGCCTTTACTGCAACTGCAGACTTGCACTCCTGAGAGGCGCTGCAATCGCAGGATTGTTAGAGAAAATACTGCAAAACCCACTAAATCCCACCCCCAAATTTGAAAAGGAATGTGCAGCACCATGCAGGACCACTTGATAAATATGTGACCCTAACCGCCCAATCTAGTTTTTACACACACACACACACACACACACACACACACACACACACACACACACACACGTACGTACGTACCAAAAGCACCGCACCATGTTTTCTCAGTGCTGTCACATAATTCACAAAGTCTGGCACTGTTCATGACATTCATGCCTCACCCCCTGGTGAGGATATGAATGTACTGTGTAGCACCTAGACTCCATAACAGTGGATAAGACTTCCTTTTAGGGCACATTGTGTACCTCTTGCATCCCACGATTTGAAATGCACAGCAGACTAACAGTTGGCTACGTCTAAAGGATCTGCTGGTAGCATTTACAGAAAGCCGCCCGGTTGTAAAATCGCTCCATTTTACTGCTGCAGCACTGACGTACACGCCACCACTACTAACCACACGCTGCAGTGAGAGTGCAAGCATGTTGCTTAGTGTACGCAGCCTCATGATGCCAAATGCAGCCAAATATAAACAGAGTTTAAAAACAGCATGTCCTGATAAAGAACAAGGAAGCAGATAGCTACAATTGTGAGACACACCCAAACGAGCATCAGATAAATTTAATACGGCTCCTGTATCTGTAATTGATCTCTGTGGGCACGCGTCTCTGTGCTCATTGAAGAGACTGAGGCAAAGATCAGGAGTTCGTATGCGGTTAGCAGCAGATCTCTGAAGAATAGTATGCTCAAAAAATGGTAATGCAAAAAGTCTGTGGTTTGAGATCATGCCAATCAAGAAGGCCTCTTCCTTCCTATTTTAGGTTGCGAGGAAAACCCGACACAGTCAGCGTAACCTAACTGGCTTTTCATCACACACTCTTTGTAAGCCACCCTTCTAAACATAAAGGTTGTTCTCCTTTTTTCAAATTATTTTAAAGCTAAACACACATCACCAATCCCCCTCACGTTTTTTTTCCTGAAAATATAAACAACAATAGTCATAGCTAGACAAACTATCCTCTAAAATAGATTCATTTGTCTGCTGCAAACTTTAGGCAAGTCCAAAACACAAATAAAAACTCTCAGATCACCTTAAAAAATTATACAGCAGACTGTGATGCAGCAGCAATGTCGAAGCTCAAGACGCCCACAACCCGAGTTTGGGAACGAATATGGACCTTTGGAGGGACTGAGTGTTTCAGAGGAGGCTCTCCTCGGTGGGGGGAGGCTGCCTCTACTGTGATGCTGCCCTCTGCGTGACCATGGATGAAACGGCAGTGGAGGCAGCATGGAGGGGGTGGATGTCAGCCAGGTTCGGGGACACCATGCCTTTGGCCAGGCTCCCATCCCCATGAGCTCCAAGCGTGCCGACGTCCAAGGGCAGAGAGAAAATCTCACAGAATCTCCACAGCTGCAGCAGGATAATGCAAGGCCCCCCTATACATACATGAGCACAGACACACACACATATAC
Organism: Neoceratodus forsteri; assembly: GCA_016271365.2. Classification (NCBI taxonomy): domain Eukaryota; kingdom Metazoa; phylum Chordata; order Ceratodontiformes; family Ceratodontidae; genus Neoceratodus; species Neoceratodus forsteri. The sequence continues at coordinate 953,050,327 of CM028136.1, forward strand.
GCACGCTTGCACACACATGCGCACAGACACACACACACAAACAGCACTGCCCATCCTCCGGTAATCTGGCCTGATGACTTGAGGGCCTGGCCAGCAGTGATGAAAGAGTCTGACGGGAGGTAGGCCACTAGGGAAGAAAAGGACAGGTAAGTCCGAGAGAAGATAGGGTTTGGGGGGGAGAAGAGACAGGCTGGTGAAACGGAAGCATAAATTTAAAATTGAAATAAAAGAAAATTAAACAGTACAACACACACACACACACACACACACACACACACACACACACACACACACACACACACACTAAAGAAAATATACACAACTACCCCATCTCTTATGCTCACTGAAGCTCTTAACAGAGTCCTTCCCACTGAAACAAGGAACTTAAGTTAAAAAGAACATTAGGGCCGTCTAAACTCCCTGGTGACCCAAGTTCAGAAGTCGATTCAGGAGCTGACTTGGGTGACTGCGGGGTATTTGGGTGGTGCTACCTCATGGTAGTGCTTCCAGATGGGAAGGGGTGAAAAATTCTGCCACCACAGTAACCTCCAGGATGGGTTGGGGAGCTTGCTCATCCATATGGGGAAGATGTACACGGGCACGAGGCCAACGGAGACAGGGCACACCAATGCACAGAGTAGCAAGAGGGTCAAAAAAGGGTGAAAAACACGGGCCTTTAATATGACAACTGAAGGAACTCGAGCCCTGCACCACAGTGCAATTTCCTCCTTGGTGATCGAGTGGAAGGAGCCGACAATGCTGGGAGGCTGTCCGGTGTAAACATGACCCAAAGGCTGGGCAGATGGACCATGCTGATAAAAAGATCAATGAACTCCTTTTCTTTTTCTTCCCCCATTAATACACATTTGATACCCCCTTCTGATCTCCAGCTCCTGACTCACTCATGCACACCCCTAAACATGTGTTCCCAACCCGAGCACTGTCCTCCACACAGCCTTGGTTATGCCCCACTGGTAAGGTCAGAATGGGGGATTTACCCCCGAATTCAAGCTTTCATCAGACAGCATCTCAGGCGGTGGCACCAAGCTCAGATATACCAGGGGGCCGTCGTTATAAGTACTGGAGCCATTTTCCGTAGTTTATGAGTAAACATAGAAACATGTCAACGTTCGTGCATAACCTTGTTGTTTTTTTCTTTCACTTTGACCCCAAATGTTCAGCACAGACTCTCCATTACTCCACCGTATGATCAAGACAGACAAATGTTTTAAATCCTATCTGAAAGGTGATTTCGTGGAGCAACTGTGAATATCATGCTTCACAGAAGATTTAGAAAATGACACCTCCCTTATTCATGAGATGGGGTAAACAAAGGCTATGTTGAAAATATGGGGTCAAAGTCTGGGAAAATAGCAACGTTATGAGTAAATGATGAAGAATATCAATGTTTTCTTCATAACTGTTTTTTTTTAATTTTGACCCCAAATTTTGTAACAGTCTTTTTATTGCCCCTCCTTATTATCAAGACAGATGGAACCTTTGAAATCCTGTCCGAAAAATGATTTTGCAGAGCGACCGAGGATATACACTGGGGGCGTGTGTGTGTGTGTGTGTGTGTGTGAAAAACGTCACCTACCTGCTTCATGAGATGGAGTAAATAAAAAAGGGGGGTATGTTGTAAATGTGAGGTCAAAATCTGAAAAAAAAAAAAAAATAGCAAAGGTATGCATAAATGTTGCAGCATTTCAATGTTTCTTCATAACTTTTCTTTTAAGATTTTGACTCCAGATTTTTAACAGTCTTATTACCCCCACCTTATGACAAAGAAAGGTGGAATTTTTTTAAAATTCATGCTTAATTAAGCATTAGTACACATGAGGACATTTCATATGAAGTGGTCAAGCTCTCATTCAGAAGGAGGGTACAATTTCTGTTAAAAACAGACGTATTAAATGATATACTAATACATTTCTCTCTTCCTTCTTAGGAAGATTTTATCGGAGTCCCTGATCTACACTGTATTATGAAGAGTCATACCTTGCCCTTCATCTGTTGTATTCAATATAATTCTCAATTTATGACCATAAAACATCCATGTACAATCTGTCATGTATATAAAACAGAATCCACTAAAATAAAAGGATATTAGAAAAACAACTTTTTCAACATTAGAACTCTGACTCCTGACTGAATAATTTACTCAATTAGATATATAGCAAGTTAAATGATCAGTTGGGGGGTGTTAGTCATAAAAGATCAACCACATATATATACACACACACACACACACACACACACACACATACATATATATATATATATATATATATATATATATATATATATATATATATATATATATATATACACACACACACAACATACACACACACATATATATATATATATATATATATATATATATATATATACACATATATATATACATATACACACACACACACACACACACACACACACATACATACTGGAGTCGTAGCGGAAGTGCGATATTGATTAGTAGGGAGTCAATGGATGGTGTGGGCAGGGGGAGCTGAATAGGAGTGAACTGATGTTGAGATGAGATGAACATGGCAATGCCTTCCCCTCTTTTTTTGCCCTGGCGGTCATGTCGAATGATGGTGTATCCTGAGATTGCAGTTTCTGTGTCCAGGTTGTGGGGCTTGAGCCAGGTTTCGGCGATTATCAGAATAGTAGGGCATAGCGTTAGTGCAGTTGTCTGCAGTTCAGTGAGCTTGTTCAGTACGCTACATATGTTCAGGTGTAGATTGTCTTTAAACCCCTTGGTAGTTTGAGCAATGGGGAGTGATTTGAGTTTTGGGGTCCCTTGGAGCCGGACATGCAATGGCATCAATGCACTACATGCCGACGCCTGCCGTGCTCCAACCCCCAGGTGTACGCTGCTCCTTGCGGAGCCCCTGACTTCCGCCAGTTGCCGCTGCAGAGCGATGTAAACCCCTTACCTACCCCAGAGGGCAGAGAGCTGTCATGGGACGCTCGATCCTTCCCCTCCTGCCAACCCCCGACAGCCCGAGTCCACTCCCGAACCCGGGTCGCCAGCGTAGCGCGGGTTGTGGTGTCCAGCGCCTCAACCTTCAGCGCCCCAGGCCGGCTAGCCTTGTTGTTGTTTACCAGGAGACCACAAGAAAAGAGTTACAAGGGCTAAACGTCTGATTTCTGGCTGACAAGATATATGTGTTACTCAGTGGTGGTACTGGAAAAGAGACCAGAGCAGGCGCAGCAAATGCTAGTCTACATGGCTACAATTAAAAAAAAACAAAAGTACATTAATAAGAAATGGTTTGCATGGCTGTAGTACAACAAAATGTTTAGGCAATGCAGGGCATCACAAGGGAATGTTTGATGGGATGGAAAGACACTCGATTATCTAGCTAGATACGATGCTGAGTGGGTCTAATGGTAGGCTGTGTAGGTGACTTTGGGAAGGAAAAGGCAAAAGAATCCTAAAATGCATCTTCCCCAAAATACTGCTTTGCATACAATTAAGGGGGCCTGCATGAGAGTGGGGTGCTAGTTCAAGCATATGTGCTCCCTCAGTATAGTAGCTTCCATTCTGTATTGCAGAGTACAGAGGGGCAAGATAAGAGTGGGGTCAAACAGCCTTTTTGTGGGCCAGTGGGGAACAAGCCGATTTCAGGGGTCAGGTGGGAAGGGGGCACCATGGCCAAAACCCCCACAAAAAAAAAAAAAAAAAAAAGACATGTTAAACAGTTTGTTACAAATAGATCTAGAAAGAAAGGAGGCAAAAATACTTCAGAAGGGTTTCCGGGGGGGTGGGGATTTAGGTTAACACCACGAGGGTCACTGGGTCAGAAGGGAAGCAAAAAACGAAGTCACTTGGAGAAAATCCAAAGATAGCAATAATGAGAATTAAGGAGAAGAGAGAGGCCGGTAGCATAGAGGGCCCATCTTCCTCGGGCACCTTTATGCAACCTCAGGATCTTCGCTGGGGCTAATCCCCAAAGAGGAGGGGGGAAAATTCAGGTTAATCCACCATCTTTCTTATCCAGAGGACGCATCAGTGAGTGACTTCATAGACAAGAAAAACTGTACAGTGTGTTACAATTCAGTGAACAATGCAATAGAGTCAATAAAACAGTCCGAGAAGAGCGCTGTTTTGGAAAATGTGATATTCAGTCACCCTCTGGAATGGGAATTGCTAGGGTTTAACTTGTTTAGGGGGGGGGGGGGGGGGGGAGACACTACTTTGATAAGGTCATACCATATCCTGTGCAACTTTTGAGAAAAGTAGCTTTTTTGAGAACGGGCAGCTCAGTAAGTATCATGAAGTAAGACCATCTTGCATTACCTGGCTGATTTTCTAATAGTCAGGGGGCACAAAGTGATAACTGCCTACACAATTTGGAGCTTATTTCAAGGTCTGTGTAAGTTACTAGAGGTGCCATAGCTATGGAATCTAGACTTCTGGCAGAGAAGGTAGGGAGACTGCAGTGTAGCAAATTCAATTCATCTTTATTTTTAGAAGGCGCTTTTCTTAAAATCAAAGCGCCTGTACAAATTCACAAAACAATAAATACAATAAAATTAAAACTAATATAAATCCTTAAAAGCTATGCTAAAAAGGTGGGTTTTCAAAGCTCCCTTAAAACTAAGGATGGTCGGGCAATCTCGCACCTGACGAGGTAGAGAATTCCACAGGGTTGGTGCCATAAAACTAAACGATCTAGCACCTGATGTTTTCAACCAACCCTGGGAATCTCTAGCAATCCCTCAGTGGATCAGAGGGAGCGGAGGAGCAAAGGAGCTCTTTCAGGTAGGTAGGTCCCAGATCATGTAGGGCTTTATAGGTCAGTAAACCGACCTTGAAGGTGATTCGGCCAGTCACTGGCAGCCAGTGCAGTCCGCCAAGCACAGGTATTATAGGGGCTGGATCTAGAAGATCCAGTCAACAACCTGGCTACCGTGATTCTGCACTAGCTGCAGACGGCGTGGGTTCAACCCCGATAGCCCTAGGTATAAGGAATTACGTAGTCAAGACGGGAGGTAACAAAGGCGTGGATCAATGTTGAAGGTCCTCTGGAGGAACCAGGTGCTTCACCCTGGCAATATTCCTCAGATGAAAAAAAGAAGTTTTGACAACCGCTGACACCTGGGATTTAAGTGTCAGGCGGTCGTCAATTATCACGCCAAGATTCCGCACCTGATCTGAGGTAGCCAGTTGAACACCTCCAAGCCATAAGCCTGAGGGTGATCCCTCCGGCAGACCCGCCTCACAGCGACCTTTGTCCACAACCAACACCTCAGCTTTCTCCGGGTTTAACCTCAGCCAACTCCCATTCATCCAGTCTTGGATTTCTTCAAGGCAGTTATTAAATACAGACAAGGCAGCGTCCTGGCCGGGCACAAAAGACATATACAGTTGGGTATCATCTGCGTAGCAGTGAAAACCCAAACCGTATCGCCTAATAATCACCCTAACGGTAGCATATATACACCGAAACAACATAGGGGCTAAAATAGAACTTATGGTAATCAAGAGGGTAGGGAGAGTGATGCTGAGGAAAAAATTCTCGACACCACCTCTGAGTCCCACCCTCAAGGTAAGATTGAAACCATCTGAGGACCGTACCAGACAGTCCACAGACTGACCGCAGGACGCTCTAACAGCACACCATGGTCAGCGGTGTCAAAGCGCTGCAGAGAGATCAAGTAGTACCAAGATGGATCGGGTCCCACGATCTCTCGCTATTAGAGGTCATTTAGTACCATTCGTGCTGTCTCGGTACTTATGCCTTTTCCTAAATCCAGACTGGAGAGAATCGTAGATATTGTTGTTGGTCAGATGATCCTCCAACTGCGCTGCGACCACTTTCTCAATAACTTTACCCACAAAGGGTAAGTTAGAGACTGGCCTGTAATTTGCTAGACGATCTGGATCTAAGGAGGATTTCTTTAATAGAGGCTTAACTATAGCCTCTTTAAGGGGATCTGGAAAAATCCCCCTCTCCAAAGACTTCCAGACGATCAAAGCTAGGACTAGGCCGATCTTATCCACACAACCCACTAAAAGGCGTGTGGGGCCGGGGTCCAAATCACAGCTAGTCGGTCGCAGTGCTCGAATGATCATCACAACATCATCGATTGTGAGAAGGCTGAAGTCAGACCATCTAAACTGGGTGTTCGACATCTCCTGCCGACCACCGTCACTCCCATTGGGGAGGGAAGAGCGAATATCCGATCTGATTTTGACAACCTTATCTGCAAAGAAGAGAGCAAGCTCCTCACACCATTCTTGAGATAAAGCTCTTCTGGGCTGAAGACAAACTGGATTGCACAGTCTGTCCACAGTCCGAAAGAGCTGAGCTGGTCTATTCTGTGCAGCCGCTATCTCTCTGGACAGGAACTCTGCCTTCTTACGAGAGATTGCAGATTGATAGGCCAAATAATGGTCCATCAAACTAAGCCTGTCATCATCAAGACCGGACCTTCGCCAACGCCTCTCAAGCCTTCGTCCAACCCTCCTCAACTCCCTCATGGTTTCATCAAACCAGGGAGACCTGGGGCGAGGAGTAAGAGGACGAACACGAACTGGTGCAATAGAATCCAGGGCCCCTGTCACTGCCTCATTATAAGCATGTACCAGGTCACCTGGATCTAAGCAATCTATCAGTAGGCTTGATAGGTCCAACACCGCCATCAGGTCATCTGGGGATACACCCCTCAAAGGGCGGTATCGGACCATCTCCAAAGGGGCAGACCTAACAGGGGTGGCCTCAAAACTGAACCTAATGGAGTGATGGTCAGACCATCCGACCGGTTCCACCACCAAGTCGGATATCCCCATACCCAGAAGGAACACCAGGTCCAATGAGTGTCCGCCAACATGGGTCGAGGAGGAAACCACCTGTGTGAAGCCCAGTGATATCAACTGGAGGAAGTCTTGACCAAATCTAGAGAGTTCATCGTCGACCCAAGCATTGAAATCCCCCAGAACCAACCATTTGGGGGACCCCAACGTTAGGTCGACAATGAAGTCTGAGACTGCCTGCAGGAAAACATTCTCGTCACCTGGTGGACGGTATACAAGAAGTATCCTGCACCCCACACCCTCGCCCACAATACACTCAAAGGATCTGGTGACTCCCGCTGGTACCTCCACCAGGCCCAGTTCTGACTTAAAACATATGGCAACACCCCGCCTATGATCCTCTCGGTGGTGTATCATCGAGTACCTAGCTGGAATTGCTGCGGCTAGAACTGGCCCAGCATTTTCATCCAGCCAAGTCTCGGTGATGCACGCCAGGTCAGATGACCGACAAGATCGGCTACAACAAGCCGTCTTTGTTTTTAATAGACCTGGCATTGCATAACACTGCCCGAGTAGGATAAACCTCCAATAATGACCGCCCTACCGGCTGATCCAAATCAGAACCCTTGGGTATGGGCACAAGACAGGGAAGACCCCTCTCCTGTGCCCATTTTGCCCCAGGGTGTCTCCTTGACCCCACAATCCCAATCCGCCCGCTCCTTTCCATTCCCCCCCCCCAAGCCCAGCACCAACCCTCCGTCTCCCTCTCACAATCCCCAGAGCCCTACATTTTCTGTAGACCTCCGGTGACAAAGGGGGACAGGAGAAAGGACGGAGGTCCCCGAGCGTAGAGGGGGAATAATACCCGACCGCCTTATTATCATTCCAGCACAAAGTTCACACCACAATTAATAATAATAAACCCTACTCAACTTATATAAAACAGAATTATATAAACTTACATAAAACAGAATTTCAAATAGAACTTAAAATAGAACACTAAATAATCATAATATAATACAAAATCTATTAACCAATACTAGTGCTGTCAAATTATCAAAACATATTATATTTCTACCCCACCCACAGTACTCTCACCACTGCGGGGAGAGAAGCATACCACCTAAAACCACAAAAAATGGCCCTTCACTTTAAAACCCATCCGTCAGTACCCTCGTTTAACTCAAAAAGCAGAGTTCAAGGTCTTTTGTTGTATAGTCACACTTCTGTGCTCTCACCACACTGTATGGCTCCAACATTAATCAGACTCCTCTCACGAGACTGATAATTCAAGATGAACTCAGTTATAATTAAATTTCCTGTTGGTCTCCCGTAATCTCCCAATAATTAAAACACAACAGTTATAGCAAGAAATGGTTCAGGGATACTTCACCAAGTCCGACTCCACACCGCTCTAACTTCAGTAAAAGTCTCCAAAACTCCCAGTAGCCGAGATCCTGGAAGCAGCAAACGAGCAGACAGCAGATAGCACAAACAACTCCTCCACCTCCACAAATTCTAGCTACAGGCTCCAGCTCACCCGACCCTCGCTATGATGAGGCAGGCAGAACCACCCTCCGATAGCACCCCTGCCTCACCCAGGGAGCAAAGCAAGCCCCACCACCCTCCGAAGGCAGGAAAAACCAGCCCCCCCCCCCCGTCTGGACCAGGGAGCCAAACCTCCAAATTGTGTGGACAGCTATCACTCAGTCTTCACTGCCGTTCTTCTGCCTTCCACTTCCTTGTAGAATAGTCCCACACACACACGAGAGCCGACAGCCTCTTTCCCACAGTCCAGCGAAGATTATGTCCCTGAACAGAAACTGCAGTTCACTTGCTGAGTTCCAACAGAAGGAAGAGCCGCCACCAAGCCTCCAGGCTACAAGCCACCGACTTCTCCAAAAACATCCAGGCAGACCGACACCCAGCAAAGCACCCAAACGAACCACCCACGACCAGGTCAGTCTCTCCAAAGCATCTCAAACTTTAAATAGCAAAGCATAAATAGTCGCAATAATAAACGACTGCTAGCGACTATATAACGGGCGGTACTGTAATTCAAAACGGCAACGTTTAAATAAAATAAAATCGGGCCAAAGACCAAAACTTCTAAACGCTCATAGACGGCAGCCCAGCGTGGCCGCCATCTTTCATGGACCGTGCCCCTCATCAACTAATAAGGCAAGTCAGTGAGGCCCGACTGGTGCCACTGAAGATGATGCAGAGCATCATAGGGCACTTCAGTTGTGCACATGGGGCCACTGCACAAGAGCAACCATTCACCAGGAGACTAGCAGGGGCAACAGTGGGAATCCAGCAGCCGCACCACTAGGTCAAAGCAGGCAGGGTATCAGGTTGACCTCTGAAGTGTGGGATTGCTTCCTGCAGAACTTCAATGGCAGGCAGAATGGGTTACAACACAGATTTGCACTTGTCCGCTGATGCAGCAGGTGGCATAGGAATGGGAGCTTTTTGGGCAAGCAGGTAGATGGCAGTGAGATGGCCAAAGCAGTGACAGGAGGCAAGCCTATGCAAGGACATCATACCCTTAGAGGGTTTTCCTATTTTAGCGGCCAGTGGACATGCAGTGAGGCACGGTCCAATAGAAAGGTTTGAGTCAGGTGAGACAATCAGGCAGTGGTGGAGGTTCTTCCAGGCAGATGGCTAAGCTGCTCTCAGTCATGAAGATGCTGCACTTTCAGGTGCTCAGCTGCCTACAACTAAATATTACATTCGGGGCAAAGCACGCAATAGGTTACCATGGCAACTGCTGACTGTCTTTCTCATAACCGCTGCAGAAGTTTAGGGAGTTGGCTCACCATGCAGAGATCACCGGGATGCCAGTGCCGCCCGTATTGTGGGAAATAGGGCTGAAAGAGCTGGGTTGCTTTTCACAAATTCTTGGGTGCCTAGTACACTGGGGACTTACGAGTCATCCCTCAGGGTGTTTCATGAGGTTTTGGGGAGGCCCCAGCTCCTGGTAAGTTGGCCGATACCAATTCGGCAGGTAATAAAATTCATCGTCCAGCTGGCAGGGGAAGGTACGGCACAGTCCACCATGGCTAACAACCTTGCAGCCATTTCAACGGTCAGTAACCTTAGGGGAATAGAGGATCCACGCAAGGCTGAGGTAGTGAGGGGGACGATGAAGGGGTGGGACAGACTGAAGGGGAGGGTACAGGCCAGAAGGCAGCACATGACCATCAGTCTGATGAGGAGGTAACTGGAGCGCGACCCTCCATATGTTCAACAGGTTGTAAGGCAGGTTATTCGCCGTCACATTCATTCAATTTGCTATTTTTCTGAAGCATTCTGTATCAGCAAGGTGGTGGCCCGGGCAATATGCAGATGAGGAAGGAAGGGATTAGCGCCCAGGCAGTATGCAGATGAGGAAGGAAGGGATTAGCGCCCGGGCAGCATGCAGATGAGGAAGGAAGGGATTAGCATACATATCAAAATATCCAAGACAGATCAAAGCAGCAAAGGGGTGTGGCTGCAGATGGAAGAACGGCTGTGCTCTGGAAGCAGTGCAGGAGGTTGCCGGAAGTCAAACAAGTGGCTGAAGGGTTACTTTTAATGCATGAAAATGGTAGGCCAGTGACTAGGTACCAGGTCTCTGCAGTGCTAATGAAGTCAACAGGTTTTGTGGGTTTGAACCAAACAGAGTTTAAAATACATTCTTTTAGAATTGGGGCGGCATCAGAGGCGGCCACTGCAGATATTTCAGGAAAGGACATTTAGAACACTAGTAGGTGGGCCTCAGGTAGGTACTGGGTATACATACATACACTGCAACACAACGGACTTTGTACCCTCTTATCTTGTAGGCAGGGGCTCTACATGGGAAGTGTGGGTGTGTGGACACCTTTTCATTTACTGGGCAAAGAGACAAGCAGACGGTGCAACTGAAAGGACAGCAGCTGGGTCTAGAAGTCAGCAGAGGAAGAGTGTTTTGGTTTGGGTTGAAGGGGCATGAGCTGGGCACAGTTCTTACCAGAGATATGACATTTGGGAAAGAACGGTGCAAGGCCAGACATGCATGTCCTACACTTGGGGGGAAATGACTTTGCTCGGGTGCCTTGAACAGAACTCCTTAGGAAGATACTGACGAACACTAATAGCATCCAGAAGTTGGGCGGGGTGAAAGTGATATGGTCAGCAATGATCCCCAGGTGGGTCTAGAGGAACAGGGCTAATTCAAAGGCTTTGGGTCTTTCAGGGAACGCACTGAACAGGCACACAAGTGCAATGGCTCAAGCAAGAAATTCCACAGTAGCATCACAAACAGAGATCACAGTGGGTGGCTCAGGAATTGTTCAGGCCAGATGGAGTACATCTGTCAGATGTAGGCACAGACACTTCCAGTGTGCAAACAGAGGCAACTGTAGAGAAGTCAGCTAGCCAAAGTGGGATAAAGACCACCTTCCATAGCAAGCAGGAGGTGGCCTAGTGTCCAAACAGACGGGGGGAGGGGTGACAGGGATGTAAGGAAAACGATGACCCAGGTGCATGGAAGCCCGCTGAGACAGAGCATGGGCCGATGTACATTTAGCATGCGGGCATGCCCCAATTTATATTAGGCATGCTTTAGACAGTCAAGAGATGGGGGCTCACAGGGAGGCATGATCCAGTTTATGCCAGGCTGGCACTGAGCCATGCAAAAGGGAGTGACAGGACCCAATTTACATCAGCCCTGGGTAACAGGAGGCATGACGTAATGTACAATGAGCATGCAAACAGGGACAGTTTCTGACATATGTAAGCAGTTGGACAGTCTGACAATTTAAGCAGTGTTAAAATATATAAATTTATCATTTGGAATTTAGAGTTGTAAAGGGAGTATGTTTGAGTGCAGTAAAACCATGGAAAACCCCCAAAACAATAAAGGGGTTTTGTCGAGTTCTTGGATGGGGTGGGGGGAATAATCGCTGACAATGCATACAGGGGCTTTTGATGTCTTCTGCAGAACTAGACAACTTCCAGTCCCCAGCAGACATCATATGCTGACGCAAGCTTCAGCCCAAACAGCTCTTTGCCAGATCTGGACTTCCACCACGAGCCTAGCCATCCCTTATGAGGGGCCGCGTGGGGAGCCATAGGTTGTTTTTTAGCTGACGAGAGGTGCACTCATCACAGTTAGGTAAGATGATGAGGTGAAGGGGCCATAACGGCACAGTAAAAAAAGTAAGAAAAATAATAAAAAAAACAAAATGAATACAAGTTCAGATGATCATAGAGAGAGCTCCAACTGACACTGGGAAGCAGGAAATGGGACCACGTTAAACTGGATAATGGAAAGCACTGTGATTAGACATGCCAGAAAAGTAAAATTTTACATAAATTTCCCAATGAAGCGCCTTTTTTTTTTTTTTTTAAACTAGGAGAGACACACTAAGCTGACAGCTTGTTTACAGGTGTGACCTGGGAGCACAAGGAAGTTAAGTGACCTAGTCAGGGTCACACAGTATGCAAGTGGGGGCTGTGGGATTCAAACCCAGGTCTCCAGGTTTGCACCTCAGAGCCTTAAACCACTGCGCTATACTGCCTCCTTGAAATGGTGGATGTCACGTGCAGGAGAAGTGCGCAGTTTACTCCACAACTAGGTGGTGGGAAATAGAGCAGCGACTGCAGTATGATCCCTTAGTAACCTTTTTGCTCTAACTATAATTGTAATACGCAAACTTGGTTCATATCTTTTATATATATATATATATATATATATATATATATATATATATATATATATATATGAGGGAGAGAGGGAGTTTTGCTTTTTAAACTGTCCTATATTGAGGGAAACCTATTTGTTTTGTTCTACTGCATGACTAATCTGTCAGCACTACATGGGTACTATTATATGTTTCTGCCCATCAGCCTGGCTTGCTCAGTTTTTATAGTTCAAAAGGGGAAACATCTCTGGTTACTGGATTCTTAGTATGATAGGGTAATTCTCTTACAGATGTTACAAATGTTAATGCTCTAACATGTTTGGTAATGGAGTTATATCAGCACAGGTTGTTACGCGTCTTATGTTTTGAGATGGACTTTTCTTTTTGGCTGACCACCAAAAGTCTTGCAGGGTGCAGTATATCATGGACTACTTATGGACTTCACTGTAACCTAGAATTACCCCCATATCCAAACAATAGATTGCACAGATTTTATTTACTGTTACACTGGATGCATCCTAACCCACTGTGATGTCTTGCATGAGAATGTTGTATGTTGGTTTGCTATATAGAGGATAATGTATGGTCCTCTACCAGTAACCGGTCTGTTAACCGTCGAGAGGCTGCCAGGGTGACGTGCTCTCGAGGTTTACATCGCCATGGCAACCTCGAGACGGTTAACAGTAACCGGTTGCCAATAGAAGGGCCATACATTATTTTTTTTATTGTGTATGGTCCCACAAAAAAAAAAAAAAAGGAAAACGGCTCCTTACTTTTTGAAATATAGTCACCACCGCGGCCGTTCAGTCCTTCCGTAACCGCTGCATGCATCTGTCGGTTCCCGAGTGTAAAAAAAAAAAGTGCACACATTCAGAGGCCGATCCCCGTTATTAACCTATTGATGTGATGTAACATCGATAGGTTAACATTTCTATGTCACATCGATAATTTAACAGCCTTAGGAAATTATGATTTCCTAAGATTAACAGCGTTCTACCATACATTATAAAACAATAAAGTATAATAATAAAAAGAAATTAAAAACGAATACATGCGCAATAGTGTGTATCTTCTTCTTGTTACACACCCGGGATGGGTTTGTGAAATGGAAGGTCATGCCACACCAACCTAATAATGTTCATTGACTGGGTTACTAGGACAACAGACAGAGGTCACTTTGTGGGTTTGCACTATTTTACTTTCAGCAAAGCCTTTGATTAAGTACCACACAAGAGGCCGCTGACAAATCTGTAGTTTTAGTTAGGTGGGAAGAGAACTAGGCCAGTGGGAGACAACAGAGGGTAGTAATGAATGGAGCCAAATAAGGGAACGGATGAGTCACGAGTGTAGTGCTGTAACGATCAGTGCTGGGACTTGTTCTATGTACATAGCGACACAGTGGGGCGTATCCAGGGCAAGATGTGTCTCTTCGCCGATTACACAAAACTATGCTGCAGGGCAGATAGCAGAGAAGGGGCGAGGGCACTTCTGAAAGATCTGGAAAAGCTAAAGAGGTAGTCAAAGATCTGGCAGCTGCGATTTAATGCCAAGAAGTGTAAGGCAATGCACCTTGGGAAAAGAAACTCACACAACGAATACTGCTTGGGAGGGGTCAAACTGGCCGCTGCAACAGAGTAGAGGGAGCTGGGGGGTTATCATTAGTGACTCTCAAGAAAATTAGCCACTGAAAAAAAGCATGCACAGTAAGGCAGAGAGGATGCTGGAGTCTATCAGAAGGCGATTCCATAGTAGAAAAAGTAATTCTGCCCTGGTGAAGCATCACCTACAATACTGTGTCCAGTTTCGAACCCTCAAATGAAAAAGACCTAGACAGGCTAGATTCAGTACAAAAACAAGTTTGTTTTATTTATATGCAATTTTCTGACCAGGAAATGCACACTAAGCTATGACAGCTCGTTGCCAGATGCCTCCTGGGGGATGACTTGTATGGCCCCGTTTTTATTTATGGGGGAACGCTAGCCATAACACAAAGGAAACTCCCCTATTCATTTTATTTATTTAGTGAAAAGTTTCACCAGGAAAGGCACACTGAACAATATAAAATTGTTCATCTCTCGGAGCGTCCTGGGGAAGGGGAATATGGGAGTACAGTACTCAAAAGCACATTTCCATGCAGTATTACAGAAAAGTACATATACAATAATTATAGGAAAGTATATCTACACACACAATAATCATAGAACAGTATATACACACACAAACACACACACCCATCAGCAACACATTTCCAAAAGGAATATAAAACAGAGAAGCAACAGAGTTAAAAAAAAAAAAAAAAAAACAATGCAACGATTAGCACTGGATGAACATTGGGATTTGATGTGAGAGGAGCAAATTAACAGGGCTGTAGACTTAATACATACCATGCAGACAAGGAAGTGCAATAATGTACATTGGTTTCTCCTCACGTTAAGTGCTAGGCTGGGAAGCAGCTGCAGGATGGAGACCGAGATGGACTACGGGGAAGAGGAGTGCCTGATTTGATGAGGCATTGGGTTCCAGAGCTTAGGGAACCTATAGTCACTGATTAAGTGCCATGGGATCTTTTACTCCTACCTGGACAGTGACCAGAGATGGGCAGAAGGGACCTTGGTGCAACATCTCATCTGAAAGACGGCACCTCAACAGTGTAGCACCCCTCTCATACTGCCATACAATGTCAATTATACGTATTACCCCAAGTGCCTGGAGTGGGGCTAAAACCCATTACCATCTGATCTTCCAGCCCCCAGAGGCCAGCGAGCTGCCTACTGAATCACTGATAAAGGGTTAAACAAAATGATACAGGGGCAGCAAGGCAAATCATATGAGGAATGTCTGGGGTCCCTCAATATGTACTTACTTGAGGTCAGACGCGAAAGAGGGGACATGACTGAAACACATACATTTCTAAGAAGTATAAAACAGAGTGACTCGTGAGGACCTATATATATAGAAATAGAGACATAGTTACATAAGGGCATGCCTGGAGGTTGGGGGGGGGTTAAATTCAAGTGGGATGTGAGGAAGTTCTACTTCACAGAGAGGGTGGTAGAGCCATGGAACAATTTATTCGGAGGAGGTGGAGGAGCAGGTACTTTAAATGGGTTTAAAAACAGCTGGAGCAGGGGCCGGCCCAGTGGGATGGAGGGCTGAGGCATCCTTGCCTTACCGCCTATCATGCTATCTACTGTGTCCGATGGTGAGCACGGGCTGCCAGGGGTCAACGGGGGGGGGGGCTGGGGGCTGGGTGAGGATCAAGCTGCTAACCAGCAGCTCTCCTCTCCTGGCTCAGGGAGGTTAGTCTGCTCGGCCTTCAACTGCCACCATGTGGAGACGTGGGTGTAGTGCGGGCATTAGAAGAGGAGGGGGCTAGGCATTAGGTCAGGGATGGTGGAAGCAGGGCTGTCTAGGTCAAGGCGACATGTGCATATTACATCCTTGCACTGGAGGCTCCAGGGAGTTAAGATGAAAATCACCAGGAGAAAAAAAAAAATACCGAAAAAGGAAGCACCAGGGCAGGCACATGAAGCCCCCCCCCCGATATAAACAGGGCTGAGGGACAGGACCAAAGACAGCCTTCTCTGGTGCCCCAAGGACAGAAAGTGTATATTGGAAAAAAAAAAAAAGAGTTGGAACACAGCAAAAGGACTCAATCCCTAAGGGGAGCACTAGAAATGGATGGCTGGGGAAGGGAGGACTAGACTGATAACTCACAATGACATTAGGTCAGGGAGTAAGATAGTAGAACGTGGGCAGACCTGATGGACCATCGGCCTCTCTCTGCGAACAGATCTGATGTTTTTATTTTTCGATACCACATGAGCCATAAGACCAAAGGTTGAGTTGTGTGCAATGGTATCCCATACAGCGAGTATGGGAGGAAGTTTTCACCACTGCTCATTCCTTATTTTTTATAACTACTAGTCACAGAATGATGGGCAGCAGGTTGCAGCAAATTGAAAATGGACACTGATGTCGCTAACAGCTGGTGTGCCTTGTGCTCGGTGCTGTGTGTGAGAGGGAGCAAATTCTCAGCTACACACAATCACATGTAACGCAGCGCTTCTAACGGAGAATAGGTACTGATCTCGGGTTGTAACCGACCCTAACCGGTAATTATATAGAGCATGACATTCAGAACTGGCCATCTGCACCACACAACCAAAATGGTGCCCATGAAATAGCAGACGGTGGGCCCGTGGACCACATTCAGACAGGTAGCGCAGTCATGAGGCCCTCCACCACCCAACAGCTGTAGAATTACCTTTCCAGCCCACCCACTCAGCACTCACCACCACCCCACTGTCATCTAACTCACTCCGTACACGTCATACAAAACATCAGCAGCTGCAGCCAGCAAGAGAGGCCTACTGGCACAACCCCTCCGCTCACCACCTCAGCCGGCTACTGTCTGAACCAGTATGCTATGAATTTAAATAGGATCATACACAATCCATACTCATACTCTATTTTATAGAATTGCTGAGTTTTTTGACATAACACAAAGGAGCATAAAAGGACAGACTATACAGCATTATTTAATACGATATTTCTGTCCACCCCAACAGCCACTGGTGCCAGGTTTTTGTGTTTTTCCTTATCTAGTTGATCCTACCTTTTCTATTTCATTTTCAATTATAAAGAAAACACAGTCTCATCGCATTCCATTTTAGCCAGTTGTGTCTTCTTCCGCAGTGAAAATGGAGGGCGAGATGCGTTTGTGTTTCTTCTAAAATGGAAAAACTAACAGAGGAGGACAGATAAACAAGATAAAAAAGGAAGTTCAGTTAGTTTTGGCATTTTGCCTAAATGAACAACTTTTTCTTCTTTTTTTTGAGACAGGATCAGGTGTCAACAGTTACAGACAGCACTAGGGCTGTATAAATGACTGACTGACAGCTCTCAGATGTCTTGTGTTTGCCATTACACAAATGATACCACAGTTTTCCATGTGTAGTCAGTAATTGTGACATGTTTATAGCAAAACACCGTAAGAAAGCAAAAAAAGTCCAATCGCATCAAAAAACGATTGGACCCCATTCACTGCAGTGCTAGTTTTAAAGGAGATTTTTTATGTGCAGAAAAATAAAAGACGCAGATAGCAAGAATAAGCAGCCATTGTTTTTCTTTCATGAATATTACGACATAAATGTGAGAAAAATGCAGTAGTCAGTGAATGCCCTTCATCTTTTGTCTATGACGCATCTATTTATTACTAAAGCCAGCAAACTGTAGTATCAGTCACAAGTCTACATGCCTACAGACACACAAACTGGAAACCCAGCTGCATTCCATGAGACACGCAAAAGCTCACTTTCCCATAAATCGGCACTTAGAAACAAGACTGACAAAGTGAAACCTAACTAGCTTTATGTGACTCAGCTTGCTTTCTCTGATGCAATACACTGAAATCACGTACAGTAGTGTTTAAGCTGCCACTAAGCCAAACAGTGACTGCTACAAATTTCTAAACTTAACTAGAGTACATATAACGCAGTTCTCGTAATCCAACTGCTACTGCAGCTCCACAGAATACAGAGCAAAATTCAATGCTTGCCTAAGAGTGTTTTTTATTACAGATCCAGGGAACGCTCCCAACTAGTTCCTCTGCGCATAATACTCTCTTCTGACAAGCATTTCATGCGCTGCTGCCTTGGAAATGGGCATGTCCCAGTAAGGCTTTTTAAAATATATATTATTGATCGAGCTCAATCAGTAATATAGTAATACCGCCGCCAAGGCCACTCTTATGGTTGTAACAGTGGTCTCACTTACATTCTTAGGGTATCAGAACCACGACAAAACCACTCTTATAACTGTGAGAGTGGTCTCGGCAGTGATATTAACATACACTTTTTAGAGAGGCAGCATGACTGCGATGTTACGGTACCTCTGTGGAATAAGCAAGGTGAACAGCAATGAGCAGTTCGCAACGAGTGATAACTCCCAGACACTGGCCGGGGGGAGGGATATCAGGAAGTACTGGGTTTAGACAGGAAGAGTGGTGGAGGAAGACTGGAATGAGCTTCCAGAGGAGGTGATCAGGACTGAAACAGTGGGGATGGTAACAAAAGGGGATGGGACAGGCACATGGGAAACAGTGTGTAAGGGGGCAGACGTGGGGGGGGTAGGGAGGACTGTCAGCAGTGTCTCAAAATTAGACAGGCTCAGGCAGACTGGATCAGCCACTGGCCTTAATCTGCTATCATTTTCTATGTTAAGATTTAGCTGGCAATTAGCCAAATGCTATAAGATTCCAGTTTAGAGTAATTTCAAGGACAGGTAACAAAATTTAAATACCTGTAAATTTTCTTTCTCCGACTGCTGGTCACAGAGCTGTCATACCACTGGGACCTACTCTCTCGGACTTCCTCTGATAGACGGAGCAGTGGGTAAACTGGGTACACAAGGAGCTGTACTGGTCTATGTTCACATTATCGAGCAGGAAGCCGTGCTTCTGCTACCAGAAGAGATGCAAACAGTGGAAGTCTGCCTGACTCAGAGCTGAAGTCTCTGGGACAATGCTGCTGATGGACTACATGGGGGGGGGGAGCCTGCAACTGTCCTTTCCTGGTTCTTACTTATCGCCTAAATCATACAGTTTGGTGTACTCAGAGTCACCAAAATTTCATTACATTATTGAAGAGGCTTGAACCTGGAACCCCAAACCCCCAGCCTGGGGTACCATCCACTCATCTAGGTCATCTCTTACTCTAGCTGGAATTGCGAGCTGGACCAGACACCCCCCCCCCCCATCTGTAATGCCAGTTCAGTTTCAGTGTTACTGGTTAGGCACAGAGCTTCTACTAATGGCTTGTCAAAGTTAAAGAGGCCCGACTTTAGCAGCATGAGGTCCCAAACTGCATTTGCAAAATTACAGAATGCAGCAGATAAGGCTCCAATGGTAGCCAATTGGACTTGGGTCGTTCCGCTGAAACTGAGTCTCAGCACTGATGTTCCATATGCTGGGCTTAACAAAAAAAAAAAAAACTATGTTAACAATGTGCTGTCAGCCTTGTTTAATGTGGTCAGTCATGCTTGAGGGAGATGGGGGTTCCGCAAGCCGATTTCCACTGCTTGAGAAAGAAAACTGCTTAATAAGTTATCTTCTCCACTTTGCTGAATTGCTCTATTCCGTGAGAGAACGGACAGTAAGATCAGTTGTAGCTGAAACCATGCTGGGTCAGCAGCTTTCTTTCACATGCCACGGTGTAGACAAAATGGTGAAAGGGCGGACAATAAGTTCAGGGGTTTGTCGGGCCCTTCTTGCATTCTGCTGCCGAGGATGTCGGGAAGCCACCGCTTGTACTGCACATCACTTTTTACGTGCTGCCACCTAGGACAGTGGGAATTTACTGCTTCTACTACTGGAATGACAAAGATACTATCTCGTAACCACCATCCCCACTGGTTTCCAGATCCGTGGCCCCGAGGGTCCCAGCTATTCTCAGGCGTCGATGTGTCTGCACCCCCCATTCACACTGCCTGATAAATGGTGTACTTTCACCACAGTCAGTTTTTCAGCTCCCCTCCCTCTCCAAGTGCACAGCTACTCACATCACTTGGCAATCTGTGATGCACTCCCACCCACCCACGATGGTGTCAAATCACTGCTTGCACTGCCAAAGACACTATCTCGGCACCTCCATCCATTACACACACACACACACACACACACGTATATATATACATATAATATATAATATATATAATACATATAATATATATATATATATATATATATATATGTTATATATATATATATATATATATAAATAGATAGATATAGTTAGGGTTGAGAGCCATTTCTATATTAAACCCCAAATCTTTGCACCTTAATAACTGCAACCATTTGTGGTTGCCTGAAATTTGGAATACACGATCAAGAACCATAGGCTTTGGGATCTGCCAAGTTTCGTACTGGTGGATATGTGGCTGCGGAGTTGTTAAGCGTGATCTGTCTTGCCCATGTTTCGCTTTTCTGGAATTCTCTGATTGGCACCTACAGGTCAAATGCGGGTTCTTGTGACCGACCCCGAAATCTTCAGGGCGATGGTCATCCGGGGTCCCCGATGTGCCCTTTCGAGAGATTTCGTGAAAAAATATTTAAGCGGTTCAAAAGTTATTCAAAAACAGTTTCCCATTATAAGTCAATGGGAAAGTTAACAAAAAAGTTAAAACACTATGCATAAATGCACTTTACTTACGTAAATGGGCCTGTTACTTTCCCCAAATTAGCCATTTTGTTTTCAGTTAGTGATCAGAAAAATGGTTGGCATTTAAATTTGGGACCCTCTAGCAACCTAATTCTTTTTGTATTCACCTAGTGGGACCCTGAGGATGCTTGCCATGTCTTTATTTTGTGGTAAAGACCCCAGAAATATGTTTTTCAAATTTCTGGAAAAAGTACTTTAACGATTACTTTCGTGCTCACGAAAGTAACAAACACAAGCTTTCTGAAATGCGAGCAGTAGTTTTCCATCTGTGGGAAAGTGACAGCGATTCTTTGACACTGCGCTGCAAAAGAACCGTTAGGAGTTTTTGGAAGGCTGAAATTTGGAGAGAGAGCAGACACGACATCTCACAGATCGCCTTTCAGTGTTGTAGTGAAAAAAATATTACATGGCGGCAAAGTTCGGCACTCCAAAGTTATTAAGTTGTTCCCATAGGATAACATTACGGCACCGGCGCATTAGAAATCCTTTGCATCCCTACTGCAAAATAACGGTTTGGTCTTTTTTCCTGAAATTTGGAGGGAAGACAGCCAACAGCCCACAGATGTGCCTTTCAGTGGTTTGGTGAAAAAATATTACAGGGAGGCAAAGTTATGGCACTCCGAACTTCTCTTTTTTCCCCATAGGATAACATTACGGAGTTCACCGCGCCTTTCAGGGCCAGTATCTCGGAAACTGTGCGAGATACAGACTTTTCATTGGAAAAATGCTTAGCCCCCTAATGTGGGATAAGTACAAAATTAGCCAGGACAGTTGTAAATCATACGACTTTTAAATTTTTTTTCTACGACGTACGGTTCCTGAGATATAACATATTTAGTATTCCAAGTTCTCATTTTCTGCTCCGATACTCATTATTATGCATACATTATTTGTACTCATTGTCTTTCTCTATGCAGGTTTTGGGGAAAACCAGCCTGTGCGCTTCCCATTAATATTACTGTTGTTGCCCTTTCAGCTTGTGGTTTCCGTACCGTTTACTTACCGTTGGCGTCTGCTCCACCATGTGCGTTATCCTTTGCGTTTTCATTTGTGCTTGCGTTTCTGTTATTTTTTTGACATTTGTGTCTACAGTACTGTTTCTCTTTCTGTTTCACTTTACATCACCATGCCCATTGACATTTCCGTTTGCAGGCATCATGTTACTATGTGACAACACATCACGTGACAGACCGTTCCCGTCTACGCCACCATGTGCGTTACCCTTTCTGTTCTCATTCGCGCTTGTGTTACCATGTGCGCTACTGTTAGCACTTCTGTTTGCGTTGATGTTCCTGTTACTATGCCACAAGACATCATGTGAGCGGGAAGCAGGCCCGGAGGGCCCGGCGCTCCGCCCGCTGCATTCCATTCACTGACTAGATTATCATTCTCAAAGAAGGGAAATTAGAGGCAAAAACTCCATTCAATGCCATTAGTTAGGGTTGTTCCACAGCGACAAAAGTGAGGAAATCGCTGTTAGGGTTGAAAACCCCCTTGGACCCCGTCCACCCCAACCGGCACTGGGGTGCACATTGGGATCGTCGGCCCTAACTCTCACCCCATGACATGTAGCAAAACAGCAGAAGTATAGGAGAATGGGGTGACAGGACCCACGATCCAAGCTACTGCCACCAATGCCGGTTGGGGTGGGGTGGGGTCCAAGGGGGTTTTCAACCCAACACCAATTTCCTCACTTTGTCGCTGTGGAACAACCCTAACTAATGCATTAAATGGAGTTTTTTGCCTCTAATTTCCCTTCTTTTTGAGAATGATAATGAGAAATGGTGAACGTAATGCAGCGGTGGGAGCGCGGGGCCCTCCCGCCACATTATGTCTTGTGGCATAGTAACAGGAACAGCAACGCAAACAGAAGTGCTAACAGTGGCGCACATGGTAAAACAAGCGCGAATGAGAACAGAAAGGGTAACGCACATGGTGGCGTAGACAGGAACAGTCTGCCACGTGATGTGTTGTCACATAGTAACATGGTGCCTGCAAACGGAAATGTCAATGGGCATGGTGATGTAAAGTGAAACAGAAAGAGAAACAGTACTGTAGACAGAAATGGCAAAAAATAACAGAAACGCAAGTGCAAATGAAAACGCAAAGGATAACGCACATGGTGGCGCAGACGTCAACGGTAAGTGAAACGGGTACGGAACCACAAGTGGAAAGGGCAACAGTAATGTCAGCGCACAGGCTGGTTTTCCCCAAAACCTGCATAGAGAAAGACAGTGAGTACAAATAATGTATGCATAATAATGAGTATCGGAGCAGAAAATGAGAACTTGGAATACTAAATACGTTATATCTCAGGAACCGTACGACGTAGAAAAAAAATTTAAAAGTCGTATGATTTACAACTGTCCTGGCTAATTTTGTACTTAGCCCACATTGGGGGGTAAGCATTTTTCTGTATCCGAGATCACGGGCCTGAAAACTGGCCAGATGCATATGTTATCCTATGGGAAAAAGATAAGTTTGAGTGCCATAACTTTGCCTCCCACTAATATTTTTTCACCAAACCACTGAAAGGCACATCTGTGGGCTGTTGGCTGTCTTCCTTCCAAATTTCAGGAAAAAAGACCAAACCGTTATTTTGCAGCAGGGATCCAAAGGATTTCTATAAAGCATCGGGCGCCGTAATGTTATCCTATGGGAAAAACCATCAACTTTGGAGTGCCGTAACTTTGCCGCCGTGTAACATTTTTTCAATACAATACTGAAAGGCACATCTGTGAGATGTCAGCTCCGTTCCCTCCAAATTTCAGCCCAAAACTCCCAACGGTTCTTTTGCAGCGCAGTGCCAAAGAATCGCTGTCACTTTCCCACAGATGGAAAACTACTGTCGCAATTTGTGAAAGCTTTCGCAAAAAAGTTCGACACTTTCGTGAGCACGAAAGTAATTTCATGAAAAGTATTTTTCCAGAAATTGGAAAACATATTTCTGGGGTGTTTTACCACAAAATAAAGACATGGCAAGCATCCTCAGGGTCCGACTAGGTGAATACAAAAAGAATTAGGTTGCTAGAGGGTCCCAAATTTAAATGCCAACCATTTTTCTGATCACCAACTGAAAACAAAATGGTTGATTTG
This sequence comes from Neoceratodus forsteri, assembly GCA_016271365.2. Classification (NCBI taxonomy): domain Eukaryota; kingdom Metazoa; phylum Chordata; order Ceratodontiformes; family Ceratodontidae; genus Neoceratodus; species Neoceratodus forsteri. Next base: position 953,074,083 of record CM028136.1, read on the forward strand.
CGAAAGTAACAGGCCCATTTGCGAAAGTAAAAATGCATTTGCGACACTGTCGAACTTTTTGTTAACTTTTCCCATTGACTTATAATGGGAAATTGTTTTTGAATAACTTTGAACCGTTTAATATTTTTCACCGTCTTGAAGGCACATCAGGGGACGCCGCCGCATTCCCTGAAAATTTGGGCGGTCGCGCAAACCCACGACCTGTATGCACGACCGTAGAATTCCAGAAAAGCGTGAACGCGCCAAAATCACGCTTAATAACTCCGCAGCCGTGTATCCGACCGGTACGAAACTTGGCAGATGCCTATGGTTCTTGATCGTGTATTCCAAATTTCAGCCAAATCTGTCATACGGTTGCAAAGTTATTAAGGTGCAAAGTTTTGGGGTTTAACATAGAAATGGCTCCTCAACCCTAACTATGGTAGCACTACTGTGCTACCATAATATATACACACACACACACACACACACACACACTTAACTTTTTGCAATTTTATTACTCATTTATTACAAAACATTTTACCAGGTAGTGCATACTAAACTGATAACACCTCGTTTCCAGGTGCGTCCTAAGGAAGGAGAAATACGGAACAAACAAGCAATGAAAAACATCAGTATGATAAGGTGCAACAGTAAGCTGCATTACAATACAGACACATACATAGAACACTAATAACAATACAAGGATGCACAGTAAATCATACTAAAACAGTTATGACGGAGGTGAAAACATAATACAGTACATTACAGTAAGAGCTCAACTAACTGGGTAGTTTGGACAACACTATGCGGAATGGTTTTAACTGTGAGCAGACTTAACTCATTTTTTTCCCAGTGGCCATTTTGGGTCAGATCTAGCACAGGATGGTTCCAATGCCATACGGCATCTATGGGAACAAATTTAAAGGAGCCAAAGAGAGGAAGTAACCCTGAAGGAGCCACTTACACTTGCAGGAGCAGACCATGTGATCATAAAGGAGACGTCTCTGCAAAGAGAAGGTATCTAAGATATAGAGACTACTGGAAAAGGAACCATGCACAACCAGCTTCTGCTGCCACAGAGGGGGTTCTGATTACATCAGACCTCAAGACTAAAGCTCAAAAGGGTCTGATATAACCCTCAAGGTGGCAGGTCAGGCTGGTTCAGCATAAGGTTGCCCATCCGGTATTTTAAACAGTGTATAGTTTATAAAGTGTATAGTCAAGTTTTACTTTTTAATGGAAGTGATCTTGCAGCAGTCCATGGCAGAAGTGAACCCACCGGCGGTTTCGGTTCAGAGCTAGAAACTGACTGCAGTGTGCGCAGCAGCATGGAACTCCAGATGCCATGAGGACTTCCGATCAGCTGGAATTGGGCTTTCAACTGTGGTACATTTTAGCTGAGATGTAGAACAAGGACCAAATATACACTGTAAAAGGCTAAAAAATATATTATTTACAATAATTATGCTTAACTGTTTCACTAAAGTAGCGCAGTGTGGTTACTAGTGAACCTTATTGTAGTGATCTTTCATGGCTTTTTTTTTTTTGCTTTCTCCTGTTATAGGGTCTACAAAATATTACAGGCCAGGAGAGCAAACTTACTCAATCCGGGAGAGGAGAGCTGCCTGACAGTGCGGAATCAGGTTTTAACTGACAGCTTCTACTGCACAGGTTACGCTAATGAGAGCTACCATCCAATGGAAGAGTTGGCAGCCCTCATTAGCATAACTTGCATGGCGGAAGCTGCCCGAGTGTGCGAAATGACTGCAGGCAGCTCCGAAGATACTGTGGACGGCGCAAATCTTTCAGAGTAAAATCCCAACCCAGCAGGTAAGTAAAAACATCAGTTTAATGCTAAAAGCTAAAAGACCTGGAACAAAACTCTAAGGCACGGGGGTGGGACCAAAAATGGTGGGATGGGCGACAAGCTGGCTACAGGGGAGGCAGCAGAGGGAGGTGGTGGAAGGGGAAACTCTCATCCCCAAGGGCAGTATCGAGCGAGGTTCCACATGGCTCGGTACTGGGACCAGTGTTATTTGGGATATTTATTGCAGACATATCCAAGGGCATCAAGGGCAAGATCAGCCTGTTTGCCAACGACACCAAGATTGGGGCAGTGGTGGATGACATGGAGGGGTGGCAAGGTCTGCAGGAAGATCTGAATAAGCTGGAGTCTTGGTCGGACACTTGGCAGCTGAGGATCAATGCCAAAAAGTGTGAGGTACTGCATTTTGGAGCAAAAAATCCAAGGAGAAACTACCAACTGGGAGAGGTGCAGCTGGCAGAGACTGAGGAGGAGAAGGATCTGGGGTGGTCATCATGGGATCAATGAACAACTTGGCACAGTGTAGGAAAGCAGCGGCAAGGGCCAACAAAATGTTAGGTTGCATCGCAAGGAGAATAACATCGAGGAAGGGGGAGGCGATTCTGCAGCTGTACACAGCATTGGTTAGACCTCATATCGAGCACTGCGTTCAGTTCTGGCACCCATACCTGAAAAGGGACATTAAATTACTTTGGGGGGGGTGCAGCGAAGAGCAACCAAGATGATCCAGGGGCTGGGGGCTTACTGTATGACAGTAGGCTAAAAGAGTTGAACATGTACTCTCACTAGAGGAGAGGAGGGACAGAGGGGATATGATTGAGACATTCAAGTACATGAAAGGGATAAACAAGACTGGTACAGAGGGGCTATTCAGGGTAAGGGTGGGAAGGGTCACTCAGGGGCCATGACATGAGATTGGACGGGAGAAGGTTCAGGAGGGAGATGAGATTTTTTTTTTTTTTTTTTTTATAAAGAGAGGGTGGTGGCAGGGTGGAACACATTACCAGCAGAGGTGGTGGCCTGTATAACAGTGGGCTGCTTCAAAAGGGTCTGGGACAGGGCGAGAGGGAGGATGGGGGGGAGGGGCAGCTGCAGAATAGGGTTGCTAGCTGCAAAATCGAGCAGACTCGATAGACCAAAATGGCCTTTTTCTGCTAGCAAATTTTATATGTTCGTACAAGACACAACACACCAAAACCAGTGGAGGAAGACCAACAAATGTTACACCAGCGCTTCAATCTACCCAAGACCTTACCTCAGAAAACATCCCCTTTATATCTTCCTCTGCCTTCTCCATTTTAAAAGTGCATCAAGTGTGTTGTTACATTCTATTCTGCCTAGATTCCATTATGAAAAATCGTTCTGCTGCAGTACAAACATCACTAGTGCAGCAGAACGAGTTTTCACAGGGCATGGAAATCCATGCTGAACTACAGCACACCATACACTATAAATCAACTGAGAAGAAGTTTGTCTCCTGTGGAGTTTACTTTCAGTTCTTCAGTGGACTTCGTCTCGAGAGCCAGGCATCTCCTGTTCTGTCTAGAAGTTCCACCCCCTTCAAGAACATTAATACAAACCAAAACGAGACTCCTCAGTGCGAGATGTTTTGTTTTCCTAAACAGGGCAGCACGACATCTTGTTGCTCAAAATAGGTTATAAATGTACGGTCCTGCAAGTACTGTATAGCATTCAAGTCCACACATCTCCAAATACATAAACGTTCTCAAAGTGTTGCGCTCCTGCTGTTGCCGAAACCATTTGTTTCCATGGGGTCTTTGCATTAATTCCTCCCGACTCCTAGAGTCTGTTCTCCTTCACGCGAGCATCTGATGTGACAGTGCACCTGAGAATTCGCTGTCCTTCAGATGTTTTGCCCCCCTGATGCATTATCTACACTTCGACTCACAGGGCCCTTCCTCTCAAAGGCTCGGGCACCACTTTATGGAGAGTGTAGGTCTCCGCACACCGCAGAGTGAAGCCTTCCGTTAGTAACTTTTATTTAAATTACATTTCTGTTATAAGGATACAGCAGTCGTTGCCAAAGACTGCTGAACTGCACAGTGGCCTACTGCTGCAGAGCTGAAGACGTAATGGTGGCCAAATACAAGCTCCTCTATCAGACTTATTGGCTTCTCAAACGCCGACTTCAAATTCCGTACAGGAAAACTGAATGTTACTATATCGCTAGGAACCAGCTCTATTTTAGTATATTGATACTGTATATATATATATATAATATATATATATATATATATATATATATATATATATATATATATATATATATATATATATATATATATATATATATATATATATATATATATATATATATATATATATATATATATATATATATATATATATATATACACACACACACACACACACACACACACACACACCATAACAATGTACCAAATAATGCATTTTTCTCTCTCTTAACGGAAAGGCAGTTTAAAAACTAAGAGCAATGTTTTTAAACATTTTTGTACTAATGGCTCATATACAAGCAAAGTAACTGGCAATGGAACAATTTCTGATATCAAATTTATTTAAAAAGTCGTCTAATAACAGTACATAAAATCTTAATTCCCCCTTGGGGTAACCCCAAATTTTCCCATGCTTTTGCAGGTGCACTGGAAAATAATAAAACAAATTTAAAAAAGCACTTGTAACACGGCACTGCAGAGACCAGGCAAAGCGAGGAATGGCATTGGCTGAAATGGCCCAGGTGACACCAACCGAGCAGTGATTAACCCACAGTCAACACCCGCTCGGTTAGTACCACCTGTGGCCACCGCAGCAGTAGAGGGGACCCACCCGCTCCGTCACCACCCCCTCACGCCACCCACGGCGCTCGCAAGCCGCAGCCTGGTAGGGCCCGCCTGGCAGGTAGCAGGCTCTCAGAGCTTCCACATCCAGAACCTGATGGTGCACAAGCCGGTAACATTCTCCTGCCTTCCGCAGGACACCCGGCCTCCGTGAGGAACTGTAGATGATGTTGTGGTCACCAGAGCGACGCACGGCCGCACAGCCCTGGAACCCCCCACCACCACGAACAAATCTGCATGGCAGGCACCGACAGCTGGAGCGCCGCGAATCTGTGCGCTTACACAGCTGTTCGCCACCCTGGCACCTGCAGTGACTGTTCGATTTCCTGCCCCCCGCCGACATCACCGACATTACGCTGGACTGAGCCCCTGTGACCGGTTTTGGTGACTGCTGTCACTGTAGGAGACATAAACCATTCTCGGTCAGCAAACTGTCCCTGTGCCCGTAGGGTCGCCGGCAGCAAGATGCACACACCAGTAACATTGGCTCGTCGCCGCCGCAACAAGCCTATGTTACAAGCGCATTAATCACCTCCAGCGTCGGGCTGTGCCGGTGATTAATGCCCACTGGGCGGTTGGACCACACAAGTACCCACACTGTTTGCACTTACCACCAGGGCTTTCCTCTGGCCTGGCCCTGGGGACCCCCTGTAAAACAAGGTTATACACAGCAAATAACAGCAGTACAGTACTCTTGCACAAACTGGAACCACAGTCAGGGTAAATGCAAAAAAGAGTTAGATCTGATTTATTTAAGGGACTTGAACAAGGGAGGAGCGTAATCAGGTTAATTTGCTTAAAGGCTGTATCAATCAAACGGTTATGCATGCACCTCAGGGTCCATAAACAGTCACACACTCTGGGTACCCAGATGGACAATGGTGGGCTAGTCAGGAACGTTGCAGCTGATTGGGGCCCTGTGATGAAGAAAACAACATGCACAACACACACTATTTGTAATCTGGAGCCGGAGGGCTCAGTTTGTGAAAATAATACAACAAGACAATCAGATGACACACTTTTAGATTAGGCTGTTGCTGCAGGGAGCTACCCTGATGATTACTCACGATATCCAAGACTGGACACAGGCTGGACGAAAATTGAGACTGCAGGTGGTTGATCTGGAGTGCCAGGAGAAGCAGAGCCCACATGATTCGCCGAGGCATCGTTCCTGTTCAAGCACGGAGCAGGGGGCTGATCCCCAGGCAGGTCTCTCGTTGATGGCCTTCTCTGTGCAGCGGGTAGTCTGGCTAGACCAGTGTGGCAAGGCCCAGGCCAAATGGAGACAAATTCGGATACAGTCTGTTTTGGGCGAGGTACAGCTCCAGCAAGCAGAACACAGTTCACACAGTGGGGAACCAAATCACGACCCACTTTCAATACACAGCACATTTACATATAAGGAAATTCTATTGTACCAGGCAAACCGCTCTCTGGTCACGATCGCAAAGTCTCTGCACAAACCAGAGATTCAAAAGCAGTTGGAAATCCTGATAGGCCAATCGCATTCAGCAAAATCTTCGATCTTCTTCAGGTATGCGCCTGGTAAAAAAAAAAAATCAGTGGCTTACTTCATTCTCACAAACTTGGAATTAATCCACAATAATTCTCTTCTCTCCCTCTCAGGGGCAGCAGGCAGATATGCAGGCCACAACTCAGGCCTTTCCACAGAGACTGTGTTGAGCTCTTGCTTCTTCAGCTCCCAACTTAGATCTGCCTCTAACAGCAAGCAGCTTGGGAATTTCCCCAAGATCCAAAAGGTTTGGTTGGCTGATCCTCCTGTCAGTCGCAACAAAGGCTCCCCCTTCAGGTGCAAAAAGCCCCAAACTACAATTGCTACATATTTTGACTCCAGACAGCTCCTGTAGTCCGGCTCAATTTTAGGTCCCACCAGAACTGATTGGTCCAATTCAGCAGTCCAGGACCAGATAGTGGAGATAAAACAGTCCTTGCTGCAAAGAAGGCAGGTTAGACAAACTACATTATCACTATCACTCCAAATGATTTTCAGCAAATAGTTACATCTTTCAACAGAGCTCCCTCTCAGATTACTTATGACTGCAATGCAAGCAGCTCTTAAATAGACAGTACACAGAGGCTATACAGGCACTCTCTGGCAATCACATTTAAATTGCTAAAACACAGGACACCAGCCTGGCAGTGAGCATTTAGGCAAGCTCGAGGAAGACTTTTCAGGAACCCCCATTTGTAGGGGGGGGTTACACATAAATTACAGTATTGTAGTGAGGCTGCAGATAGAGACCAGTGCTTTTTCACTTCTGCACTGAGCCTCAACCCTCATGAACGGGACAGCTGTAGCAGCAGCCTTACCTGCCTCTCTCCCTCATGAGAAGCAGGATCCGATAAAACAGCAGGATGTTTGTAAAATACAAGTAACATAGGCAGGGTCAGGACTGAGGCAACAGGGCACACAAACGATGTATTTTTAAAATTATTTCAGTGCAGCAGAAAGGCTGCCAGAGACTCAATCCATGTTTCTTTGTCTCCCTGCACTGAAGCTCTGGCCCTCCCGATTCAGCAACTGCTGTAGCTGTCTGCCTCTCCTTCTCTTCCTGTCAGCTGCAAAATGTGGAAGTCGCTAAACAGCAGACCAGCGGGAAGACATATGGCGGCTCCTGCAGATCCAAGTCGTTGCCAGCAACCGGGATCCATATTGCAAATCTGACACAGCAAGCTGCAGGAATGAACACTAGGAGGAGCAGGTGGCAATGTCAAGGTGAGCAAAGGGAACATCAGCAAGAGGCAGAATAAATGTGATGAGAGTCAGATCAGCAGGACAGTCACACAAGAACAATTAATAACGACTGAACCTGTAAACAACAGAACAGGCTGCTGAAAAAAACGAAAAGGTTAAAAACAAAACTAATCTAAAACGGCGTGTTAAAAGTAAACTAAAAGGTTTGGAACAAAGGCCCTAATACATATGTATGCACAGAGAAGCGGAGAGCCAACGTGCAACACAGCCGTCTTGGGCTCCCCCCTTTTCTGTTATAGGACACACTAAACTACTTTCTTACAGGGCAAATACAACTGAAACACAACACACGATGACGCATAGTTCTAGGTAATACAGTATACACTGAGCATATACATCATTCAGCGCACAGCAATTACAGTCAGACCTCTTTAATCTATGCCCCATTAATAGAGATGTCTAATTATATATGTTAAGAACAACAAGCAAAAACTAGTGTCATTTGTTTTTTAATCCAAAAATATGTGTTTACGTCTACGTAACATCCAACTAATAGACAAATCTACTGCATCCCATTTAGTTCTGCCTCATCAGTATGTACTGTAAACGAGGTGCTAAGTAACCTGACTACAAATCCTGCCCATTTCTCAATTTATCTCCCATCTGGTCTGTACAAGGGGCAGGGCAGTCCCAACAAAACAAATGGTGGAGTATTTTAAATAAAGGGTAAAGCAAGGGTACTATACTAGCAATCGAATAAATCATAAGCAGATTTTTATTTTTTATTGTTTTTGTGTAGTTTTATGTACGTGAACTGTACAAAAAGGTATGGAAATTAATAAAAAAAGTCAAATGACTGATGACTCATCAATATATCAAATTGCATCATGTAACAAATTCTGAAACTGCAAATGACTGCATAATAAAGACGTCTGACTGTATGCAGGAGTCAGCCAAACCTCCACCTCTGCCCATGACATCTACACAGTCTGGATGTGATTGTTTCCTTACCTGGTGCAGCACCCCTCTGGCGAAACACCAAAACTTGTGGACTGTGTTCTAGACATAAATAAAATGTGTACAGGCAAAGGAGCAGGAAATTCTAAGCATAAAATAATCATGGATTATTTTAAATTAATTATACAAGTAAAATACCTAAGAAAGGAAGAATAACGTTTAAAGAGCTGCTGACGCCATCTGGCTAAAAGTGCTACATTGCAGAATTAGAAAAAGCATATCCACAGTAAATCTCATACCAAAGAGTAGATTTCTAGGTTACTTCATTTTAAAGTTATTAACCATTTTGTAACCCTGATTTCACTACCTGTTCACAGAAAGCCTGTTCCACTGAAGAGCTGTTGCTGATGTCATCTAGGGACCTTGCAGTGTATTCTTCCATGTCAGCAAGCGTATAGGACCTGTTTCTCTAAAGCTGTAAAGATCATGTGCAATGGTTTTCATAAATAAAACAGGCAGTTGAGTTAGTAAACATTGCTTTAAAAACTTTGTGTTTCAGGATTTGTAACAAAACTGACAATATTTTGTCTGGATGCCTTTTTATTGAGGTCCTTTTGCTCAATGCTGGATCATAGCACACTGAGGTTTGCAGACTGAATACGTTTCTGATGAAAGGCTGAGCTCATTCATACCTATCAGTCAAACTTGAGGCAACTTCTAAGAATGGCAATTTAAAACAATTATACCATCTCTTTCTTAATGGGGGTGGGACAGACTCATCTATGTTCTACTCAAAATTACATTGATCATTTTACCAGAGCTAACACGTCCACCCCTAGTAGGGATTAAAACATATAAGGCCCCCTATTAAAACATACTGTAAAGCAGACAGTGTCAAACAGCAGTAAAATTAGTAGTACTCTAACTGGCTTCAGCAGTCTGGAGGCATGCTGACGTAGTATACTGCAATCCTGGTGAAATGGACCACACAAAAACAGCATTAAATAATACAAGTTTATCGACTTTGTTACAAAACCTGGAACATACTGTAAATAGTATTTGTAGCAATGTTTACTGACTGGTGCTGCCTGTTTTACTTGTGAAAACCATTGCACGTGATCTTTACAGCTTTGGAGAAATGAGTCTTATAAACTTGCTGATAGTCATTAGTAGACTTTGAGCTCCCTACATGACATCATCAGCAGCTCTTTACTGACACCTGCTTTTATTGCACACGTAGTGCAATCAAAGTTACAAAATGGCGAATAACTTTAAAAACCACATAATGTAAAAATCTAGTTTTTGGTATGAGATTTACTGGGAGTATGCGTATTTGGATTCTGCAATGTAGCACTTTTGGCGTCAGTGGCTCTAACCGTAAAGTATTTCTATGCACTTTCCTATTTGAAAAAAAATGAATAAAACACACATTGTCTGGTACACTGTTAGTTACTACATATAGTTTTATTACAAAACAAAATGGGCACTTACAAATGTTTACAGATTAAAGGGACACTGTCAACAGATTAACCAGGTTTGACTGAAGTACACTGACAAAAGACAGAGACACAATGCAAGGTAATGCTAAACTGTAGTCAACACAACATACACCAAGGATAAATCGGTCAGTGCCTAGGGATTATAAGAGAGAGACAAACACAAGATGATGCTGAATCAGGGCTCGGATTGGTCACAAAAAGTGATGCAGCGTACTTGGCATTTAAGTGACTTTCTGTTACTTCATGAGCCAAAGGAAAAAGTCAAGCACTGACCCTTAGCACTTTTAGAGGTACATTATTTTGTGTGTTACCCAGTGAGCAAGAAAAAAATATATATTCCATCACTGAATCACAACACACACAGATCATTCTCTCCCACCCACCCCACCCCATCTCTGTCTGTCTCTCTCTCTCTCTCTCTCTGTGTCTCAGACAGATTACCCTCCTAAATAAATACTGTTAATCATTATTCATTGCACTCAGCTATAAAATAAGCAGTGCTTTAATTCAGATGCAATTCTTTTAAAACTTTAACAGGGATTTATTTAACTCCAAAAATTGATTAGCGTTTTGCTCATAAAAGTGCTAAAACATTGTGAAAATGCATAGCACTTGTTTCACTGTGTTTAACAAACATAACATTTCTAGAAAACCTATATAAATACTTTCTGTACAGTTAGCATTATCCCAAGAAAAAAAAACTGCTAATCAATTATTTAAAACCCTGTTTAACAAAGCATGTACAATACCAGGTATGTATGGTAAACGCTGGTCTACTGATAATATTAAATGAATATATCAGTACATGAAAGAAAAAGCTAAAAAAGAAACCCCTGCCTCCTACCCTAGAATGGATAAGACAGATACTAGATCTCTAAAAAAAAAAAAAATGTCCTATATAGCTATCAGAAGCATCAATATTACAGATCTTGCTCAACTCATATTGCCAACTTGGTAGAGAATTACCACCTTTGTAGACGTTACTTCTTCTATCTCAGGCACAGCTGAAATATTGCTATGCCCAATATATCTAGGTTTATACACCCTCCTTTCCATCAGAAGCCCTGTGAAGCGCCTTACTGACCACTCCTTATTGCCACCATCTCCGCACATCCCTCGCATTATTAACAATCATTTTAATTTTAAATTATTTCGCCCAGTGCCCTCCCAGGTGCCAGCCCAGCCTCCTTCCATATTACACTGATATAATGCAGATCATTATTAAAGACATGAACACTGCATACATACAAAATAACCTTTTAATGTATATGATCGGTTCCAATAAAATTCCATACTTTTTCTCCAATGGAAGTTCTCTCATTTATATTTGTCTTTCGGAGTTGTCACACTACCCAATTAGTAAAAGGGACAGAGATTAAGTGGGAGATACTAGAACTTACTGCCTTGGTCTTACGTGTTTCTTGGATATAAATCAAGATTACCTACAACTAGCAGAGTGTCTGTGACCAACTTTTATTCTCTCATGCATGATTTAGTTTCAGCGAGATAGTAACAGTTGTCATTCACACACAGTGGCAGCCCAGCTCCTAGTGATAGCTAGAAGTTGGTCTGCCTCAGACCAGCGAACGTGTGGGGACTGGCAGACCAGTGGTCATCAGGTGCGAGAGCGCACTCAGTGCCGCCCTGATGTCACTACACAGCCATTCCGATTAGGGCCGAAACTACACACTAACATCCCCTGTAACAGCATACTATGATGCCTGGATTTCACCACTGCCACAACCCCTGAACCTGGTATGCCAGCCATCCCAAATCATGATCTCAGTCTCCCCCCCAACCAAAACCCCGCTACGGTGGGTGAACCCCAGTCAACCAGGAGGTTACAGGTAAGATCTGGGGAAGTGGACTAGCGGAGGGTGGGAAGGAGTTCCCAGAAACCAGTGCAGAAATGGGGAACATCCCCACCGGCAACAGGTGCCATAAAGAAAGTTAAAAGCAAGTCTGGGACCCCAATGTAGTGCAATGGAACAGTTGCAAAACAATTGCTGACTTCAGTCACAGTAGAAACTGGTCTGCAATGCATACTAGCCCTTAAAACAGTGCTGTATATACGCAACCTTTAGATGAAGTTTATAAAAAGAATACAAATTTGAATCCCAGAGTTTACAAGTTATGAATAGAAAAATGTGAGCCTTTACCTTACAGGAGCGGTAGAAGTGCTTCAAGTCAGTAACCTTGCTCTGTCTCACCATATCCGCCAACTGGAAATGACAAAGCAAATATTAATCAGCATCCATCTCTTAAGTAAGTGGTCAGAACTGCTTTTCTCCATACTTACTACGCAGGCAGTAGTTCTGATGCATCATACATGTTTCTGAGCACCTGAATGTGTCCCACCCATCCTGATGAAACAGTTCTCCAAAATACACTGGCCGATCAAAAGTTGCACTGCGTCAGCAACGGCCTGAATGAATACCACAGAACTGCATTCCTTATATAAAAGCTGTGTGTTCTGCCCTAAAAATGGAGTCTTGAAATGTCATTGTGGGAAAAAAGTTTTGCTTGCCAAATATTAATGCAAGATAAAAATATGCTTTGTTTCTCTCTCTCTTTGAAAAAGATTTTGTATTTTTGGCAATTTTTTTGACTTGGAAAGGCACAGAGAGATGTAGCAGTTCCTTTTAATATACGTCCTGGGGAGTGGGTCACCTGGAACTGCTTTACTGATGGGTGGGAAAGACCATGACGGGCCACCAATGACTGGCAGAAAGGACCTCAGTTCAAAGTCTCATTCAAAGGACAGCACCACCCTAGTGTTTCACTGCAGTGCCAGTAATGTGTACTAGCCCCAGTTCCTGGTGTGGGATTACAACCTAGGGCATTCCAATCTTCTGGCCCCACAGAGGAATGTGCAAATTATGTTCCGAGTCGCTGACACTGCTATTTATTTACAGGTTTAAAGTAGCACTTTAAAAGTAACACTTGCACTTATGCTACCCACCCACCCACGCACCTAGTAAATCTAGTCTGGACTCGTCAGTCTCCGGGAAAGCAATACTGTAAATTACATGTTATTGATTTCCTTGAAGTACTAGCAAAATTCCCCTGGTTTTACACTGAAACCTTTTGGGGCATTAGCTCTCAAAATGAGAACTTGAAAATGGGACAAAAGCTGGAACACAGCATCTTATCATAGGATGGAACCTCAAAGAACCAGAAAGCAGAGCTTTCATGTTGACTTAAGTTTGCTGCAGAGTGCAACACAGGTCAGGAATTTCAACTTTACAATCTGACTGTGAAATGTGGGGCGACAACTTTCCCATGAAAAAATGAGGGAGGCCACTTAATGTAAGACAGCTCGGAAACAGAGGGAGGGATTGTCAGAGGACCAGCCGTGCCAGCATCTGGTCACTGTCCCCCCCCCCACCGCATAAGCTGCCCATACGGACACCACAGGAGCTATTTTTAAAGCCACCATCCCTTTATAAAATGGTGTAGCTGACTTCATCATTCGGCCACTGCCCCCGATGCGTGAACTTAGATCTTGGACCCGTGTCCATCGGGTAACACATTTTTCTAATTTACTTATTTAAGACAGTTTCACCAGAAGAGCATACTGAGCAGGAAACAAGTAGTTTCCAGCTTCGTACTGGGAAAAGGCTATACGGGAAACGCAGCGAAAAGATAATGTGCAAAAGAGAAAAAAAAAAGAGGTACAAACAAAAAGGTATGATAACTGGTAAAATATACAAATAAAAATACAAGAACCAGCAACACAGGGGCAGAAAGGACACTGCACAAAAACATCATAAGTCCAGTGGCAAGATGTAAAATAAGGTACACAGTAACATAGTAATTTAAGGTCAGTACGGACTCTAGGCCCAGGATGTCCGCACCCTTCCCCCACTGCTGCTGCTTCATAAGCCGGGAGAAGTATGCTGCACAGGTCAGTAGAGTCGAGAGAGGCAACCAAGTTGAGAGCATCAATTAGCACCGGAAGTAAAGACAATGTAGAGGGCAGATCTAGACCTAGTGGGAAGAGAAGGGACAGAACAAGTGGCAGGAAATGAGTAGGAGATTAAGGCTGGATAAGAGGAAGGAGGAGAGATTTTAATACAACTGGTCTGCCAGAACAGGCCTAGCAGTACCCTGACAGGGAAAACCAACACCTTTGACAGTCACAAGACCCTCACAATAAAGTAAAAATAAAGGGAAGCCAATCGAATGAGAGCAGAGGGACAAGTGGCGTTCCCCAGGGTTTGATCTCAGGACCAGTACTATTTGGGCTGTTCGTTGGAGATCTGGGAAAAGGTTTACATATTAACTGTAATAAACCTGCCGATGACACCGAAATTTGTGGAATGGTAAATACCTCAGAAGAGGCAAACAAAATGCAGACTGAGCTAAACAACATAGTCGATGGTTATGCACCTGGGGAAAAAATAAACAAAAGCAATGTTACGTTACACAGAGAGTACAGCACTAAAAGCAACATGCAAGAAGGATCTTGGGATTTGCTATTACAAATTACCTAAAACCAAAAGAAAATAAAGTAGCATAATTTATGCAAAAACAACAAGGTCTATTAAACAACATTAAAAGGGCATTTCTGCGGAAGGTTGAATACTGGTGAAATCTTTTGGCAAGAGTCCAATACAAGGAACTAAAATGATAAGGGGACTGGAAAATATTCCATATAAAAAAGGGAAATAAAATTTGCACACTTTGGAACAAAGAAGGGTATGACGGGACCTATTACTATTATAATATACATGTCGACCATGAGCTAATGGATGCAGTAAGTGTGGTGGGAGGCCAGGAAAAAGAAACCTTGACAAACATTTACAAACTCCACATTTTAGAACAAATACTAGGAAACTGTACTATACACAAAGGGTAACAAATACCTGGAAACATTTACCCTAATAAAAAAACAGCCATAATGAAAAGAAAAAAAAAAAAAAGAAAAAAGAGGAATTGGTATCCAGCTGCAAGGTAAAAAGCACAGAACTTATTTAATATGATTCTGGATATGGACAACCTTCTCATTTCCATCTCTCTCCAACTGCAGCTTAAATCAGTTCAATCCAGACTGATCCTAACTGAAAGTATACGGTCCACCAGCTGGTAACAGCACATGAAAGACAGTCCATGGTCCACAATGCTAGCCTAACTCCTCGCTCTGGATTGGTGAAGCATGGGGAGGGTCACATTGGACCATGGTGTAACAACAACAACAAAAGAGGGTCAAACCAAGAACCTACTGGGTAAAAAATTAATGAAGAGCACAAACTGCACAGCACACTAGCTAAAAATTGCCAGAGTATTTTTCCACTTTACTTTTCCTTCCTCCAGGTATCGTTACAGAACACGTGCATCATTCTGGACCCACTGGCTGGGGGAGGTGGTCATGTTTGGGCGATCTGCACCTTTTGCCCTTTTGAGGCATGTCACTGCTGTCTTTGCCATGAATCCGAGTCCTGCTGCAGATGCAGGCAGGGTGTTCAGACTCTGGGAAGTTGAAATGAAGATGCTGTGCCACCACAACACAGTTGGTTCAAACAGGGGGTCAGCTAGGCCCCCCCAAAAGGAGGGACACTGCGCATCGAACACCACAAGGGATGGTGGGCAGGGAAAAGAGAAAAGGCTGGCTAATAGCTTGGAATAAGACCTCCGGCCATGCCTCCACCCCCAAAAAACAAAAAATCTGAGGTTTCTGACGCTGGAGAGACAAGGAGCCACGAACTGCAGAGGGACTACACAGTGTCCAGATGTGCAGAGAGGCACTAAGTGCTCGAAGGAGTGCTGTACTAGGACTACAGCTGGGAACAAAATGAATAAATTGTAAAAGCTGGAGTGCACGTCCAGGGAACCTACACAAATGGAGTTTCAGGAGTGAAATTAAAAACAGTGTTTACCATAAAGAAGCTAAGTATGGGTGCGCAACATCTTTTTCTTTTGAGCCCCTGTACTTTTTAAAACACATCTCCCCCCCGCCCCATGCTTTATGAAGAACTCTGGTCTGCAATCTTGTTTTAGGCAGGTGTCGAAATATCCACCTGTCTGCCTGTCCCAGCCACCTGGTTTTCCTCAGGCACAACTGGTTTCATTTCTCTGCCTATCCCTGGAACAGGCACCAACTGAAAAAGCATTAGTGGGCACTAGGATCCAGGAGATCTTGCCACCTGTAAGGCTGGGCTGTGGACGTTCCAACATCCTTATAGGTTCCAGGGGTAGAGCCAAATAGGTTCTCTTATTTACTGAAGCTGTACCACCACGAGCCTTACTTTGCTTTGTTATTTGTTGTCCCTCAACTACTGCCACCATGTATTGCCAAATGTAACAACTGTAACCTTTCACTATGTATTATCTGCTTGGTATGTTATTTTTTTATTTTGCATTATTTCTTTATCCCCTCCTACGTGCCCCAGATCTGCTATTTCCTTCAGGCAGCAATGATCCCCAACATCCACCTACTGTCCTCCCTTGGAACCCACTACCTCAGATCGCAGCCAACCCTGGGATAGTTCAGTGTAACCCTTCGCCGAGTGGGTCTCCCTCCTCAGAGGGTGAAGGCACCGGTAGAGCAGCCAGCACACTCTTGCTCTCGGCCCCAGGGCGCTGCTGAGGTGGTCAGGCTCCTCAAGAGTTCTTCGGTGGTGTCGGCAGATCGTCTGCCATCATCCTAGCCAATCCAGGATGATTTTTCCATTTTCCTGGCACCCCTGACCTCGCGCCATGTCTTGTAGTGCTCCCGGTCTCCACCGGGGTCCGCTACAGAGCGAGGCATCACCCTAACCCACCCCATGAGAGGAGAGCTGTCCTTCGGATGCTCAATCCTCTCCCGCCCCCGCCAACCCCCAGCGACCCAAGTCCATTCCCGAACCCAGGTCGCTGGTGTGGTTTGAAGTAAGGCGCCAGCGCCTCAGCCCTCTGCGCCACGGGCGGCGTTCTTGTTATTTTTATGTTTTTACTCTGTGCCGCCTTACATGGCCCAGGTCATGCCTGAAAACGGTTCCTGGGCTCAGTGCACCTACCCGGATAACAAAATCATAAATAAATAATAAAAAAAAATAATAGCATTACATGTTGAAAGATGTCTATTCAACCTAGTGTCCCATGATGGGCTCTTCTGTGCAGTCGTTGGTTTTGTCGAGCAGCAGAAATGAAAACAGTGTCACAGTAAGACTAGACTGCACATGCGTTCCTTGTCATCGTGCATGTGCAGCTGCCGTGTTCCTTTTGCTTTCTGCACTGCACATCTCCTTTCTCTGTGTGCTGTACTTGCAGTACCAGTCCAAGACTAGCTTTTGTTCACAGGCAGCAGAGTTTGGGGGATAACAGCAAACCACGGTAGCACTGAATACAGGAAGATGAAAGATACTTACAAAAAGTAAGTGTGCAGCAACATATTTACTTCCACTCGAAAGTTACCAGCACAGAGCCCGAGTGGAAATAAACATGCTGGTACTGCATACTTCTGAGATTCTTTTATCCTCATGGATTGAGTGCTACTTTGGTTTGCTGTTTCACTGTATTTGTTTTCAATTCAGCACCCGTTCGGAACTGTGAGTGTCAAGCGCATGTTTTTCTGTTTTTTTGAGTTTTGGGGATGCAAATTAAAACCTTTTTCAGGGCTGTCTAAGTAAAAGGGACCAGGGCAGTGCTAGTTAAAAGCAATTGTAAGGGCTAGAAACCCATATTTAAAAGCCCTTTTCAGGGCAGAAAGTCAAGGCAGAAAGAAGGGGAGACTCACTATTTAGAGATTACGAGAGGAAGGGGAGACAACCACTTAAAACCCCATTAGGGCAGGAAGGGCTCCAGAGACAGGAGATAAGGCTGGTTAAAAGCCCTTAGAGTTACGAAGTAGAGGAGAGTTTTAGTGTCTGGGGTATACAGAAGAAGCTGATCAGCTTGTGAGGGCAGACCAGAATGGAGCTAATTAATGGCCCTTGTCTTGTTACTACTGAGCGGGGCCTAGTACATTAAAAGCCCATATCAGGGCAGTGAACTGGAGGCACACTGTCCTTTTCAGAGCCATGTACCAGCCACTGGGTAATATTTAGTAGCCTTTTTTAGGGCATCTTACAATGGGTACCATCAATTATTAAGCCTGTCTCATGGCACTGCCAGCCAGTGGGCACACTAGTTATTATTAACTTGTATCCAGAAACAGAAATGCAAAATTAGTGTAGAAAAAAAAATCAACAGGACAGGTACAAATTCTGTGGGATAGTCAAAAGGAATATTGCACCTGTCCCTTGGACAGCCACCTGCAAAAAAATTATTTCTAGCCCTGGTTTCAGGTTTGGCATCTGTGGGTCCGCCGACAGGAAAAACAAGGGCAGGAGGGACAAAAAAAACCTTGATAAAGCACCCACAGGGGTGTGAAACGGTGTTGGAGTTCTTTTTTTACCATTGTTTGTGGGTTACTACTTCAGCTTATAAATGTACTTGCATTGTTTTATATTATGATAAATAAATTTGTACCTTTTTTACTTTCCACAAAAATTGAGTAAAATGAGTTTTTTGTGTTGGGGGTAGGTGTGAGGTATCTTGCTAGCAAGCAACAAAAGAGAAGTACACTGTTACTTTTCAGGAGGAAACCCTGTAAAAGTTCTGCTGGGGAGAGAATGATGCAATGTAATGCGAAAGTGAACACACACACACCCAGCAGAAATACCTAATTTCATGAGAAACAAGCACCTTACTACTTCCCAAGATGTTATTTCCCAAACAGTGACTTCATCTGTTTTTTTTTTTGTTGTTGTTTGTTTTCACTGTTTACAGTTCTGCTGACAAAACATTTTTTAATGCGGGATTATCTGCACCATATGGTTTTGACAACTTAAGTAACCCGAACAGGACACTATATTATTACATTTGCAAAACTATTTTTTAAAACGTGTGGCCAATCCGAAGTCACAGACAGCTTTCCTTCCCACAACCAAAAAAAACAACGAAAATGTAACACTAAACGGAACTACAGAAAAAGAAATAATCGCAAAGTCACTGTAGCAATTTGACTGTGGCAGTTTAAACTTGAGAATACAAAACAAGGGGGACCAGTGCCCACCTGTCCTGAAAACCACAAAAAACGAAACGTTTTCCCAGCGGGGTATATGTACTATAGGCGATTTCAACACAGACATAACTTATTCACAATCAGACAAATAACATACTCTTAGCAGTCTAACATACAGAGCACAGAATGTACAGTGAACAGCATGTTGTAAATTAAAGTATGAAATTGTTTTTCAAGCTACTCACAAATTCCTGTGGGAATGAATACAGATAAAACGCGCGGCATGTTTAAGAAGGTGAAAGTCGTCAGCTCCCGAGCCTCGTAAGTGTTCATTAGAAAAAAAGGGAAGCGGACTTCACCACTCTCTCACTTCGGGCAGTGGAGCAATCATTTACTGGAAACAGCAAGAGTGCCGCATTCTACTGGAGTTCATTGGCGCACCCAGGCTTCGAACCGACAGAGGCATACTGTCTAGCCCCGGGTGACAAAACTGAGAATGCATTCCAAAGAAAGAAAAAGAACCTCCTTCAAAATACAGCAATAATTCAATGCAGATACCTGTACGCTGCGTCGATACGGGCCGAGCTCCGCCTACGCCGCTTCCGCCCTGAACCGCAGCACAGAATCGAAAAACGCGAACGTTTAATTTGCGCTGCATGGCTTCTGGACCGTGCCGGGCGCCGTAGCCGGATGGCTGGTGCGAGTTCTCCTTGGTGCCATATTGGTAAGGGCCAGGAGGCGTCTCGATATTCCTTTAATGGAAATCCATATCACCTTAGACTGCCGTCAGAATTTAAACGGGTAGGAATTTGGGAAAGAGCTATAAATCCGCTGCACAGCAAGAGTCGACACACAAAGCGGCGGTGTCCTACATCCGTTCCGTATGGAAAAGGTGCTGCGAACACAAAGGGTGTGCTATAGACTCAGGCCCAGATATTCAAAAGGGTTGCAGGACCCAAACCCACTGATGCGCTGGGGCGCGATATTCAAAAGGGAAATGTGCGTGGCACAAATCCCGATGCGCTGGAGCGCATCAGTAATGTGTGCAGGCGGGGGGCGGGGGCGGCGGGCGTGCCCATGCATAATCTGCACAGCCCAATATTCAGCCCGGGATGTGCAGAGCAATGCATGTGCAACCCCTACCTGCACCAGCACAAAGTTAAGCCAAACAAAAAAAAGGAACAACTGATGGACACCCACAGGTGAGCTGCGGCATTGCAGGGCGCAACATGGCAGCTGCCACCTGTGGGTGGCCACCCGAGTTCTTGCTGCACCTGGCGGCGCCCCCCCCATGCCAGATTGCGGGTATTTGTAAAAGAAGACGTCCAATATTCCTGGTGGTCCAGTGGACCGCACTCTGCCTGATCGCGGGCATCTGTTGTAATAAAAGAACCCCCCCATCCAATATCCCGCTTTCTGCCCAATTGCGGGCATCTTTTGTAATAAAAGAACCCCCGTCCAATATCCCTGGTGGTCAGTGGACTACACTCTGTCCGATCGCAGAGCATCTGTTGTAATAAAAGAACCCCCGTCCAATATTCCTGGTGGTCTAGTGGTACCCCTCTCCCACCTGCCCACTGGGCACCACCACCCCGCTTCCCGGTCAGCCGTCGGGCGGCAACACCACCCTCCTGCCGACTGACGGCTTGGTAAGACTACCGCCATGGTTCACAGCGTGACATCTGGGCATGCAGCCCATACCATACCACATTCCGGGAGGGTTCTTTTACAACAGATGCCCGCGATCGGGCAGAAAGCGGGATATTGGACGGGGGGGTTCTTTTATTACAACAGATGCCCGCGATCGGACAGAAAGCGGTCCACTGGACCACCAGGGATATAGGACAGGGAATGTATTTTAAACATATGCCGGCAATCGGGCTGCAGGGGGCGTCGGTCCCCAACGGCTGCTGCCCAGCAGGGCGCCAGGCGCAAGTAGTCGGGGATCGGTGCACCTGCATGCAAATGGGGACATAATGACATGCAAATGGTCCCGTGTGCCTTGTATAAATTTTGGCCCCGTTTGCATGTCTACCTTTGAATACTCGCGGGTGCTGTGAATGGCGCAGCTGGCACTTTAGCTAGTGCATCTCCATGCTCCCCACTCTGGCCACTTGCGCTGGCGAGTTGCACCGCGCCATGCACAGTGGGGGTGGCCAGGGTGCGATATTCAAAGCTGCTGAGCCATGGTGCAGCTCCTCTGAATATCGCTTAGTCCACGATCCTGCGCAGCCAAGTTGAGCTGTGCCCAAGCTTGCGCCACAGACTGGCGCAGTTTGAATATCTGGGCCTCAGACTTTAAACCAGAAATTCTTAAGCTTATCCTGGAGCCAATTCTGAGGAAAAGAGGTTGACCAGTGGGGTGCCACAGGGGTCAGTTCTGGGGCCAGTTCTATTCAATGTCTTCATAAGTGACACTGCAGAGGGGCTGGAAGGAAAGGTGCGCCTCTTTGCAGATGACACTAAGATCTGCAACAGGGTAGAAACATAGAATTTGATGGCAGATAAGGACCGCTTGGCCCACCCAGTCTGCCCATTTCCCTACCTAATGGATAACCTGCAGATCCTAGTTAACCAGCAGCCTACTTCTTCCTACCCCCACCCCCTAGAATTGCCTTATGACTGTCCCATGCATGCTTGAATTCAACCACTGTTTTTGACTCCACAACCTCCTCCGGAAGGCCATTCCATGCATCCACAACCCTCTCTGTGAAAAAATACTTCCTTACATTACCTCTGAGCCGCCCCCCCCCATCTTCAAATTGTGCTCCCTTGTTCTTGCACATCTCTTTTTTTGAAAGATGCTACCCTCTTGGACTTTGTTGATTCCCTTGAGGTACTTGAAAGGAGGGGTGGAAAAAATGACGAGGGACCTAGGAAAGCTAGAGGAATGGTCAAGAGTGTGGCAACTAAGATTCAGTGCAGAATCATCATTTGGGGCACAGGAACCCATGGGTGATTTACATGTTGGGGGAGATACTGACTGTAACCAAACAATAAAGGGCTCTGGGGGTAATCACCAGATGACCTAAAGGTTGCTTCAAGTATTGTATCCTTAATGCTTTCCCACTTTGCCTGTACCCCCTCACCTGTGTTTCTTTTTGCCAGGGCTAGCTTAACTCTGTTGGCCATCTTATCAAAGTCAGCTCCTCTGAAGTCCCATATTTTTGCCTTGGAATGGGATGATTTAGATGTAGTAGCCAAATTGAACCATACCATGTGATGGTCACTGGCCCCAGGTGACCTTCTACCTGGAGATCTATGATCCCTTCCCTGTTAGTCAGTACTAGATCTAGGATAGCCCTGTCTCTTGTGGGTTGTTGTACCAGTTGTTTGAGGCCCTCCCCCTGCAGGGAATCCACTATGTGTCTAGTTCTGGCAGATGTTCCTGCTGGTATTGACCAATCTGTATCCGGCATGTTGAAGTCTCCCATTATCAGAACCTCCCCTTTAGCTGTCCTGTTTTGTATATCTTCTAACATTAATGTGTATATGTCCTCCCCCTGGTCTGGGGGCCTGTAGACAACCCCAGTTCTTATGGCTGTCCCCTTTCCTGTTTCCAGGGTGACCCACAGTTCTTCTGGCTCCTTATGTGTATTCTGAATTTCTGTAGCTTTGATATTTTCATTGACATACGGGCCAGTCAGTCTTACCTCAGTAGTGGGCAAGATTATGGAGGCACTCCTTAAGGAAAGGATAGTGCAACACCTGGAATCCATAGGGGCACAGGATCCAAGACAGCATGGGTTTACAAAAGGAAGGTCCTGTCAAACTAATCTCATAGATTTCTTTGACTGGGTAACCAGAGTGGTGGACCAAGGGGGAGCAGTTGATGTCGCCTACCTTGACTTCAGCAAAGCTTTTGACACTGTTCCACATAGAAGATTGATAAACAAGCTGGGTAGGCTTGGTGGGTCAGAAGTTGGTCAACTGGGTGGCAAACTGGTTGACGGGCAGAAAACAGAGAGTGGTGGTAAATGGTATACAGTCAGAAGAGATGCAAGTCACAAGTGGGGTACCTCAGGGATCAGTCCTGGGGCCAGTCCTCTTCAACATCTTCATTAGTGACCTTGCAGATGGACTAGAGGGTAAGGCTTGTCTGCAGATGACACCAAGATCTGCAACAGAGTAGATGATCCAGATGGGGTGGGCAGAATGAGAAGAGATCTGGATAAACTAGCAAAATGGTCAGAAGAGTGGCAACTGGGATTTAATGCAAAGAAGTGCAAAATCATGCACATAGGGAAGAGAAACCCTGAAGCCACCTATAGGCTGGAAGGGGAGTTGCTAGCAGTCACAAAGAAAGAAAGAGACTTGGGCATCATCATCACTGATGACCTGAAATCATCCAAGCAGACCTCTAAAGCAGCAGGTAAGGCTAGGGGGGTGTTAGGGTGTATTAGTAGGGGTATCACAAGTCGTAAGAGGGAGGTAATAATCCCTCTTTACAAGACACTGGTTAGGCCCCATCTGAAGTACTGCGTGCAGTATTGGAGGCCACACCTTCACAAGGACATTAACCAAATTGAGGCAGTCCAGAGAAGGGCAACCAAAATGGTGCAGGGACTGCATCAGAAGACATATGAGGACAGATTAGCAGAGCTCAATATGTATACCCTTGAGCAAAGGAGGGAGAGAGGTGATAGGATCAAAGCATTCAAACACCTTAAGGGCATAAACAAGGTGAAAGAGTCTAACATGTTTAAATATAAGAAAAATAGCAGGACAAGAGGACACAGCATGAGATTAGAGGGAGACCGATTAAGGGGGAATGTGAGGAAATTCTTTTTCACAGAAAGGGTGGTGGATGCATGGAATGGCTTACCACAAGAAGTGGTGGCTATGAATACAGTGCAGAGCTTCAAACAGGCATGGGATAGGCATAAGGGAGCAATACAAATGACTATGAATAGATAGGCCACTGACAGAGCAAAGGCCGATGGCACATTTATAAGGTAGAAAAAGAAATGGGCAGACTGGATGGGCCTTGCGGTCCTTATCTGCCGTCAACTTCTATGTTTCTAAGGTTGCCAAACATTGTGCCAAGGCAGTGAGTATTGGGGTGCATAAAGAGAGGTATCACCAGCAGGAGGATGGAGGTGGTGATGCCTCTGTACAGATCATTGCTGAGACCTCATCTGGAGTACGGTGTCCAGTTCTAGAGGCCCCATCTTTGTAAGGGCATAGGCAGTTTAGAGAAGGGCAACAAAAATGGTGCAGGGCCTGCACCATAAGTCCTATGAAGAGAGACTGGAGGACCTCAATATGTATACCCTGGAGGAAAAGGTGGGGGGGTATGATAGAGACCTTCAAATATCTCAATAGCATAAATAAGGTACAGGAGGGTAGCATCTTTCTGAAAAAAAGATGTTCTTACCCCAGGAGTCGTTTAGTATCAGTAACTTTTCTGCACTTAGCTGGTTAGGTGCAATTGCCCTGTAGGTGTGCCTTCAAGAGATATTTAAAGAGCGAAGGGCCAAGCCAATCAAAAGACAGGAGGGGGTGTGAATTGAGTGAGAACAGTTGACTGCTTCAGAATTTTTTTCTTCGCTGGACTGAGCAATATTGCCTCTGAGGTGTCTCCCAACCTTCCTTGTTGACAGCCTCCTAGTGCTTATCTGGGTAAAGTTTTCCTCATACATTATTTCCTTTAGTGTGCTGAGTGAAAGTTTTTCATTAGCACTGTGCAATTTTTTTATTTTTAACGCAATGGCTCTATTTAGACGTTATTTTTACCGCGACTATTTAGTTTATAGCCTAATTTTATTGTGGTGTTTATTTTCGATGGTTTCCTTCATTTTGGGACAAATTCTTGTGGGAACCGTCGAACTGGGGCAGTTGCCTTGTTTTTTACCTCAGACCTTGCGGCGTCTACCGCGAGGCACCTGTAGTAGATTTCAAACTTAAACAATGCCTGGGAGGATTCTGTCTAGATTGGCAATTACGAGGAAACCTTTTTTGTTATATTACTGGACCTTGGTATCATCTGTGTCAGGACTGTCCGTAAGGGTCCAGCAGCCACTTGTGCGCAGTTGAGTATTACTGGTTTTCTGTTAAGATTGGCACTGGTATAGATCCCAGTTTTACAACCAAAAAAAAAAGGGCACTGGTAATAGACAGAGTTTATTAACTGGGGCAGGACAGGCTGGTGGCATTTTCACAGAAACCTGCATTCAGTTCATAGGTCCAGAACTGGTTTGCTTTGCTTAAATTGGCGAACTTAGCAGACAAACCTTTGATTATTATGGCTTAGAATAAATCCAAAATTTCCGACGAGGGGCCATTCAAAAGTACTAATACCAAAAGCAGAGGTGCTGAGGAACCCTCCAGATCCTGGTCAAAAAATAAAGCTTCCAAAGATGAAGTTCCTCACAAATTGAAAAATAGTAAGAGTGACAAAAAAAGGAAGCTTGATCAAGCCCCTGATGAAGTGGCTAAAAAGAAACCCTGTCAAGACAGATATGCTCCCGTTACTCCTGGGAAAGCCAATAGCGAGACAACAGGCAGCTTAAAGCATACAGAAAAAACAAAGCACTTACAAACTGCACAGTTTCTTCTGTCAGTGCAAGATGTGCAAAAAGAATGGCAACTGTTTCAGACCCTTCAAAAGATGGATCCTCTATTTACTGGGGCTGGCAAGCACTCTTCTACAGTTCTTCCTTCTGTAGATTGTGAGGGTGATGCAGATGATGATCAGTTTTATGGATTTTGAGGGCCTTGAGCCCCAGGAGTCCCTGGACCATCGCCTTGGGGATCCCCCGGGTGACCACGAGGATCCTTCCTCTATGTTTACATTTATACAAAATATGCTGGATATCCTGGACCTCCCTACACAGGAGCCCAACCAGGATGTCGAAGATGAAGATTATAGGGAGATGAAGGGTCTTTCATCCTCAAAGACCTTGGTCATCCCAATCCTATAATGCATTTAGAAAAAATAACATGAAGTTGCTTCAACACCTCACTTCAGTATCAGGGGTTGATAAACGGCTTGAGAGAAAATATAAATTGTCTAAAAATGGTACCGAGTTCCTGTCTACACACCCTAGCCACAAGAGTATAGTGCAGCAGGCAGGTTGTGAGAAAGCTGGAGTCTCCTTGTCGCCCTCTCCCCCGGACAAGGATTACAAGAAAATTGACTTTATAGTAAGAAAAATGTATGCCACAGCTTCCCTGCTTCTCAGGCTTTCTTCTTACATGGCATTCACAGCCAGATATCAGAAAGCCCTTTGGAAATCTGTCCAGGCTATCGTCTGCAATGGATCAGATTCTATGGTGCAGGAGCTGGTGGATATGTCAAAAACTGCCTTGGAAGCTACTATGTACCAATTCCACATGGCAGATGACAATAATGATGCAGCCTGTAGGGCAATGGCCCATGCCATCTCTCTGAGATGCTTCGCCTGGCTTAGAACAACCAGTCTGACCACAGACACTCAGAACAAGGCCATGGATTTTCCCTGTGATCAAAATATGTTGTTTGATTACAGAACCACTGACTATATGAAAAAGGTTGATGAGTACAAGGGCTCCTGGCAGAGCCATTCATCCAAGCCTAACCCGCCAACCCTCAGAGATCCCATCCCAGGGGTGGTACGGGGAGAAGTTTTGTTCCCAGGCCTTACAATCCATATCCCCAATCTGACTTTAGCCAGTACAGGGGGTCGTCTTTCAGAGGCGGGGGCAGAAGGGGCCAAAGAAGAGCCACCTCTACCCAGCCATCTGCCTCTCAGTCTGAGACCTGATGTGAGTGTCCAGGTCACCTCCCCGTTTCCGGTTGGAGGCAGACTTTCCCACTATCTCCAGCACTGGTCCCTCATCACGTCGGACAAGTGGGTGCTGGAGATAGTGGAGAAGGGTCTGTCATTACAGTTCAAGCAGCTGCCAGACCTCAAGCGTACCCAGGTGTCAAGACCTCTGTCCCCAACACAGATACCGCTGTTGGAAATGGAGGTACAAAATCTTCTGGCTTTACGAGCAGTGGAGAGGGTCCCCACCCACGAGAAGGGCAAGGGCCTCTACTCCAGGTATTTTCTGACACAAAAGAAAATGGTAGTGGTGACCTGCCTTAGATTTCAGATATTTAAACAGACACCTGAAAAAACCCAAATTCAAAATAGTCACTCTGTCACTGGTCATACAGTCCTTACAGCAGGGAGACTGGCTATCCTCCCTCTACTTAAAGGACACCTACTTCCACATACCCATAAGGAGATCTCAAAGGAAGTTTCTGAGGTTCAAACTTCCTTCGGGTCACTGTCAGTTCACCGCAATGCCCTTCGGTCTGTCCTTGGCCCCAAGAGTCTTTACGAAGTTTCTCGCAGTGGTAGCAGCACATCTCAGGAGACTGGATGTCGCGCTCTACCCCTGTCTGGACGACTGGCTTATAGTAGGAAGGTCTCCTTGCCAAGTCAAGGAATCTCTTTCCCTCACAGAACGCACTCTCGAGTCTATGGGTTTCTTGGTAAATCTCAAGAAATCTCACCCGGAACCCACCCAGCTGCTCACCTTCATAGGGGCCCAGCTGGACACTCGGAAGGGATATGCTTTCCTCCCACAGGAAAGAATTCAGTTTCCTTTCAGTAGCAGATTCTTTCACCCAGGGACAGCCAAGACCAGCCAGACATTTCCTCAAACTTCTGGGACATATGGCCTCTATGACTGCAGTAGTCCCAGGGGTCAGGTACAGGATGAGACTCCTGCAAGCCTACCTCAGAGCTCACTGGTCTCAGAGAAGCAACACATTTTCAAAGTTAATACCGGTGTCGGAGCAGTGCCTCCAAAACTTGCTGTGGTGGAAGGGCCCTGCAGATTTGCAGGCAGGGGTTCCCTTTCAGGCTTCCCACAAAGGTGATCACCTCAGGTGCCTCCTTGTTGGCTGGGGAGCTCATCTAGACAGGGCCTCAGTAAGAGGCAACTGGACTCCCGAAGAGTCACAGTTGCACATAAATCTTTTGGAACTCAGAGCAGTCTTACTAGCTCTCAAAGCTTTTGCTCCCAGCATAGACGGGCAGGCGTTTCAAATTCAAATGGACAGCACCACTGCAATGTTCTACATAAACAAGCAGGGTGATACTAGATCAGGAATTCTCTGTTTGGAAGCTCTGAAGCTCTGGTCTGTAGCATTCTCCCTGGGAGTCAGCCTCTCAGCTATTCAAGTCCCAGGCAAACTCAATACTCTGGCAGATGCTCTAAGCCGCATCAGTCAAGATCAGAGCGAATGAACACTGAGCAGGCAAGTACTAGCCACAGTGTTCAGGCAGTGGGGCACACCAGACGTGGATCTGTTTGCCTCGCCTCTCAGTTTTCAGCTTCCTCAGTACTGTTGCAGGCCTACAGTTCCGGGAACACTTCCTCTGGATGCCCTGATCCTGGACTGGTCAGGGAGGTTCCTATATGCATGTCCTCCCTTTCTCCCCTGATATTCAGGGTTTTGCTGAAACTCTGGCAGCAGCCTGCATCCATGATCCTGCGGCTGCGGACTGGCCCAGGCAAGCCTGGTACCCCCTCCTTCTCTCAATGTCCTGCAACAGGCTCATTCACCTGCCTCCAACTCGCTCCCTGCTGACCCTTCGTCAGATGGGAGTGCAGTACCCAGACATACACTCTCCTCACCTCAAGGCCTGCTTCTTGAGGAGTTAGAGTTTCCATCCTCACAGTAATTTGAACAGGTCCTTAAAATACTGAGGATGGCTAAAAAACCGAACACTAAGAAGACTTATGCAGCCAAATGGAAAAGGTTTTCCCTCTGGTACAAGAGTTAAAAGGTTGAACCTCTATCTGCTTCAGACCCTCAGCTGCTAGACTACCTGGTACACCTACAGGCGTCAGGCTTGAAACCATCTTTACTTAAGCTACACCTGGCAGCAATTTCAGCCTACCTTTCAGTGGGAAAGAAGAAATCATTTTTTTCTCACAACATTTTTAAACAGTTTTTCAAAGGCCTCTTGCACCTCCAGCCTCCAACCAGGGAGCCTGTTCCTCCTTGGAGCCTGAACCTTTGCATAGATCGGCTCATGAATCCACCTTTTGAGCCTATGTCCACGGCCCACATCAAGTTTGTAACTTGGAAGACCTTCCTCCTGGTAGCCATTACATCTGCCAGGAGGATTTCAGAGCTACAGGCTCTGTGCACTGAGCCGAATTACATCATCCCGCACAACAATAAAGTTGAGCTCGGGACAAATAGGAAATTTCTGCGAAAGGTGGTTTCAGAGTTTCACTTGAACCAGTCCATTACTCTGCCTCTCTTCTTTACCGAGCCATCCACTCCTGGTGAGCAAAAGCTCCACAGCTTGGATGTCAAAAGAGCCATCTTTCACTACCTAGAGCATACTAGACAGTCCAGAGGCTCTTCCACTCAGTTGTTCCTCACCTACGGGGATGTAGGCAGAGGAAGACCAGCTACCAAGAGAAGTGTCTCTCATTGGTTGGTCTCTTGTATTAGATTCTGCTATGACAAAGCTGGTCAACAGCCTCCAGTGGTGCTCAGGGCCCACTCCACCAGGGGCACTGCAGCCTCGCTTACAGCAGCAAGGGACATTCCCCTGCTGGATGTCTGCAAAGCAGCTACCTGGAAATCTGTGCACACCTTTGTGAAACACTACAGTTTGGATGTGCAGACCAGATCTGATGCCAAATTTGGCAGGGCAGTTCTGCAGAGCTTCTTTCCTAAGTAGGTTCTCTGCCCGCCTCCAACCGGGTACTGCTTGGTAGTCTACAAAAAAGTTACTGATGCTAAAGGACTCCTGGGGTAAGAAGGAAAAATTACTCACCACAGTAATCTTTCTTCCATGGGGTCCTTTAGCATCAGTAAGCTCCCACTCTTCCTCCCAGATTCACCTGTCGGAGAAGGGTTCTTACGTCGCCTTTTACCAAATTTGACATTTCTTATTAATGAGTTTTTACCTCATGTTGCTGTTGTTTCTATTTCCACTTTTGGACATTTGCATGTTTTTCGAATCCTGTTAATTCTTTTTCAGGGCATTTGCCCTCGTTTTTCCTTGAAAAAATTCTGAAGCAGTCAACAGCTCTCACTCAGTTCACACCCCCTCCTGTCTTTTGATTGGCTTGGCCCTACGCTCATTAAATAACTCTCAAAGGCACACCTCCAAGGCAATTGCACCTAGCCAGTTAAGTGCAAAAAAGTTACTGATGCTAAAGGACCCCATGGAAGAAAGAAGATTACTGCGGTGAGTGATTTTTTCTTCTAGAACAAGGGGTCATGACATGAGGCTAGCAGAGGGTAAACTAAGGGGCAATGTGAGAAAGTATTTCTTCACAGAAAGATTGGTGGATGCATGGAACAGCCTCTCAGTGGAGGTGGTGTGGGCAAATTCAGTAGGGGAATTCAAAAATGTATGAGATAGGCATAAGGGAGTCCTAGTGAGAGGAAAGAGATCGAAGCCGGAGATCAGGTAGGGTCTGTGGTTTCTGCAGCATGTAGAGAAAATGAGCAGACTGAGTGGGCCTGGCTACCCTTATCTGCCATCAATATCTATGTTTCTAAGATGCTAAAGTAAACTTTGCACAAATAGAGGCCATTTCCTTTCCACGGTGTATGTATCGCCATTTTGATGATATGTCCCACATTTTAAGTGCCCACATTTCAGTGACCAAAGATTAAGAGGTGTGTGCAGATCACAGCAGCTCCTACCACCTTGCCCACAGCTCCTGCTCAACTCCAAAGTGGTAGGAACTGTGGGAGCTGGGGAGCCACTGGGCAACAGTGACCACAACTCCATTTGGTTCCAACTGACCCATGAGACTGGAAAACTCCAGTCAAGAACCAAGGTCCTTGGATTTCAGAACAGCAGACTTCAATAGGTTGAGAGAGTTGGTCCGGAATAAATTAGTCGGGGTTGACAGACTAGGAGGAGTGAAAGGGAGAGCAATTAAGGGGGCCATGCTTGAGGCATCTAAGGCATGAGAACAGTACCAAATGGAACAAGTTCAGGAGACCATTATGCCTGCCATTATAGTTCTTGGCAAGGGTGAGGCAAGAGGTGAGGAAAAAGAAAAGGCCTTCTCCAGGTACAAAGAAAGGGGGACTCCTGTCCAGGTCGCTCCTGTAAAAAAAGCTTTCAGCTTAGTGTGCTATACCTGCTTAAATAAAAAAATAAATAAACAAAGAAGGGGAATATTTACTAAGAAATAAGAAGTTTAGTGCCCCAAAGTAAGGGGGTAAAGAATGGGGGCACCACAGAAATGGGCTAATTAACTAAATAATGTGCCCGGGGTCCTCATAGTGGGTATGGGGCAGGTCCTGGGGCCCCTCATAGTGTTACCCTTCCCTTAGGAATCGCCAGGCAGGGCAGCAATTTAAAAAAAAGAAAGGAACGTTTTTCTCTTGTGTTCAGCTGCTGCCTGCTCTGCTCCACTCCAAACCCACCTCCCGAGCAGGCAGCGAGCTGTGGAATCTGTGCCCATGCGGTAGGACTATGCCAGCATTGTCCCATGTGTGGTACTTTAGGCTGGGGTTGCAGAAAATATAAATAATTT
This sequence comes from Neoceratodus forsteri, assembly GCA_016271365.2. Taxonomy (NCBI): domain Eukaryota; kingdom Metazoa; phylum Chordata; order Ceratodontiformes; family Ceratodontidae; genus Neoceratodus; species Neoceratodus forsteri. The sequence goes on from CM028136.1 coordinate 953,105,386, forward strand.
AGAGTGTGGCCTGCTGTTAAGCATGAGCTTGGAGTTCCAGAACCCTGAGTGCAGTGCTTTTAATTTGGAGCCTGATTTTCAAAATTCCTGTCGGTCCCCCATCAGCAGCATAGAAGAGCCGCGTCGCGACCGAGGAAAAGGTCTTCGGCCCTCCGGAGGTCCCCTGCCATCCGCCACATTGCCTGCTGCCTTCCTTGGGTTAACTCCCACTGCCAGAACACCTCCTGCCTCCCTCAAGCAGCTCCTTCACCCCGGGGCGGTGAGTCAGCGGCAGCACGAAGAAGAGTGCTGACTGCCTAAACATTTTAAAATAAAAAACTTTTCTTTCAGTTTGTTGGGTGCTCAGAGCATCATCGGAGGACCAGGTGGGAGGGCCACCTAAGAAATTTTAAATATTCAGGGTGCGGTGATGCCCACAGGGAGGGGCCTGCCTTAAGGCCCATGGGAGAAATTAATAAATATCCATAGGGGGCAGAAAAAAGGCGGGGTGGCTCAGAGTGACTGACAGCAAGGCCTTGGGCAGGCCTATCGAATTAAAGGGCAACAGCAGTCCCCCAGTAATTAAAAGGGCAGCACAGACCCCAAGTAGTTAAAGGGGAGATTTTAGGCCCAAGAACTCGGAAGGGGCAGCAAGAGCCCAAGTAATTATAAGGGGACAACAAGGCCCGATGTTTTAAGGGACAATTTGGCCCACCACAGTATAAAAAGCGGCACCACTTCAGGCCACCAGTAGGCCCATAGTATCCAGAAGATCAGTAGTAAAGAGGGCAAGAGAGGCCCATTGGAAAGAAGGGTATTAGTCCCAAGGTTTCCAGGGGTAGCCAGGTCCTTGTACTAGAAGGGACCTGCAAATGCAGTACTTTTGTCAAGGGTTAGTGAAAGAAGGGTGCGTAGCATACAGCTGCCCTCTAGTGACTGTCAATTGATGACAATGTGTATTTACTAGTATCTGAACTGTTGTGTTGATTGCAAAGTACCAAGACTATGTTGTTACTGGGATTCTGGTTATTTGCCCCTGCAACGAACAGTTCCCGGGAACTCTGGTTATTTGCTTCTGTTCCTGGCAAATTGCCCTTGCAATGAACAATTGCCCCAAATTCTGGTCATTTGCCCCTGTTCCTGGCAAATTGCCCCTGCAATGAACAGTTGCCCCGAATTCTGGTAATTTGCCCCTGTTCCTGGCAAATTGCCCCTGCACTGGTCAGTTGCCACAGAACTCTGGTAATTTGCCCTTGCAACGAACAATTGCCTCAGATTCTGGTAATTTGCCCCGGTCCTGACAAATTGCCCCTGCAATGAACAATTCCCCCGGATCCTGATAATTTGCCCCTGCAACAAACAATTGCGCTGAATTCTGGTAATTTGCCCCTGTTCCTGGTAAATTGCCCCGGCAATGAACAGTTCTCTTGGTGCAGTGTGGAAGTGTATCTGCCAGCTTTATTGTTGCCAACGTATGTGTCTGCACTCAGCCTTCTTCCACAATACTGCTCTATGGTGTTGCCTGGCATCGTACTTCTATGGAATCAGTCTCTACCCAGAGGAAGACTTCCTTCAACATCTTTCTTCTCCAGAAGATGTCTATCCAAAAGATCCTCGACAACATTCCTCTCGTCCTCCCAAGTCGAGTATGTCGAAGCCTGTGCAAGTCACACCCACCGTTTCTTGTTTTCCTCACTTTGAAGTCGAGTACGCTGATCTTGGTACCTGATCTGGATGTCCCGAAGCTGGCTGCCCTTCTGAAGAGTGTGCTCATCCTAGAAGAACCTTGTCGACGTCCCCTGGTCGTTTGCCTCAAGTCGAGTCCATCGAAGCCCAGTGCAGGATGTGTCCGTCGTTTTATTGTTTTGTTCCAGTCTCCTGTGTTAACACTTCACAATCCTCCATCTTCACCTTGAATTCTTCTGGTTCCTGGTTGCATCGCAGTTTGCACAGCATCATCCAGTCCTTGGTAATCCTGCAGTTAGTTCGTCTCCAAGAATCGTCATTGTTCCTTCCCATCCTTGGCGGTCCCAAAGTGGGGTTTTGGCCAGGTAGCTTTCTTCAGCTAGTTTGATTCTGATCGCCCTCCAGCGGGCTCATTCCAGGAACCTGTGCCACTTGTTCTTTTATGCCGGCAACCTCAGAGAGAGTGGGTTTTATGCCAAGAAACATATGGTCTGTCTAAAAAACCTCTCACCACCCTAGTGGCCTTAGCTAGGTCTGTGCTGGGATCATAATCTGAGTGTCACAGGAAATTCCTTTATCCTTATCTTTCTGTAGCCACCAACTCTACTCAACGGTGCGCACGAAGACTTCGGCTGCGATTGGACTCTGTGGTGTCTTTGAATGTACATTAATGTAATCAACCTAGCCAGTGGTTTTAAGGTCTTCTGAAGGGTAGTTATTGTACTACGATACCATAGAGTATAGTGGCACTAGGCCGAGGTGCACCTCAGAAAATGTTTTTTTTTTTAATATGATGTAGTTTCCTGGTTCTGTAATCTATGTTCATAGAGTCCAGTAGATGCATAGTAGTGTTTTATGAAAAGTTGTGTGTTCATTAGTGCTATATTCTACAATGGCAAGAAACAATGCTGGCCCATCATTGGTCAGTCTAGGACTGGATCCATGATGTTATCCCAGCATAACATCACAGATCTAGTCCAAGCATACTAAAGACTGCATCAACTGTTTTAAAAAAAAATCACTGTGAATGGTTCATAATTAAATTGAAAGCCAAAGCTGTGTTTCCGGTCCACGTCACACCACTGCCCTCCCTCTCTCACAACACAGAAACCTCGGACAGAAACCAGGCAACAAAATAATGAAAATAACACCCACAATGCTCTTGCATTCAAACAACATCCCCAAATATTCCTATTCTTATTGGTTAGATACTAACTTGAAATGATGAGCAGGAAACCACCTCTTTGAACAGTCTCTAAGCTGCTGATCAGCTCACATTCCTGTTTTTGTTTTTTGTTTTTTTTGGCACGGTTCTTCAACTGCAAATACCGTAAAAACACATTCTTCCTACCACTTCCTTACCTCGAGTCCATTTCTGTAGCTTTGCAGACCGGGTTTGCTAGCCATCCAGTTGACAGCCACTGGTTGCCTGGCAGGAGGATGACAGTGCAGGAGCTACAAGCATTGCTGAAATATATTCTCTGTGATAATCTCATGGTACAACATTAAATGTCTCAGCAAACTGTACCAGGAGAACTACAACCAGGATACTGCTGGGGGAGGGGGACCGAATGAACCGAAAGCAAATGTGGGACCAGGAAGCAGATACAAAACAGATTAAAAAAAAATCCATGTACTGCACAGACAGCACCATCTGCTGCATAGGCAGAAAAAATGAACGTCTTTTTCTATAAATGCACGTCCACACACAAAAATCAATTAAAAAAACTGTTACAAACTTTATTTATTTATTTATTTTTCTTGTGGTTTAATATTAGCCATTGTGTAATAGGAATAATGCATTCCAGGGTGTGTGTCGTGCTGGGATAATGTCACTTCTGGGGTGATTGGTCACACTCGGCCTGCAGCCTCATGTCCAGTCACCCCAGGCGTGATGTTATCCCAGCATGGCACACAACCTGTCGTGCATTATTCCTTTATTATCCTCTCCTGTGACTGTGTCATCCTTCCCCTGTTGTTGAATAAAGCCCAGTGGGCATCAAACTCATTGGACGACTCTTGCCTCTCCTTGTTGGGTAAATTTCATCTACCTTTACTCATTCAAACCCTGGTACTCATCACACCGCAGCAACGCACCACAGAAGGCAAAGAGAACTGTTTGGGAGGTAAAAGCAGACACAGAGCTGCGTATTTAGAAGGGGTCAAGGGTGGAGAAAAACATCTATTAGGGAAAAAAGAAGAAAGGTTGGGGAATAGGTATCGGGGGTAGGGTGATAGAGGAGGACGTGCAAAAGGCTGCTGTCCTAAATGATTATATTTACTCGGTCTTCACTAGGGAGAAACACAGCAGGCCTTTGCCAGAGAGTGGCATCAACACGGCCACAAAGATGTCCTGGAGATGAGGCAGCCAGTATTTAGAAGTGAAAGGGTCCAGAAAGGGCTAGCTGCCCTGAAGATGGATAAGACCCTAGAATCGAATGGGATGCATCCTAGGGTGATCAGAGAACTGGCAGCAAAATTGGCTGAACCCCTGGTAGAGCCATTCAGTAGCTCATTACATGCTGGGTAGTACCGAAGGACTGGAGGCTGGCGGATGTACTTCAGCTCCATAAAGGGGAGGGACAAGGAACAAGCAGGGAACCATAGACTTGTCAGTCTTACCTCAACTGTAGGGAAACTGATGGAGTCACTGGTCAAAGAAGACCTTGTGGACTACCTGGAGAGCAACGATCTCCAGAATAGTAAACAGCATGAATTTGTGGCAGGTAGATCTTGTCAGACTAACCTGATAGGCTTCTTTGACTGGGTGATGAGGACACTGGATAGGGGCCGCACTGTAGATTGACTCTACTTTGACTTCAGCAAGGCCTTCGACTCGGTGCCTCGCAGATACTTGATGAAAAGATGGAGGATCTGGATGTGGTTAAGGACCTAGTAAGATGGGTAGGTAACTGGCTAAGGGGGAGGTAGCAGAGGGTTGTGGTTAATGGGGTCAGATCAGTAGAGAGGGAGGTCACAAGTGGGGTACCACAGGGATCTGTCCTGGGCCTAGTCCTCTTCAATATGTTCATCAGCAACATTGGAGAAGGAATCCCTGGCAGATTGTGTCTCTTCGCAGATGACACTAAGCTTTGTTAGAGAGTGGATAGCGATGAAGAAATCAGGGAAATACAGCATGATCTGCAAAGGTTACAAAGGTAGTCTAAGATCTGGCAGATGAAATTTAATGTCAAAATGTGGTGTACCTAGGGAACAAAACTCTATGACTCATTACTAGATGGGTGGGTAAGACTTAGCACTATGGCTGAAGAACAGGACCTAGAAGTTATCATCAGTGATACCTCCAAACAGTCAAGCCAGTGCAACAAGGCCCATAGTAAGGCAAACAGGATGCTGGGCTGTATCGGGAGGGGTATTAACAGCAGAAGTAAAGAGATAATACCATCAGGGTGAGCTCCAGCTGCAACATCTCTATTTGCACTGCTGCCCCTGTTCTAGGCTCAGGCTCAATTGTAGGCTCCCTAGCCTCAGTCTCACAACACTGGCTAATAGTGAACACTTTTGCACCACTTCTGGTCACTTTTCTCAAGGATGTCTGAGTTCTGCTCATGGCTGGCCTTCCTCAAAGACAAGCCCTCTTCTTTTGCACAGCTTCTCAAGGTCTGTGCATCTCCCCTATGGTCCTGACATAGTGTCTTCTAGCAATGTACTGTTATTTACAACAAAATACAAATGGTAGTGTATACAGTATCCCCTTTTGTATATACTGTTCCATGACTGGATAGAGAACCTTTTTATTGGCAATCCGTTTCAGATCCCACCACTACCACCAATTTGTCATTGACATGTTCTCTCCCAGAACTCAGTCTGCATCTGTTACCAGTTTCACAACCCCTCAGAACAACCTCACAGCTCCTCAGCACAACCTCTCTTCAGCTGGCCCATCCACTACACCGTATCATCATACTTGCCTCTCTGATATCACCACTTTGATTATTTTTTATCTTTGGTGAGCATCCTTTTTGAGAACCGATCTAAACTGGATTTGTTATTTCAACCCTTGAGTTTTGTGGATTGCACCCTGAATCCTTTTGTTATCCATCTGGCTCAGTCAGTGGAGTTCCATTTTGATCTACTCAGTCTGTTTACACTCACAGCATATTTTTTTGTTACGAGAGAGATCCAGCCAGGGCTAGAAATAACGTTTGGTGGATGACTGTCCAAGGGATAGGTGCAATATTCATTTTGACAGTCCCACAGAATTTGTACCTGTCCTGTCAGTTTTTGTTTGCTGATTTTCCATTGGTGTTTCCAAAAATGAGCTAATAATTAATGGCTGGTGCAGTGCCTTGAAAAGGGCTTAGTAACTGATGGTGCCCATTGAAAGATGCCCTAAAAACGGCTATTAAATATTAAACACTGGCTGGTATATTGCCCTGAAAAGAGCATAACAAGTGTGCCCTTAGTTCAGTGCCCTGTTCTGCTCAGTAGTAGCCCTGACAAGGGCCCTTGTTTAACTGCCTTCTGCTCTGCCCTGACAAGTTGATTAGCTTCCTTTGCTCCTGTATATAGCCCAGACACTAAAAGTCTCCCCCCAGTCAGCAACTTTGACAAGGGCTTTTAACCAGCCTCCCAGTTTCCTGTCTCTGGGGCCCTTCTTGCCCTGACTGGGGCTTTAAGTGGTTGTCTCAGGCCATTGAGTTTCTCTCCTGATCTCCAACTATTGAGTCTCCCCTTCTTTCTGCCTTGACTGTTGTCATGAAAAGGGCCTTCAGATACAATTTTCTGGCCCTCACAATGGCTTTCAAGTAGCCTTACCCAGACTCCTCTTAACTATTTGACAGCCCTGGAAAGGGCTTTTATTTTGCACCCACAAAACTCTGCTGCCAATAAAAAAAAAAACATTCTTGGGCTGCTACTGCAAGTACAGCACACAGAGAAATGCGATGCAGAAAGCAAAAGGAATATGGGCAACCCACTGATGCACCCCAGCGCGATATTCAAATGGGGATTGTGCCTGGCACCGATCCCAATGCATCAGAAGCGCATCAGTAATGTCTTGAGCGCCCAGGTGGAAAGGCCTTGTGCATACTCTACTGCGTCCCGATATTCAGCCGGATGTGCTGAGTACATGCATGTGCAACCCCTACTTCGCTGCACAGGTGAGCCAAAAAAAAGAACAGTGGCTGGCCACCCACAGGTGAGCTGCCGTATTGCAGGGCGCAACATGGCAGCTGCCACCTGTGGGTGGCCACCCGAGCTCTGGCTGCACCTTCATGGCGGCGCCCCCCCATGCCCGATCGCGGGTATCTGTTTAAAATAAAAACATCCTATCTCCCTGGTGGTCCAGTGGACCGCTGTCAGCCCGATCGCGGGCATTTGTAAAATTAAAATGATGTCCAATATCCCTGGTGGTCCAGTGGACCGCTGTCAGCCCGATCGCGGGCATTTGTAATAAAAAATTAAAGTCACTATCCCTGGTGGTCCAGTGGACCACTCGCAGCCCGATCGCGGGCATTTGTAATGAAAGATTAAAGTCAATATCCCTGGTGGTCCAGTGGACGCTCGCAGCCGATCGCAGGCATTTTTATGAAAATAATGAAGTCCTATATCCCTGGTGGTCCAGCGGACCCTCCCCACCAGCCCACTGAGCCCCACCGCCCTGCTCCCCGTTCAGCAGTGGGTGCAGCACCACCCGCCTGCGCCCGCGGCTGACACCATAGGGCTGTGCGCCCATTGGTCCACAGCATGCCAATGGGCGTGAACTGGAATGTGTGTATGAGTACTGGCTGCACGCCCATTGGCTCACGCTAGGACCAGTGGGCGAGCCCTTCCTCGGTGTCAGTCAACGGGAGGCAGCGGGTGGGGTGCTGCCACCCGCCGCTGACTGGGGAGGGCAGTGGCGGGTGGGGAGGGTGGTACCACTGGACCACCAGGGATATTGGACTTCATTATTTTTCATACAAATGCCCGCGATTGGGCTGCAAGCGGTCCACTGGACTACCAGGGATATTGGACTTTCATTTTTTATTACAAATGCCCGCGATCGGGCTGCGAGCGGTCCACTGGACCACCAGGGATATTGGACTTTCATTTTTTATTATAAATGCCCGCTATCAGGCTGCGAGCGGTCCACTGGACCACCAGGGATATTGGGCGTCATTTTAATTTTATAAATGCCCGCGATTGGGCTGACAGCGATCCACTGGACCAGGGATATAAGACGTCATTTCAATTTTACAGATGCCCGCGATGGGGTTGACAGCAGTCCACTGGACCACCTGGGATATTGGACATCATTTAATTTTTTTTTTTTTTTATTTTACCTGTTTTATGCCCCTGCCCTTCGGTCGTTGGTCTGCTCTGGTCACGGACCCTGGAGCCCCGACCACCGGACATTGCCGAATCCCCCAGGTCATCCCTGGCTTACCCCCCAGAGAGCGGGGCCGCGGTACCGACCCCCTTTATCGGCCGCGGAACTGTATCTGGGAGGATAGGAGGGCTGACTTTGCCAAAATGGGTGAGTGCCTAAGGAATGCACTAGCAAATGGGTGGGAAGGAGGGGTGGAAGAACAATGGGGAATAATAAAAACTGCCATCACAGAGGTAACAAGCCTTTGTGTGAAGCAAATAAACAAAACAAGACGATGTAAGAAACCACTATGGTTCTCAAAGGAAGTGGCAGTGAAGGTTCAAGAGAAAAAGAAAGCATTCAGAAAGTACAAGGAATCGCAGCAGGAGCAGGACAGAGAACTGTATCAGTTAAAGCAAAAGGAGGCTGGGAAGGCAGTCAGAACAGCAAAGGCCCAAACTGAGGAAAAGATAGCCAACTCAGTTAAGAAGGGAATAAAACCTTTTATAGGTACATCAGGGAGCAAAGGAAGACCAAGGGAGGGATAGTGAGGCTTAATAAAGGGAGGAGGGTGGGCAGAGGAGAATGTGAAAAGGCAGAGATACTAAACAAATATTTTTGCTCAGTATTTACAAAGGAAGAGGGAGGTACATAAAACAAACAGTAGTAACACTCTGGATACAGAAGTTGATACCAGCCCATTTACAGAAGAAAGGGTTCTGAAAGAACTCTTAAAACTGAAGGTGGACAAAGCAATGGGGCCTGATGGGATTCATCCCAGAATTCTAAAAGAACTAAGGGTAGAACTAGTGACACCACTGACTACCCTCTTAACAAATCATGGGAGGATGGGGTGGTACCCGAGGACTGGAGGAGGGCAGATGTGATTCCTTCACAAAAGTGGGAGCAAGGCAGAAGCAGGAAACTATAGACCTGTTAGTTTAACCTCAGTGATAGGGAAAATGATGGAATCACTTCTAAAGGAAAGAATTGTCAAGTATCTAGAGGCCAGAGGGCACAAGACCCTAGGCAGCATGGATTCACAGCGGGAGGTCATGCCAGACGAATCTGATAGATTTCTTGACTGGGTGACCAAAGTAGTAGATCAGGGAGGGGCTGTGGACATGGCCTACCTAGACTTTAGCAAGGCATTTGACACAGTCCCACACAAAAGATTAATATATAAGTTAGCCAGCCTGGGAGTGGGTCCCAAGATGACAGCCTGGGTAAAGAATTGGCTGGAGAATAGGACACAAGAGTAATAGTAAATGGAGTCCACTCAGAAGAAAGGAGGTTACTAGCGGGTACCGCTGAGGTTCAGTATAGGACCAGTCCTCTTCAATGTCTTTATAAGCGACATTGCAGAAGGACTGGAAGGAAAAGTATGTCTCTTTGCAGATGACACTAAGATCTGCAACAGAGTTGATGCACAGGATGGGGTGGAAAGGATGAGAAGGGACTTGGCAAGGTTAGAGGAATGGTCAAATGTATGGCAGCTTAGATTCAATGCTAAGAAATGCAAGGTAATGCACCTGGGAAACAAAAACCCAGGGGAAGAGTACACAATGGGGGGTGAGATACTAACAACAAAAATGGAGAGGGACCTGGGGTAGTCATATCACATGACCTAAAGGTGGGCAAGCAATGTGAGAAGGCAGCAAGGAGGGTTGGGGGATACTGGGATGCTTAGGAGAGGCATCACCAGTAGAAAACAGGAAGTTATTATCCCTCTGTACAGACAGCTGGTGAGACCCCATCTGGAGTACTGTGTGCAGTTCTGGAGACCCAATCCTGCAAAGACATAGACAGGATGGAAGCTGTCCAGAGGAGGGCAACTAAAATGGTGCAGGGTCTGCACCGGAGGACATATGAAGAGAGACTTAAGGAGCTTAATATGTATAGCCTCGAGGAAAGGAGGGAGGGGGACATGATAGAAACTTTCAAGTACCTCAAGGGAATCAACAAAGTCCAAGAGGTAGCATCTTTCAAAAGAGGTGTGCAAGAACAAGAGGCACAATTTGAAGATGGGGGCGGCTCAGAGGTAATTTAAGGAAGTATTTTTCACAGAGAGGGTTGTGGATGCATGGAATGGCCTTCCGGAGGAGGTTGTGGAGTCAAAATCAGTGGTGGAATTCAAGCATGCAGGATAGTCATAAGGCAATTCTGGGGGTAGAAAGAAGTAGGCTGCTGGTTAACTAGGATCTGCAGCTTATCCAGTAGGTAGGGAAATGGGCAGACTGGGTGGGCCAAGCGGTCCTTATCTGCCGTCAAATTCTATGTTTCTATCTGGTTAGGGGGAACGGCTCCGGTGGCCAATCAGGGCAGTCCAGGGCAGAGCGTCATGTAGACGCAAGGCAGGGATTTTATCCCTTTATGTTTCCCCACCCTCGAGGAGGCGGGGACGTGCAATGACGCCAGCGTCTGCCCCGCCTACCTCGCCCCTCCCTGACCTCAGGCCGGTAGCGTGAGTTCTCCCAGCCTCCGCTAGGAGCCCTCATCGCGCCGGATACTGGTGGGACCCTCCCCCCGGAGAAGGAGAGCTGCCTACGGCGCTCAATCCTTCTCCCCGCCGGCCTCCGGCGACCCGGATCTGTTCCCGAACCCGGATCGCCAGCGTCGCAAGCAGAAATCCAACCGCTGCGCCGGCGGGCCGGCTGACATCATTTTAATTTTACAAATGCCCACGATTGGGCTGACAGTGATCCACTGAACCAGGGATATTGGACGTCATTTTAATTTTACAAATGCCCGTGATAGGGCTGACAGCGGTCCACTGGACCACCAGGGATATTGTACTTTAATTTTTTATTACAAATGCCCGCGATCAAGCTGTGGGGCATATTGCCGCGCTGTGCATGGGGTCGTCGGTCCCTGACGGCTGCTGCCTGGTAGGGCACCAGGCACAAGTCGCCAGGGATTGGCGCACCTGAATGCAAATGGGGCCGTAATGACATGCAAATGGCCCCATTTGCACCTTGCATACATTATGGCCCCATTTGCATGTGCACTTTTGAATATCGCGGTTGTTGCACATAGCGCAACGGAACTTGTGCTAGCGCATCCCCCTGCTCCACTCTGGCCACTTGCAGTGGCGCAGTGCCACTGCACCATGCACACTGCGGGTGGCAAGGGTGCAATATTCAACGATGCTGTGCCATGGTGCAGCTTCGTTGAATATCGCCCATGCGCAGCCAAGTTGCGCTGTGCCCAGGCTTGCGCCACAGCCTGGCGCAGTTTGAATATCTGGACCACTGTGTTTCTCTATCTGTTAATGTTACAGTTACTGTTTCCACTTGCGTTTACATACCTGTTTGTGTTACCGTTCCCGTGTACGTCACCGTGTTACGCTTTGCGTTCTCATTTGCGCTTGCATTTGCATTACTGTTACCATTTGCATTTCCACTACTGTTTGTGTTTGCGTTTTGGTTTGCATCATCATGTGCAATGGCATTAGCGTTTACGGCAGCCCTTTCCTTTTCGTTTGTTTTTTGTTTTGCATCTTCATTGCTCTTACTGTTACCATTTGCATTTCCTATTGCGTTACTGTGCCCATGCGCATTATGGTTTGTGTTTCCATACGTGCTTGCATTTCCTTTTGCATTTATGTTTCCTTTGGCGTTATTGTTGCTGTTACCATTACCATTTGTGTTTACAATTACGGTAACGTGACTGTGCACATTACGGTTTGCGTTTCCGCGTTTACGTTCATGTTTATGTTTCTGTTTCCTTTGGCGTTATTGTTCATGTTAACTTTACCATTTGCGTTTACAATTGTGGTACTATGCCCGTGCGCGTTACGGTTCGCGTTTACGTGCACGATTCCGTTCGCGTTTTCATTTCTATTATGTTTGGCATTCTTGTTGCTGTAACACTTAACATTTGCGTTTACAGTACCGGTGCCGTCACTGTACGCGATACCAGTTGTGTTTTCGTATGCGCTTGTGTGTCCGTTTACATCACTGTTCGCATCGGCGTCACTTTGCGCTTGCGTTTCTATTAACTTTTGCTTTACCATTTACGTTTGCTTAACCATGTGTGTAACCGTTGCCGCTTGTGTTTGCTTTGCAGTTCCTGTTACTATGTAACAGGACATCATGTGGTGGGGGCCCCACGCTCCCTCCGCCGCATTCCATTCACTATTTATCGTCCTCATTCTCAAAAAGAAGGGAAATTAGAGGCAAAAAACTCTGTTTAATGCATCAGTTAGGGTTGTTCCAGAACAACAAAATGAGGAAATTCACTGTTAGGGTTGAAAGCCCCCGGCCCCCCAGCCCACCCTCCCCAACCCGGCATCAGGGTTCGCGTTGGGGTCGTCGGTTCTAACTCTCACCCCATTCTCCTATACCTCTGCTTATTTACACATGTGATGGGGTGAGAGTTAGGACCTGACGACCCCAACACGCACCCTGATGCTGGGTTAGGGGTGGGCTTGGGGTCCAAGGAGCTTCAACCTAACACCGAATTTTGCTTTGTTGCTGTGGAACAACCCAACTGATGCATTAAATGGAGTTTTTGTTTATATATATATATATATATATATTTATTTATGCTTGGTAACCGGTAAGTGCACTAGGCAGCAAATCCTGCCTATTTTCAGGCATGACCTGGAAGAGTACAATATCACAACATAGCGAGAATACAGTAACACAGTACAGCAGTGACATGGATACAGGTACATAATACAGTGGAACAATCCAGCAAAAAACAATGAAGGAGGACAGCCAGATAAGGAAGTACATCTCCTGGAAAACAACAACAATAGCAACGTTATAGAAGCAACAATTATAACACAAAGCACTACTTGTTCCATCCGGCAGCCTATCTAGTAGGAGAGCAGGCCAGTGGGCACCACTCACCATATATTCACAATGTGAGATAGACAAGGTACCCGGGCTAGGGGTGGGAGAAGCAGACAGTTATAGACACTGGGACAACGGCCAAGCAACTGTAAAGGACTGACTAATTAGGATAAGTACAGGGAAGCTACTAGCAACTGCATTAAAAAAATAAAATAGAATGAATATAGATACACAAATGCAACAGCATGTAATCAGTCAAATTAGTCAGCTTGGCAGCACCCCAACTATTGCGACTACCTGTAAAGTCCAATGCCACCGGGGTTCCTGCAGCCAGTAATTTATTAGCAGGACCTGGGTCAATAAAATCAGCAGCTCAAATTCACAATAAGTAAGTCCCCAGGAAAAAAGTGACCAGAGTTAGGCTTCAGCCGAGCAGTTCATGATCCGAGGCAAAAAGGCGCCAAATTTGAAAACTCCACACAAAGGAGCATGAGCGCTGCATACCTCTGCTGGGAAACGGCTGGGTGGAATGGAGCAGCTCCATGGGTGGTCCTGCCCGAAGTTTAAGCTCTGCTGGGAAATGGCTGGGTGGACCGGAGCAGCTCCATGGGTGGTCCTGCCCAAAGTTGAAGCTGTGCTGGGAAACAGCTGGGCGGACCAGAGCAGCTCCACAGGTGGTCCTGCCCAAAGTTTAAGCTGTGCTGTGAAATGACTGGGCAGACTGGAGCAGCTCCGCAGGTGGTCCTGCCTGAAATTGAAGCTGTGCTGGGAAATACATATATACAGTGTGTGTGTGTGTGTGTGTGTAGTATATATATATATATATATATATATATATACACACACAATATATACATAAATGTATATGTATGTGTGTGTGTATATATATATATATATATATATATATAATATAACAGGAAAATTGGCGCCCACTAGTGTGTGGTGCCGATAAACTGCAGATGGGAAAGTGGATTGATTAAAAAAATACAGGCAATCAAGGTGACTTTAATACAAAGTATACGCATCTTTAGTGGAACCCAGAGAAACAGAAGAGATAAATAAAATCAGTGCATTGGCTAGGATTTGAACCCAGGCTACCCAGAATTCTGTTCAAATAATAAATGAGCAATACTCAAATATTGTGCTGTCATTATACTCATGCTTCAACAGCAAGCAGCCCATTCCCCTAAAAACTTACTATGCTATATGCACTTATTACCGAACTACATGCTCTTCAAGACTAGACCAGCTAGTTAACCAAGCTCCTCAGGTGGTGCACTGGATGTGTCTTGGCTTTACAAGCAAAAGGCCAGAGTTTGATCTCTAGATGAGTGCACTTCTATACTGCCTTATCATGGACACTCAATAATTTTGCATTCACTATTATCATGGTTTCACCATGCCCTTCCTGTTTTCACTTGCTATACTGTTTATACCACGACCCAAAAGATTACTTAAAAAAATAAATACATTTGGCTGCTTGATAAGGTCTGCAAAATAGCACAGAGGTGAAAGCACTGAGTTACGAACCAAAAGACCTCATGGTCCTAGGTTTGAATCCCACAACCACCAGATGTAAATTGCTCCCTGAACCAGCAACTACATGTGTCAGAGCATCTGATTTTGCCACATAGTCAGCATGCAAGCCCCGCCTCCAATATTACCCAATGTAAGCCCCACCTCCAATATCAACACATGTAAACCCAGCCTCCAATTTTACCACATGTAAGCCCCGCCTCCAATATCACCACATGTAAGCCCCACCTCCAATATCACCCAATGTAAGCCCCACCTCCAATATCACCCAATGTAAGCCCCACCTCCAATATCACCCAATATAAGCTCCGCCTCCAATATCACATGCAAGCCCCGCCTCCAGTACCACCCAATCTAAGCTCCACCTCCAATGTCACCACAGGTAAGTCCCACCTCCAATATCACCACATGTAAGCACTGCCTCCAATATCACCCAATATAAGCTCCGCCTCCAATATCACCCAATGTAATCCCTACCTCCAACATCACCCAATGTAATCCCCACCTGCAATATCACCCAATGTAAGCCCCGCCTCCAATATCACCACATGTAAGCCATGCCTCCAACATCAGCACATGTAAGCCCCACCTCCATAATCACCCAATATAAGCCCTGCCTCTAATATCACCCAATGTAAGCCCCACCTCCAATCTCACATGTAAGCCCCACCTCCAATATCATCCAATTTTAGCCCCGCCTCCAACTTCACCCAATGTAATCCCCACCTGCAATATCAACAATGTAAGCCCCGCCTCCAATATCACCACATGTAAGCCACGCCTCCAACATCAGCACATGTAAGCCCCACCTCCATAATCACCCAATATAAGCCCTGCCTCTAATATCACCCAATGTAAGCCCCACCTCCAATCTCACATGTAAGCCCCACCTCCAATATCATCCAATTTAAGCCCCGCCTCCAATATCACCCTATGTAAGCCCCACCTCCAGTATCACCCAATATAAGCCCAACCTCCAATATCACATATAAGCTCCACCTCCAATCTCACCACATGTAAGCCCCACCTCTGATATCACCACATGTAAGACCCGCCTTCAATATCACCAGATGTAACCCGCCTCCAATCTCACATGTAAGCCCCGCCTCCAATATCACCACATGTAAGCTCCATCTTCAGTGTCACCACATGTCAGGCCACGCCTCCAATATTACATTTGAGCCCTGTCTCCAGCATCACCCAATATAAGTCCCACCTCCAATATCACCCAATGTAAGCCCCACCTCCAATATCACCCAATATAAGCTCTGCCTCCAATATCACCACATGTAAACCCTGCCTCCAATATCACCCAATATAAGCCCCGCCTCTAATATCACCCAATGTAAGCCCCGCCTCCAATCTCACATGTAAGCCCCACCTCCAATATCACCCAATTTAAGCCCCGACTCCAATATCAGCACATGTAAGCCCCGCCTCCATAATCACCCAATATAAGCCCTGCCTCTAATATCACCCAATGTAAGCCCCGCCTCCAATCTCACATGTAAGCCCCACCTCCAATATCACCGAATTTAAGCCTCGCCTCCATTATCGGCACATGTAAGCCCCACCTCCATAATCACCCAATATAAGCCCTGCCTCTAATATCACCCAATGTAAGCCCCACCTCCAATATCACCCAAGTTAAGCCCCGCCTCCAATATCACCCTATGTAAGCCCCGCCTCCAATATCACCCAATATAAGCCCCACCTCCACTATCACATGTAAGCCCCACCTCCAATCTCACCACATGTAAGCCCCACCTCTAATATCACATGTAAGCCCCGCCTCCAGTATCACCAGATGTAACCTGCCTCCAATCGCACATGTAAGCCCTGCCTCCAGTATCACATGTAAGCTCCATCTTCAGTGTCACCACATGTCAGGCCATGCTTCCAATATTACATTTGAGCCCTGTCTCCAGTATCACCCAATATAAGTCCCACCTCCAATATCACCCAATGTAAGCCCCACCTCCAATATCACCCAATATAAGCTCTGCCTCCAATATTACCAAGTGTAAACCCTGCCTCCAATATCACCCAATATAAACTTCGCCTCCAATATCACCCAATGTAAGCCCCGCCTCCAATCTCATGTGTAAGCCTCGCCTCCAGTATCACCCAATTTAAGCCCCGCCTCCATAATCACCCAATATAAGCCCTGCCTCTAATTTCACCCAATGTAAGCCCTGCCTCCAATCTCACATGTAAGCCCCACCTCCAATATCACCCAATTTAAGCCCCGCCTCCAATATCAGCACATGTAAGCCCCGCCTCCATAATCACCCAATATAAGTCCTGCCTCTAATATCACCCAATGTAAGCCCCGCCTCCAATCTCACATGTAAGCCCCACCAATATCACCCAATTTAAGCCCCGCCTCCAATATCACCCTATTTAAGCCCCACCTCCAATATCAGCACATGTAAGCACCGCCTCCATAATCACCCAATATAAGCCCTGCCTCTAATATCACATGTAAGCCCCACCTCCAATCTCACCACATGTATGCCCCACCTCTAATATCACATATAAGCCCCGCCTCAATATCACCAGATGTAACCTGCCTCCAATCTCACATGTAAGCCCCGCTTCCAATATCACCACATGTAAGCTCCATCTTCAGTGTCACCACATGTCAGGCCACGCCTCCAATATTATATTTGAGCCCTGTCTCCAGTATCACCCAATATAAGTCCCACCTCCAATATCACCCAATGTAAGCCCCACCTCCAGTATCACCCAATATAAGCTCTGCCTCCAATATCACCACATGTAAACCCCTGCCTCCAATATCACCCAATATAAGCTCCACCTCCAATATCACCCAATGTAAGCCCCGCCTGCAATATTACCCAATGTAAACCCCGCCTCCAATCTCGTGTAAGCCCCGCCTCCAGTATCACCCAATTTAAGCCCCGCCTCCAATATCACCCTATGTAAGTCCCGCCTCCAAATTCACCACATGTAAGCCCCACCTCCAGTATCACCACATGTAAGCCCCACCTCCAATATCACCCAATGTCATCCCTGCCTCCAGTATTACCCAATGTAAGCCCCTCCTGCAGTATCACCCAATGTAAGCCCCGCCTCCAATATCACCACATGTAAGCCCCGCTTCCAGTAACACCACATGTAAGCCCCGCCTCCGATATTACCACATGTAAGCCCCGCCTCCATAATCACCCAATATAAGCCCCACCTCCAATATCACATGTAAGCCCCGCCTCCAGTATCACCCAATTTATTCTCCACCTCCAATATCACCCTATGTAAGCCCTGCCTCCAATATCACCGCATGTAAGCCCCACCTCCAATCTCACCACATGTAAGCCCTGCCTCTAATATCACCACATGTAAACCCCGCCTCCAATATCACCAGATATAACCCCGCTTCCAATCTCACATGTAAATCCCGCCTCTAATATCACCACATGTGTAAGCTCCATCTTTGATGTCACCACATGTAAGGCCCTGCCTTTAGTATCACATTTGAGCCCTGCCTCCAGTATCAACCAATATAAGTCCCATCTCCAGTATCACCCAATGTAAGCTCCGCCTCCAATATCACCACATGTAAGCACTGCCTCCAATATCACCCAATATAAGCTCTGCCTCCAGTATCACCCAATGTAATCCCTACCTCCAATATCACCCAATGGAAGCCCCGCCTGCAATATCACCCAATGTAGGCCCCGCCTCCAATCTCATGTGTAAGCCCTGCCTCCAGTATCACCCAAATTAACCCCTCCTCCAATATCACCCTATGTAAGTCCTGCCTCCAGTATCACCACATGTAAGCCCCACCTCTAATATCACCACATGTAAGCCCTGCCTCCAGTATCACCCAATATAAGCTCTGCCTCCAATATCACCCAATGTCTTCCCTGCCTCTAGTATCACCCAATGTAAGCCCTGCCTGCAATATCACCCAATGTAAGCCCTGCCTCCAATATCACCACATGTAAGCCCCGCCTCCAGTATCACCCTATGTAAGCGCCACCTCCAATCTCACCACATGTAAGTCCTGCCTCCAGTATCACCCAATATAAGCCCCACCTCCAATATCACCATATGTAAGCCCTACCTCCAATGTCACCCAATGTAAGCCCCACCTCCAATATCACCACATGTAAGCCCCGCCTCCAGTATCACCCTATGTAAGCCCTGCCTCCAATATCACCCAATATAAGCCCCGATTACAATATCACCACATGTAAACCTCACTTCCAATCTCACCACATGTAAGCCCAGCCTCCAGTATCACCCAATTTTAGCCCCACCTCCAATATCACCCAATATAAACCCCACCTCCAAAATCACCCAATATTAGCCCCGCGAAAATCACCCAATATTAGCCCCCTCCAATATCACCCAATCTAAGCCCCGCTAATATCACCCAATATACGCCCCGCCTAAAATATCACCACATGTAAGCCCTGCTTCCAATCTCACCACATGTAAGCCCCGCCTCCAATATCACCCAATTTAAGCCCCACCTCCAATATCACCCTATATAAGCCTCACCTCCAATATCACCCAAAACAAGCCCCGCCTCACCTCCAATATCACCCAATATAAGCTAAGCCTTCAATATCACCACATGTAAGCTCCGCCTCCAATATCACACAAGGTAAGCCCCACCTCCAATATCACCCAATATAAGCTCCACCTCCAATATCACCACATGGAAGTCTTGCCTCCAATATCACCACATGTAAGCCCTACCTCTAATATCACCACATGTAAGCCCCGCCTCCAATATCACCCAATTTAAGGCCCACCTCCAATATCACCCTATGTAAGCCCCACCTCCAATATCACCCAATATAAGCTCCACCTGCAATATTGCCCAATATAAGCCCTGCCTCTGATATCACCCAATGTAAGCCCCGCTTCCAGTAACACCCAATATAATCCCTGCCTCCAATATCACCAAATGTAAGTCCCTCCTCCAATGTCACCACATGTAAGCCCCATCTCCAATCTCACCACATGTAAGCCCTGCCTCCAATATCACCCAATGTAAGCCCTGCCTCCAATATCACCCAATATAAGCCCCGCCTCCAATATCACCCAATGTAAGCCCCACCTCCATTCTCACCACATGTAAGCCCCATCTCCAATATCACCCAATGTAAGCCCCATCTCCAATATCCAATATATTTTCCCTCCTGGTTTTCAACATTACCCATTTCCATACCTCCTCATCAACGTTATACAGGTGTCATTTTTCACATCCTGCCCCAAACATGATTTCACACCTGTGGCGCAGAATGGCGCATTCACTGTGCAAACTCAACTTTCAAGATTGATTAACAAAATCACAGTGCCAGTGTTCATGAAGGGATTTTCCAAAAAGCTCATGTTGAAAATTTGGTTAAAAAAATTCCAAAAACTGACCAGGTTACAAGCATGCATTGCGCAGTTTCTACGCATGCTCATAACTTTGACAGTGTTCCATATTTTCCCTCTTGGTTTTCAACATTCCCCTTTTTCACACCTCCTCATCAACATTATACAGCTGTCACATTTCACATCCTGCCCAAAACATGATTTTGTACCTCTGGCGCAGAATGGCACATTCGCTGTGTGAACTCAACTTTCGGGGCAGATTAATGAAATGGCAGTGACATTGTTCATGACGTGGGGTCCTCAAAATACCATGTTGAAAATTGAGTGGAAAGAATTCTAAAAATGCCTGAGTTGCATGCGTCCGTTGAATTGTGGCCACAGTGGTGCCTATAACTCGAAAACTATGCTAGATAGAGGTTTCATCAACTATGTCGCACATGGAGGTCTCACTGTCATGATTATGACATTTGAATAGTTTTTGTAGCTACCACGGTTGCTGAGATATTGGCACATTAGTGGCACAAGGGTTCCCTGTTCTATATGGCTACTGTACAGCTCCGTACTTGCATGTGAGTGAGAGTGCAGAGCTCAGTGGGCCCACTCTCCTACAGACGCGTATAGTTATGCAGAAATGAGCAGCTTGGTGGGAGCACAGAGTCCACCAACACATGCTTTTTACTAGTTATATTACATGTTTTCAAAAAGTAAGGAAATTCATTACAAAAAACATCGTTAATGAATCAGTTAGAGTTAACCTGACAAAAGTGAGGAAATGAGACATTAGGATAGAGCCCCAACCTAACCAGCACCCCATCCCCTGTTCTCCACAGACTGACAGATGGCGGGGTGTGCCAAAGGGGTCAGGAAGCCTAACTCTTACCCTATTCTCAATTATTGTAGCATGTCAACCTGTTTACACACGGAATGGGGTGAGAGTTTGGCCTTATGATCCCGTGGCATACCCCAGCATCTGTCGATCTGTGGAGGATGGGGGGTGGGGTAGTGGAGGGTTAGGGACTCTACCCTCACATCTCATTTCCCCACTTTTGTCGGTTTAAGCCTAACTGATGGCATTAACAAAGTTTTTTTCAATGAATATCAAGTATATATAAAACGTGTGACTGGCCAGGTGGTGCTGCGGCCTGAGGCACTGAACGCCTTACCTCGAGCCACGCAGGTGACCCATGTTCAGGAACGGGCATGGGCAGCCCGGGGTTGGCAGGGGTGGAGAGGGATTGAGCATCCGAGGGACTGCTCTCCCTCTCTGGGAGGGGACACTCCAGTGGTCAGTGTGCTTCTGGCCCCCAGTGGAGGATGGGGCTGCAGTGCAGTGATGCTGCAAAGAAGGGTCTGAGATGAGGCAGGCACCTGGAGGAGCTTGTGTGGACGCGTGCTCGCTCCCTCTACTGGTGTCATTGCACGCCCCTCACACATAAGAGGTGCTAATGAGAAAAAGGGTCCTGCCGGTTGATCAGGATGAAGCAGCTACCTACCTCAGGTTGCAATGGGGCTCCCCGAACTGGATTCTGGTAGAGTTGAGTTGAGCTGGGGGGCTCTTCACCATGCCACCCCACCACGGGGGGTAATCCATGGGGAAAGAGGGGATGCTGCCTGATGTCAGGGTACGGTGCTGCACGGGTGGCTGGAGATGGGTGCCTACCCCTCCCCCGGTCTGCACCCATCTCCAGCCACCAGGGAAGAAATACGTCAAAAAATATTTATATATGTGAAAATTGGGCACCCTCCAGTGTGTGGTGCTGATAAACTGCAGATGGGGAAGTGGATTGATTAAAAAAATACAGGCAATCAAGGTGACTCTAATACAAAGTATATGCATCTTTAGTAGAACCCAGAGAAACAGAAGAGATTAATCAGTGCATTGGCTAGGATTTGAACCTAGGCTACCCAGAATTCTGTTCAAATAATAAATGAGTAATACTCAGATATTGTGCTGTTGTTATACTCATGCTTCTAACAGCATGCAGCCCATTCCCCTTAAAACTTACTATGCTATATGCACTTATTACCGGACTACATGCTCTTCAAGACTAGACCAGCTAGTTAACCAAGCTCCTCAGGTGATGCACTGGATGTGTCTTGACTTTACAAGCAAAAGGTCAGAGCTTTGATCTCTAGATGAGTGCACCTCTATACTGCCTTATCAAGAACACTCAAGAATTGTGCATTCACTATTATAACGGTTTCACCATGCCCTTCCTGTTTTCACTTGCTGTACTCTTTATACAATGACCCAAAAGATTACTTAAAAAAATTAGATGAATAAATTTGCTTAATAAGGTCAGCAAAATAGCAGAGTTTAAATCACTGAATTACAAACCAAAAGCCCTCATGGTCCTAGGTTTGAATCCCACAACCACCAGATGTAAATTGCTCCCTGAACCAGCAACTGCTTGTGTCAGAGCATCTGATTTTGCCACATAGTCAGCATGCAAGCTCCACCTCCAGTATCACCAAATATAAGCCCCACCTCCAGTATCACCCAGTATGATCCCCACCTCCAATCTCACCACATGTAAGCCCTGCCTCCAATATCACCACATGTAAGTCCCACCTCCAATATCACCACATGTAAACCCCACTGCCAATATCACCCAGTGTTAGCCCTGCCTCCAGTATCACCCAATATAAGCTCCGTCTCCAATATCACATGTAAGCCCCGCCTCCAATATCACCAAATGTAAGTCCCACCTCCAATATCACATGTAAGCCCTGCCTCGAATATCACTCAATATAAGCCTCTCCTCCAATATCACCCAATATAAGCCCCACCTCCAATATCACCCAGTATAAGCCCCACCTCCAATGTCACCCAATGTAAGCCCCAGCTCCAGTATCACCCAATACAAGCACCGCCTCCAGTATCACATGTAAGCCCCGCCTCCCACATCAGCCAATATAAGCCCCACCTCCAATATCACCCAATATAAGTCTCGCCTCCAGTATCACCAAAGTAAGCCCCACCTCCAGTAACACCCAATATAATCCCCACCTCCAATATCACCAAATGTATGTCCAGCCTCCAATATCACCACATGTAAGCCCCGCCTCCAATCTCACCACATGTAAGCCCTGCCTCCAATATCACCCAATATAAGCCCTGCCTCCAATGTCACTCAATGTAAACCCCAGCTCCAATATCACCCAATAGAAGCCCCGCCTCCAATATCACCACATGTAAGCCCTGCTTCCAATATCACCACATGTAAGCACCGCCTCCAATATCACCCAGGATAAGCCCCACCTCCAATATCAACCGATGTAAGCCCCCCTCCAATATCACCCAATGTAAGCCCTGTCTCCAATATCACTACGTGTAAGTCCCGCCTCCAATATCACCACATGTAAGCCTGGCCTTCAATATCACCCCATGTTAGCCATAGGGTGGTATTGGACCCCACCTCATGAAAAATGCTATTGTCATCTCGTTACTCAATCCAGAATTGTGATTTCACAGTTGCTGAAAAAAAAACAAACAAAGGCAACAACAAGCCTGAAAAAAAAAAATTTTGCCTTTTTGGGCACAGAACGAGGGAAAACCAATTGCCTTACAGTACTCGGGTCATACGTTCCAGCCCAGAGATAGAATCATTAATTGCCCAGTTTCACTCAGGGAGGGGCACCTGCCACAAAATAATCAGTCATGCCCTAATCTCCCTGATTTGGTGAGGCAAAAAAGGCTGATGTTTTCCCTTGGTACCCCCCAAAAAAAGACACCAGACATTTCTTTTAAATTTTTTATTGGAAAAACCACATTTGGCTGTAACATTTCATTGAAGCAGCTTTATTTTGTGCAGCTCATTATCTTTTCTGGGCAGACTTCACCCTGTGGGGGAAAAAAATTAGATTCTGGGCAGTTAACAAATTTGCAATTGGCCAAGAAGAATTGAGAATAAATTTAACAAAATCTCAACACCGACTCACTCCCCGCTCTGCAGTTGAATCTGCAACACGGCAAAAATGTTTTAGCGAGGCCCCCCAGGGCTAAAAATAAATTGTGATCATAAGTCTGCTTGACACTCACCTTGCATAGAAAATTATCTTGATTGCTGCGGGGACCCATTCTCTCTGCAGTGTCATGGGGTGGATTTATCCCAGTTAGTTCTGCATCCACTGGCCCTTGCCTGTTAGGTCAGGGTGTGCTTCTTTGCTGGCAAATTATAAGAAATTGCCAAAACTGCCAAGATGTGGCGTTTTTGGAATGGAGTAAAGAACCCTAAGACCATAGCAGCAGAGAAGGAGGCTCTTAGAAAAAAGGAGAGAGATGCTGCTAATGACAAAAGCAAACAAGTGCGTACTTTTCAAGAACACTGGGTAACAAAGTACGCTTGAGTTGAGCTTGACCCTGAGAAAAACATAATGTTTTGTAAAGCGTGTAGGAAATTCCCAGACATTGCAGACACAACATCAGCATATTATGAAGGGGGCTGCAATAACTTCACTGAGCAGCCTTTACAAAAACGTCAAGTCTAAGAAGCACTCCCTTGCTGATGCCAGATTGGTAGCTGAATCACAGCAGGCATCTGCTGCTCACAAAGCAATCAAAATGCTCAGTTCCAATGTGGCATGTCATGTGCAGATCTTAATTTGAAATGCACATGCCTTGGCCAAACACGCTAGGCCATATACTGACTTCCAGTGGATGTGTGACCTTGACAAATGTAAAGGGGTTGATATTGTGGAAACCTATCACAATGACAAATCATATCGCATATTCATTAGTAATATCACTGAGGTGGAACGTAAGAAGCTGGTGGATCTGGTGAAGAATGTGGACTTCATGTCCGTAATGATAGATGGTGCTACAGAGTCCAGTATAAAAGAACAGGAAATAATTTACATAAGAACAGTAAACAAGGGGGTGCCGGGTGTGTTTTCTGTGTCCCTGGAAAATCCACACAAAGCTGATGCAGCATCAATCACGGCATGCATCGATCAGGCCACGCTGTCACAGACAGAGTCAGCAGAGTGGAAAAACAAATTGGTAGGGCTTACCACCGATGGGGCAGCAGTGATGACCGGTAGAAGAGGGGGGTGGCCACACCACTGAAAAAGGATTGTCTTCATCTAGTCACAATCCACTGCAATGCACATAGGCTGGAGTTAGCCCTGAAGGATGTCTTAAAAAACATCACATATCATAAACAAATAGACCAATTACTGCTGGGGATCTATCTGTTTTATCATTTTTCACCTCTTAAACTGTAAAAATCTGAGACAGTCCTGTCAGGCAGCGGGAGTAAGATGCCTTATTCCAGCAAGAGTGGGAGGAACCAGATGGGCACAACACACATTAACAGCACTGAAAGTGCTCATCACAGACTACCCCGGGATTCTGCTGCACTTCCAACAGGTATGTACTGTCCCAGACTCCATTTTAAGCACAGTCTAGATTTGTTTTAGAATGGGAACTACTAAAGTAACCACTTGTGCCATTTTTGTCTTCTCAGATGCAACTTGACGGATCCCAAGGGGACCAAGCAGCGAAGGCCAAGGGCTACCTGAAGACAACGCTACATTCACCTGATGGCAGACATCCTGGAAGAGTTCACAAAAGTCAGCCTGCTTCTTCAAGCAAATGATACTTCAATGGGAGAGGTGTTTGAATCACTTCAGGACCTGAAGGACTGCCTTGTAAAGCTGAAAACAAGGTAATTTTTGTTTTCCAGATTGGTTTTAGCTGGACTATAGTATTTTTCCCTCCACCCTAGCCAGAAAAAAGACAACTTTATCTCTGTTAGGTCAGGCCAGGGGGATAAGTCTGTGTTTTTCCTTTGGTTCTCTTTTTCTAGACCTGGAAAGCACTTGTGAAATCTGAATGCCTTGGAGGGACCTGAATTCCATGGACACACCCTATCTTTGACAAAACGGACCAGTTTTCCATTGACAGAGAGACACTACTGACAGCCATGATCCTAAATGTCACAAACAGGTTTGAATACATGCACCAGCCGGACTCCATTATGGTGGCCATGAACCACATTGTGAACTTTAAACAGTGGCCAACAAGTCATGTGGACTTGACAGGTGTGTGAGGGTGGGAAAATAACTCTGACTGGGTGTCACTGAGAGAATTATCTTTAGCTTAGCGAAGTGGGAGGTGAGACAGTTTTTTTTCCAATTTGTTTCAGATTATGCGGCGGATGCAGTAGGTGGTGTCATACAGGAGTTCAGACCAGTCCTCACAGAACGGAACATAGATCCAGACGTGTGTAGCAGAGTGGACCAAACTAAAAAATCACATAAAGAGAAGATGAATTTCTTCTTCTACCACTAACAATCAGCAAATTCTCAGTACTGTCAGGCTGCAGATCAGGTCAGGGTATTACATGTTTGTCCCCCCCCTCACAAAGATACGCCAATGCTGTAGAAGCAAAGTGGCCAGATATTCATCAGGTTTGCCAAGACAAATGCCACAACATTTTGGGACTAGTAACCTTAATTCGTACTCTACCAGCAAGTACAGCTGTTTGTGAATCTGGGTTTAGCTTAATGAAAAGAATACAATCCGATTGGCGAAGTTCATTAGGAAAGGACAGTCTCATAGGCTTAATAAGGATCTCGTTACATACACCATGTGAACAGGAATTTGATCCAGTTCCAGTCGTTGAGTACTGATTAAAAAGTGGTAGACAGAAAAAAGGCCTTCTTTGCAGTCATATGGTCCACGGAACAAAAAACAAAGCAATGAGCAGGAGGAAGAGGAAGAGCATCACCAGCAGGAAAAGGGAGGTCATAATTCCGCTATACAAGACACTAGTGAGGCCCCACCTGGAGTACAGTGTACAGTTCTGGAGACCATACCTACGTAAGGACATAGACAGGGTAGAGAAGGTTCAGAGGAGGGCAACAAAGATGGTGCATGGGTTGCATCACAAGTCCTATGAAGACAGGTTGAAGGAACTGAACATGTACTCCCTGGAGGAGAGGAGGGAGAGAGGGGATATGATAGAGACATACAAGTATCTTACAGGGAGGAACAGGGTGCAGGAAAACACTATTTTTAAGCGAAAAAGATGTTTCAGGACTAGAGGGCATGGGATGAAGTTGGAGGGAGGACGATTCAGAGGAAACATGAGAAAGAATTTCTTCACAGAACGGGTGGTGGACAAGTGGAACACCCTGCCAGAGGAAGTGGTGGGGGCTGAAACAATCACGGGATTTAAGAATGCATGGGATAGACATAAAGGAATTCTAGAGGTCAGGGGTAAGGGGAAATAGACTTCTAGGAAAACAAACTGAACTTACAAGCTCAAATGGGCAGACTAGGTGGGCCATAGGCCCTTATCTGCCGACACTGTCTATGTATCTATGTATCTATGTAGGAAGAAGAGGCAGACAGCTCAGACTCTGAAGTGGATTTAGATGACTCTTTCATATCTGAAACTTATTCTGAAGAACTTTTGTCTGATGATGATTCTAATGTTATAACTGATGAAAAACTTCAATGTACTCCCATGTCAGTGTTGTGCCCTAGTATTACTAGTTCACAGGAAACTGTTAACTGTGGGGAGAGGGGGGATTCTTGCATCACTGAGTACTCTCGTGATGATGACATGAATCTGTTGTGATCATGTCCTCCACATTTAAGGTTTGGCCTTTCTTTGCCACCCAACTGTTGAGTCCTGCTTGGGCTGTCTTCATTTTTCCTACAAAACAATTAATATTGCTAAATTTGTGTTCCACTTTAGTGTCACTCCAGGTTTTTGGTGGCAAAAATAATTTTGCCTGGTCACAGTGCCAGATTTACAAGTCATGGGTAGGTTGATCAGTACAGTCTAATTTTTCAAATCTCATTCTGTGAGCTCTCTCAGTCCTTGTTCTACTAATTTCAGTTTTGTTATAACAGACATGGCTGTGTAGACTAATGCTAACTTGTCGAGCAGCAGCAGGTAGTCAGTCCTAGCACAGTCCATCAGTCAAATACAAGTCGGTGAGGCAGGAGCCAAAAATAATGCACCAATCAGGTACTATTTTAGTCTTGCAACTAAATGTGCCTGGAATTTATCTGAGGGAGACAGCTGAGCACCAAGTAGTCCAGATTTGGGTATGTGAACAGAGTATCTTTCAGTCTTCAGTTTTCTTCCCTTCTTAGTAGCCCTGACTCCTACAATAAAATAATCGGAGTCATCGCACCAACATGAGATGTGGCTTATGGACCACTCTAGCATAGCAAAATATAATATCGGTATAGTAACATTCTGGCCAAACTGGATTTTACGTAAAAAATAAAAAAATCTATCACAAATCTAGGAGCGGGGTGTTTTATATTTGTAAAATCTGGTCAACTGGTCATGCCACGGTAATAAAACTATCACATACTGTCACAGTGCTGTAACAAATCAGGTCTGATTAATAGAATCAAAAGCTTCTGTTTACACCGGCCAGATTCATATTTTTTCTTAGCGACTTGTCTGGATGGGGTAGACAAAAAAGACAAAAAGATAATCATCAATGAATGTCAACTGCTGCTTGAACATTTCGCTGTGCACTCACTGTCATCACTGAAAGCAAAATGACTGTCCAGGGTTTTGTGCTGCATTTTTGAATTAAATTGCAGTGTGGAGTCTACTCTGGTCTGCCATGGATTTCAGACAGATTATTTTGTTTTTCACTGCTTATGAAATTACTATGATGAGATTTGCTGTAAGTCAGTGCTGCAAAAAGCTCTTTGAAAAAATGTATGTAATGCCTGGCTGTGCTATATTTTTAATTCTGTGCATCACTCTTTCTGTACATGCACAGAGTAAAGTGGAAGTTCAACACCTTACCTACAAGGTAAAGAGAAAAGAAAAAAATACAGACAAAAATAATTGAATGGAGAATTGTTAGAACTTGTTTTGTGCCTTTTATTACCTTTTATTTAGTCAAACAAGAATGTACTGATGGTTGGTGACATTTTCTAGCAGGTATACAAAAAAGGGGGTGGCATACCACTTTCTGGGATGGAATACCAAATCTGGGGAACTGGTAATCCGAGCGGTACACCACTTTTTAAAATGAATTTCTAGCCCTGGATATGTTGCAGACTTTGAGCATTTGCCCAAAAAGAGTGCTTGTTACCATAGTTAATCTGCCCTCTTTGTCAATTTAGATATCTAGTACCTCGAACGGGGAGGATCTGGCTACAAGAATAACCACTGCCCTCCTCCGCCCATGTTTATATGCAGATTCTATGATAGCAGAGAAGCCAGATTTAAGCAATTTGTTGTGTTTCCTGCTACTGAGATGAGTTTCTTATAAATATAAGTGCAGTTTCTGTCATTTAAGGGTTGTAAGTATCTTAGATTATTGAACCAGGTTGGAGAGACCGTTTACATTCTGAGATATTATTTTAAATCTCTGTTGACCCCATAATAGCCTAAGAATGATATTACTGATGAGAAGGCCACATTTGTATAGTTATATAGTGTGGTCTTGCCAACTGAATTAACAAGTCGTCTGGTTTAGTAACCTTAGCGTTTATCATATATGCTTCCCGTATCTGTCTTGCTACATAGAATACCTTGTCCAGTGGCCCAAAGTTGTGCGCAGTAGCAGTATATACACTTGTCTGTAATTCAATAAGAAACCAAAACAGGAAACTTATGCCAACGCTGCAGTGACATTTCAAAAATGAAGTACATTACAGTGGCAAGACACTGTTGCCGTTGCAATGTACCCGCGGGACCCTGGCACTGCTTTCTCTCCTTTTGTCTTCCTCCCCAAATTAACTCTGACTCAGAGTTGATAATCCCTAATTTACAGGGTGCATAGATCTGGGTCAAAGCCCCTAAAAGAGTTTGATGGATTTATGCCGACTCGCAACTTGCAGTCGGCATAAACCGTCACTGTACTATCACGTCAAAATAAAGTTGTCACTGCTGTGGCATGGATCCAACAGGAAGAGTGCTCCTTGTGCCAACTGGGCTCCCATGGAACAGAGGGTGAACCAGGAAAAACTGCCATCAGTGGGTTGAGACTAACTCCCTCCCAGGTAGTCTCCTATGGAATTTGGGGGTCAACCTGCAAAGAGGATAACTAGCATTTGAGGTGCCTCCAAAGTGGGGGCAGGTTGGTACTCCAGCCCTATTGGTGAAGAAGGTTGTAGCTGTTCACCAGGAAGATCTGTGAGGGTGCTTGGCCTTTGGACTCCCTAGGACTGTGTTGGTTCCCACAAAATTGAGATGAAGGGGTGGCGAGAAAAAGAATATAAATAAATAGGAGAGGATAAGATGCCATACAGAGATGGAAAATCTGATGATCGTCTGTGGCTCCCCACAAAAATTAGTTACAGTTGTTACCTTTGCCATAAGCATCTGGTTGTATTCAAGCAGCAGAAGTTCCTGGCCTCACTTCACACCGTACGTTACCAAGACACGGAGCGATAGAGCAGTGTTGCAAGGGCATCACTGCAGGTGGCAGAGCATCCACACAGGGACTGAAAACTTCTGCACCATTCCAGCTCCCCACCACAGTCGATTTTCACATGAGTGGATGCTCCCAGATGTGCCTACACTTATTCTCTGACAGCGGATCAGCTACTCTGCACCACCTACATCAATAACAGGCCTGCGGTAACATGTATACTGTTTAAGCAAGTGTCCCCCTTCACACAGTGTATATTATAATTCTGCCTAGTAAGTCAACATCTGGAATACTGGGCCCAGTCCTGGAGTCCCCACCTGAAGAAAGAGATGGGCTAGAGATGGTGCAGCACAGGGTAACCAAAATGATTCGGGGCCAGCAGGGCAGATCCTTTGAGGATCGGCTTAGTGCTCTGAACATGTACTTGCCAGAGGTCAGAAGGGAGAGGGGAGATACGCTAGAGAACTTCAAGTGCATGAAAGGAATGAACAAGGTAGATTGCAAGGAACTATTCAGCAGAAATGGTGGGTCAAAAACATGGGGACATAAGCTGTGGGGATAGTTTCAGGAAGGATGTGAGAACGCTTTGTTCCCTGAGAAAAGAGTGGCTGTGCCATGAACAGCCAACCGCAAAGGTGGTGGAGTGCAAAACCAATAGTGGTTTCAAGCATCAAGTGGCCCCCCCAATGCTGCGGTCCCCCACGTAAATGATCAGAGTGCAAAGGACATCAGAGTCTACCCAACCGAGTCACCCCAGCGAGGCAGAAAGCAGCCAGCCACTCTGCTCCTCTGCTGACCCAAGGGGATCCCTACCCAGGTAAGTCGGTTGGGGGCTGCATTATAGAGTGGCTGTACTTGGGGGGGGCAGCTAAGTATATCATTGGGCTTAGGGGCTTGCTGGTGTTTTTCCTTGTCTTTAGTATGGTGTTGTTTGTTCTTAACTGATACAAGGTTTTAGTGTGTTTCTGGGTAGTAGGGATTGCAGGTAAACTGTTGCTAAGTGCTAGGGTGATTCAGGGATCAGAGGCCTACTGTTAAATAGTTGCTAGATATAGATGGGTGTAGGGATTTGCCATAAAAAGCCTGCTAGATATTAGTGAGCTTCAAGGTTTAAGGGTGTATGGTTACTGGGTGGTAGTAGGATAGCCCAACTGGGTCTGGGACAAAATAAAGGGAGGGACTAGAAGAACAGGGAAAAGGAAATGTGGGGAGTGGTGTAGTGCAGTGCAGTGGTTGTGGGGCGTCAGTCTACAAGGAGAGTTTCTGGAGGTTGCGGTGCTGTCCCATCAGTGTGCAACTCTCTAGGTGGAGGGAACAGGTCTCAAGGCTCCAAGCAGCACTGGCAGAGAGTCAGGAGAATGTCGCAAGACTCAAAGTCAAGTTGGCAAGGAGTTGGGGGACCATCTCTCCTGCTCAGGGACCACCTAGCCAGACACCGCTACCTCAGAGGTTGCCAGAGGGAAGAAGCGGTTAGACTCAGGTGGTCTTAAGGAAGGCTGGGGGGAGTGGGTAACAGGCACACTCCTCCTCCAGTGCCACTGAGAAACTCCTACCATTCTGGTGGAGCAGGACTGCTATGAAGGGGCACCCAAGATAGTGGACAGACAGGATGTGGGGGAATGCCCAAATGGAGTCCCCAGGAGGAGGTGGTAGCAGACCCCAGAGAAGGAAGAAGGAACTTCTAGTGGGGGACTCTATAATCAGGGGATAGACTTAGGGGAAGGAAAGGGGCTAGAGAATGAGGTTACATGCCTACCTGGTGCATTGGCTTAGAGGGAAGGAAAGTATATCCAGCGGATCGCAAGGGCTATAGGAAGGAAGGGGGAGCTGGACATCGTTGTCAACCTGTGGATGAATTACCTAGCTCTGGAAGGGACATGGGCAGTGCAGGAGCAGCTTAGGGAGCTGGGGAAGGGTCTTTGGTAGGTAACATGCACTGTAGCCTTTACAGAAGTGCTGCCTGTCTACAGTAGGGGGAAGGAGAGGAAGTGCTGCACTAAGGCTTTCAACTCATGGTTGAAGGACTGGTGCAGAGAGGAGGGGTATGGCTACTTTGGGGAGCGGAACTCTACCTGGAGGGATCATAGCCCGTATCTGGGGGTGGCCTGCATCCATCCAGGAAGGGAGCGAGAGTCCTCAGTTGATGGTTTAAGTGTTAATTCACCAGGCATTTAAAGTAGCCAAGGGGGATGGCGGAAGGTAAAGGGGTGGCAGAAACTGCCCACCAGGCTGTGATGGAAATTAGTGAATTTCTGAGGGAAAGGATTCCCACCAAAATGGACAACCAAGGGTGCAAGGGATCAGCATGGGAGGAAGAGGGAAGAGAAGCAGGCAATTAGCAAAGGGGAAGAAGGAGGAACAACTAGACAGCATGAGAAGGGAGGAGAGTAGGACTAACAAAATCTGGACAGCCATGTGTGCCAGTGCTAGATGTCTGGGAAATAAGATGCCAGACCTGGAGGCCACCATGGCTGAGGCAAACCTGAATATTGTGGCCATCACCGAAACATAGTGCACAGACAACCATGACTGGGAAATGGTCATACCTGGCTACACAATGTTTAGAAGGGACTGGGTAGGAAAAAAAGGGTGAGGGAGTGGTACTTTATGTTACGGAAAACACAAATGCGATGGAGTTACAGGGAGGATGGGGGGGTTGAGTTGTTGTGGGTCAACCTCAAGTCTGGAAGTGGGGCCACCATTTACATGGGAGTGGTATACAGGCCTCCAACACGGAGAGGACATAGACAAAGAAATGTTGACAGACATAGGCAAAATGGCTAAGAATTGGGAGGTGATGCCTGGTGGGTAGCACACTACCACAATGACATTTCTAAAGCGAACACCACCACAGTGACAAATCTTGCCAGGTCCAGATTGGCTGCTGTGGTGGTCCACTGTATGCTGACACTGTGACTCCCGGTGTTTCTCCCTCACCCCAAACCAACTCCCAACTTGGAGTTGGTTAAGCCCCCCGCAAAAAACACTTCTTCCGGACGGGAACACTGCCGATGGTCGGCATTATTCCCGTCGCTGTCGAGCATGTCGACAATGATGCTGTCGATGTGTTGATGTGGAACTGTGCTAGTGTGGGACTTTAATCTGCAAGATGTAGAGTGGAGCCTACCTGCTGAAGCATCAGCTTGGAGCAGAGACATCTTGGACTCCCTGCAGGGAGCATTCTTCAGGCAGCTTGTCAGTAAACCCACTCCGGGTGGGGCAATACAAGACCTAGTATGTACGAACGGGGACAGTGTTGCGGTTGTCAAAGTGGGGAGTCATCTGGGGACCAGTGACCCTTGCACAGTATGGTTTAATATAACAACAGCGGACCTCATGTTCTATAGGAACTGTATTATGCATTGTTCTACTTAATGCTTCTATTTTCATTGTTATGCTTATTCACCTCACTAATGTACTCACCTTACTTTATCAACAAATAAAGCATATTTAATTTGAAAAAAAAAAAACAGCGGAATCCAACCGCACAAGGGCGAGGGTCCTGGATTTCAGAAAGGCTGACTTTACAAACATAGAATCTGTCTGCAGATAAGGTCCTGATGGCCCACCTAGTCTTCCCTATTTTCCCTACCTATAGTGTAGCCACAGACACTACTCGGTCTCTGGTTCCCCGCCCGTTAAGATCTCTTTGTGTCTATCCCATGCATTCCTGAACCCTGTCACCATTATCGCCTCCTCCACTTCCACTGGTAAGCTGTTCCATGCATCCACCACTCTCTCCATGAAGACGTACTTCCTCACATTTCATCTGAGCCTCCTCCTTCTAACTTCATAGCATGACCCCTTGTCCTTGAGCATCTTTTTCTGTGGAAAGTGCTTCTCTCCTGTACCTTGTTTTTGCCTGTGAGGTATTTGAATGTCTCTATCATATCCCCCTTTTCATCCATTCTTTCAGGGAGTACATGTAAGTTCCTTGAGTCTTACCCCATAGGGCTTTTGATGCAGGCCATGCACCATTTTGGTTGTCCTACTGCCTCCTCCCTCCTTATGTCTTTATGGAGGTGGGGCCTCCAGAACTGTACACAGCATTCAAGGTGCAGCCTAACCAGTGATCTGTATAGGGGTATTCTTACCTTCTTCCTCCTGCTGGTGATTCCCCTTCCTGTGCAACCCAGCATCCTTCCAGCCTTCCCCTCTGCTTTGTCACACTGCTTCGCTGCTATCAGGTCATCAAAAATGATCACTCCAGGTCCCTTTGCTGCTTTGTAACTGTTAGTATCTTTTCTCCCAGTTGGTATGTTGCCCCCGGTTCTTGTGCCCCAGGTGCATTTTTTTTCACTCCTTTGTGTTAAAACCCAGCTACCAAGCCCTTGATCATTCTTCCAACTTTTCTAGATCACTTCTCATTTTTACTACTCTCCCCGGTGTGTCTGCTCTGTTGCAGAGTTTTGTGTCATCTGAGAACAGGCATACTTTCCCTTCCAGCCCTGCTGCAATGTCACTGATGAAGACAATGAAGAGGACCGTCCCCAGTACTGATCCCTGTGGTACTCCACTGGTCATTTTGCCTACACAGGAGTGACTGCCGTTTACACCACCCTCTCACTCCTATTGCCCAGCCAGTTTTCCACCCATTTTACTATATTAGGACCTACTCTGAGGCTTTCCAGCTAGCTTAAAAGCTTCTGTGTGGAACGGTGTTGAAGGTCTTGCTGAAATCCAGATAGGTCACGTCCACCATTCCCCCCCTTGATCCATGTCCCTGGTGACCCAGTCAAAGAACTCAAGTTTGTCTGGCAGGACCTCCCACCCTGTGAACCCATGCTGCCTCTGATCCTACAGGTTATTGGTAACTAGATATTCCCCAATTCTTTCCTTTAATAATGTTTCCATTACCTTGCCTACTACCGACATCAGGCTGACTGGCCTGTAATTCTCCCGCCCCTCCCTATTTTCACTTTTGTGTAGTGGGACTACATCTGCCCTTCTCCAGTCCCCTAGTATCTCCCATTTTTAATGACATGTTGAAAAGGGCTGTCAGAGATGTAACTAGCTCTTCTTTCAGTTCCCCCAGTATCCTGGGGTGCACCCTGTCTGTCCCCATTGCTTTGTCTATTTTTATCTTTTTTTTTGTACTTTTTATTTAGTCTCCTTACTGGCTCAGACTCTCCGGTGGGAGCACTCAACGAGTCTCTGCTGCCCGCCTGAAGCTCCCAGATCCGCTTTCTGGCTCTGTTCGCACTCTCCTCCCCTGATCGCATAAGCCCCCCGGCTCTGAGCCCCCTGGGGTGGGAACACCAACTCCTCCGGTACTCTATCTGATAATCAAGTGGAGTGACCAGAGGAAGGAGAGCAACCAGAGGCAGCTGGAGAGCCCAGCATTGGGTATGGGAATCTGTCCCTGGACCCCACCATTGCCTACTGAGGTGGAAGGGGTATTTGTTTTTTCCCCGTGGGGCGCAGTATGCAATGGTGTACTGTGTGGCGTAACCGCCACTGGAGCCTACCGTCGTCCCGCCCCCTTGTTACTGCAGCCCAACATCTGAGATGTGCCCCCAGTCTCCACCAGGGGCTGCTACTGCACCGGGCATCCCCGGACTCTCTCCCCAGGAGAGGAGAGCAGCTCTCTGGGTGCTCAATCCTCTCCCACCCCTGCTGATCCCCGATGCCCCAGGCTCGTTCCCGAACCAGGGTCTAGGTGTGGCATCCAGCACCTCAACCCTCAGCACCACTCGTCCAGCTCTGTCTACTTTTATCTTTGATAGTTACTTAACCACTATTTCTTCTGTAAATGGTTTTGTGTCCACTTCCCATCCATTTATACCCTTGCCCTTTACCCTTGACACATTTCCTCCCCCTCCTCCTCCATAAATGCTAAACAGAAATAGTTGTTTAATAAATCCGCTTTTTCGTGGTCCTTTTCCACACTGCTCCCTCCTTCCCGTGTCAGTCTTACTGTCCCCCCTTTGTCCTTCTTTTGTCACTTATGTATGTAAATAATGTTTTATCTCCCTTTGTCACTGACTTGGCAATCCTTTCCTCTGTCTGTGCCTTTTCGCTTCTAACTGCCTTCCTTGCCTCCCTTTGTTTCAAAGATGGGGGAATACATCTGAGAAGACCTAGTGGGGCAGATGTCAAGGAGGGATGGAGGGAAAATGGGCCAGAATAAAAGAGAGCATAGTAAAGGCTACAAACCTGTACATCAGGCAAATAAGCACAAGTAGAAGGAGGAGGAGACCATTATGGTTTTGAGGGAGTGGCAGGAAAGGTAAGGGCAAGAATAGTGGCATTCAAAAGGTATCAGGAGACCCAGAGAGAGGAGGGCCAAGAAGTCTATCTGGGGAACTAGAGGGAGGTAGGCAAAGCAGTAAGGAGCGCAAAGTGCAAGCTGAGGAAAGAATAGCCCAGATGGTATCAAAGGGGGACAAGACATTTTTTAGGTATATCAGTGAGAAAAGGAGGACCAAGGGATGGATTGCACAGTTAATAAAGGAGACGGGGCTATACTGAGGAGGACTAAGAAAAGGCAGATATCTTTTTTTACTTATTATTTTTGTCCCTCCTCAGCAGGGGGTGGTCCCCTGGTTCCCCTTATCCAGCCAACCCCTCAGCACCACACTGGACGCAGTGCCCGTGCTTGACCCCCTCATCCATTCCTCATCGCAAGCCACATCGCAGCGAGCACTTATCCCACACACGGCAAAAGGCCCAGGGTCTGGACTTGGAGGGAGCAGCCTGAATGCATTCAGTGCAGCACCAATGAGGCCAGCCTTAATCCACACCAGAGGATTGTTTTTCCCCTTTGGCCCCCAATGACGTCAGTGATGCTGCCGAGCATGCTTCTGCGTACTGCACGTCTTGATGTCTGTCTGCGCCGACACCCTGTTCTGGCCACTCAGTGCACCAGCCACTGCCAGGAGCTGGTAGCACAACAGTTAATCCCCTCTCACCCTCCCCGGAGGAGAGCAGTCCATGGGACGCCCAGTCCTCCTCCCACCCAGCTGACCCTCCGGTTCCTGTGGCTGCTGCCGACCCTGGGTCACTGGCGGTAGGTCTACCGCTGCACCGGTAGGCCAACAGAAAAGGCAAATATCTTTAATATTTCTACTCAGTATTCCGAGTTGAGGGGAAGGGAAGGGACCACAAATTAGCACCAAGTGAGATGGGGGGAGTGGACATCTGTCCCTCTTCCGAGGAGAGGGTCAGGAAAGCACCCGCTAATCTGAGTGCAGACAAACCCATGGAACCAGATGGTGTGCATCCAAGAATGTTAAAGGAACTCAGGGAGGTGCTAGCTGCACCCCAACAGACTTGTTTAACAGTTCACTGGAGACTGGTGTGGTGCTGGAGGACTGGAGAAGAGTGGACATAATCCCACTTCACAAAAGTGGCAGCAAGGAGAAGGTGGAAAATTATAGTCCTGTCAGTCTGACATCTGTAACAGGGAAACTAATGGAAACACTATTAAAGGAAAGAATCATGGAACACCTGGAATCCAGGGGACTGCAGGACCTGAGGCAGCATGGCTTTATGGAGGGGAGGTCATGCCAGACAAATCTGACAGATTTTTTTGACTGGGTAACCAGGGTGCTGTATCGGGGGTAGTGGTGGATATGGCCTACTTGGACTTCAGCAAGGCCTTTGACGTCATTTTTCATAGGAGGCTGGTAAACAGGTTGGGTAGCACGGGGCCGGGCAATAAGGTGGTAACCTGGATGAGAAACTGGTTAGGGAATAGGAGGCAGAGGGCGGTGGCAAATGGAGTTTACTTTGAGGAAGGGAGCGTGACCAGCGGGGTACTGCAGGGGCCAGTCTACTTTAATGTCTTCATTAGTGACGTAGCGGAGGAACTGGAGGGGAAGGTC
Source organism: Neoceratodus forsteri (assembly GCA_016271365.2). Lineage (NCBI taxonomy): Eukaryota > Metazoa > Chordata > Ceratodontiformes > Ceratodontidae > Neoceratodus > Neoceratodus forsteri. Next base: position 953,143,251 of record CM028136.1, read on the forward strand.
CACCTCTTTGCAGATGACACCAGGATCTGCAACAGGGTGGACACTCCGGAAGGGAGCAAAGGATGGAAAGAAACTTGAAATGACTGGAGGAGTGGTCAAACATTTTACAGCTACGGTTTAATGCAAAAAAGTGAAAATAAAGCACTTGGGTCACAGAAACCTGGGGGTACAGTTCAAAATGGGGGCAGAGATACTAGCAGCAACCAAGCATTAGAGACCTGGGGATAATCATATCAGATGACCTGAAGGTGGCCAGACAATGCAACAAAGTGATCGTGAGAGCTAGTGGTATGCTGGGATGTATAAGTAGGGTTATTACCAGCAGGAAGAGGGAAGTGGTGTTGTCGCTATATAGGTCTTTAGTAAGACCCCACCTTGAGTACTGTGTCCAGTTTTGGAGGTCACATCTCTGGAAGGACATAGACAGAATGAAGGCCATCCAGAGGAGGGCTACCAAGATGGTACAGGGTCTGCATCAAATGTATTATGAGAAGAGGCTAAAGGAATTAAAATGTACACTCTGGAGGAGAGGAGGGAGGAGAGTGTGTGTGATCGATACCTTTAAATACCTCAGGGGTGAATAGGGTACAAGTGGGACTGGGAGGTATTTTTCAGAGGAAGGGGTGCTCCAGAACAGGGGGCCACGATATGAAGCTGGAAGAGGGGTAGATTTAGGAGAGATGTGAAGAAATACTTCTTCATGGCAAGGGTGGTGGATGCCTGGAACGGTCTTCCAGCGGAGGTTGTGGGGGTGAAAACAGTAGAGGGATTCAAAAAGCCTGGGATAAGCACAAGGGAGTCTTAAGGGATAGGTAAGGGGGTGGCAGAGAAAGTGTTGTAGACCTGGAGGGGTCTGTAATATAAGCAATGCAACAAAAAAGGGCAGACTGGATGGGGCATGCACACCTTATCTGCTATCGGCTTGTATGTTTCTGTGTAAGCATGGTTGGGACAGTTATGATCCAAAAGTCACTCAGGGCAGTGGCAGCAAAGAAGGGGGCCAGGTGAATGCAAAAACCCTGTCTAGATGATAGTTTTTAGACTAAGATAAGGTATAATGAAAAAAAAAAAGGTCAGAAGAGAGAACAAGTCCATCATGTTGCCCTAGGAAGGGCTGTGCCTTTAAAATGCAGCATGTGCAGGAAACGGTGTTACTAGTAACTCCCTTTGTAGCTTGCAGGGTGTCTGCAGAATTTTGGTAAGTGGAGGCCTGAGCAGTGTTGATGGAGGATGGCTGGGCTAACGTCCTACTGAGTTAAGGCACAGTGGTGAAACTTTAGAAATGAAAATGAAGTGGTAGGCATTCAGGGGGGGCTGCATCATGATGCTAGGCAAAGCGAGATGGTGTCAGTTGGTGAGGGGGAGTTACCCCGCATATTACAAATTTCATTTGAGAAAAAAGTAAGGGTATGGGTGAACCTATTCACCCATGGGGGGTGATTAACCCCTTACATCCTTGGCCCTACCACTTTTCAGACCCTTCCGTCATCTATGGTCCAGAGGTTCAGCATACTCTGGGAAAAGTGCCTCCTCATGCTACCTCTGAATGTCTTTATTTATAATTAGTGACCAGGAAAGGGCACAGTGATCTATGATAGCTTGTTTCCAAGTGTGTCCTGGGGGGTGGGTTGTACGGTCTGGTTTTATTAACGGGAGAATGTTGGCCATGACTCGGGGGAAATTCCCCTACTCTTCTTCAGTAAGTGCAATGGGATATTTTACTGCTACCTGGACAGTGACGGGCAGAAGGGGCCGCAGCTTAATGTCTCATCCAAAGCACAGCACAGCACCTCAACAGTGCAGTACACCCTCGTACTGCACTACAGTGTCAGTTATGGCAATTAACCCAAGTGCCTGGTGTGGGACTAGGACCCATGACTATCTGACCTTTCGGCTTCAAAGTCAAGTGTGCTACCTACTGAGCCACTGATACTGATGTCTCTGACACCAGCTCAAACACCTCTGGGTGTTCAGTCTTGTTGATACCCTTAAGTGTGTAGAGAACTCCGATTGTGTCCCCTGTGAACCTCCTTTTCTCCAGGTTGAACATGTTAAAGACCTTGAACCTCTCCTAACAGGATTACCACTACAGCTGTCATGCAGTAGTAGCTCAGAGTTCTCGTATGATCAAACAAGGTGATGGAAGTTTTTTTAGGAAAATATAGCAACATTATATTCTGAAATCGTACAAAACAAATCTAGAAACCATACAGCAAATAACAGAACAGATGGGAACCATTTGCTTCAGAGGGAAAAGGAAGCAATTGTGCTTTCAAGGACAAATGGTTGGATCCTTCCAACACAGACAGAGGTTGTAAGTTCACATTTCATTGTCTGCAGTTGGCTTTGGATATAGCATCGGAAGGTCACGGTGGTGAGGGTCCTAGTCTCAGCACACCAGGAAGGGAGAAATAAAGAAAGTGCACTTGAACAAGAAGTCTGTGTGGCTTCAAAAGCTTGTGTGAACAATTCGTTGTTAAGTTAATAAAAAGTATTACCTCCTAATTTGTTGTGTCAGTTCTTCAGTTAGACTTGCATAACAATACACTGAAACACCGGAAGCGTCTCAGCAGCGTTCCTTCCATAGCAGCTGGGTTCAGATGGAATGAGAAAAAATATAGCTGGCAAGAAGCATTGTACCTTTGTCCCTCAGCGCTTGCTGGCACTGGTTCCCATAACTCTCAACTCTTCCCCGGTTTTCAGGGGCATCCCAGGTTTTAGTTATTATTTATTTATTAACATTTCGGAAAACCTGTGAGCAGAAGCTCTCTACATAGGTACCGCCTCAGAGAATAACCCAGTCAGGACAACAATTACAAAACAAAGGCTACATTTCAAGTGGTAACAGTTAAAATACATCATATAACATACTAAATACTAACATACTAAAATGCCAGCAGAGAAGGCCTAATGGTCTTTCGTGTCTGCTCGATTGTCAGCACCCGCACTGGGGGCCAATTTCAGTGTCCCTCCCTCCCCCTTGAGTTGCACTGTCCCCAGTCCCAGATGTTCCCCATGTATCGGACTGCATCAGCGTCACCCTCCCCCGTACCTGTCCCATCCCCTCTTAAACCCCTCCACAGTCTCTGCCTCCACCAGCCCCCTGGGCAGCACATTCCATGGTTCCACCACCCTCTCAGTGAAATACCACCTCCTCTCCACCCCCTTCCAGTTTACTCACATGTCCTCTCATTGCGCCCACCTCCTTCCTATGGAGCACCCCAACTGGGCCCTAAGTTACAGATCGGACAGCATGGGTTCAGAGGGAACAAATACAGATTGTAGTGGAGGCAAGAACAATGGGTACAGATAGTTGGGAAAACAAAGATAAAGACACTGAAAGCAACGTATTTCACAGATAAATCAGAAGCATTGTAAAACGTATGCCTGAGTCAGAACATTTCCAAGCTTGCTAAGGACAAGGGGGGGAGAGGGTGAAGGGTGAGAGAGGGCAAGGCTTCATTATTGGAGGGAAAGGTATGGGGCAAGAGTGCGAGGCGAAGGGAAGAGAGGAGCCAATGAGTAATTCGAAAGAAAGCTGGGATGCTGAAGAGGAAGTGCTTAAGGTTTGCCATCCATTGTGAACAGGTGTGGGGAAGGGGTAGGAGGCCTAGTGGTAATAGTCACAGGTTGCCTCAGTGACAAGGTGTTGCCCGAGCTGATGTTTGAAGGAGCCCAGGGACGTTGCATTGGTTATCTCGGCGGGTAGTGAATTGATCCAGAGTGGAGCTCTATAAGTGAAGGATTGCTGCCCAAGTGCTGTATGGCAACATGGGGTTCTGAACACCTGGTTGCTGGATTTCCTGGTAGTACGCTGGTTCAGTGGTGGAGTTAGGAGAGCTTGGACACCGGTTGGCATCAATCTAAGGCTAAGGTTTTAGCAATCAGGCAGGTTTGGTTTCTGAGTCTGTTGTCAAATTGTAGCCAGTTGGCCTGGGCATAGAGATCGCATGTGTGGGTTAGTCGATCAGCACTGACGAGTAGGCAGCAGGCTTTATTCAAGGCTGTTTTGATGCGCTGTAGGGCAGTGTCAGTGGCAGATCCATAGATGGCAATGCCATAGTCAGCGAGGAAGATTACTGAACTATGGATGGCGAGGTGCAGGGCATCCAAGGTGAGGTAGCGTTTGTGCCTGTACAGCATCCCTATTCTCCTGTTTATCACCTTCGCAGTGTTATCAATGTGCTGAGTGTAGGACAGGGTACAGTCAACAGTTATACCCAGATACTTAAATTGCTGGACCAGCTTGAGGGGTGACCTCTCACCATTTTTGATGACAAAAGGAAAGTTCTTGTGTTTGTTGAGGTTACTGGTGAACAACATAGTCTTGTTTGTTTTTTTTGTAATTCAGTATAAGCTTGTGATCAGCAAACCATTTTTCAGTGGATGCAAAGTCATTCTGGAGCTGGTCTTGAAGGTGCGTCGGATGAGAGTGATTGGTGAAAATAACGGGAACGTTTTTACTGAAGTTAGATAAAGTCCGGATTGCATTGATGTCTACTTGATTTAATTCAACAAAAGAAAAATTGGGACTGGGGATCCAGAAAGGAACGGAAACAGACTAGATGTTCTCTGGGTTCTCGACAAACTACATAAATGTCACTTTATACTGAATCAACTACAATCTAGCCAGAGAAAGTCTATAACCAGTAGAAAGGCAGAGGTCATTCTTCCACCGTACAGGTCACTGGTTAGGCTGCATCTGGAGTACAGTGTGCAATATTGGAGCCCTTACCTGAAGAAAGATGTCAGCTTACTGGAGATGGTGCAGAGAAAGGCAACCAAGATGACCCATGGACAACAGAGTAGGCCCTACGAGGGGAGAGGCTTGGAGATCTCATCATGTACTCCTGGGTGATAGAAGGGAAAGGGTAACATGATTGAAACCTATAAGTACTTTAAGATTTCAATAAAGTGAACTCTAAGGATGTTGTCAACCTTATTGGGAACAAGACCACTAGGAAGCACTGTCTCAAACTGATGGTGGGGGGCACATCAAGAAAGAAACGAGGAGGCACTTTTTCACTGAAAGGGTGGTAGCAAAGTGGAATGAGTTGCTGGAAGAAGTAGTCTCCCTGCAGACTGTAGATAGCTTCAAGAGGGGATGTGACAGAGTAATAGGGAAAATTGCACTGAGAGGATGGAGCATGGGGGGATGTCAAGGGGGAGGGAAAGTGTGGATAGCGGGGTGGGGAGACAGATCACGTGGAAGATACCTAGAGGTCTGCTAATGGAAGCAGACTAGCTAGACCGCAAGGCCTTTATCTGCTGGCTGTTTTTGTGTGTTCATATATACCAGACTATACAGCAGCAAGCCTTTCAAACAGTAGCCAACTATGGAGGAATCTCCCCGAGCTCTGTGAGGGCAGTAAGCACACTGCTGACTGATGCCAGCATCCCACCTAGAGTATGGGATGTTACATGGCGAAGTTGCCACTAGCAACTGAGAGTTAAAGATGACCAAAAGCATAGAAACATCAGTGAAAAGTTCTGCCATGGCAATACTGTATTGTGCAGTTTGAAATTCTCTCACATCTGTTTGAGGAATATCCATTTATCATAGACTTTTAGTCCAAATCAGCCATATAGTGGAATGACACAATGTGGAACACCCTCACATATGAAGATATATGAACAGGCAGGAGTCAGATGAATAATAAATACAGTAGTATTGATTCCATCATTTATGCAATAGGAGTGGGCTCAAAACTCATCGAATAAATCCATTTATCTTCACAGCCATTGAATAAATAAGATTTATCCATATAGTAGCTATGTCACAATTATGCCAGAACTCATTTAGAATGTTCAGCCTCAGTAGCAGTACTAGCCATAGTCAAATGTGAATAACTTTAAAATGAAAAAAGATAGCATGATACTGAGAGCATGAAAGCTGTTCAGCACAAAATTATCTACAAAATGAGTGGTGTTTCATTTATAGATACCTTATAGATTTTTTTATAATTAGCACAAAATAGCAGCAAATGCAATTTTGTGTTCACTTTTTTGACAAACATATGCAAAAAAAGATCAACAATCAAAAGCAAATGTCCCTACACTGACAGAAAGCATCCCTATTGCATAAATGAAATATACAATGGTGAGCTGTCAGATAAATGATTTATCTACACTTATGCTGTTTGATCTCGGACACCTCACTCATGGCATACGCCACTCGTGAGGTTACCCGAGGTCAACGGCACTTGTGTAGATAAGTCATTTATCTGACAGCTCTTCATTGTATATCCCTTTTATATCAAATCTTTAAATGGCCAGTGAGATGCTGGGGACTCAATTTTACCCATTGGGCTCTGTGCGGCAAAGAAGGAAGTAGGCCTGAGTGCTCCGGCAGAACACTCTACAGTGATATGAACTCTCCTTGGACTGTCTAACTGGTAAACCTCTCTGAAATCTGCAAGTAACTGTAGCTGGCATTTGGGACAAAATCAGGAAAGTAATAAATCAGTTTAAATCTGGTGTGGGGCAGTGCTAAAATTTGTTGTCAGAACTTTGTGGAGCAAGAGTCCTCAAAGAACTTGATATTAACATTTATTAGCCCTAGCAGGTGGGAGCTCCTTGGTTTTGCTGCCAAGACTTTGTTTCATTACAAATAACTGAATTCTTGAGCTTTGGTGAGTAAGAGTCCCTAAAAGACTGGAAATGGACACTTAGCCAAAGCAGGTGGAGCGCCAAGGACTAGTTTTCTAAAGACTATTTACTGGACTGGGCTCTATCCAAACATATTTTAATCAATTTCAGAGTTTAACTGTATTGAATTATACTTGATTCAAATAGCTCTTTCTTGGGAAAAGGTGGATATTTTGTTATAGTTTAGTTAGTTATGGGGTGGGGGGATTTTGATGGGGATTATTATTTTAACTGATTTATTTTGTAGGTGATTTTTGTGTGTAGGAGTGTGTATGTGGATTAGTTTTTGTGTGTGGGGGGTGTATGACTGTATTGTGTCACTACTGTCAAATTGCTAATTTAGTGGGGATGTGCAGGCTGAGGACATCGGTGGTCAGGCACTACTGTTCCACCAGGCTCAGGGATCTTCATCCTTTTGACTGTCCCCCTTTAACACTGGAAGTGTATAGACATTGTAGGGCACTCGAGATAGCCAGAAAGGGGGGGTGGGGATGAGGACCAACAGGGCCTGGTGGGATTGTTGAGCAGGGTGGGCAGATTGGGGTGGTGAGGACGAGAAGACACACTAGGACGAAATGGGTCCAGGAGGGGATCCATCCGAAATCCCGCCCCAAAAAATCCCGCCTATTGAAATCCCCAAAAAAATAATATGGACAACTTGAAATACAGACAACAAATAACACCTAAAAACGGTAGACAGAAAATTGAAATACCGCTGCAACACATTATGTATATGTGTATATATATATATATATATATATATATGTGTGTGTGTAAGAGAAATATAGGTAACTCACCACACTGCAGTTCAATAAGGAGCGTGAAGTCTCATAAGTCTCATTGTAGCATCATAGGGAATGAGTGATCGGGGCTCAGCTGCTCTATGCGCTGCTCTTGCCCGCTTAATAACCTGTAGCAATGCCTGTTTTCGTGGCATGCTTTAGTTGAGTTCAGGAACAACTGATGAAAGTGCATCTTGCACTAGCTGAACAGGAGTGTCATGCATTGCCACTGCTCTCTGTTTCAGAGCTGACATTGCCTCGGTCTTTGGTGCACCAGTTGCATCTGGTGAGTGGTTGTGTTCTCTCTCTTGCACCAACAGATGCTGACCACCACGAAGCACAGTAATCACATGACCATGACAATTCAGGGACTTGCGAATTTGACAGCACCAATAATGCCTCTCACCACAAATCTTTTTGGTCACCAGCAAGTACCCTCCCATGCAAAACTTATTCCGTCCCTTCTGAGATGGGACAAGTCAGCACACTGGATACTCTCCTTCAGGTTCTGACATCGTTGCAATGTGGCTGAAAGCCAGGTGTGGTAGCCAGGAGACCTAAGTAGCCCGGATCACAGTCTCGCATTTGCACTGTTACACTAGCTCAACTGAGCACCAGGTAACCATCTCACCTGTTCACTGTTTTCAGCCGCATATCTATATTTCGTCATTCAGGATTAAAAAGAGTTGGTGACATAGAAGTTCGGGAAATTTTAAACAGTATTTTTAAAGGTGGCATTTTATCAGGCTGGATTTAGTACCTAACCCATCCAGGAGAGGGGTCCTCCCTGCCTGGTTCCCATACTCAAGGGCTCCACATTTAGTGGGCAAGGTGCTGGATCTGCCTCGTCCACCTAGCCTTCTTGGGCAGTGTTGTGCAATGCCAGATCTACAAATAACAAGACAGCGATAATTGCTCATCTTGTTGGAACAACTGATCTGACTTGCATCACCGAGACCTGGCTGGATGAGAATGCTGGCCCATTACTGGAATCAGCAGTTCCAGCTGGGTACTTGGTGATACACCACCCGAGAAAGGATCTTAGGGGTGGGGTAGTGGCAGTTTGTTTTAAATCATACCTGAACCTTGTAGACATCCTGTGGGAGAGACCAGATCCTTTGAATGTACAGTCAATTCCGCTTGTGTGCCTGAACTCCGGACCACGGTAAAATGGGCATACAAGTGGAACAGCATACAAACGGGAACACTACTTTACTATACATGCATAGCTGACACCAGTCGGTAAAGTCACACTACAAACTCTCCATGTGTAAGAATGCCATAAACACACTTTATTTATACAAAAAGCATTCCTTGACTGCATTTCAGCAAAACCATAAAATGAAAATCTATAACAGTTCAAAGTGCAATACAGCGTGTCTGTTACCAGTCATTGTTAGCACTACAGGTAGCAGCAGTAGCAGCATTACTTTCAGGAAGTCTCTCGTTCACCTGCATAGCCTGCATTAGCCGGGTCTCTATAGACTGCTGTTTTGTTCATACCTCTGTGATTCTAGCAACAGGCTCTAGTTCCTTTTCCTCATCCGTATCATTGTCAATTCCAGTCATGTTTTTCCATAGCAAGAGCTGAACTGAGGTGCTCAGCAGACACTAGCAAGGTGTTACGCTCTGCCATTTAATCACAGATCACAATAGCTAAAGAACAACTAACGGGCAATTAGGCAATTAACACCTGGCTAGGTAATCAGGAGCAGCAATTCAGTCACCTTCTTGCCAAAATAAAAGGCATACAAGCGAAATTACACAGGCATACAAATGGAACAATTATCATTGTAAATATAGGAAAGGAATCGGGACCTGGTAAAATGGGCATACAACCGAAAAAGGCATACATCCGAATGGCATACAAGTGGATTTGACTGTATTGTGGTCGAAGGTGTAGGTCACAGGATCCTTCTCATCTGTCATCCACCCGGGGATAGGAAGGAAATTTCTGCAGGAGGTTGCAGACTTCATCATTGACCAGATGCTGGAATTCCGAGATGGATTATTCACGGGGATTTCAATGCCTGAATTGATGATGAACTCTCTCAGTTTGGACAAGTATTCTCCAAACTAATGAGTTTGTTGGGTCTTACACAGGTGGTTATCCCTGCAACTCATATTCATGGTCATTCATTGGACCTGATCTTCCTACTTGGGATGGAGATCTCTGACCTAAGGGTGGAACCGGTCAGTTGGTCGGACCATCATACTATAGGGTTCAGGTTTGTGGCACTCCCCAATAAGCCTGCCCTTACGGAGATGATCCAGTACTGCCCTTTAAGGGGTTTGACCCCAGATGGTCTTAAGGAGGTACTGGGCCTATCAGGTTTGACGAGTGTAAGTGACAAGCTGGAGGAACTGGTACTGGCCTGTAATAGGGCAGAAACTGGAGCCCTTCACTCCATAGCTCTTGTCCATGTTCATCTCCTCTCCCTTAACCAGAAGTCCTCATGGTTTGATGGGACTTTGAAGGAGATAAGGCGAGGGGGTCAAAGGTTGGAGCAGTGTTGGAGGAAATCCGGCCTGGTTGATGACAGACTTAGATTGATGGCTCATTGCAAAGCTTATCAATGAGCAATCTCCTGTAAGAAGGCAGAATTCCTGTCCAAGGATATTGCTGTAGCAAAGAATTGACCAGCTCAGCTCTTCGGGACTGTTGACAGGTTATGCAATCCAACCTGCCTTCAGACTCTGGGAGCCTTTTCACGGGTCAGATGTGACAAATTTGCTAAATTTTTTGCTGATAAGATTGATAAGATTGCCACCATCAGGTCAGAGATCCATTCAGCACCCTCTAACGGGCCTTGCGGTGATGGGTGAGAGCTTGCCAGCACCTGGTCTGTCTGGTCTGACTTCGACCAGTTGGCGATTGTGGACATCGTGCAGGTCATCCAGGGACTATGTCCTGCCTACTGTAGTTTGGACCCAAGCCAAATACGCCTCCTTGTGGGGTGTGTTGAAGTCATCTGCCCAGCCCTTGCTAGGATAGTCCGATGTTCACTTGAGATGGGGGGGGTTCCAGACACCCTGAAGGAGGCGATTGTAGTACCACTCCTGAAGAAATCTTCTCTGGACCCGGACTGCCTAGCCAAATACAAACCTGTTTCTAACCTGCCTTTTGTAGGCAAGGTTATTGAGATGGTGGTGGCTGTACAACTGGATGACCATTTAACAACGCATGATGTCTATGATCCTCTCCAGTCCAGTTTCAGGAAGAGGCACAGTACCAAGACCACCCTTGTATGGGTACTGAATGATCTCCTGATGGCCAGGGATCAAAAGAGCCATTCCATCTTAGTTCTCCTCTACCCCTCTGTGGCATTTGACACTGTGAACCATGGGGTATTGATAGGGCACCTCTGGATTTTCTGCGGACTGTCTGGTACAGTCCTAAGTTGGCTTAGATCATTCCTCACTGGCAGGATACAGAGTAGTGTTGGGGAGTTATTCATCGGCGCCTCTCCCCCAGTCATATGGGGTTCTGCAGGGCTCTATCTTATTCCCCATGTTGTTTGCAGTGTACATGCTGCCATTGGGGGACATTATAAGGATGTATGGGCTGAGTTTTCATTGTTATGCTGATGATACTCAGCTATACATGTCCTTTGTGCCCAAGCAGGGTGATATTGTGTCAGTTTTCAACAACCGCCTCACCGAGATCCAAGATTAGATGAGTGCTAACTGGTTGAGGCTGAATCCAGACAAAACTGAGGTGTTGGTTGTAGAGCCAGGTCACCAAGGCATAGGGTTGCAGGCTGGTTGACCCTCTGGGCTTTGGCTCGGAGATGCCCAGCTGCTGACCTCAGATTAGGTGCAAAAATCTGGGCATTGTGTTTGACAGCAGCCTGATGCTAAACTCTCAGGTGTCAGTCATTGTACAGACCTCATTTTACCATCTGAGGAACATTGCTCGGATCAAGTGCCTGATTCCGCCTGGCGATATGCCAACTCTGGTTCATGCCTTTGTAACCTCATGTCTTGATTACTGCAACACCCTGTATTTTGTTTTGGGACCTTAATTATAGCCCTGCATTGCTTGATAAGCAAAGGGAAACAATGCAGTTTAGTGATGTTAGCTTCCTAAAGCAAATGACATCTATGGCTGGGTTGCTAGACTCCTATATAATGCTATATAGACCAGGCGGCCCTACCTTATGTAGGGAAGTACAGTTCATGAGAACTGGCTATATTTTTGTCTCTATTTTGCTCATAGTGCAGCAGGCAGCAGTAAAGGTGGCAAAAACCACTTCCTTCTGCAGTGTATCCTGGGAGCAAGTGTAAGGCAGCAAGTGGCGAGAGATTATTGGAAGCAAGATAAAGAACCGCTGACTAACAACGAAATACTGGCAGCATGGATGCATCTGTTAAAAGCAAGGCAGTCTGCCTGCTGTGTTTTTGATAACATGCAGCAATGGTGGGTAGACATTAAATCTGAATTTTCAAAATTCTTTTAGTATGCAGGAGTAAAATTGGCAAGCAATAAATACCCCTAGATACTTAGATCTCAGATCACACCTCTGGAAACTGTTGGCTAGAGAGAATGAAGGGAAGGAGAATGACCACAAATTAGAGAAATAAAGGAATATATGAAAGAATATAAATATCATAGAGCCACATCTTTACAGGCAGAATTTAAGTATGGAATGCAAGCCACGAAACAAAGCTCAGATGTATTCATAGGATGTGAAGAGTGTGTAAAAAAAAATAATATTTAGAGGATTGACATCAATACCAGGAGATTGTCACCGGGGTATGTCTGGTATACAGAAGGTTGTGAATGAGTATCTTTCAAATACATTTGGCATGGATATACAGTACTTCCCACCATGGCATCTGAGGAATTTCACCCACAACAGCTAACAGCACACCTCTCAGATGCTGAGAAATTTGTGTCAGCCAGTCAACCTTGGAAAACTAGAGTGGTCGAAAAGGTCCCTTAGAAATAATATGACACTTGGACTAGAGGGCCTTTTCAGCAGAGTTTTATTAAACTTTTAAGGTGAATTTGGGTCTGGATTTGATGAAATTGTATAATGGAATCTTAGAGAGTCTACAAATGTCGCAGACCATGGCCCAGGTAACACTAGTGTTTTTGTTTAGGAAAGTTAATAGTGCAGACATTAAAAACTTGCATTGTGTAAGTACCATGAATGTGGATTTTAAAATCTTTGCTAAGATTTTTCATCATACATTTGCACAGATGGCAGGAAAACTGATATCAGTTGCACAGACTTTCACAATCCAAGGGAGAGGTATAGAGGATAATGTAATCATCACCCGCAAAGTGTTTGAAAGAAGTGAACAGGGAAAGGTGCAGGGTTTCCTTTTGGCATTAAACAAAAAGTGTCTGATCATGTTGCAGGGCACATCCTCTACTTATTTTCTGCATTACAATACTGAACGATGAAACCCCAGACCTCTGTGGTGTCAGCGTGGCTCAGTTGGTAGCACATTTGCCTCAGGATCAGAAGATCATTGGTTGTAGTCCCACAGTGGGATTGGACTCCTACCTGAAAAATGATGGCACCTAAGAGCAATTCTAGGGGTATGCTGTACTGTCAGGGGGTGCCATTCTTTGGATGAGATGTTAAACAGAGGTCGCTGTTACCCATCTCCGGTGCTGTCCTGGGGAGCACCCAGCTGGAACTAGAAGAACCCAAGGCATTTTTTAAAGTGTAAAGGATTTTCCCCAGTGTAGGATAATACACCCATGGTAAAAGTACAAACATATGCAGACAATGTGTGTCTGTTCGTGGCAGGGAAGGAATCCGGTACTTGACCCTTGCAGATTACACAAGATTTTCCTAAAACTGAGGGATTAATTCTTAACCTTACTAGAAGCTGCGTTGTTACATTGGGCCTCAACTCCTGTTACAGGAAATATAAGGCTATCAGATTTTATGAACATATTGGTGGCAGATGGCCACTGTGAAATTTCATATCTGGCAGGCAAGGCGCCAATTTCAACTGCAGTAAAAACGGATTGCACTAATTAAAGCTGTCGCTCTTTCTCTTCTCCTCTCTCTACATGGCTGTCCGTGACGATGACCTGTGATACGTATATATTGTAAATAGGCACATGGGGACTGAGTTTGGGCAATAATAAAGGGAGCACACATACATAGATAAGAGCGCATTTAGTGTCATCTTTATCTTCCACTTGGACAGTGACCAGAGATGGGCATAAGGGGCTTTGGTTAATGTCTCATATGAAAGATAGCTCCTTAGTAGTGCAGCTCCCCTTCTCACATTGCACTATAGTGTCAGTTATGGGTGGCACCCCAAGTACCTTGTATGGTGCTAGAACCCATGACCTTCAAGTCTTCCAGCACCAGAGGCAAGCGTACTAACTACTGAACCACTGACACAGATTTTAACAGCTTTCCAAGTTGTTGTTAGCATTTCTAACTCAGCACAGTTAAACTAAGTGAGGTGTTGGGGTGGGATCATGTTAAAGAGTCGCCAATACCATGTACACCAAATCAGTGAGAGGCCAGATAGTATGGCTGAATAGGGGAAAGTCCTCATATTTTTCAGAAGACTGAACAGAAGGATGAATGCTAAGCACTTGAGCAGTAACAACCAAGAAGGCGGTCAATTCTGAGGTATTAATGAGCGCCTGGGGGGGTTGAGTAGCCTAAGATGCAGCCGAGGGTCACCTTCCTCGAGCCGTTCATTAATCCAAAGAAGTGACCACCTTCAAGGTTGTTATTGCAATTATAAGTCTGATCGCAAAAACAATTTTCTTTTTTCCTATTTATTTTTAACTTAATCATAAGATTTTAAGCGGAGTGGTGTGAGCCACGTGTGCTGCATGGTGTCAGTTGGTAGCTGGATCAGTCATTTCTAAGATGTTAATGACAGATCCTGTAGCCAATCAGGAGCCTCGCTAGGCGCATGAATAATTAATTAGCCTTATAATGAAAAGTAGCCCACACTAGCCGATAGCCAGAAGTGGCTGACACAGCGTGAGGTACAGTTAACTGGGTATAGCTTTGCAGGATGGGTCCCACAATGCAATGTTAGGCAGCTGTCTAGATTCAGGAGGGGGAGGATACATAAATAAGGTGGGGGGGGACATCAGTGCCATCAAGTGGCCAAATAACACTTCTGGCAAAATAACCTTATCATAGTGAGAAAATAAAACACACACACACAATCATCTTGTTCATAAAAATAGCAACTTTTTGCAAATATATTTTGATATCAATACTAATTGCACAATATCTAATGTCACATAAAGAGATCAGCTGACATGACTGACTAAAGAACAGTCAAATAAGAATATAAAAGCTTGGTTACGCTTTATGTGTCTGTTTCAATGTAATTAATCATTAAGTACATGCAACAGGGTAATTACATTGTAGTTACATGTTTGTTGCACACTACATTGCAATGCAGTTACAGTGTAGTTACACTGTAACTACAGTGTAGTTAACTGACACCTAAAATGTAATGGAATGCTTTTACAACATGATTATATCATGACACAAATTGTACAACATGGCTCAGATCTGAATCAGTGTTGACTCAGTTCTTTGACAAAACTATACAGTGACAGACAAACACAGCAGCAATAAAACATGGCATTACAAATAGTAAAGATGACTGAAAAGCCATTCCATATGCACCTTTAAACATTCAGTTGTTTCTTCTTTTCACTGGTATCCCCTCTTCTGATCAGCTTTAGGATTGGAAGTTGCTTGCCATTTTATTTTTTCTCCCACAGCTCAGGCACCCACTCCTTCTGGCACCCCAAAAGGCACACCCCCTGCAGCTTTCCTGACTCATCCTTCACTGCTGGACCAGCTGCTAATCCCCCAAGTCCTCTGTTGGCTGGAGATTCTTACTTGCTGGGGGGGGTCCTCCTGCTGCCAAGCACCTTGATCAGCCTGCAGATGTTGGATGTAGTACGCCAGCTTGCTTGGGACCTGGGAGGAGCTGCTAAATGGACCATTATCTAGCCTGCCTGGCACCGTCCCTTTTTCCATTTTCAGGGCCACACCCATCACTGATGCATGTGCTATGTGGCATCCTTGTAGCAGGGATGCTCAGCAGCACATGGTCACCCATGTCACCAAAGGCACCATTGCAATGCCACCTACAGGATATGCTGATTGAACAGCGACATTTTGACACCAAACGACATTATAGCGGCAATTCCGATGTTGCCGCTGTAATGTGCCTGAGGGACCTCAGCATTGCTTTCTTTGGGTCTTGCACCCTTCCCCAAATCAACTCTGACTCGGAGTTGATAATCACAACGTACGAGGGGTGCAGGGGGGCAGAGCCCCCCACATGAGGGGTTTGTGGAGTGACACCCCCCAAAAAAACCAAAGAGTTAACCTGACGGATTTATGCTAACCACAATTTGCAGTTGACATAAATCCGTCACTGTAATGTCATATCACAAAATTGTTGTCAATGTGGCATTGTAGATCCCCACCTACAGGATCTACTAGACAAGCAGAGCTATGCCTCCCACCCTCCTGGACCCTCTGACTCTCTCCCTGCAGGCCTCCACTCCTGACATCCTGGATTTGGGGTGCAAGCCTGGGTTGCCAAAGTCTCAGAGCAATGCCCTGTCACTCCGCTTCATGGAATTGGCTTGGAAATTTGTTTTTGCGGACAATATTTTTTTGTTGTTGTTTTTTGGTACTGAGCCTGCCTCCCATTTTTCCTTTTTGTTGTTTTCTGCTGTCTGTTTCAAGGTTGCTTGGCCAACCAATCTATGAGGCCAGATCTGCTGTTTTGTGCTCAACAGTGTGAAATGGCAGTACTTTCGTAATAGAATGCCCAAGGGGCATAGAAACACTTAGCAGTGAACAGTGTGGAGAATAATAAGAGGGGAGACTCAGTCGCAGTAAAGAAGTAATATCAATCATTTCTTTACTTAAAAAAAAAAAAATCAAAGCACATCAGAAGAATGCACACTATTGGACAGGAGAAACACTGTGGTATTTAAAATCCTTACATGAACTCAATCTGTACCTGGAGCAACCGGTCCTGCAAAAATAAAGGACTGATGACTACATAGTCCACAATGGCCTATTATATGAATACTACTGCAAGAGAATGGGCTGTACTCAACTCTGTATTTTAAAGTTTTTCTCATTCACAGATCAAAAAAACTGTTCCATTGGCAACCCAACTTCTTCAGGGAGAAACTGATCTACAATCCAAAAATATATACATACGTGTAGATATTCATAATTATGTGTATTTTAAATTTCTATCTGTACCTTTAATGAATAAATTAACCAGGGGACCTGACTCTGTTAATTTTTCTAGACAAACTTCACCTGTGAAATTCAGCTTGTTCTTTTTCAGGTTTTACAATTTTGTTGTGCCCTGCCTCCTATAAATGAAAACAGTTTTTGTTACCATTTATCATATATTATGTTTACAATCCAAAATAATGTTAACAGCATTATATTTCATTTGTTTTTCTAAATGCCATACTTGTTATGAATTCATGAACCATCCTTCTGAATGTGCAACCTTAAGGCTCTCACTCATTTTTCTGTATTTATAAAGCGTTTCATACTGATTAAAAAGCCACTTTAAACTCTGAGATACCTCTTTATTTTTATTTCAGTTCAAATGTGTTCCCACTTCTATGGTTTGACTTTCTTTTCTCCGATTCTTTGATTCTCTGGCTGTTCAGCTCGTTTGCTGTTGCATATGCTGTAACAGAAAAAGACTTTCTCTAACTTGCAGTGACTTGCATTCATTTGTGCTGCTCTCTCTGCTAAGCAGCACAGTTTGATACAAGTCAGTGCAAGTTAGAGAATTTTTTTTTTGCTACAGCATATGCAACTAGCAAACAATCAGCGAAGAATCAAAGAAATAAAGTGTGTTTTGGAAAATTTCAATAAAGTAGGTTAAAAAGAAAAAATTAAAGCATAGATGGGGAACTCATTTGAATTAAAATAAAATAAAGAGGTATGTCACAGGTCAAAGTGGCTTTTAATCAAATTTAATTTAACAAAAACAATATTAACATGTGTGTGTCTATATATATATATATATATATATATATATATATATATATATATATATATATATATATATATATATATATATATATATATATATACATGTTGCCTTAATGTTTTTGTACAGACTTACTTCTATGTATATTTTATCTGTCTATATTCAATATTGTACCTCCTCTTCCCCCAGGATGAATCTGGAAATGAGCTATTGTAGCTCAGCGTGCCTTTCCTGGTGAAACATTTCAAAATAAATAAAATAAATAATCAGCATGAAAAGCTTTATAAATATGGAAACATTAATGAGGGCCTTAAGGTTGCACATTTAGAAGGATGGTTCATGAATTCCTAACAAGTATGGCATTTAGAAAGACCAAATGAGATATGATGCCGTTAGCATTATGCTGGATTATAAACATAACGTATGATAAATGGTAACACAACTATTTTAATTTATGGGAGATGGGACATAAAAAAACTGTTAAAAACTGAGAAGAAATAGAAGAACAAGCTGAATTCCACAGGTGAAGTTGTTTAGAAAAATTAACACAGTCAGGTCTCTGGTTAATTGATTTTTTAAAGGTACAGATAGAAATTTAAAATACACATAATTATGAATATGGACAGATATGTATATTACTTTTGATTGCAGAACAATTTCTCCCCAAAGAAGTTTGGTTGCCAATGAAACATTGGAGGTTTTTGACCTGTGAATAAGAAAATAAGATTTAAATACAGAGTTGAATCCTGTCCATTCTTTTACAGTAGTATTTAACATTTTTACTCATCATCTTTAAAGTTACATTTCCAAGAAAGCACTGAGACTGCAGTTCAGATAAATTACATTGACAACGCTTTTAAAAAAATATACTATGCAGGAATATGATATCCTAATGTAGAGACCCGACATCTCAGTGAAGCAAGCTACATCATGTCAGTTTCTGCTTCGGCTTGAATGCATCACAGGAAAATGGCATATTCAACTACTCATATTTCTAACTTACAGAATGTTCTGACTGAAACACTTGATCATTTAACGTCACAGTAGCATCTGACAAGGTTGGTTGAGAGACTTGTTTTCACAGTTGACATTCTTGCCGTTTCTTTTCTAGTCTTGATTTCTCACAGTACTGTAAGTGGATGACTGCTCAGTGATTATTGAGCCTCATACAGCTGGTAGCATCCACTGCTTATCCTGCTGCTCCCACTTTCTTTGCCATCAGTCACCATAAAATTGATGCAACAAAAGTCAACTGCTTATTCGAGTCGTTTGCATATCCAGCTCTAGCTGATGTGACTCCAGAGTCCAGCATTCCAATGCATCAAGTATACATTCTGTGCTCAGTCACGGCCTTAGGAATTTTTGGGGGTATGTTCTACCCATTCTGTTCTCTCACACAACTTTGTGGGGCTGCACCTTAGTGATCACACTTATGGCATTACAGTACCATTTAGCAAGTGTACTCCCAGCTCAGGAAAGCTCCTTGTGCATACATTCAACATGGTACAATGGGTGAAATAAGAGACAAGCAAAATGGATAATCACTTCAAAAGAAATCAAGTAAGCAATAAGACACGATGGGGTGTGCATTAGACAGTTCTAATGCATGGCTGGGGGGCGTAGTGAGGCACGAGGCCACAGGCAGAGTGTGTCCAGTCCCTAGCCGTGCATTAGAACTGTCTAGTGCACATCCATGGAGTGGATTATTGCACTTATAAAAGGGCCTGTGTATTCTAAATGGGGGCTCTAGTTTTAGCTGTGCATTAGACACATCTAATGCACGGCTAACGACCAATCAGATTGCTTGAAATCCTTTCCCCATTTTATAATCCAATGTAAAGTACAGCACTGGGAGAGAGTGGGTGCACAGATAAGTATTTATTCCACAAAATCTCAGCATGCACACCAACTTCACCAATGGACAGACATCTTAGCAGCACTGTTTGAGGAAGAGATTCAATCATCAGGCTATGTCTGGAACATGCACACACAACCTTGACAAAGCATGCATGTTATGCGAAACGTTGGTCAGTTACAGTTTTGTTTGTTTGTTCACTGATTGCCTCTTTGCACAAGTAAAGACATGTTCCAAACGTGGACTGATGATGAATAACTCTGTTCTTCAAACTCTGCAGCTAAGCTTGTCCACTGATGTGGCTGGGGTTAGTGCTGGGTTTTGTGGAAGAATCACTGCAAAAGAACCCTCTCATAAGCAAGGCTTCAGTGAGCATGTTCTGGAATTATTTAAAGTCCAAAAATGGTGATTTAGAAAAAATCCCCCCTGACCCACACAAAATTGACTGTACTTTCAAGCTAAGGAATTAGCTATATAATTATTGTACTTCCCATAAAACCAATGACAACTGAAGCCTGGCTCACTCACATATGCTGAACATAGAATTTGGAGGGTGCAGGGGCCCTCTCAAAGTAACACTTTTTAAAATTCTAAGAGATTTAGAATCCTGGTGATTTCTTTTTTTATATCTTATTTTACAATTTCTTTTCCAGAGATAACCCAGCTGAGATGGAACATGTCATTTACAGTGGGGCCCTGCCTCTATCCATTTGTTTCAGCAGGGAGGACTGAGGCACATAGAGGCCAGGAACTTGCTCAAGGTCACAGAGTGAATCAGTGGCTCTGGTGGGATTTGAATTTGAGACCACATGTATCACAGTTCAGTGGTCTAAACACACAGTATTGTAGCTGTGCCTGCTACAGCAGTTTTTTTAATGTTGTTTTGGTGTCTTCATCTGGTGAGTTGTATGTACCATCTTCTGGCCTTATTGGCTATTTTGGTTAATCCCGTCCCCATGGGGATGTGGGCAGAAGGATGGCTGTCCTAGTGGAAGCATGCACAGTCATGTGCCTGGCCATTTGCTCCACAATGTTCCTATCCCCTCTGCCCTCTCTGCCGTACTACTGCTTGTACTCCTGTAGGTGGCAGTGTCAAAATAAGGCAATGCAGCCCTCCCACCCTGAAGAAGAAGAGCCTCCTCTGAGACATTCAGTCTTCCTTCCTCCTGGCCGGTCCCAATGTCCCAGGCTTGTTGCCGAACCCGGGTCACTGGCACCACAAGCAGCTTCCCTGCCATTGTGCAGGTAGGCATTTTGTAAATTGTTAGACAAACTTACTGATACTCTGTCATTCTCTATAAGATGTAACCATCCATATTTTACTTGTGTCTCTGAGACCATTTCCTTCTAGCCCAGTTAGCAGCGTTAAACCCTGATGTGGCAGGGAGATCCTGCCACTCTTGAAGACTGACCTTTCTTAAATCTGTTGCAACAGTTCTTCGGTTTCTTAGCCTAAGCTCTTTACAATTTCTAGTCCATAAGGTTGGCCACCCATGGGTACCCCCTCCCATTTCTTGACTATGCTATAGTGTCCTCTTTAATTTTCCTTTTCCCTCTCAGGTCCTTGTACAGGGAGGTTATTGTGGTGACCTCCGAGCTTATGTAAAACAACAGGCTGTGTTTATCATTGTTGGATATAGTATGTAATAGCACTATGTCATAAAATATCTTGATGTATATACCTTATGTTTATGAAACCTGTAAATGTTGAAAATACTGTGGCACTAGGTATTTTTGATAAAGGTAAAAAGTTACTAGGAGACTGTATGATAAAAATTAAGTTAGTTGTGCTATTTAAAATGCATGTAAATTGCTGTAAACTGAACAAGTCTGAAATGTCATGGTTATTTGCATATATCCAATGATGCTTTGCATTATGGAAGTATGTGTGATGTTGTGTTTCTTTGAAACTTAGTTTATTGTCAATGCCCTTTGGGGTAACCCTTGCTTCAGTGCGTCTACACAGGGGTTCTTTGTCTTTAGCTTCTTTTTTTTTTTTTATTTGAGCCCCCACCGCCCAAGCAAACAAGGCCCACATAGGGGAGGCTAAATCTCAACTGATAAGTTAGATCAGAGATCAGTGTGTCAGTAGGTGCTGGCTAAGTGCAGAGGAAGGACTTACAGAGTCTGTTGCTGCAAACTGATGTACTGAAAAAGCGATATGCCACTGCTAAAGGTTATCTTCTGTATTTTGGATAAACATCACACAAAGACTGTGTGTTGATCCTGAAGTTTGGTGTCTGGTCCATTTGTTATCCCACAATCCCTCCACACCTGACAAGAAACAGTTGCTTTGTATCAGTAAAAAAAAAGTGCTGGGGGATAAGGTGAAACTAGTTCCAATATTTAGCCAAGGAGAAGGACTTTTTAACCCAAAGGGAGGGGTGAGCAAAATTACGGGATTTGGCATTCCCTTAATTTCTGTAAGATTTGGCATAAATGGCCATCAAAATCTGATGGAATGTTATTAATGTCTGCAGGGACAGCAATGTTTAGATTTCTGCACACTTGTAACCCACTAATTGTATTGCGTGAATAAACCTTGCAACTTTACTAAATCGCGCATGTGGAAATTGCACAAATTTAAATACCACTGGTGAAAACAAAATTCTGCAGGGTGGAATGTGGGGAAACTATGATATATTGAGCAAAACTAGCACAGTTGCTGCAGAAAGCAAAGTTAACAGGATCTTTAATTTCATCTCTGTCTGCAGGTGGGTACATATTTTTTGCACAGTGTTACCTGAGTGAGCAGTAAGATATTGAAAGTCTGTGTGTTGGGGAAGGGAGGTACAGGCATTCAACCTTAAGAAACTCGCTTTCAGCAGTATGGGGGAAGGGGAGGTGGTCCAGATGGAACATTATCCCAGGAAAAAATTGTTTTTATTAAAAAGCAAAGAATTGTGTAATATAAATAAATATTGTTAATACCAACCTTTGCTCACATCAGATTTTCCAAGGGCTCCCTGTTAATTTTAAGTCCTTTTAGGTTAGACGGGGACATAAAATATTAAGTGATAAGGTAGTCAATGGGTTCTTAAAAATCATCAGTAACAACTAATAATAATGCTTAAAGGAGACAGGAAATTATTTTTATATATTTAACTGCCCCCATCTTCCATTCCATGCCATTTATGTATTCTGATTTGCTTTGACCGGTTCTTGTTACAAAAATAATCTAATTTTAGGGTGCCCTCAGATCTACAGAGATCCACCTCCCTCTGTAGTCATGTGGCTACTAGATTCTTGGGTGCTTGCTCTGCACGGTTGAATGAGATGAACGCTATCATAGGTGCTTTGGCCACCAATTAGGATTTTGTTACCCCCAGCATCCTAAAGTCACAAGAAAACAATTTGCGTAACATGGAATTCACTTTTGCAGTGGAGACTGCTTTAGCTGGCTGATTTAAAGCAGCAGTGCAACAATGTGTTTTCCCAAAAGGCTAGTTTCAGTTGCAGTTAATAAAAATATTCGCACACCTGTCAAATCTACTTTTCTAAGTAGCTCCTGTGTTGCACACCACAAGTTTTTTTATATTCTCGATATGAGCCTTGACAGGTCTGCAATGCTAAAGAGCCACTCTCAGTGGATGATGGTGCTGGCGGTAACAAATGAGTAGGAAAGCAAAACAAACGTGTGCACTCACATGAACACTGGCGTTCAGGAAAGGATCCGCCAAACACAATCGGGATCCTCTTGACAAAGTGCACACACGCGAAACATTGAGATGTTGTGCTGAGTTGGTTACCTGCACAGCTTGCTGTGGCTGTTTCTGCAAGAAATAAAAGACCAAACACAAGTATCCCGATTGTGTTTGGCGGATCCTTTTCTGAATTTCAGTGTTCGTGCAAGTGAGTGCACGCAGGTTTTTTGTTTGTTTTATTGCATTTATAAAATACTCAAATTTTGATGTAACTAGATCATTTTATTAAAGGAAAGCTGTGGTTTGCAGGGGCTCCCTGCCCCTGAAAACCTTGCCGCCTGGTTTAGGCTTAGTTGAAAAAGTGGCTTTTTTCTGCCATGGTAAATGTGGTTTAATTTAGTTTTAAAAGTCTGCTACCGGAAGTCACTACAGACACTTGGGAGGCTCCATTTGCCTGTAAAGGTGCGGTGCTGCACCATGTGCTTCAACGCCAAACGCGATGATCGCGCTGCACAACAATGGGGCCTCCTAAGCATCCACAGCACTCCGGATAGCGGACTTTTAAAATGAATTAAACCACTTTCCCCATGCAGAAAAAGCCGCTTTTTGACTAAGCCTAAACATAGTTAGTAGGTTTGCAGGGCAGGAAGCCTCTGACTCACAACTCACTTTAACAAATAAAACTGAAAGATGCTGGAAATTTTTATAAAGAAAAAAAAGTATTGCTAAATGTCATTGCACTGCTGATTTAACATGCATTTTCCAATACTAAGGGGCACTAATACTTGACAAGTGCCATTTCACATTTCTAACTAAAGGGCTACTGTCCTTTGGAAACCTTCAACAAAAGCATGAAATACATCTGTAGTGCCTCTCCCTCCAAAACTAAATTGTAAGCAGTCAGGCTCTTAGTGTTACTGTAAAAATGAATTTTCTCCTAAAATGTACAGAACAGTCTTGGAACGTTGCCAAAAAATCATTATGTTATACTGTAGCAATCAGTCTTTAGGTGTAACCACTGCATTTTTCCCTGATTATTCTGAACAAATTCTCCCTTCTTGGTCTCCATTCCTCCATTACAGGATGCAACTAGATGGTCATAGAGCTTGGACTTCGGGGAAAAGCCTGCATCTCCTCTCTGTCCATGTTAATCTGGTGCAAAATGCATGAGTGAATCCTACAACTAATAAAAATTCAAGTGGTCTATGACAGCGTGACATGAACGATAGCATGACAACATCACTGGGCACCGTCGATGTTTCACGACAAGCTCAATATGGACCATGAGATTTCTAGTTTGTTAATGTCACACCTTATTTATATGTCTTTACATGTATGTATAAATAATGTATGAGTGACTGTGTGGTACAAGTTATTTACACATCCAAGGAGTGTTTTGCCACATAAATCATAACAGCAAAGCTTGAGTGGTTTGTAAAGATATAATACATTGAGAGTGTGCAAAAACAGAGTTATCACACAGTCACCCATATTGTATACATTTATAGTATCAGTTATGGTCGGATAGCAATCAGATGTAGGAGTGAAGAGGTGATCAAGTGAGAGAGTGCATAAGTGAGCCGATAATCACTGGCGCAACTGCAGTTAGTGTGACAGCATAACAGCTGTGCACTGGTAATTGATCAGCTGTGACTTTCTCCATAGCAAGCTGGTGTGACATTATAACAGGCTGATACGGAGTCAGATTTCTGGTTGATATCAGACCATACCAGTTATTGTATGGTATGACCAACTTCAGGCATGGATGACCCTCCATACCTCTGACATCTTCTGCCTAACGGGGACTTGCTTGACCAGTAGGATTAAAGATAGTGAAGTTGCCCTCAAAGGCTTCCAAGCATGCAGGATTGATAGAATAGGCAAGAGAGGTGGGTGATGCCTCATTTATGCCAGGGACTATCTGCAGTCACCGTCCTTCCTGGAACCAGGGTGGCGGAGGACCATGACATAATAGTGATAAAGGCACAGGTCGGTCAGAATGGCAAAACTCTCATCCTTGCCACAATCTACCTACCCCCAAGAAAGCCACAGCAGGCTTTCCCACAATTATGGACGTTATCAGCACCCTTCCAAAGGGGATGGAGCTTGTCATTACTGGGGACTTTAACATAAACTGGTATGGAAAGGAGGCTGCCCCTTTCAGGGATCTGATAGCCACCTCTAACCTGACACAACTTGTCACCTACCCCACCAGGTAGAACTATAAGACAGAAAACAGTACCCTCCTTGACTGGATCCTAGCAAAGCTCACCATCCCAGATCTCTGAGATCAAAGTTCTCCCAGACACACTAAGTGACCACTCCCCAATTGACCTGGCGCCTACCCTTGATCAGGCCCTCAGTTACTTCATTAAGGGCTTTAGCTCCATCTGTGACATCTATGCCCCGCACAGCAAAAGAAAAATTTGGGGGCAGGCAAATGACTGGATTGATGGGGAGTTCCTTTCCCACCTGAAAGAAAGGGACATTCTCTGGGAGAAAGTCAGAAACACAGGTGACAAGCATGGCTACCAGTGCTACAGAACAGCCAGAAACTGCTGCACCAAGCTAATCCGGCTCGCCAAAGCCAACTATTATAAGGCCCAGCTTTGCAATTCTTGAGGTGATGGGAAAAGATTCTGGGATAACATCAAAAGCATCCTTGGAAAGGAGGACAAGAAAGACACTCAGCTGCTCAGTATCAGTAACACCCCCACTACAGACCCTCTAGCTATTGCAGAAGCCTTCAATAAGGCCTTCACTGATCTTACCTCAGTGCTACCACCTGCCTATTTTCAACCTGATTTGAACCACTCTAACGACATATCTACCGAGTGTTCTCACCCGACCTTCTACTTTAAAAGGGTGACGGTGAAGGAGGCCCTTACTATGGTCAAGAAAATACTAAGTAAGACCAGACTGGGCAGTGACGGGATAGACATGAAACTTCTATCCCTCACCCTGGACATTCTTATAGTACCCATTACCATGCTGTACAATAAGTCCCTGGCCCAATTCTCAGTGGTTTAGAAGCAGGCCTTAGTTATGCCAGTGCATAAAGGAGGCGACAAGTCTCTGGTAGCCAACTACAGACCCATCTCGATCCTCTCCCCCCATCCAAGGCACTAGAAAAGATTGTGATGGGTCAACTCATTGACTACCTCAATAAGTATAATCTACTATGCCCCAACCAGCATGGCTTCAGACAAAATCACAGTACCACCACTGCCCTGCTGGACTACATGAACTATGCACATAAGGCCCTTGATGAAGGCAAACTGGTGGGGTCTGTTTTTATTGACCTCACCAAAGCCTTCGATACAGTCAACCACCCACTGTTACTGACCCAACTGCAAAACATGGGTGTGGCGCCCAATGCCCTTTGCTGGTTCCAAGACTACCTGTTATGGAGAAATCAATGTGTCAAAATTGGGCAAACAGTATCCAGCGCAAGAGAGGTATCATTAGGGGTACTCCAGGGATCATTACTGGGGCCTCTACTCTTCAGCCTCTTCTTAAATGACCTTCCCACAGCCTGTGACACCAAACTCATACTATATGCAGATGATGCTGTGCTCCTGAGCAGCAGCACGTCTCAGGCTGCCCTACAATCTGAGCTGCAGAACTCCTTCTCCAAACTCAAGGACTGGTTCTGTAGTCATAAGTTGCTACTAAACTAAAAGAAGACCAAGGCCATGCTTATGTCCAACCCCTACAACAAAAATAAGCACCACCCCCTCATCATCTCCAACTCATGCAGTGAGTCGCTGGAACAAGTTCACTTGTTCAAGTATCTGGGGGTCATAATAGATGATACCCTCACATTTGCGTACCAGGGCCAGTTCCCTACAAATCTGTGTCCTTTTTCCTGGCACCAGCCCTTGAATCACATGTTTAGCTCCCCTATCTCCCCTTCCCTGACCTTCCGTCCATCTGCCCCCCTCTCCCAGATTGGCAGGATCTCAGAGAAGGAGATGCTGGACGAAATGGATGATAGTTTGTCACCCAGCCTGGTCAGGTGTTCCTTGGTTTCCACAACTGACTGGCTGGTGAGATCATTAATCCCTATATGTACCAGGACGTCAATGTTTTCTACTGCTTCCTGAACAATTTTAGCAATGCGGTCAGTGTCTCTCCACGCTGATGCACCTGGGAGACATCTGACCATTACCCCTGTCTAGAGATAGGTATCAACTCCCCGAATCATGGACTCTCCTATGATCAGAAGTTTTTTAGATTTCCTTTTTGCTTTTTTTGTTTTGGTTCCTGATTTGGGTGAGTTCTGTTGTGCTAGCTCCTGTGCTGCAGTGTCCTGCTCTGCAGTGTCCTCTGCCCCTTTGTCTGATTTTGGAGATAGAGGCAGATACCTGTTTGTGTTTATATGGTTTTTGGAGGTAATATGTTGGACAGCACCGAGTGATGGGGCACCCGATTTGCCCCTCCTAACCACCTGCCATTCTGCCAACCTCCCAGACCAACTACCCTATGCGGTCGAGGTTCTTCTGTTGGATGTTGGGGAAATGAATGGTTCTTATAATGTATTTCCTCTTGAATATGAAATTTGAGGCTCACAATCTCTGTCCATGCTGCCCGGAGCTGAGCCCTAAGATCTCTAATGGCCCAGCATGTAGGACAGTGTCCTAAATCCTGTAAGACTGTCCTTCTGAAAAGTGTTCCACAGTACCTGCAGTTAATGATATCCATTCCAGATAAATTGCTGTTACTTAAGCATGTCCTCTCCACTCAGCCTCCCCTCACCCCACCATTTATCCCTATACCTTATTGCCCTTCCTCCCCCACCCTTCACCTCCACCACATTATATACCTCTCTCTCATACCTCTTTTCTTCACCCCACTGCCAGCTATCCCCATCCCTCTGAACTACTGACAAGGCACTCTGTGGCTGCTTATCCCCCCCCCCCATAAAGTGTTTTTCTTGTTATTTAACTTGTACCTATGTTTTGAGTTATTCTGTAAGTTCTGAATCCAAGCTGTATTGTTCATTGTGATGTATCTTTGCTTTCTCCTATTGTTCTTTGTTTTGCAAACTATGATGTGGAACCTTTGTAAAAAAGCTTGCACTCAAAGGTCTTTTCCGAATCACTAAATAAATAAATAAATGCACTTATTTATTAGAGATTTCCACCAGGACTGTGTGCATGGGGTAGGTAGTGTAGCCTAGTGGTTAAAGCACAGAACTGTGATCCCGGCCATTCAGTTTGAACCCTCCACAGTGACTCTGCAACCCTGAGCAAGTTATGTGACCTCATTGTTCTTCAGTCATACCCAGCTGTAAAAATGAATAAAAGCAGGACCACACTGAAAGTGAGATGCTACAGCTCAGCTGGGGGTATTTAGGTTAAATAAACATGATAGAAAATGATTCCCATGTAACTACTGGAACCAACTTACATGATTTCAGTGTACTATGAGTATAATGACAACCAGAAAATGAACACTCCCACCCACATCCCAAATCTCATCCTAATGACATCCCTGTTTTTAAGACAGGGCTGTTTAAAGAAACAAGTCAGAGCATTTTCAGATACAATGTATTCACAGTGAGGGTACCCACTCAGTGAAAAATTATTAATGTTCTCAAGCCCCTACCCCCACCCAGCAGAACAAGATCTTGAAGTGGCTCAGGTGTGGCATGGGGAGAACTCCTTCAGGGTTTGTAACTTGTATTCCATCAGAAAAATTAAGTGAAGTTTGTGGATTGCCCAGCTCTTCAGATCTCTGTGCAGTGAAGCCTCTGGGAGGAAAACGTTGTGGCTGCAGCTGCTTCAGAGGCAAATCCGGTCTGTCATTTCCTTCTGTAAAGAGAGAAAGAAAGTCTTTATCATACAAGCAAAGGGAGTTTTTGGAGTGCCTGTTGTACTGAGGGTAGCACGTTCTGATGGATGCAAGCAGCTATCAGATTGTGCTACCTGTAGGTCTTTGTGTTAAAGAGGTTGCTATAGAACAATAGACATAAAAAAATCATGTTACCCGATTGGTCAACTAAGGTCTTTACCTATGGGTAAATCCATAGCTAAAAGTATCCATAAAAAAACAAAACACGTTTTTAAATTTATTTTACACATGGGTCCATTGTATAATGTCGCCCCTTCCCCTCCTCACTGGATTCTACCCTCACATCTTGGTATATGCAATGCTGCACTTTTCACCCTCTCCCCACCCTTCCTACATTCCTTCTCCCCCCCCATGACTCTGGCACTTCTTATCTGTTGTCTATTTTCTCTGACAAATGCCGCTGGCTGGCATGGTTGCCTTGTTATAATGCTACCCTTGAATTGTATTCATCTGTACTCTGTTTGCAATGTCCACATTGTTGTAATGTCTGTCTTGATGCTCCCCATAATTTGTATTTCTCTGATGTGGAACCTTTGTAAAAGAGTCAAGGCTCAAAGGTATTTGTAATCCTAGACTTGATAAATAAATAAATAAATAAAAAAGAAATAATTGCAATAAGGCACTCCAGGACCTGATTAGTTGTGGAATTACCCATTTCTCACATTGTAAAATCTCTTGGCTGCGTATTATGACACACCACGCGAGGCATGGGTATATCCCCCAATAACCCACATCCCATTATGCCTTACTGCTTAAACAGTTAACAAGAAAAATGCAAATAAGTTAACATACATGACAAATAAACCATGTGGAATAAGGTATGATCATTTATTACATTCGTCATGTTGTTCGAGTGCATTTTAGAATAGGTGTGCAATCTGCCAGATGTGAGCAGCTGTCAACTTGTGCTTTCTACAGGAGATCTTGGACAAGAAGCTATAGTGAGTTATTGGATGTTCATAATAAACAGACAGCTGTACTAAAGTGTGTGATATAATAATAATAACCTTTATTTGTATGGCGCCTTTCAAAAACCAAGGCACCTTAACATAATTAAAATCATAATATCAACAGACAAACATCTCAACAAACAATAAAATCACACTGATAACATCTTTTGTTAATCACCAAAAGCTTGGTTCCACAAATAAGTTTTTAATGCTTGCTTGAACCCCTCCACAGTTGTGCACTCACGTAACCAACGGGGTAGAGAATTCCAAAGGGCAGGGGTGGCATACATGAATGCCCTCGCCCCAGAAGATTTCAAGCACACCCTTGGAATCTCTAGCAACCCCTCGTCGGCTGAGCAGAGCAATCACCCGGGGCAGTGAGGAACCAGGAGCTCTTGCAGATAGTCCTGGTCCAGTCCGTGTAGGGCTTTAAAAGTCAGAAGACTGACTTTAAAGGTGATCCACCACTGAACTGGCAGCCAGTGCAGACCATGCAGCACCGGTGTAATATGACAAGACTGTAATGATCTTGTCAGAAGCCAGGATGCCGTGTTCTGCACCAGCTGCAAGTGACAGATTTCCACCCCTGGTAGCCCTGGGTACAGGGAGTTGCAGTAGTCCAAACGCAAGGTCACAAAGGCATGGATCAAAGTAGGAAGGTCGCCGGATGGAACAAGGTGCTTAATCCTAGAGATATTCCTCAGATGGTCGAATGCGGATTTGATGACAGCTGACACCTGCAAATGCAGGGTCAGCCCTTCATCAAAAATTACCCCCAGGTTCTGCACCCATTCAGGAGACAGGAGTGGGATGCCCCCAAGAAAAACTCCAGAGGGCAAACCCCGACCCAGCCCCCCATCCGGCGATCTGAGTCCACAACCAATACCTCAGTCTTGTCAGAGTTCAACTTCAGCCAACTGGCATGCATCCACTCCTGGATTTCAGTGAGGAAGCTATTAAAGACTGAGACAGCTCAATCCTGATCAGGTACAAAAGAGAGGTAGAGGTGGGCATCATCATCAGCATAGCAGTGAAATCTCAGCCCATACCTTCTTACAATGTCTCCGAGGGGCAGCAGTTACACTGCAAGCAACATGGGGGACAGCACTGAACCCTGAGGAACCCAAGATAGAGAAACTGGGTCAGAGGAATAAACCTCAGACACCACCCTCTGAGATTTTCCAGTGAGGAACAATGTAAACTACCAAGGACTGTACCCGACAGTCCACAGATGAACCTCAGATGATCAAGCAGGATCTCATGGTCCACAGTGTCAAATGCTTATGAGAGATCTAGGAGGACCAGAATGGAACAGCTCCTCCTATCTCTAGCCATCAAGAGATCATTAAGCACCCAAACCAGTGCTGTCTCAGTACTATGCCTCTTTCGAAAACCAGACTGGAGGGGTTCATAGATGTCATGGATGGTCAAATGGTCCTCCAGCTGAGTGGCCACAACATTCTCAATCACCTTTCCTAAAAAGGGAAGGTTAGAGATAGGTCTGTAGTTTGCAAGGCAGTCTGGGTCCAAAGAAGCTTTCTTCAAGAGTGGTGTCACCACTGCCTCTTTCAGTGAGCTTGGAAACTCACCTGTCTCCAAGGGGCACCAGACTATCTGAGCTAGAACCAGACCGATAACATCGATACAACTCAAAATCAGGGAAGTAGATCCCGGGTCCAAACTACAGCATGTAGGGCACACACTCTGGACTTTCCACATGACATCTATGAAAGCCGGTCGGACAAAGGTACTCCAAAATGGCCGAGGGTAAGTGACCCTGCGTTGATCCACGACAACACCCACAAAGTGTGCTGGATGGAACGCTGACCTGATGTAGGCCACACTACTTGCAAAAAATCGAGCAAGTTCATCTCACTCTTCTTACGAAAAAGCTTTCTGAGCAATGCAGGCAGACTGGGTTGCAAAATCTGTCTACAGTTTGGAACAGCTGAGCTGGTTGATTTTGAACAGTCACAATCTCCCCAGATAGGAACTCTGCCTTCTTATGGGGGATTGCAGATTAATAGACATGATAATGATCCATCAATCTAAGGTGTCGGCATCAAGGATGGATTTCCACCAGCAATGCTCTAACCTTCGTCCTAGTTGCCGCATCTCCCTCAGAGTCACATCAAACCATGGGTATCGAGAACGAAGGGAGAGAGGATGAAGGCAGACAGGAGCAATGACATCCAGGGCCACCACAATGGCCAAATTATAAGCCATCACGAGGGCCTCTGGGTCACTGTTTGCCTCTGAGAGGGATGAGAGATCCAGCACCGCCATCTGGCCTTGAGAATTTATATCTCGCAAAGGGTGATACCTTGTCATCTCCATAGAGGTAGGCTTACATGGGGGGGTGCTAAAACTAAACCCCACAGTGTAGTGACCAAACCATCCAACTGGTTCCACCCCCAGATTGGAGGCCTTAATCCCCAGAAGGAAGACTAGGTCAAGAGAGTGACCATGACTATGAGTAGCAGTGGTAACTACCTGTGAAAGGCCCAGAGATTTCATCAACTGGAGGAAGTGCTGGCCAAATTGTGAGAGTTCGACGTCGACCCAGGCGTTGAAGTCACCCAGGACCATTAGCCTGGGTGAATCAAATGCCATGTCAACGACAAAGTCCGAGACTTCCTGGAGGAATCATTTCTCATCTCCTAGTGGACAGTAGATGAGGACGATCCTACAGCCTACACCTGCTACTGTGGTACACTCAAATGACTCTGCCTCCCCAACTGGTACATTCGTGAGAGCTTAAGTGTGGTCTTGAAACAGACCGCTACCCCCCACCCGCGATCCAATCTTGGGCGGTATATCATCGAGTACCCAGCCAGAACTGCCATCTCCAAAACAGGGCCAAAATTCACATCCAGCCAGGTCTCGGTGATGCAAACCAGGTCCACTGATTTAACAAGATCTGCAATAATTGCGATCTTGTTTTTAATGGACCTAGCATTACATAGCAGTTGGATGAACCTCTCGGGCTGCCCATACCATCTGCCTACCACCATCTGTAGCACCCTTGGGTATGGAAACCAGACATGGAGGACCACGTTCTAGGTTCCATTTCGCCCCAGGGCATCTCCTGGATCTCACTACCCCACTGTGGTGGCCCTCCTCATTCATCCTCCGCTGTTCATAGCCCCACACCCTCCTCCCACCCCTCCACAGAATACCCAGTGCCCTACAACACAGGTAAGTTGTGTACTGGAGGTGGGGAGGGAAGGGTGGTGAGCACAAAGGGCGGCGGATGAATAGTGCACGACTGTAGGGGCAGGACTCCAACACATTTTGGTACTTCAGATAACACTCCACAACTACCCAACTGTGAATCACAAAACCACACCCTAAAATAATACAAATAAACTAAAAAACATACAAAATCTTTCTAAAAACAATAAATATCTTAAATTCACTCCCCCAACAATCAGACACAAAAACTCATCTTTCTAATATCACATACCCAAAATCTAAAAAACTCAAAATTAAAATGATAACCCAAAATAAACAAAACAAAAGTAAAACATCAAATAAACACAGTTGGTACAGGCAGACAGGATGGACTGATAGCGCATTGAAAACCAACTAGGAAAGAGTTCTGATTGTCCTGGTCCCAAAGGTCCTCTCACCACCAGTAGAATTGGATACCCCTCTCAGGAGCTCACGCCTCCCATAGCAGGCAGATGAAATAGTCTCAGAAATCCTTCCAAATAAAACCAAAGCCGTCCCCACCCCTTGAGTACTCTCATGATCAACCACAGCCCTGAGACCCCGGACAGCCCTGACAAAACTAACTTGGCAGACTAACTTGTGTAAAGGCAACTACCGTGTTTGTCTCGCGCTCTGTGTGCTGTTGGAATGTTTGTCAGATCAGGAGTCTGTAGCTATCGGATTCAGTTTCCTGCAGGACTTTTGGGTTAAAAAGTCAAGTGATGAGGAAAAGGGATACATACAGAATAAATTACAGGCAACAATGGTGTACAAGGAATTATAGAATGGACATAAATAACTCCTGTAACCTGATTAGTTACCTAAGACCTTTACCCTTTGGTAAATTAAGCAATAAGGCACAACAGGGTGTGGGTTATTGGGGATTTACCCACGCCTTGTGTGGTGTGTCACGAGGCACAGATTTAACCATACAATAAGTGGGTAAATCACCCAATAATGCACACCCTGGAGTGCCTTATTGTGATTCTACAATGGACACATGTGTAAAATAAACTTAAAATGTGTTTAATTATATTTTTAATAAATGCCATTCCTCAGCTGTGGGTTATGGAGGAGTTACCTATGGTCATGTGACATGTTTTGACCAATAAGGTTACAGGATTTTCACATATCATTGTATAATCCTATAATAACCCAGAGCTAAGAAGAGGTTACATGATATATTTTGACCAATGAGAATTCTTTATTTTGGATGTCCATTTTATAATTAAAAAAATATACTAAATGCATTTTCAGTTTATTTTTCACATGGCACATGGTCATATAAGAATAAAACACTCCAGGATGTGGATAACTGGGGGATTACCCTATTCTAGTGTAATTAAGTCACCCTGCTGTGTTTCATGACACACCACACAAGGCACGGGTAAATCCCCCAATAACCTACCCTGTGTTGTGCATTACTGTTTAAAAATACCATTGCAGGAGCCCGTGAGGAAAAAATTATGAGCCAGAAGGGTGAGTGACAGTAGTAACCTAAATGTAATAAGCTTCCCTCAGTAGTATATTTCACAAGTATACTACAGTTACCAATTGTTTGTTTTATGTAATATATTTGGGTTATTACTGTTAGTTTTGATCACAGTTATTTCTACAGGGAAACAACCGCTAACCACTTCCATGGGGAAAACATCCCAGCCATGTAATAAACGAACAGACAGGAAAAATAAAGTCAGCGGGCTATTACATGAGCATCAGTTTTGTGTATCCTGCATTCTGGGTGCTGCGTAGGTTACCATCGATGTTTGCTCAATATGACAGATGCAGGCAGTGAATACAGGAAGCACAGTCTGAGAGACATATCTAATTTCTGTGGATTATAACTGCCTACAGATTATATCCAATTGTCAAACAGAACTTGTTATGGTTAGTCAATTTGCAATCACATCTTGATAATTTTTTTCATTATTAGATACATCTCACTTGCACATATTTTGCATCTTAAATAAAAAAAATATGCAAGTTATATTGCAAATGTACTAATTTATATAAGCATTTGGGCCAGGAAAAAGCACAGTGAGCCAAAGCTAATTTTAGGGTACAACGGGGGTCATGGGATAAAAATACTTATTACAAAACTACAAATCCAGCAAGCATTTTCCTAAAAATACAGAGGTAATGTATCATGAAAAACTGTAGTTCAGGCAGTGCAAACAAATGCTGGTTTTAAACACTGTACCGGATTGTGAAACCTGGAGGACTTTGTGGGTAAATTACAGAATACAGCTTTTTGAAACATTTTGCAGTTCAATACTGAACTCTAGAGCTGCCAGTGTTATTTTTTACAACCCTGCTGTAGGGCTACTGTATCAGATTATGCTACCAGGTAGACTACTTTGGAGGGTATCACGATATGTTATGACACCGGGGCAAGGCGCCACTCTGTTGAGGACACAACTTGTTCAACTCCAGGGAGGGGTTAAAAGGGCATGCATTTCACCTATGGAATGCTGACATGTGCAGCAAAATTTTGCTCACAGATCGTGGTCTTATTTTCTTAAATGGGTGCAGCTTAGAGCATGTGTCCCAGCTTTCTAGCAATGTGTTGCAACCTCCCCCTCCCCAAATGGCATATATGGATATGGGAAACTTTAGTTTTTGTTAACCAGGTGGGCACCCTAGATAAATACATGCCTGTTTTCAGGTACCGAGGAGGTTATAGCACAAAAACACAGGGAAAAAAAAAGTTACAATCAATTAATTTTATACTGGAGAGTATGTGAGCAAAAATGCCCGCTTTCACAAACATTCAGTAGAACGGGTTATAACAATTAGAGACAAGGTTATAATACAATGAAAAAAAAACAAAGAGGTGGGGAAATCTACAGAGACCACCAACATTAATGTGCAAGAAAGACACAGGTGCTTGGGATAAGATAAGTACAATATATCTAACCCCTGAAAGTATATATTTACAAGGTTTAAAAATCCATTTAATCACAAACACTTTCATAATATACAGAATCATCATAGCCTAATGAACAGGCTAGGAAAATATGGCTACCAACAAGAACAGTATGCTAAGGCAATGAAGAGTGGGGGTAGAGAAGAGGAGATGCATGAGGGAGGAAGAAAGGGGGTAGGGGAACAATTTCAAATTTTTTAAGGAGGCAATTGTCCAGGACAAACACAGAAGGAAGTTTTAAGTAGGTGGTCCTTGAGACTGCAGTTGAAAATGCTTATAGTGGAGCAAGTGTGAAAGTCAGGAGGTAAATTATTGTAAAGCTTAGGGCCCTTACAGGTAATGGAGTTCTGAGCATGAGAGGTATGGCGGAATGGGATATCGAAAATGTGACAGGAGGCCCCTCTTATGCTGCATTTGGGGACCATTTCAGAGAAGAGAGGGGTGACATTAGTTGGCAAAGAGTTCAAGTTAACCTTGTGTGAGAAAGAGAGAGATTTTAAAGTGAAACCTTGCCTTAAGAGTGAGCCAGCTGAGAGAACTGTAAAGGGTACAGTGGTGGTAGACCAAAGGAGGCCTGAGATGAAACGTGCAATGTTATTAAAAGTGGTGCGCAGTTTGGAGAAGAGGCGAGAGGTGGAGGTGAGGGAGTAGCTAATGGAACCATACTCTAGGAAGGGTAGGAGAAGGGAGCTAACTAGGCATAGTCTGGACACAGGAATCAAGAACTTCCTGATTTGGTAAAGAAAACCTAACCTCATATGGATTTTTTTGATGAGGTTCGCTATGTGCAAGTGGTACGTCAGGTGTGGGTCAAGAAGTAGTCCCAGGTATTTGAATTCGTCAACTTTTTCGATGGAATTTCCTAGATTGTCAGTGAGTGTTAGGCTTCTATTAAAAGTTTCCCTTGGGCCGGAGAAAATCATGAACTTAGTCTTTTTGGAGTTGAGGACCCTGTTCTTGGCAGAAAATTAGGAGTGAAGCTTGCTGAAGTCGGATTGCAGATTAGAGAACACTGAGTCAATGTTGAGGTTGCTGCAGTACGGGGCAGCATTGTCAGCATAAAGGACTATTTTTGTGGAGTAGCAAATATTGGGAAGTTTTTTAATAAAAAGAACAGGACTGGGCACAGGATGGAGCCCTGGGGACCCCATATTTAATTGAGCAATCTGCAGAGAGGTGCCCTTTTATGGTTGTCTTCTGGGATCTATGGGAAAGGTAGATACCAAACCATTTGACTATGTCTTCTGAGATTTGTATGTCAGAGAGGGTGCCCGGGAGTAGGTTGTGGTCAACAAGGTTGAAGGCGTTGGTTAAGTCCACAAAAACAGCGCCTGTGTACTGGCCTATGTCGTTAGCCTTGTGGTTGTTGCAAGTGAACTTGACCAGGGCTGTTTCGGTGTTGTGACTGAATCTAAAGCCATGCTGGGCTTTGAAGAGGAAGTTATAGCTGTTTAGGAAAGCAGTAAGTTGTGAATGTATGACTTTTTCAAGGATTTTGGAGAGTGGACCAAGAAGACAGATGAGTCTGTAATTGTCAACCTCATTTTTGGACCCTGATCTGAATAGTGGTCTGACAGTGGTGGTTTTCCAGATGCTGAGCTTTGAAGAGGAAGTTATAGCTGTTTAGGAAAGCAGTAAGTTGTGAATGTATGACTTTTTCAAGGATTTTGGAGAGTGGACCAAGAAGACAGATGAGTCTGTAATTGTCAACCTCATTTTTGGACCCTGATCTGAATAGTGGTCTGACAGTGGTGGTTTTCCAGATGCTGGGGAAATAGCCAGAGTGGAGGGAAAGGTTAATGTTCATAAGGGGGGCTGTCAGGAGTAAAATGGACAGCTTGAGGATTTTGTAGTCTATTTCATCTGCCCCTTTGCTGGGTTTGGCATTGTTACTCCAGATGATCTTAACAGTGTCTGTGGGCTTTAAGGCCCAGAAATAGAATTTGAGATGGGGCTCCTTGCATGTGTTCAGGATGGGAAAAGAGGAGGAGGATAAAATAGAAGAGGGCGGTGAGTGGAGTCAGTTTATATTTGTGAAGATCACCGAAGAAGGAACTGAAGATGTTTGCAACTTCAGAGGGATTATTTGTCTGCCTATCTCCTTGTATAAGTGTGATGGGTTCAGTGTTCTCACCCCCTGTACAGAGTTTAGGGTTCCCCAGAGTTGATGTGGGTTGGCTGTTTCCCCAGATTGTTTATTTTGAAAATAATCAATGTTAGCCTTTTTTGGTGGTAGATTTACTTTTATTTCTAAGTGTTTTATAGTGTGGGAGTAGTGCAGGGTCCTTGTGTTTAATGTAATGGACCCCAGCCTTGTCCCTTGTCCTCATCAATTTAATGATGTCGTGGGAGACCCATTAGTTTACACAACCCCTGACCCTGATTTATTTGAAAGAGGCAAATTTATCACAGACACTGTTAAAAATAACTGAGAATTTGTCGATGATCGAGTTGAGGTCATATGAGGCAGTGGTAAAAGACTTGTTGACTAGGTAGTATGCACGGATTAGGCCCTCAATGCAGTTTTTTGTTAGGTGTCCAGAGAAAATGAATTTGGGAGGGGGCGTTAGAAACATGGGCCGACTAGTGACAGAAAATAGTGCAGTGATTGCAAATACAGTCTGGCAGAACTCCTGAGTCCAAGATATGGGAGGGGTTGGAGACAGTGATCCAGATGATGTTTGTGCCCCAGATTTATAATTAAACCTGGTGGGGGTGGACATCAACTGGTGAAGGCCGTGGTCAGTGATGCAGAATCTAGCTGGGTCAGACTGGTTGGAAGCCCAATTTAAATTGAAATGCCTGAGGAGTATCCACTCTCTGTTGAGGGGAAGTGAATTTTTGAGGGCAAGTCAGGTCTCCAGGTCAGGTGGGGGGGGGAGTTCAAAGGGAAGATAGACTGTTGTGAATGTGAGAGTCTTACTTTGCCCGAGAAGGAGGTTGATGGTAAGAGTATCAAGCAAGATTAAATTGGAGTTGGGTTTGTGTTTGGTGAAGGAGAACTTGTTCGAAACAAAGAACATGCAGCCCCCAACACACACACCTTTTTTCCCCTTGTCTATCTCTGGCCACCCAGTATCATCTTAGTTTATTTATTTAGTTGTTGTCTACCAGCTAGGGTACACTGGACAAGTAAATGCCTATTTACAGGTACAACCCATGAGAGTGCAAAGGTGGAAAAACAAATACATAGGACATTTAGGAGCCAGTGAAGCCGGGGACAACTCAGCATTAAATCATGAGAAACAGAACGTAATAAATGTGTAAGTTACTTTGTGCCTTGTTTATTATGTAAGTTATTATTACATACTACTTTCCCTTTGTTGTTCATTCTTTAGGTCTGTACTGTTTTCTGCTTGCACTAACTTGTATCTGTTTGCACTGTTATTTTGTTTTTCCCTGTATAATGTATTCTCCATGTTCCCTTCCCCTTCGTCACACCTGGAAATAAGATGTGGCTCAGCGTGCCTTTCCTGTCCACCAGTTCCTAAATAAATACCTCTCGACTGTTCCACGTTAGGAAGACGATCCCTCATTTTACCCCTTTGTATAAATTAATAAATAAATAAGTAAACAAACACCTTTCAACTGTTCCATATTAGGAAGACTATGCCTCATTTTACCTCTTAGTTCAAATAAATAAATACACAAATAAACAAATATATAAATACCTCTGAACTGTTCCACATTAGGGGAACTATCCCTTATTTTAACCCTTAACTTCCCTGTGCCAGCAGTCAGCTGTTCTGTGTTAGGCTGGACATCATTCATTGATTCATTCATTCATTTAATTTGTTTTCTGGTGACCAGGTAAGTACACTAGACAACTGAATGCCTATTTTCAGGGTACGACCTGGGTGTGTACAAGACAGGTAAAACAACAGTCGACAAAAATATATGGGCAATTCAGGTTACATCACAGCTACAATGAACAGCAAGTCAAATAGCAATGAAAGTTACTCTGAGACAACAAGTAGCATGCCGTTATACAAGATAATTAAATTTAGCCACTGAGAAGCCCTCTGTCCATACCTCGCTACTCTCTCACACTAAGTGAGATCCCCTTTCATTTTACCCTGAGGAGCCCTCTGTCAACACCTCTAAACAGTCCCACATTAGAAGGGTTGTCCCTCATTGCACCCATGGAATGTCACTCTTCATACACTTGTGGTCTGTCTCTCATTAGGAAGAATGTCCCTCATTTTACCTTCAGCAACCCTCATTTCACTAGATCTTAGCCA
Organism: Neoceratodus forsteri; assembly: GCA_016271365.2. NCBI lineage: Eukaryota > Metazoa > Chordata > Ceratodontiformes > Ceratodontidae > Neoceratodus > Neoceratodus forsteri. The sequence continues at coordinate 953,183,368 of CM028136.1, forward strand.
TGGCAAAGCTGTTAGCAACCACAAGAGGTTTAAAATAGATCATGTAAATGACAACGAGCATGTCTCTGAATGCTGAAGAATTATGACACTTGGATAATAAAAGATATATTGCCTAAACCCTGCTTTATAATTACCTTTCCATTTACAGTGGAGCCATAACATTTTCCATACTAAGCAAAGCTGCAGAAGAAGTAAAGGACAGTTAGCAGTTACTTACCAGTAACTGTATAGCTTTGAGGGAGTCTCCTCCAGTGAGCCACACCTATGCAGCATAGACACCATTGGCATCGGACCTATCCTGAAACTTTTGTCAAGCAGACTGTCCACAATGATACACATCATTGGCACCTCTATAAAGTGGGTGGCCTCAGACCTCTTCAGTTCTGTCTGTCCAGTGGAGACAAAGAAACAACCATCATGCTACACCGATGAACAGCAAAGACAACCACGTTGAAGCCCCAAAAGGGAACGATGATAATCAGCAAAGAAAATTTAGTACAGAGTTAACAGGGTGAAACAGTGATGCTCAAAACCCACACTAAACCCCACCAAACCTAAGGGGAAGGAATGAGGGGTCACTGTGGCTCACAGGAAGAGATTCCCTCAAAGATCTACAGTTACTGGTAAGTAACTTCCTTATTTTCTTTGGGGATATCTCCCTCCTGTGAGCTACACCTAAGGAACAGTTTCCAAGCAGTACCACAGACAGATTCCATCACCAGAACACACCCATGATCCGGCGCTGAGCAATTAGGGTGCCAACTGGCAATGTCGCCGATTATGTTTTTATTAAAGGGGGGCTGTGCCCCTGCACCCCCCTTGTGAGGGGCTGCACTCCCCCACACACCCCCTACTTACAGATTCTAACTCCAGAGGTGGGCAGTCCTTGGAGAGGGGGCATCCCACATTTGGTGCCCTGATAATGCTGGCACTCTGAGTGCTGGAAGGGCCACAGAAAACAGGGGGAAGGCCAGCAGGAAGGCATACATGCCAACCAGCACATAGGCCAGTGTCCCACAGTCCAAAATGAAGGGAGTCACAACAGGGCAACCCCAACAGAGCATAGGAGCAAGACACCCAGAAGCCCCATCTGACTATGCAAGAAGAGCACCGATAGCAGACAAATGCCATGGCCATGGTACAGATACAGGGACCTGGTATAAACAAGTGAAGTTGATGGGGCCAGGCCCCGTGAAGAAACCACATCGTTGACAGGAAAGCAGACAACAAAGAATGCTGCTGAGGCAAAGCTGGGCAGTGACCAAACATGAATCATTTGGTGAGGCAAAACCATGTGACCAGAACCAAGAGAGCCGCAGCACCCACACTCGTGAGCAAGCACGGAAGCGCTTCCGTTCTCAAGAAGGTAGCCGGCTGTGGAGGAGTCTGGGTTATGTTGTTGACCTCTGCTGCACTTGGGGGACTTCTATTTGGGAAATTTGGGTGCTGGGGGAGGAGGGTGGGAGTTGGGTGCTCCTGCCATGGCGTTGGTTGGGGGAGATGATTTTTCACTAAATAAAAAGTGCTACAGGAGACCATGGCTGGCCGTGGAGGCAGGCGGGTTGTTCCATTCCATCATGAGAGTTAATTTTTTAAATCCTTAAATTGTGGATGCTGGGAGGGGAGGAGGGTGGGATTGGGCTTGTTGCAGAGGATGGGGGCTGTGGTTTAAACAATTGGGCTGGGGAAGAGGGTGGGGGCTATTTTTTTACTTTTTTCCCCACCACAGGTACACAAATAGTGAATACGAATACCAAATTTACAGAATGTTTGTGGTCCCGAATATGAATATTTGGCCAAATATTATTCAAAATAAGGTATTCACCTACCTCTAATGCTTACCTGAGTTTTGAGCATGACAAAGCAAGGCATTCTGGTCCTTACAACATAAATAAATAATGCATGGCTCAGATACACTAAATTTGCCCTATTTTTATTGGAAAATGGGCTTCTCCTCTTCTACTAGGAGTCAAACTGCAAACATTATGGATGCTCAGTGTTGTTCTTATACAGCATACTGTGTAGAAGAACAGAATTCCTTAATTGAAGCTTTCTGTGGGGCTGGACAACTTGAGTGGTAGAGACTAAACTTCCATAATATTGTTAAAGATCAGTTCCACAATAGCATGAAAATTTCTAAACCTCTGACTGATCAGTCTGCACACACATGGCCGCATGACCACGGAAGAGTCAGTCCGAGTCCGTCCCCCATCCAAAAGTCATCACTACTTCACATAGTCCCGGTCAGACCTCAGATGATGAAACAGTCAAAAATAAGGCAAAGCCAGTCAATGCAAGCTTTATTTATAAAGTCTCCTATCCCAAAGGCTCAAGGCACCGTACAAACAATTTAGATCAACTTTTACTCACAGTTTCACAAGAAGCAGAAATCTGTGCCGGTTACATCAGTATTCAAAAGTGATGACTGCAATAATCTAGCAAACTATAGACCTATCTCTGTCTTCTCCCCCTGTGCAAGGCCCTAGTGAAAATTGTCTCTTATCAACTTGTCTCATATCTCAAAAAATACAAACACCAGTGTGCCCAACAGCATGGCTTTCAGAAACAACACAGCACCAATACTGCTCTGCTAGAATATTCCCATTATGTTCATGAGGTCCCTGATAATGGACACTTGGTGCTGCCTATATTGATATTACAAAAGCCTTCAATCTGGTTAACCATAAGCTCCTACTCAGTAAATTCCGTGGCCTAGCTCTGTCTCTGGACACTGTAACCTGGTTCCAGAGTTATCCCTGTAATCACGCACAGCATGTAAACATTAAGCATTCCTTGTCTGATGTTAGGAAAGTTTCCATCAATGTACCCTAGGGTTTCTTTCTGGACTCCCTCCTTTTTGGCCTATTTATAACTCACCTGTCCAATGCTTGTCAGCCAGCTAACATACTTTTATATGCTGATGATGCAGTTATCGACACCAAAAAGCCTGACCCTGGCAACCATACCTCCATCCACCAGTGAAACTTTGGGGCTTTAGAGAGTTGGTTCACTCACAACAAACTGGTCCTAAATTACAAAAAAACTAAGACCATATTCTTCACAAGAATCCAAGTAAAGAGACAGGTACCCCCTCCCACCCCATCATCTGAAATGACCTGGGACAAAATCTCAAAAATGTGGAGACTTTCAAATATCTCAGGATAATTCTGGATGATACCTTTCCACTTACTCCTCATGTTGATATGTTGGTGTACATGATTAACAGGAGGCTGGAAGCCCTGTACCATAATGAGGTCAGCCTCACTGCAGATGCTAGATGCCTAATTGTGGCCACTCCATCCTGTCACTAGTCGATTATGACCTCCCTGTCTGTGCAGCTGCCTCGGACTTGCTGCTAAATAGAATAAAGTTGATCCACAGTAGGGCCTGTTGCTTTATGCTTGGGGGTCGGCAAGTGCACTCACAGCTGCCCCCTTTATACCCTAATGAACGGGCTACTAACCAACTGCTTCCACCCTGTTAGCAATCAATACAACCCCAGGAGCATGGCTAGGAATGCCCTTGAACTGCTTTTCTGACAAACTCAACTGGGCAAGTGGTCATTTTCTTTCAGGGCCACTGGGTGCTTAAAAAGCCCAAAAATCTGTTTACTCTCCCTAAGTTTGACCAGTTCAGGAGATCTCTATGGTCTGCTCTTGCAGTTCAGTGTCCGTGTAACCATTTAACTACCAAATCTGTATTCTTCCAGTGAACCCAATAAGCTACTTTGGTCAGTTGGCTCTGTTCATATGTACTTATTTCTGTGACTGTTTTGCACAGTAATTTCCCTGATTTGTACAATTCTGCATATATTTGAATCTACCTGTATGTACTTGTGTGTCCTTAGCAATATTCCCCTGGAACTGCTTATTTGTGTCTTTACAGTATCTTTGCAACTCTGACACTGATGTGGACCCTTTGTAAATGAGCACTTGTGCTCAAAGGTACTCAGAATATCTCAATACTGCCTGTAGACAGACAGAAAAAAAGACAGTTTATCTGTCTGTCAACAGTATCCGTCTGTCTGTCTGTCTAGCTGTCTACAGACAGTATCTATTTCTCTGTCTAGCAATCTGTCTGTCTGTCTATCTATCCATCCATCCATATATCTGCCTATTGAGCTATCTATCTACAGAAATTATCTTTATTTTTATTTAATTAAAGGTTTCGACAGGAAAAGCTTACAGAGGCTGAGAGCAACTTATTTCTGTAGGTATCCTGGGGAAGGGTACTTGGGCATAAAGAAAAACAGTAAGTATAAATTGGTACAATACAGGACCATTGGGCAAAATGTGTGCAGTGCAAATCTGGGATAAAAGGGTGACTTGCAACAGGTCATAATGGTCTAAACTTAATAACATAAAGCAAAACTACAATGTGCAGCTGCAAAGCAGTAAGGCAGCAGACAGAGTTCAGACACTGCGGAGTCTGTCTATCTGCAGACAGTATCAGCAGTAGGGTAGCAGACAGAGTTCAGACACTGGTGAGTCTGTCTGTCTATCTACAGACAGTATCAGCAGTAGGGTAGCAGACAGAGTTCAGACACTGGGGAGTCTGTCTATCTGCAGACAGTATCAGCAGTAGGGTAGCTATCTATCTATCTATCTATCTATCTATCTATCTATCTATCAATCTATCTATCTGCAGACAGTATCAGCAGTAGAGTAGTAGACAGAGTTCAGACACTGGGGAGTCTAACTGTCTATTTTTTAATTTTTTTATTTTAGTCTTTGGTAACCAGGTAAGGCCCACTAGGCACAAGTGCCTGTTTTCAGGGGCAACCTGGGAGCACTGGGTGGTTAAGTGACTTGCTCAGAGTCACACAGTATGCAAGTGGAGGTTGTGAGAATCAAACTCAGGTCTAGCCTGCTGGATGTATCAAGCTCGTTCACACCTCATTCCTCTAACCCTCTAGGCTATACTGCCAGCAGACAGTATCAGCAGTAGGGTAGCAGACAGAGTTCAAGCACTGGGGAGTCTATGTACTCGCAGACAGTATCAGCAGTAGGGTAGCAGATAGAGTTCAGACAATGGGGAGTCTGTCTACCTGCAGACAGTATCAGCAGTAGGGTGGCAGACAGAGTTCAGACAATGGGGAGTCTGTCTATCTGCAGACAGTATCAGCAGTAGAGTAGCAGACAGAGTTCAGACAATGGGAAGTCTGTTTATGAATTTGCAAACAGTATCAGCAGTAGGGTAGCAGACAGAGTTCAAGCACTGGGGAGTCTATGTATTCGCAGACAGTATCAGCAGTAGGGTAGCAGATAGAGTTCAGAAGATGGGGAGTCTGTCTACCTGCAGACAGTATCAGCAGTAGGGTGGCAGACAGAGTTCAGACAATGGGGAGTCTGTCTATCTGCAGACAGTATCAGCAGTAGGGTGGCAGACAGAGTTCAGACAATGGGGAGTCTGTTTATGAATTTGCAAACAGTATCAGCAGTAGGGTAGCAGACAGAGTTCAGACAATGGGGAGTCTGTTTATGAATTTGCAAACAGTATCAGCAGTAGAGTAGCAGACAGAGTTCAGACAATGGGGAGTCTGTTTATGAATTTGCAAACAGTATCAGCAGTAGGGTAGCAGACAGAGTTCAAGCACTGGGGAGTCTATGTATTCGCAGACAGTATCAGCAGTAGGGTAGCAGATAGAGTTCAGAAGATGGGGAGTCTGTCTACCTGCAGACAGTGTCAGCAGTAGGGTGGCAGACAGAGTTCAGACAATGGGGAGTCTGTCTATCTGCAGACAGTATCAGCAGTAGAGTAGCAGACAGAGTTCAGACAATGGGGAGTCTGTTTATGAATTTGCAAACAGTATCAGCAGTAGGGTAGCAGACAGAGTTCAGACAATGAGGAGTTTGAGCAATGAGTAAGGAGGAAAAGATGGGGGGGAAGTGAGTGGGGAAGGAAGGGAGAGAGAAGAGTAGGCAAGAAGGAGAAAGGGGATATGAGAAAGACATTAGGTGGAGGAGCAGACACAGCAGGGTGTGATCACAAAGCTGGACTTTCAATCCAGGTGAGGAGGAGGAGGATTAAGAAGGTAAGGCAAGGCAAGACAAAGTTTATTTATAGGGTGTTCTATCCAAAAAAGTCTCAGAGCACCTCACACAGAAAGACAGACAAGCAATAAATAAAACATAGAATAATAGATAGGAGACTGTGTATTACAAGGCTATACCATCAAGAGGTTCTGGGGAGATGAGTACCTCAAGAGCGAAGCTCGGGGGTTCCCATGTCCCCAGAACCTCGAGATGGGATTATAGCCAAGTAATCACTGACTCTTATCTGTTATTTTTTGTAATATATGGATCCAAGGACTGTCCAGTGTTCTCCAGAAATGTGGTGCAAAGCTCCGAGGGTGGTGAAGTGTGTGTGTGTGTGTGTGTGTGCAAGTCTTTTCAAGTGGAGCAGCTAGCCATGTGTTGCTATGGATGCCAGAACATCAAGACACCTCTGAAGCACCCAGCATGTGTTTTTGGTGCTTTGTGTGTGTTTTGAATAATTATCTACAGAACATGGTGGCATCTCTATGCGAGCAGTAGAGGAGCTGCTTGTCTTTTTTTCATTTCTGTGGCTTAGTTTTTCTTGCACTTAATAAATAAAAGACTCTTTCTGGAACCAGAGTGAGTGGAAGATGGACCGTTGGCTGTAAATGAGATTTTGCTGGTTTTTGATGAGTGGCGAGTCAGCTTTTACTGTATGCAACAGTTACAGTGAAAGGCGGGCTCCAGCTCTGCACAAGACAGTTGTGCACTTGTGCTCTTCTGTTTGTCTGATAATAGTGTCATTCAGAGCTCCAAATAACAGTATTATAGGCTGTGAACGATGGTATTATCATATAGAATTGATGGTATTATCAGTTTTGTAGTGTAGTACTACCGGGATTTTTTGTATACTTTATTTTGCTATTATTTTTAGGTATCCATATATTACTACACAATAATAACTGTATTTGGCTAATAATTTAAGTGAACAATCCTATTCACTAAAAGAGTTGACCTCCTTAAATAATGAAGTATTCAGATATCCCTTAAAGTCCTTCACCATGTTGTCAGAATAAACATGGGGGGGCAGGGAGTTCCACAAAACTAGTGAGGCCACCCCAAAGAAGAAGAAGTTCTGGAGTCCATACTTACAAGGGGACAAAGACAGGCTGGAAAGGGTCCAGAGAAGGGCAACCAAAATGGTGAAAGGGCTGCAGTGGAAGTCATACAAAGAGAGACTGGGGGAGCTGGGCTTGTACATGCTAGAGGAGAGGAGGGAAAGGGGGGATATGGTTGAGACATTCAAGTACTTGAAGGGCATAAACAGGGTGAGGGTTGACAGCATCTTCAGAATGAGTAAGAACAAATCTACTACGGGGCATGCATTCAAACTGGAGGGAGGAAGATTCAGGGGTGACATCAGGGGGAAATTCTTTACTGAGAGGCTGGTGGGACCATGGAACAAACTGCCGGAATGGGTGGTGGGGGTAGTTACAGTGGACAAATTTAAAAGAGCTTGGGATACATACATGGGCCTAACCAACAGGGGACAGGCTGAGAGTGGAGGGCAGAGGTCTTCCTAGAAGGGTGGGGGTTTGGGCAGACTGGATGGTCCAAGGGGTCCTTTTCTGCTGACAGATTTCTATGATTCTATGAAATGCCCTGTCCTTCAGCAGCATAAGATGAGATTGGGAGACTGCTAATAAGTCCACATCAGTGGAGTGGAGGAGCACATGGGGTGGAAGGAAGCAAGAGATCTTTAAGGTAATCAGGACCCAGACCATGCAGGGCCTTAAATGTTAATAAGCATATCTTGTTATGCACCACCAAACTGGCAGTCAGTGCAAACTGCGCAAAACTGGCGTGATGCTGTCCCTATGAGAAGTTCCCAACACCGGATGGGCCACAGCATTCTGGATCAGCTGCAGGATAAAATGTCAAACTTCCAGATGACCCTAAGTACAGAACTCTAAGGAAGAGGAGTGGATTGCAAAGGGAAGGCTACCCCGAAGCTGAACAACCAGCAGAAGGTAGACTGCCCTGCCATTGGTCTTAGTATGAGGTAAAGAGAAACAGTTGGAGTCAGAGGCCCAGAGGGAGCTGGGGTAGAGAGAGAGAGGGACAGACAGCATGAGTGTGAAAATAGCAAGGGTAAGAACTCAGCCTGAACTAGGAGATGAGGAAGACACTATGAGAGCGGGAGGGAGAAGTAGAGAGCAGTGATGAGTGTGGGCTGGGCAGCTGAGAGTAAAGCAGCAGGAGTAGAAGAGGGAGTGTCACCAGGTGTGGGTTTAGGATAACACAATTTCAGGCAGACCACAAGTCAGGTGCATAAAAAATGCATGGTTGTGTTTATCATTTTGTTTTCATCAAGTAAAATACACAGAAAGCAAAATAAGTCAGACAACTGCTTAGCTTCAACAGTTTCTAAGGCTTTTCTTCAGCCTAGCATGAATCAAAGAGTGTGAAAGCACACACTACCAGGAGGAGGTCTTCCACCTTCCTCAGTCAGTATCCAGCTGATCATTCTATCTAGCCTCTTTCAGCACTGAGGTAGGGCTTTTTATAAGCTCACTAGAAGTTGGAAAAATGTTCCACTGCCTTTTGATTAACAGCAAACACAACATAAAACTAGCCACTAGGAGCCACTGTTGCTCCCTAGAGAACAGTTATTTGGCAGTCACCTGGAGCACAGAAGAACTTGTTTACAACATTGGTAAGGTCAGGGCTGAGGTCAGCACATTCTGTGCTCTCCTAAACTCTCCTGCAGGGTCATATTACCTCATGCTGTCTGCTGCAAAATATATCTTAGAAGGGGACTGTTAACATCTAGAAAAAACAGACACACACTTCTGTTATTCTTCTATTAAAACTGCCCTCTTAGTTTTGTTTTAGGTTAATATGCACAGAAAGCTATATATGCACTTCAGCACTTAATTTATAACCAGCCAACCAGCATGCTGTACATTATACAAAACATATAAACTGCTCGGGGAAGGGGTTTCAATTTATCCCAGGGGTATCCACTATGACAGGGGTCACCCTGTCACACATCCCCCTGCATAAGAGAGCAACCATTCTACAGTTGTCCAAATCTCAACACCCTGGAAGGGTGTGGAGCTTTGGCCCACCCTTACCTGAAGCTCCGTCTCAGGGTCCCTTCAAAAAAAACAAACATTTGTGAAGTATTCTATTCATAACAATACAAATACACTGAGACATCTTAAATTATTCCGAAATTAGTCTCTCCATTAGTAGACTACAATGTCATCACAGATATTTAGGAGAAAGAACCACTAACGGCAGTTTTATGCCATCTACTAACTTTCCCTGACCAGATACATTTGAACGGCTGGACAATCCTGCATCTAGTAGAAGTGTCTTCAGGGGAAGAACTACCTTGCTCCATCCCCACTTTACATTTAAAGGTTGGCTAGTAACAAACCATACTGCATGCCTAACAGCCTGTCTCTAATCTCTGGGTTTATGTATCAAATCTTATACACTACTAGTGGTGTTGGCTACCACCTAGTCTCTTCTGTTCTATGTGGGAGTCTCCCCCTCCTCCAAGAGTGCCATCTCTTGCCCTTCACCCTCTGGGTTACTCCTCCCACATCACTATCCGGGGTCGCTGTCTGTCTGCCCTTACAACAGATCTTATAGTATGCTGCCACCTGCCTATACATGCCTGGCCAATAGAAATATGGGGTTATTCTAGCTAAAACCTTCCCATGGCTCACACACCCCGAGTGACTGGAGTGCACATCCTCCATCGCCTTTTTCCTATATGCCACGTGCACCACTACTTGGGCATCCACTTACTTCGTCCAGGAGTTGGGCCTCATATGATTGAGAACTTCCTTCCTAAGTTCATACCACCATAACCTGTCCCCCACACCACCATTAACCTGTCTCCTATTCTTGATTTTTACATACTCCCTTAACTGGGTTACTTCAGGATCCACCACCTGCAACTTTCCCCAGTCAACATCAGGAGAACAATCATTTTTTATGGGAGGAGGTTCAAAACATGCAAAGGTCCCTTCAGCCAAAATGGCTTCTTCCATCTTGCTTGAAGTCTTCTGCCCCAGTAATACACTGCCAGGCAAAGTCTTATCTAGGGTCTCCTCCTCTTGTGCGCTATCCTCCACCAAATAGCAGCCCTGAAAAATGGGCAGCAATGGGATCTCCACAAACATTGGTTGCAAATGCTCCATCAGGGGGTCCTCCTCCTCCAAAGCCCATGGATCCTGCTCCACTGATTCTTCCTCAACATCCTCTGAGTGAGACCTCTCGAGTAGCTTCTGGCTTCTATGCTCCATCTCTCTCTCTGGCGTCGATCAGCCTCCAGCCATCTCCCACTCATCCAGTGAAGAAGCCATATCAGGGTCTCCATTTGGCCATCGGGTCCATCTTGTTCCATCCATGGTGCCTTGCCGAGGTCACCATCTCCATCAGGTGCTGTTCTCATCTCACCTGGTGCCATGCACCTCTGCCGTGTATCCTCAGTACCAGGTCTGGTACCACTGACTGAACTCCCTGTTTCCTCGGATGTTCAGTCAGATCCCACTTTGGACACCATATGTCACCGGGCGTGGGAACAGGATAACACAATTTAAGGCAGACCACAAGTCAAGTGCATAAAAAATGCAAGGTTGTGTTTATCATTTTATTTTTATCAAGTAAAATATACACAACTCAAAATGATAAGTCAGACAACTGCTTAGCTTCAACAGTTTCTAAGGCTTTTCTTCAGCTAGCATGAATCAAACAGTGTGAAAGCACATGCTACCAGGATGAGGTCTTCCACCTTCCTCAGTCAGTATCTAGCTGATCACTCTATCTATTCTTTCTCAGCACTGAGGTAGGGCTTTTTATAAGCTCACTAGAAGTTGGAAAAAATGTCCACTGCCTTTTGATTAACAGCAAACATAACATAAAACTAGCCACTAGGGGCCACTGTTGCTCCATAGAATACAGTTATTTGGCAGCCACCTGGAGAACAGAAGAACTTGTCTATAACATTTTAAAGGTCAGAGCTGAGCTCAGAACATTCTGTGCTCTCCTAAGCTCTCCTGCAGGGTCATATTACCTCATGCTGTCTGCTGCAAAATATATCTTAGAAAGGGGCTGCTAACATCTAGAAAAAGCAGACACAAACTTTTGTTATTCTTCTATTAAAACTGCCCTTTTAGTTTTGTTTTAGGTTAATATACACAGAAAGCTACACTGTATAAGCACTTCATCACTTAATTTATAACCAGCCAACTAGTATCTTGGACATTATACAAAACATATAAACTGCTTGGGGAAGGGGTTTCAATTTATCCCAGGGGTGTCCACTATGACAGGGGTCACCCTGTTACATGGAGGTTCAGTCTGGAAAGGGAGGATATGGAAGCAGCACTATTCGACATGTCCCTACAGTGAATGGCTACTGTTTGTTCTGTATGGAATACCATACAGTCAACACTCCACTGTACCATGGTTATGACATCAGAACTTTGGTACAGCTTTCCGAAGTTATACCATAGTTCAGACGTCACAACTGTGGCACAGCTTAAAAACTGGTCAGGTGGGAAAAAAGCACACTAAATTTAAAAACAAAAAAGAGGAGTCATTTGTTGTGTAACATTCAAGTCGAGAAACTGCCATTTCCTCAGCAGCTTTCAATACAGTTAAGCAGCAGCTGTAGCAGCATTTTAGAACCATACACTATGTAAAACAGGATATGGGTATCTAAATACAACTCGGCATGTGTTTATATCTAGAGGTTGAGATGCCAGCATGGATCTCTCCAGCTTCAATCTGGAGGTCCATACAATGTCATCCCAACTCTTAGATGGAAACAGCCTTGCTGTACATGGTTGCCAATACACTATTCAGTAACCAAAAGCAGGGAGGATCATTTTCATAATCATCTCCCACCCACCACGCATGGAGAGGATACATGCTTTGTTCCTACTGAGCACGAACAGCTTACAGAGGAGTTTTTTGTGTGGATGGTGTCAATATGCCAGGAGAATTCAATGTGGCTGTCCCAGTCAGGCATCCAGGTATTTAAAGAAGGTGACTTCTTCCAGCTGTGAGCCATTCACCGTCATGAAGATGTGGAAGTCTGGATCTTTAGTCAGATGCTGCCTGGTGCCATAAAGGTCATGGAGACAATCTTTTTGGATTCTGGGCTAAGCTTGTTGGTGCAGAACAAGGATTGAACACAAATTGTTGCTGGATTTTCATAGCTAGATCATAGGCTGAGGGTCCAGTGGCAAGGAGCACAGTGCCATCCACATATATATGAATATTCAAGGAGGTACAGACCTTTGGTAGGTGGTTCTGAAAAACTGCTAACAAGATAGGGCCAAGGACAGTGCCTTGAGGAACATCAGACTCAGTTGGAAAGGGAAGGGGGTCACCTGATAGGACAGCCTGAGACCTTTCCATCAGCTAGCAGCTGAAGGACTTAAATGCAAGCTCAGATAGTCAAGCACCTGATAGTTTGTCCAGTTGGAGTGGGTGGGCAACAGTGTCAAAGGCCTCGGCCAAGTCGGCAAAGACAGCAGAGGTGATGTGTCCCTGATCCATTCCCTTCAGGATGACATCAGAGTCTCTGTAGGGATGAAACAGTGGAGTGAGATTACCTAAAGCCAGGTGAGTATGGACTGTGTAAATCTGAAGAGCTGAGGAATAGGGAGCATTGAAAGAGGATGGGATGCTTGGAATTTAGCCACATCGGGAAAAAGGGAGATGGTACACTTTTGTGAAGGCGATGACCTTAGCCTTTTTTTAAGCACCAGAAACAGATAGATGGACAGACAGGTATGTAGGTAGACAGACATTTACTGTAGTGCTATAGACAGACAGACAGACTGTCTGCCTGTCTGTTGGTCTGCCTGTCTGTCTATCTATCTGCAGATAGACAGGCAGACAGACACCATAGTACTGAAGATAGGTAGACAGGCAGACACACAGACAGATACTGAATTAGGATGGATAGATGGGCAGACAGACTGATAATAAAAGAGGCACTGACACTGACATCTATTCAATGTTTTTTGACAGGTACTAAGCCTACTGCATATACCAACCACTCACAGTGCTCCAGATCTTCTCTTGCTCACATTAATTTATTTTACTTGCTGTTTTCTTTGTATTAACAATATAAAAAAGAAAAAAAAAGCATGGTAATTTAACAAGTTAGCCAGTCCAGTGGCACTGAGGGTTGAGGCACTGGATGGCACACCTCACACCACGCCAGCGACCTAGATTTGGGAATGAGTCTGGGTCATCAAGTGGAAGGGGAGGGGGAGGGGGAGGATCGAGTGTCCGATGGACTGCTCTCCTTTCCGGGGTGAGATCTGGGGCTTCCTCAGTGCAGCAGAAACCTCTGGTGGAGACCAAGGACACCACTAACGCTGGGCTGTACAAAGGGGTGGAGTGGCGGCAGATGTCAGTGACCTGGATCATGCGGACGTCATTGCACATCCACACTCCAGGGGAAATTACATGAGAAAATCCCCATCCTCGGGGATAGGTGAAGGCACCTCTGCCCCTCCGGGCCACACTCCTGATACCGGACACTCTCCTCTCCAGGGCCAATCGCTCAGCCTGGCACTCTAGATTATAGATAGAGCACTCTGGCGGATAGGGCGGCCCTACCTCAGGGGGTTCAGAGCCAGGGGGTCCGTTGGGCTAGTGTGAGGAGAAGGAGGTGTCTTGGGGAGAGATAGAGTCCGGAGGTGGTGAAGGATGCCAGAGAGAGTTCCCTGAGGATGGTGCGTAAATAGAGTTGAAAAAACATTTTTTAACAAGTTAACCTTCAGTCCCGTCCATGTGGCTTATGCTAGGAGTTATTGAGACAGTTTGTCCTTGGATTTCCTGCTGAAAAAGGGAGATGACCCCTCTGCAGTAGTACAGTTCATACTTCATGCTCATTTATTTTACATTTCCTTTTTCCAGTGCAGGGTTTACAGGTAGTGGGAATGCCAGTCCCTTTTACAGACAGCAATTTTTTTTAATCTGATGATTTCATTACTGATTACTTTATCATTTTTTATAATATGCATGAGCTATGAAAAAACTGCCAGCTCCCAGGCCAACTGCCACACATAGAAAGATGAAGTGTTAAAATAACCCGACCAGGATAGCTGTGGCATTAATGATCTGTCAAGTCTTAGCAACAACCTTTGAGATAACATTAAGGCAGCCCTGAAAATGCCTGTATACTTCAGAGCCGAATCCCTTCTCTGGTGTCTAATCTGGCAGCAATTACCACCACGGAATAAATCACTTGGAAAATTAACATGAAAAAATGTTTCCAGCCATGGCTTGCGACATTGCAAAAGTTCAGTACTAATTACCTGCTCTAATTTGTTTATAATGTTTAGGTTCGTTAAAAATGGCAAGTGGCAGTTTTCAAGATGTAGAATTTTGCATATTCTAGCTTAGTACTTAAAGGTTCAATTACCTTGCAATCAGTGCTTCATTCATACCATTGCGTCGCTCTACAGAGAATGCAATCACCCAGGGAAACTGCTCACTGAACAAGTATTTCACCTTCCCAGAGTTTTACCCATTTGGAATCTTTTTCCAGTTGCATTTGTGGGGCTGGTATCCAATCCAACACCATACCTCTCAACTATCCCACATTACAAGGGGGGCGTCCCTCATTTTACCCCATAAATTGTTCTGTCCCACAACCATCCCACATGGAAAAGTGCTTCCCACAGAGAGAAGGTGCTGCAAACTCAGACTTTAAAGCAGAAATTCATAATGTTCTAAATTGCTAAATCAAAATTAAACTTTGCACTAATAAAGGCAGGGCCCCGGTGTTCTGCGGCAGAATTTTCTGATTTCTGCGGCAGGGCTCCTGGAATTCTGCAGTAGCGTTTTCTGATTTCTGCGGCATGATTTATTCATTTCTCTGGCAGAATGCAGTCCTGTCATTGGCTAAATATGATGTGATGTCATCATGTGCTGAGCATAGAGGAGGAGCTTCAGGATAAACGAGGTGGGAAAGAAAGCCTGACACTATGGAAAAACAGTATATTTATATGAAAATTCACCAAAAACAATGAATTCTGCGGCACTATATATATTCTGCAGCATGATGCTAATTCTGCGACAAATTCTGCAACCGCAGAACCGCAGAATTCCAGGGGCCTTGAATAAAGGCACTGGTTTCTATAATGTTCTGAGCTTGTATTTCCATGCTTGAGGATGTGTCTCAAATTATGAGGACCAGTGTCCCATATTTTTCTACATTTTGAGTGCCAGTTTCCCACATCTCAGTGACAAAAGGTTGAGAGGTAGTTCCACAACTCAGGCTTTCCTTTTTGTCAATTCTTGTTGTACCCATGGCCCTTCTGACTAGGACCACCTTTGGCCACCTCCAGCACCATCTCCTGTCCATAAATGCTGCCCTCTTGGACCCCCAGGGACTCCCTGGGCCGCCCACGGCACCCACTGCATTGTCCCCTCAGACTGAGCCTGCCAAAGGTGGGGCCTGCCTGCCAGCTCCTGTGGCAGCTTCACTCCCCCCAGTATAGAGCCCCCAATGGTGGATGGGAAGCCTGAGAACAGACCAGTAGCCAGGAGAGGATGCTCAACAATGGATACAGGGGGTAGGCAGGGTGCCATCTGACTAGTCAGTGGCAATTTCTTCCATGTTTTTCATCCTCTGGGTGGTTGTTATGGAGTAATGCACCACGCATGTTTCCTGCACATGCTCAGTTCATGTTCGCGCCAGCCATGGCCCAACCCTTGCTTAGTATTCCAATGCAGCCCCACTGCCACCCACCCTTTAAGTGGCAGTTAGATGGCGAGTCATGCAAGCCCCCTCCTCCTGATGCAGAGCAGTCCATCGGACGCCCCTTCCTCCGCCCGGTCCTGATGACTCTGGCACATTCCTGAAATCAGGTCACTGGCCATGCGAGTGGTAGCGCTACTGCTGTACCAATGAGCCAGCCCACTCAGGCTTTTCTGGGTGTACCATTGCCGCCCCTACACAGAAATACACCAGTTGGGCACAAGGATATCTACCTCACCCAGTAGGGTCCTGCTTAGTTAAGGAAACATCTCACTGCAGCGGTTGAAGAAACACAAAAAATCCCCCCCCCTCCCCACATGTAGTGAAAGGCATCATCATATGCCAATCACCATGTCGAGTTTTGGGCTGGCTCTTAAAAACATGTTTGTGGCTTGCTGTTTGTACCCTTTACAGATTATTTATTAGGCCCTTTGGCACCTTACAATCCTGCTTAAAGTCAAGCCAGCTTTAATGCCTTCGTGGTGATTTAGATAGTTTACCTCACTTCTCATAGTTTACTTCACTGCTCCTCCTAGGCTGTATGTTACCCTAGGAGTTCTACAGTACACCTGCATGTCTGTACACTTTTTGTCATTAAACATCAGCTGCCGGATCCTTGATCATTGTTCCAGGCAGCCTGTCCAGATCCTCTCTCAGTTCACAAATACCTTTCTCACTATTAATTCTGCCACAGAGCTTGGTGTTGTCTGGACGCGGATACAACAAGATGTGGATGCAACAGGAAGTGGACATGAGCTCGCTGAAATGGGGCTCTGTACAGTCTACGGAGGCTTTATAGCCCTGAAACAATGAGAAACAGTAAGAGCAGCTTCTCTGATTATCAATGTCACATCTGATCTGTTTCAGTGCGCTCTTTTTGTCTCACATCAAAATATAGCTGCCTTGTTTGTTTATTGGCTTAACGAGTGATCACACTAGAACAAAAGTTCCATTTGCAGGTGCGACTCACAAAGGTTACAAAACATACACCACTTCATTTTAGTTTCAATGAGCCTTGTATCAGAATTGGCATCATAGACACAGCTTTAAATGTTGAGGCACCACTGGAAGAGTAACTGCTATTTGGAGGAGATATACAAAATAGAAATACTCATGGATGAAAAAAGGAATTATTTTAAGAGGTTACTAACAAAAAAGACAGAACTACAAATAGGAACCAGAACTCCTGGAGTCCCATAGAATCCTACCTCCATATGCTCAGGAAACAACAATCAATTTTCATAATTTCAGAACAGAGACTTTGGAAGTCCTCTGCTTCTTCCCTACCCACCCCACCCACAGACACTTCTGCCATTGAGACTCACGCTGGACAACATGACAAAACCTCAGCGGTGCACTCCGTCATCACACAAACGTTTTTGATATTTTATTCCCTGCAAATGGACTGATCCTTGGAAATGTAACCCCATGTGCAGCGTAGCAGGAAACAAAAAATTTAAATCATATTATAAGAGAGAGAGCGACAGTGAGACAGCATGTAGGAGAGTATGCCTCGGCCTCATGCCTGTCACACGGACTGTACGCAGTTAATATTTTCCAACTTTATAAGTATAACAAGAACCATATGGCAAACTTTCCAGAGAGACCTGTCTGGACATTTTAGTTTCAATGAGACAGAAAATGAATTTGAGTTCTTAGTTGAGTTGCAGAGTCATACATTTGCCCTCTAAACAATGCTGAATGTATTTTGCGCTCCCTTCCCCGTCCTTCTGTACATGTTCTCCTCATCCCAGACAGGGCTGAAGAAATCAGTACTGATAGCTGCTAGTCGGAATACAAAAAGGAAAACCACATGGGATTTCTGCTGCTTGTCCTGTCCCCCCAGATGGGATTTCTGCTGCTTGTCCTGTCCCCCAGATTCTTTTGCTTCCCTGTTGCAGCCCTATATGATATTTGGCAACAGTTGCTGTGCCTGGTTTATTTTTTATTTCTTTGTAGAATTTTTGGCCAGGCAAGGCACACGCACTGAAGCTGAAATTCATTTCCAGGTGTGTGACACAGGAGCGTAGGGAGATTAAGTGACTCGCACAGGGTAACACAGTATGCACGTGGCAGTTCTGGGACTCAAGCCTGTGTCTGCTGGGTCTCTAGGTTCACAGCTTGGTGCTGTAATCTCTAGGCTGTATCTAGCTTCCCCTGTGGTGTCTCATTGAAGGATGACCTACATCTGATAAAAGCAACAACTACTATCTCCAGGCCACCAGCATTATATAGGGCTAATCATTAACTGTAACATGCTTACAAAACACTACAATTCAGAACCCCAAAATCCTCCCCTTAAAGATCAATGGATATGTATACTTTTACTTGGTGTTATGTTTCTCTGCAGGGGTGTATTTCTGATAGAAAATGGATTTATTTAAAAAAATAATGGTGAAGCGTAGAGTGCCACTAATCTGTGAGTTTGTCACTGCTGCTTGTCTCCATCCTCTGTTCTCAGAGCCACAATGTTCTGCGGAAAACTGCATGCTGTTTTATTTGCAGCCAGTTTTCTTTCTGCTGAAAACTTGTAAATCAAACACCTTGGTACTTAAAATGAATCCTGTCTGTAGAAATTTATATCATATTAATTTTTGTTTAAAGAAAAACTTTTCATGAGGGTGTGGGTGTAGAAATAGAGACCCAGTCCTAAAATGACCTCATCAAAGTACTGTAGATCTGAATGACTGGGAGAAGAGCAGCAATTAAAAACCAAAAAAAGCATGTTTAGCTTCCGCAGGGATTTATTTTTCTTGTCGACTTCTGGGAAGTCAATGTGTACTGACTCGAAGCATCTGTCAATGTCCTACACACTTCTAGGCCTCCAGTCTGCGTAGAAACATAGAAATTGTCAGCAAATAAGGACTGCCAGGCCCATTAAGTCTGCCTGAAAGCCCTACACTCATTTGTGGCCTCTGCCTGGTCAATGGCTTTTCACCCCTCCTTCCCACCTCTAAGGTACCCTTATGCCTGTCCCATACATGTTTAAAACTCTCCACTGTGTTCGTCCCCACCTTCTCCCATGGCAGTCTATTCCACGTGGCCACCACCCTCTCTGTGAAGAAAAACTTCCTCACATTGCCTGCTCGTTCTTGTACATCTCCTAAATTGGACGATGCCCCCCCGCCCGCACCTTGTTAATACCCTTAAGGTACTTGAATGTTTCTATTATGTCCCCCCGATCCCTCCTCTACTCCAGCGAGTACATATTGAGGTCCTTTAGTCTCTCCTCATATGTTTTCTGATGCAAGCTTTGTACCATTTTAGTTACCCTTCTCTAGACTGCCTCCACCCTGTCAATGTCCTTATGAAGGTGCAGCCTCCAGAATTGCACATAGTACTCTAGGTGAGGCCTCACTAGCATTTTGTACAATGGCATCACCACCTCCCACCTTCTGCTAGTGATACCTCTGCCTATGCACCCCAGCATGCCACTGGCCCTCACTGTAGCCTTTGTACTCTGCTTAGACACCTTTACATCATCAGAAATGATGACTCATAGGTCCCTTTCTTCTTTGGTGACAATCAGAAACTCCCCAGCCCCATCCTGTAGTTCTCTCCAAGGTTTCCTCTTCCCAGGTACGTTATTTTGCACTTTCTGGAGTTGAACCTTAGTTGCCACACTTCAGACCATTTTTCAAGCTTCTCCAGGTCCCTCCTCATTCTCTCCACCCCGTCCGGAGTATCCAACCTGTTGCAGATCTTGGTGTCATCTGCAAACAGGCAGACCTTTCCTTCCAGTCCTACCGCACTGTCACTAATGAAGACATTAAACGGGACTGGCCCAAGAACTGATTCCTGAGGTACCCCACTGGTCACCCCCTCTCCCCTGACTGGATCCCATTACCACCACCTTCTGCTTCCTGTCCATTAGCCAGTTCCTAACCTAGTTTACCACCTTGTGCCCCATGCCCAGACTACTCATTTTGTTGACCAGCCTTTTATGTGGGGCGGTGTCAAAGGCTTTGCTGAAATCGAGGTAGGCGACATCTACCCCCCCCCCGATTTACTTCCCTTGTCACTCAGTCAAACAAAATCTAACAGATTTGATACAACCTTCCTGCTGTGAATCCATGTTGGCTTGGATCCTGGGCACTGCTGGATTCCAAGTGTGCCACTGTTCTTTCTTTAAGCAGTGCCTCCATGATCTTACCCACTACTGAGGTGAGGCTGAAAAGCCTATAGTTCCCTGACTCCTCCCTGCTACCACTTTTGTGTAGAGGGACTACATGTGCCCTCTTCTAGTCCTTTGGAACCACTCCTGTACTGAGTGACTCCATGAACGGTGCTGCCAGAGGAGCTGCTAGCTCTCTTCACAGCTCTCTTAATATCCTCGGGTGTATGCCATCTGGCCCCATTGCTTTGTCCACCTTCAGCTTTGTGAGCTCCTCCAGGATTCTCTCCACTGTGAATGGACTGGTGTTTACTCCCCTCTCCCCCATGCCTGTTACCCAGCTGTGGTCCCTGACCCTCCCCCTCTTTAGTGAATACTGAACAGAAGCATTTGTTCAGTATTTCTGCCTTTTCCATGTCTCCTTCCTTATATTCCCATGTATCCTCTTTGAGCCTTACAATCCCCCGTCTTCTTTCTTTTGTTAATATACCTATAGAATGCCTTGTCCCCTTTCTTCTCTGTCTGCACTAATCTTTCTTCAGTCTGTGCCTTTGCTCTCCTTACAGCCTTCCCTGCTTCCCTTAGATTGCTTAGGTACACCTCCCTGTCCTCCTCCCTTTGAGTCTCCTTATATTTCCTGAAACCTGCCCTTTTGGCCTTTACCTTGTCTGCCACCTGTCTCAAGAACCACAGTGGTTTCCTCCTTCTCTAGCACTTGTTCACCAACCTGATGCACTGGCTCGTCACCTCCTCTGTGGCTCCCTTTAGTTGTTCCCACTGCTCCTCAACTCCCCCTCCTGTCTCCCTTAATGACTCTTTGATACAACTCCCCATTTTAGCAAAATCCACCCTCCTAAAATTTAAGACCTTTGCCTTCGTTTGACTAGACTGTGTCTTGGTCTCTGTGCTAAACCACACTATGTGATGGTCGCTGGACCCCAGTTGACCTTCCACCTGGATGTCTGCGATTCTGTCCCCACTGGTCAGTACTAGGTCCAGAATCACCCCTTCTCTGGTGGGATCAATCACTAGCTGTCTTCGGCCTACCCCCTGTAGGGAATCCAGGATGTCTCTGCTCCTGGCTGAAGCAGCTGCTGGGATGGCCCAGTCCACATCTGGGATATTGAAATCACCCTGCAGTAATACCTCACCTTTTGCTTCCATTGCATGAACTTGTTTCCCTAGATCCCTATTCAACTCCTTCCCCCTGTGCTGGAGGCCTGTAGATCATCCCCTGCTTGGATTGCTATGCTATTGCCTGGCTCAATGATGACCCACAGTACCTTGCCTTCCCCCTGTCTACCCAGTACCTCCATTGCCTTTATACCCTCCCTAACATACATGGCCACCCTTCCCCCTTTTCTACTCCCCCATCCCTCCTGAACGGAGCATACCCCGGTACATTAACATCCCAGTCATGATTTGTGGTGTACCAGATCTCTGTTGTTGCTGCTGCTATGTCCAGTTCTGCCTCTACTAACAATGCTTCCAGGTCTGAGATTTTATTCCCCAGGCTGTGAGCATTTGTAACCATGGCCTTCCATATTTTACTGCCAATCTGCTCTTTACTTACGCCTTTGCTTTGCGGCTTTCTTCCTTCCCGCCACATTACCTTTTTGTGCTGCCTTCCTACCTCTGCCTTTTCCTCTTTGTCTGATTTGGGTGCTTTCCTGCTCCTCATTTCTGGTTTCTCTTTCTTGTGCGAGTGGGCTGCTACAGTCTCCCTGTTCACGTTGCCCCCAAACCTTAGCTAGTTTAAATGCTCGGCAAGGAAGCAATTAAACTGTTAATTTAGGACTGCTTTCCCCTTCCTGGACAGATGCAGCCCATCACTCGACTACAGGGCCACATCTTTCCAGATGGGTCCCCAGTCCCCAATGAAACCACACCCTTTCTCGTTGCACCAGCCCTTAAACCATGTGTTGAAGCTTCCGATACGAAGATCCCCCCCCTCCCCGCTGTGGACTGGCAGCACCTCTGAAAATGTCGTGGAGCTTGCTACCTTTCCCAGGTGCCCTTCCAGCTCTTTGAAATCCTCCTGCACCTGCTCCACATTTGTCCTGTCCTTGGATAGGTCATTCATTCCCAGGTGGATAATGACTTCCACCCCCCTCCTTGCCACTACCTTAACGATCTTCTGGATATGCTTCCTTTCCTCTGAGCTGTGCCTCCTGGGAGGCACTTAACTTCCCTTGCCTCCCTGCTGTTCTTGCCCAGATCCATTTCCCAGACAATTGAGTCCCCATCAGGAGTAACTTCTTCCTCTGGGGTCCTCTTTCTCCTGCTACTGGGTCTCCCCTTCTGGAGGACCCTCACATCCTCCCTGGTCACATCCTCAGGTTCCCTTGCAGGAATCTCCTGCTCCTCCAAGGCTGTGTTGAAGTTCAGCTCAACTGGATGGGGGATGTGTATTTGCCCCCCCATCCTACCTCAGCCCACCGTAGTCCATCCTGCCAGCTGCCTGGGTCGCTGTTGTGGCAATGGCTGGTGACATGGTGGCCCCTGGGTGGGGATGAAGGTCACCAGCACGCCTGGCAGCTCGGCCCGAAGACCAGCCTCCGCTGCCCTCATCCCAGAGAGGTACCTGCATATGGGGCAGCACCAAAGTACCCAGAATGTCCTTCTGAAGACTGCTGCTTTGCACCCAGTGCACTGCACCACTTTCTGTATCACCTCCTTTAATCTGTCTGTATTCTCTCCTTTAATAGTATCTAAACCATCCTGCTGTTATTGTTAGCCTCTCAGTTTGATTTGCTGAAGCTTTTGTTATTTTGTCTTTTGCTCTATCTTCCCCTCCTTCTCTCCATCTTTGGACTAGAGTACTTCCGGGTAGGAGGCAGGAAGATGTACTATACATCAGACCCACGCCCTATAACAGGAGGACGAGCCCTGGGGTGAGTGGGTTGAGGGGTGGGTAGGTGGGATTATTTCTGGACTGAGAAAAACTATCAGCTCAATTAATCCCCAGTCCCCTGTTTTTAATCCCCAGCCCCCTCAAGCCTCCTTCAGCTCCTCCCCTTATCAGACACCTATTTCACAACGTTTAAGGAACAGCTCTAGTCACAAATGACTGCAGATATTCTCCCAGTTAGATTATCTCCCTGGCAAATAAAAGTTTCACTAAGTAAAGAACAACCTCAAAAACAGTGAATCAAAACACTTACTTCTAACTACTTCCACATGCCCCTAAATTATGAACTGAATTCAGTGAACTCAGATAAATCACTTCCTTGCTTTTTTTTTTTTTTGTACTTTCTATTTTTCCTCCTCTCTCCCCTCAGCTCTGGACTCCTCGGTAGTACCTAGGAGTCATCCCACTATGGTGCGCCCCTACCTGGTCAGTCCTCTGTCACACATGTAGCCTCAGTTTACCCCCGGGCAGGGACGGAGTAGACTCCAACACCCCGGAATTCTCTGGTGGCGTCGGTTGGGCTGATGCCAGGAGGGTGCCATAGATCATGGGCAAGCTCTGGTTCTCCATCTCCACCGGAGCCGAAGGGTGTTTTTCCCTTTTTCCTGGGAGTGGCTAGTGCCCTGACATCAAGACCTAACCGACGTCTGCCACTCCCAACCCCTTTGCTACCATTAGCGCTTGCTGTATCTCTGGCTTCCGCCAGAGGTCAGTCGAGTGCCGAACAGGGACTCCTGTCCCTCCCAGGAGAGGAGAGCTGTCCTCCAGATGCTTGATCCTCTCCCTCTCCTGCTGACCCCCAGCAACCTGGGCTCATTCCTGAACCCGGGTTACCAGCGTGGTGCGAGGTGTGGTGTCCAGCACCTCAACCCTCAGCGCCACCGGGCCTGCCCCACCTCCTTGCTTTAAGGTAGCTAGTACCTGTTCTCCCTCTCAGCTCCTGCAGACAAAGCCTTCACACCTCGCATCTGCTAGGTGTCAGGTGCACTGCGGGAGGTGTAGCCTGCTACCCTAGTAGAGGATAGCAGTCCTTTGCATGTTCAATTATCCCCCCTCACAGTGACTTGAGTGCATTCCTGAACCTGGGTCACTGACAAGGCAAGTGGCAACAAAACTGTTGTGCTACACCAGCTGAACTTTCTTGTACTTAAAAAGTTTCTCTTGTTAGTACATCCTACTAGTAAGCATCAAATTATAAATATTTGAAGTCAGCAATAAGACATGATAGGGGTGTGCATTGTGCTGAGATAAAAGTACGCTCAGGGGCATAGTAAGGCAGAAGGTCACAGGCTGAATGCCTTAAGCCCCTGGAAGTGCATTTATTTTAGTACAATGCACATCCTACTGCACTTATAAAATGGGCATATATTACAACTTAAAAATACAAGCTCTCTAAAAATTTGAAGAGATACAAAAAAAAATTAAATATTGCTAAGAAAATGTAAAATGGTTCACCACAGATAGTTTTCACATATCAGTCATCTGTCTTTCTACATATTCAATAGATGGTGTGTCTGTTTACCATAGAATACAAGAATTCAAAATTCTACAGTATTCCACTAATAGAATGCCCCCACAACACATGCACACTGAATGGTTACATAGAAAGCCTGAATTCACAATTCTGCAGAATTCCACTGGCATACATGCACACAACATAGGCCTCATATGGAGCTGGTACCATGTGATCATAGCTAAGAAAGAATGGCACCGACACACAAGGATGAATACAAAATAGCAATCAGCAAATTGCCAACCAGAACTACAGCTACACCCTAAAAAGCGATGTATTTTCATTACAGCCCCCGCACCCCCATTGCAGGGGGCTTCGCCCCCCACACCACCCTAACTAAAATAAACATCTCGGGGGGGGACCAACTTGGGGACTGGGAGAAACACGGAAGGGGAGATAGTCACCGGAGGGTGCAACCCGGGGAGGGGTAAAATGTCAGGGGGGACTCAATATCGCCACAGGAGGGTGATAAAAGTGGGGGAGCAGGGCAAAAACCGAATTCCTATGCACGGACAAACCAGACCCATAAAAAACAAACACCCAAAACATGACAAAACAAGACATTACCTTACAGAATTTGAACCCCACTGTACTGCACAATCCGGCTTCCTACAGGTGATGGGCCGGATATTCAAAAGGGTTACGCATGCGCAAGTCCGAAAGTGTGCCATTCTGCGATATTTAGCAGGAGGCAGTTGCGCCACGGAAAACAGGCTGAGCAACAGTGCAATGCAAATGACGGCATGCACAACCGAAGGGGGTGGATCCCTGCATAAAGAGCGCAACGCGATATTCAAAGGGTTGTGCAATGCGCAACAGTGGAACAGCCGGAAGTTGCGCCACAGTGGAAATGAGCCAAAATAAAAAGGCTCAAGGAAGAGGCACAAGAACGCTACAGAGATGCCAAGCGAGACAGACAGAGAGAGACAGACAGTGACAGTCCAGAACAGGGCAGGCAAGGGAAGTTGTGTGTGCCATAGGCTGCAGAGGCCAGCGGGGGTACCCGGTGCAGTGGAGGTAGCAGTCAGGACAGCGGGGTAACAGAGCAACATCAGCGGGGGTCACAAGCCAGGGAGATGGACAGTGCTAGCTTCCACATGGAAGCTGTAATGAGGGGATGAGAATGCATGCTGCAGGGGGACGTGACCGTGGAAGGGCCCGTCGGTGGTACGCCCCAAACAGGCAGTACCGTGCCGCATCAACTTTGAGCTGTACACAGATGTAGAGATCATGGGCCGGTACTGCCTGAACAGGGCAATACTGAGATGGCTCTGTGAGCTGTGCAGTGATGTGATGCAGGCACACTCACGCGGAGTCCGCAGCTCTGTCGGTTGGAGACCAAGGTGACAGCCTGCATGTGCCTGCTCACCACGGGCACCTTCCAGAGGCTGACAGGGGACACCACAGGCATCACACAGTTGGCCACATCATGCATCCTCACCCAATTCCTCAGCACACTGCTGCCACATGCTGCGGAGCACATCCAGTTGCCCAGCACCTTGGCAGAGCGTACAGAAAACATGCAGGAGTTCCACAGGGTAGCACGTATGCCTGGCGTGCTAGGGGCCATAGACTGCACCCATGTGGCCATTCGCACGCCACCTGGCCCCGATGGGGCTGCATATAGGAACAGGAAGGGCTATTCCAGTGTCAACTGCCAGGTGGTGTGTGATGCCACTGGGCGCATAATCAATGTCTGTGCCACACACCCTGGTGGAGCACATGATGCCTTTATATGGTATCAGTCCTCACTGTGCCATCGATTCGAGAGTGGGGACATCCCCACAGGCCATCTAGTGGGTGGAGTACGCATGTAGGAATTGCAAACGTGGGGCAAGGGTGGGAATGCCACAGGTGCCATTGCAGTGGCACACAGGGATATTGGCAATATGGACCTGAACATGATACTCATCTCCACCATCTCCACACAGGTGACAGCGGATACCCACTCCGTCCCTGGCTGCTCACACCATACCGGCGCCCCATGACCCCATCGCAGCAAAGCTATAATGAGGCGCATGCCGCCACTCGCAACATCATCAAGCGGGTGTTTGGGATGCTCAAGGCACGCTTCCGATGCCTAGACACCTCCGGCGGTGCCCTACAGTACAGCCCCTCAAAGGCCTGTGGGATATTCCTGGCCTGTTGTATCCTGCACTACATGGCCAAAGACTGTGGGATAGCCATTCAGGTTGAGGAGGGGGACAGCGATGGGGACGCCAGCGGCGCCAGTGATGATGGTGATGAGCAGCCCCCCCTTGGATGGCGGGACCCCGACTGATCCGGCAGGCCCAGCTGCACGGGACACCATCCGGAGGAGCATTATGCACGACACAGGTAAGTCAAGGGGCCATGTGCAACCAACACTGTCCTGGCGCAACCCACAGGCACACAGAGTAACACACCAGGGGTGCATGACGGCAAGGGGAGTGGAAGGGACCAGGCACACAAACACACCATCAGGGAGGGGTGAACAGTCATATGGACACACACACACTAGGCACAAAGCGTACATGGGCAGGTGCACAGCAGAGCAGGAACAGACATGGCAAACACACAGAGCCACAGACCACACCCACCACCTGTACTGTCCAAGTACGTGTGTCAGATGCTGGGCACCCTTGCACCTTGGTGTACAGTACAATGCAGGCATCATCATGCACACGCACCTGTGGACAGCAGTTGGGATGGTGTGCAGGTGGTCCGTATGTCAGCGTGATGTGCAGGGCACCCACCAGTGCACTGCCCACCATGACGCACAGTGCACACAGGGCAGCACCAGACAGGGCCCGCACTGGGAGACAGGTCAGTCATGTAGCACCGTTCCACGGCCACCGCGGATGCGTGGGCGGCCCTGCCATGACCCAACAGCACTGGCAGGCTGAGCAGGGGCCACATGGGGTGGCACCGATGGACCACCAGGGGTCCCACTGCACGATCGTGACCTTGTCCACACCGGGGTCTGTAGTATGCCAAACATACCTGCACTAGGGGTGCTCGGGATGCCCACAGCAGAACCTGGCGTCGACAGGCTTGGTGTCGCACGACGCCGGGAATGGGGAGTGGAGAGAGTACTGTGTGGGGTGCACGGTACAGGGGCACCTGCTTGTGTGCCCAATGCAGCCACGACAGCGACCAATGCCTGGGTCTGCCTGTCAATGGCAGCAGTCACATCCATCCGCATATGGACCATCTCTGCAAGGTTCAGAGCACAGTCCCTGCTGTGCGCTCACAGCCACACACAGTGCCTCCCGCGGACGTTGCAACCCACCTTTGCTGCTGTACTGATTCCGCAGCAGGCGGGTGTGCTCTTCAAATGGGTACTCTGCCACAATGGCATCCTGTCCCCAGGGTATGGAAGGTCCTGATGCTCAACACCCTTGAGGTGGGCGCTGTTCACCAGGGATCAGGAATGGGCATATCAAGGGTGGTGGGCATGTGCCACTGCTGGACACTGTACCCCCAGACCTGGTGGGTGACTGCTGCTGCTGCCCCTCCAACCGCTGTGCCCCAGGGACCCTTCGTTCCACTGCTGTGGCTGCAACAGTGCCAGACACCTGCACAGCCACCGTGCTGCCCCACGGTGCTGACAAAGCACAGCCGGGACTGTGCCGACATGCTGGCACACGTTGGAACCAGCTAGGCCCAGGGGCATGTGCTGGCCTGCTGTGTGTCCGTCATGGAGGACACACATGTCACTGCCCATTGCAGTCCTTGCATCATCAGCGGCGCAAATGCGTGCTGCAGCCACAGTCACAAGCGTGCTGGCATGCTTGCATGCCAGACTGCTGAGACACAGGCTGTGCACCCCACCACTCACTGACACCAGAGTTGGCAGCCCGGTGTGCATGCTGGTGCAGTGCATGCTGGCTGGTGACAGAGGTGGATGGACCCTCCTCCATGTCCAGCAGGTCTTCCTCACTGCCTGGACCCACCACCACCATCCCCTGAAGATGAACAGGATCTGTAACAGAAAGTGAGGACATGTGAGTGCATGTGAACAACCTTCCCCCAACACCACCACCATGTCATATCATGCAGTGATGGGCTTCCACCTGTCTGGAATCCACCTCCTGGTACGCCCTCAATAGCACTCCACTGCATTGATGCAGCCAGTCGGTCCTCAGCCGGGGTCAGCTCCACCACCGCTGGCTGGCCCCGCCTGTGCCAGCCGTGCCGCCCTGAGGGGCTGCCACCTTCTCCTTCACCCTCCTGCGGTCTGTCCCATCTTCTTTTGCATTCCTGCATGGGCGCTGGTGGCTTCCGTGCAGGTTCACTGCCCGAGCTACCCTCTCCCATGCAGCCACACGGGCCTGAGGGGTGCCCCACCATCCACTCAGCAGTGGCTCCTCCTCCAGGTAGGCCTGGAAGAGGGCCTCTGTCTCCGCCGTGGTGAAGTTGGGCCTCCTCCTTCGCCCACCATCCTCACCCTCACCTTGGCTCTGCTCGGTCATGTTGATCTGTATGGGTGGAAGTGGACACCTGTCACTGTGCAGTCTACAGCGTTATCCCATGACCATTGTCCAGAACATCACACAGCATGCAACCCACCTCTCACCTGCAGTAACCGAATCTGGCCAGCGCAGCCCAATGTTGCACATTTATAGCACAATGCATGCAAATTAGGAGTGGAGCAACTGTAATGAGATGCAAATTGCGCCACTGCGCCTTTGAATGGCTGATCAATACGGTTGAGCCGGCTGAGCCAATGGTGCATATCTGTGACTGTGTGGTACACTGCATTGCGCATGCCCAGGTGGCTTATGCAGGCATCTGCCGCGCTGATGACGTGCTGTGCGTGATAGGCAATTCAGGCCATGGTCACCATTGTGCCAATGGCGCTACAGCGCTGGTCACCACATGGCGCAGTGGCAGTACTGTGCAATAGTCCACTGTGGCACTGGCACACAGGTGTCCGATCGCGCAGGACGTGTGGACGTCCGATGGCGCTGTGCGTGGCCTTGCGCCACTGACCCATGACCTTGTGCATGACCTTTGCCCCCTGGCGCTGTACGTCTGCCATGTGTACGGCTCTATCGCGCTGTTCGGTGACAGTGCAATGTGGACCAACGGCGCTGTCCGAACAGCGCGATAGGCAGTGATGGAGTTGTATTGCGCAACATTTCCACGTGAGGTTGCTGCGCTGCTGAGCACCATATTGCCACTGTACAGTTTGACAATGGCACGCAGGAGGGCACCACAATGGAGGGCTTTGGAGTTAGCCAACCTGGTGGCTGTGGTGGAGCCCCACTATGGCTCACTGTTTGAGGGTGTGCCCCTGCAGGTGCCACGCACCCATGTGTGGCAGCAGGTCGCCGCTGCCCTGGAGCAGGCCACTGGGCGGAGGAGGACCCCTGAACAGTGCAGGCACCGCTAAGGTGACCTGCAGAGGAGGGAGCGTGCTCTGCTTGCGCGCCTCAGGTCGCGTGCTAGGAGGGGCATTGTGCCCAGGCCAGGTGGGTGTGCTGTGTATGCACCGGTATTGTCTGCATGGGTGACTGTGTAATGTAATCTGCGCATAGGTGTGGGTTGGGCTGTGGTTTGCTGTGCGGGTGTTTGCAGGTGTGTGCTGTTTGGGTCTGGATGTGTGGGCAGGCACACTCAATGGGGCAAGGGGCTGTCTGCTTTGGGATCTCACTGATGTGTTTCTCTTCCTTTGTCTCTCACAGGCGTGGAGGAGCAGAGGCAGGCACGGGCTGAGGCATGGGATGGCGGTGCCAGGGTGGCTGGCGGAGGAGGGGTGCAACAGCCACAGCAGCAGCCGCAGCCACAGCACCTGATGCAGCAGCTTGATGAGGGTGAGTGTCATTACAACATGGATGGTATTGCATGCTGTGGGGGGGGGGGCATGGCCACCATCCATGGACAACACTGCCATGCACGTGACGTGTGACAGTCAGCACTGCCCAGTGGCACTGCATGTCTGTGAGTGTGTCACTGGTGGTCCATGCATGCACTGGGCACATGGCTGTGGCACTACCTTCCCATGACATAGCCATGTCACTGGACAGCCTTGGTTGTGCTGTGCTGGGCATGGGTGGGGTGTGTGTGCAGTGGCACACATGGCTGTTGCTGCCTGGTTGGGCTTGTCTTGTGCACGGTCACTGTGAGTGGGTGCAGTCCATCACAGGGGTGGGGCACTTGGCTGTATGCCATGCATGTTGGGTGGGCTTCAGGGTTGTGGACAGTCACAGCCATTGATTCTGTTCCCTTGCCCTAGGTGTCGGGTCCTGCACAAGATTGAGCGGCTGTCCACTGCCTGCTGGAGGTGCCACAGTGTCCTAGCCATTCTGCAGGAGATGCACCTGAGGGTGTCAGTCGGCGGAGGGAGGCCCACGAGACCAGGGGCAACCTGCTGCTGTGCAGCGTGGAGGACAGTAGCTGTCCCACTACCCCCCTTTACCCTTCCTTCACACCCTCCTTCCCTCACAAGTTCTTCACCCTGCCCTTACCCACCCCTACCTTGTCACCCCACCCCTTTCTTGAATATATCTCTCTGTACATAGTTTATTGTTGTGTGTTCATGTTGATATTCTTTATAAATCTATTTTGTATGAATACTGTAGTGGTCTCTGATTTGCAGCTGGCTATAGGGTACTCAGTTGCAGTGGTGTGCATGGCATCTGGTGTGGTATTGTCCTGGGATTGTGTGTGTGTGTGCATGGGGGGTGTCCCTGGTGTGGTGGTGGCTTTCAGCCGGACTGGCCGTGTGCTGCACACACGCTGGGTGCTCCTGGTGGGTTTGGCTTGTATGGTTCGGTGGTACACATGGTTGCATTGTGCGGGGGGCCTGGGAAGTTCTGCAGTGGCGGTCCTGATCACTGCTCATGGATGGTGTCTTGGGGTCACAGTGCAGGGTGTGTGCTGTGCACAGAGGGCTGCTGGACACTGGGATGGTCCGCCCCTTTGTGTGGCAGTCTCAGCTTGCCAGTGGGTGTGCTGCAGTAACTGCGGCGGGATGCTTTCTTTGCTTGTCCCCATGGGCCGGTTGATATTCCGTCCCTCCCCCAGTTATGCTGTTCTTGGGGTGTGGGGGTGCATTGTTAGTTCTGCAGTGTGTCCCTGTGCCCATCTGTGGCATGGGTGGTGGGCCTCTGCCTGCCTCCCTGGTTGTGCTGTTCCATTGCTCTGCTGCTGGGGATGTCATTGCTTGCCCTATGGGCCTCTGGACTGCTCAGCTGGGCTGGCCTTGTCGTGCTATGGCACATCGTATCTGCTCAGCTTCCCCTTCCTGGTTGTGCTATGGCGCATCATGTCTGCTCAGCTTCCCCTCCCTGGTTGTGCTATGGCGCAGTTTCTGTGATATTCAGACGTTGGCTGCTTATGCAATTGGCCTTGCTCCATGTTTGAATATCGCGACGATTGTGCATGCGCGCAACTGACTTGCGCCTGCTCTTGCTGTTGCGCACTTCTCGGGCGCAGTTTGAATATCCGGCCCGATGTCTCTAACCATCATGCTACACTAGCAGCATGACTTGCAGTTCACATGAACTGCATTACATCCACATGCTCCTAGCTATTCCTTTCCTCCTGTACTACTCGCTCTTTTCTCCTCTTGCTATGATAACACTCGCTATTCTTCCCCACTCACTATTATCCCAGGCGCTCAAATTGAGTCACTCAGTTTGAGTAGCCCATATTATGGGTTACCAGTGGGGCCAGGACCTCAGTTATATCTGTGGCAGGGTAAGCAGAAGGTAGTTGACTGGCAAGCTGATATAAGTGGTAAGGAGAGGAGGGAAAATTTTCATGGTTATCAAAAAACACCAGAAATTACAACTGTATAGTGCATGATTTTTTAAATTTTTTTTATTTGTGTAAGGTGGGAATCATTAGAGAAAAGAACATTCAATTGTTTCTTTTTTTAAATTAAGAAACGTTTATTTAATGGGGCCTAGTAGAAGGGTTTTATATATGACTAAAGCTGACAGCCACGTTTGTGATGTAAATCAGGGAAGAGTAAAGTGGCTCATTCATTCTATATGTGATTTGGCAAAATTCCAAATACCACTGCTTGAACTTATTTTTCCCTGTGCATTAGAATGACTTAATGAACAGATAACAACCAATCAGGATTGAGGATTTTCTTTACCCATATTATAAATGTCCATTGATCTTTAAATAACCATTCTAGTTGTTCGGCATTTGCATTAGCAAATGTCCTGTATATAACAGCAGCAGCAGGGAGGAGGCTAGCAATTACTGGCCAGTCCGTCTCACATTAGTGGTGAATTTTATTTATTTATTTATTTATTTGAATAATCGGATTTACAACCTTTGAGCCAGAGGCTCATTTACAAAGGTAGCTCGTCACAGAGAGGACATACAGTGAAGCATATTTACAGTGTTCAGTACAATGAGTGACATAAAATAACACAGTTGTTTTCATACAATGAACAAATTGAAACATTTCAGGGTGACAACAATTAGCACATGCAGGTACTGACAGAGGGTCAAGGATGCCAGGGGTGGGTGGGTGAGGTGGAGGTTCAGCCCAACGGGTATTGTCAGGTGCTAAGTGACAGTAGTGAAACGCCGTTTAGAGACAAGAGCAGCTGTGGGTGTTAGAAAAGGAGCAGGGGAGACATGATAGAAACTTTCAAGTATCTCAAGGGAATTAACAAAGTACAGGAGGGTAGCATCTTTCAGAAGAAGAGATGTGCAAGAACAAGAGGGCACAATTTGAAGATAGAGGGGGAACAGCTCAGAGATAATGTTAGAAAGCATTTTTTTCACAGAGGGTTGTGGATGCATGGAACAGCCTTCCTGAGGAGGTTGTGGAGTCAGGAACAGTGGGAGAATTCAAGAATGCATGGGACAGACATAAGGCAATTCTAGTGGAGGGTAGGAGGAAGTAAGCTGTTGGTTAACTAGGATCTGCAGCTTATCCATCAGGTAGGGAAATGGGCAGACTAGATGGGCCAAGCGGTCCTTATCTGCCATCAAATTCTATGTTTCTATGTTAAACAGCTGGTGTTCCAGTTCCAATTAATGGAAACATTGTTAAAGGAAAGATTAGTAAAGTATCCTGAATATAGTGGGCTACAAGACTAAAGGCAGCATGGATTCATGTGGGAAGGGAGGGTTATCCCTGACTAATCTGATTTGATTTCTTTGACTTTAAATCTACTGAAAGAGTAGCAGCAAACAAAGCTTTCAGTGTTTAGGTTAAATAATTTGAGTGCGTCCAATCTAATGGTAGCTCCTGCCTCCTCAGCTACTAACCATACTGGTGGCTCTGTGCCGTACCTTGTTGATCTCTTCAGTGTCCTTTGTGCATTGCTGACTATCTGTATTTATATTTATTTGTTTCACCAGGAAAAGGCTCAGAAATTATGCTCATTTACAAGGAGGTCCTGGTTAGGATAGTCAGGAAGGAAGAGCATGTCTACAATGCAGCCTGCACAGAATATAACAGACAAAGATACAAAGCAATAGGTACATCGCTTAGCCATAAAATCATAAATACATTTATTGGAAAATCTGCAGCTGGGAAAGGCACACTGAACTGAGGTTCATTTCCAGGTGCAACCTGGGAGAAGGGGAAGGGATTAAATAGTACAGGCATATACAGCAAAGAGAGTATAGGATCCATATCTAGCACGTAAAAGCAATAGATACAGAACATGAAGATGGAAACATACATAGTATATAGAAACAATGCATATAGAACATCAGCATAAACTCAAGGTACAGAGTTCTGTACACAGAAATTAAAGAGCTATCACAGTAACAGCATAGAAGCGGTATCGATTTGTCCATCCACAGTAATATAGTCTCTGTGCTTTTTAAATGTGGCTTTTGCACTCTCCTCAGTATAATCTTCCTCTGCAAGCCTAGACTGATAGAATCCCAGCCATCACTGTCATGGCTTGTGTTTTTAATGCATGGCCCAAGAGTACCGGCGGCCTTCACTGTGGCGGTAATCAGGGGTTTCGCCTTTTCTTCTCCCCGCCTCCCTGCACTACACCTCCCTCGTGGTATCCTTGTTAGCATACCGGGTGCTGTCTCAGGAGCCCACCGCAGGGGTCGCCGTAGGTAAAGATGCAGGGATGCTTCCCTCAGCAGCCAAGAAGCACTACAGCCAGCGGCACTCGTGATCACTGGGTCACATGACTGCAGAGACCTGCGCTTGCTCTAGAACTTGGCTCACCAGCATTCAGTTTTCAATTTTACTGTGGTTTGATTGGTTGATTTTTATTTAAAACAGGAAAGAGCTCTCATAACCAGCTGAGTGGTAGCTCATTTTATTTATTTATTTATTTAAGAGATTTACCAGGAAGGCATACTGAGCAGAGTACTGCTCGATTCCAGATGCGCCACGGGGGTGGGGGGTTTATAATGGTACAGCAATACAGGAGAACAAATAACATACATAAATATGTTTGGTACAAAACAATGGATGAGGCAGTCATAATACAATACTGAAGGTACATTTTCATTTGCATTTCAATAACATTAGGTGCTGAACAGCATCACAAAATACCGAAAATGGAGTAATCAGACTGGTGTTAACAGCTGGTAGTTAGGAACTGAGAGGGGTTCAGTGGAGGAGGGTACAGGAGCAGCTGGTAGAGAAGTGCGTTTTAAGAAGGGCATTCCGGTGTGGAGTACTTGTGGTGTGTCTAATATCGGCTGCCAGGGAGTTCCATAATTTGGGCAACCTGAAGCTGAAAGCAGCCTGGCCAGACCGGGTGTATCTATGCGGAATGTGCAGAAGCCTAAAGTCTATGTTCCTGAGAGCGTAGGCTGGTGGGGAGAGGGCAGTTAGGGAGGATGACAGGTAGGAAGGGAGTGTCTGTGACCAGAACTTAGCAGTGATTCTAGCACAGTGTAGCAATCGCCGGTTATGTAGAGAGGGGAGGTCCAAAGACTGTAGAAGTCACAGTGATGGGTATTAGGAGGACGGTCCAAAGAGAACCGGCAGAAGGAATTGAAGAGGGGATCAAGCCTAGCTAAGGAAGTTTGGGGGGCAGCACAGTAGATAACATCACCGTAATCCATAATCAGGAGGATCATTTTTTGGACTATTGCTAGTCTGGTTGGTAGAGGGATGCAATTTTTGTTCCGGTACAGAGCTCCCAGCATGGGATGCAGTTTTTTGTGTAGAGCATCTATATGCGCTGAAAAGTCAAGGTACTGATCTAGCCAGACACCAAGATATCGATATGAAGTGTAGGCCTCTAGTGGGGAGCTATCTAGAGTGTAGAACATGGGTGGGGCAGTAAGCCGGGTTAGTTTGGCCCGAGAGCCGAAGGTGAGGGAGACTGTTTTTTTTTAGTTTAAGAATAGTTGGTTAGAGAGGAACCAACGTTGGATTGAGTCGAAGTCCTTCTGTATACAGGCTGTCACGGCACTTGTGGATGGGCCAGAGGCAAACAGCACCGTATCGTCTGCGTACATATGGATAGCCATTTGTGGGCAGACAGCAGGCAAGTCATTGAGAAAGACAGAGAACAGCAGAGGGCCGAGTACAGACCCTTGGGGGACTCCACTGGTGACAGGGAGTGAGGTGGATCTAGCCGAGCCAATACAGACTGATTGGGACCTACCTGTCAGATATGAATGGAACCAGTTATTTGCATTCACAGACAGTCCAGCTTGGGCGAGTTTAGCCAACAGCAGGGGATGAGACACTGTGTCGAAGGCTTTAGCCAGGTCGATGAATATGGCTGCTGTTATTTCCCCTTTGTCCATACCCGTAAGGATGGAGTTAGTGAGGCGAAGAAGGGAGGTGGTGGTGGAGTGATTTTTTCTGAAGCTGGCCTGGTAGGGGGTGAAAAATGATATGGTATCTAGATGGTGGTGGAGCTGAGATAGTACAAGGCGCTCTTGAATTTTGGCTAGAATGGGGAGCAGAGATATGGGACGGTAGTTGGATGGGGAGGAAAGGTCCCCTCATTGATAGTAGTTTTCTGATACAAGGTCAAAAACATACCGTTGCATGAAAGTAGAGACATATGAGAAACATATAAGTACAACAAGTAATTTACCAATAAATTACGTTAAATTAATGACCGCATATTTATCAGGCCTTACAACCATCACATAACATTTGGGAACTGGTGTGTAATCAGGTAGAATCTGATGGAAGAAGGGGACCATTTGTAGGGCCTAGACAAGATGGAAGCACATTCCAAAGTGTGGGTCCACTGTATGAGAAGGCTTGCACGCCAACAGTAGTATTAGTGTATGGTACAACATACGCCAACCCAGTAGCAGGTCTTAGACCAGGTTAAATAGGCTGGGGTTTTACCAGGCCCTGGCAGGCGCCTTTGTTTAGTGCATTTTCATATTAGTGTCAGCAAGTGTTGCTCGCGTCTTTGTGCATGAAAGGTCCATTAAGGCTCTTAAGGAGATCACAGTCATGGGTTCACCTTGGCGTTTGGAGAATGCAATGAGCCAGTTTGTGGTCAATAACATCCAGTTTGTTCAACTGGTTTTTATAGCACCAGAAAACACTACACCCCTGTAATCTGGCAATGCAATGCCAATGTATGACACCAGGCATTTACTTGTCTAACTCCCTACCCAGTGATCTGAAAAATACATAAAAATAAAATAAACTCAAATTGCTTAGGCTAGCAGCCCCAGCCACAGTTTATCTGGTTATATTGCTATTTCATCTTTCTTTGCACTCGGACAAATGTCCGGCTGTTTGGAAACAGGCTAGGGTTACCCACTGCTCAAGGAAGGCTGCTTGTCAGAGCTGAACAACTACAGGTCCATTTTGTATCTTCTTTGCACTCTGACCTCCCCCCCCAAGGCAATTTTACACTTACAGGTCTCAGCCTGACCTTTAAAGAGCTGCCGACACCTTTTGAAAACTTTGGAAAACAATATTAAGACACTGTTCAGTTTGTATTTCATCTATCTTCTATAGATGTATTTCCCCCTTATATTTTTCACTAAGGACATTTATTATACAACAGAATCATAACACCTAGAGTTCACCTGTCCCTATAGCTTAAGCTCCACTTGAAGTCATACCCTTCTGTTGTTACATCACAGTTTGTTGCCATGGGAATGCCTATGATCTCACAATCAGAGTATTTTGACATCAGGTGGGGAATAAACAATAAAAGTGGATGACCTCGCAAAAGAACAAAGATCTTGGGCCTGATTTTCAATGGGTCGAAAATGCCGCAAGCCCCAATGCGCTGAACATATGGCGCATTTGGCTTGCGGCATGCTCCCAGCCAGTGATCAGGATTTTCTATCCCGTGTGTCGATTGTCACGAGTGAGACTAACTTTTTCTAGTCTGACTTGCGGCAATCCCAGGTACCCTTTTTACAGGGCTTGCACCAAACATCTGGCGCAAGCTGGCATCAATCAGGTGAAGTGTCGCAGCTGCGTCCAGTATTCCAAAATCAGGCATAGCTAAGCACCTGTGCCAAAAAAAGGGGGTTGATGCCGGGCTTGACACAAGCCCTGCATCACCCTTTGAAAATCGGGCGCCCTGTTTCCAAGCAGGTGACCAGAAAATCGGGGCGCCCTGTTTCCAAGCAGGTGACCAGAAAATCAGGTGCCCAGTTTCCGAGCAGATGACCAGAAAATCAGGCACCCTGTTTCCAAGCAGATGACCAGAAAATCAGGGGCCCAGTTTCCAAGCAGATGACCAGAGTAATTTAAACAAGCATTTGTCAATGCTGAATGTTGTCTTGCTGGCACTGGCATTGGTAGTGCAGGAGTTAGAGAGATGCATAATAGGAATGGCAGTGAAGTATGGAACCAAAGTCAACAGCACCCAACCCTGCAGAGACTGACAGGTATTGAGGTGTGCCTTTGGGTCGTCGGTCATAACGCTCATGCCATTTCACCTCACCCTACCTTGCAGACTCTGATAAGTGTCTCGTTGTGCCTTGGGGTCATTGGGCCTTATGCTCACCCCATTCCATAAGGAAGTACGTTGAGATGGGTACAGTATAGGAGAATGGGATGAATTTTGAGGCTGAAGAGTCCAAGGCACACCTTGATGCCTGTCAGTGGCTGCAGGGTGGGGGTGGAATGGTGTGAGCATTACAGCCGACAATCCAAAGGCACACCCTTGACGCCTGTTAGTCTGTACAGGGTGGGACACTATGGTTAGAAACCCTAATGCCCCGGGCATTTGTTGGTATTTGCACTCTAAATTTTCAACATGGCCTTTTTGTGACCCCACCTCATGAAAGCATTTGGGATCTCTGCTCATGAACAGTGGCACTGTGATTTTGTTAATCTGTCCCGAGCGTTGATTTCCCACAGTGACGCGCCATTCTCTTGTGAGATGTGCAAAACAGAGTTTGGGCAGGATATGAAAATGACAGCTGCACCATTCATAAGGAGGTGTGAAGAGATGGCAATGTTGAAAGTCTGGAGTGAAAATATTAAAAAAATCTCAAAGTTATGAGCGTGCATGAAAACTCCACAATGCACGCTCGTAACACAGTCATGTTTTGGAATTCTTTCACCAAATTTTCAAAACAGGCATTTGGGGACCTCTGCTCATGAACAGTGTTATTATGATTTTCTTAATCTGTCCTGAACATTGATTTCACACAGTGACTGCGCCATTGTGCGTCAGATGTGCGAAACCACATTTTGGACAGGTTGTGAAAAATGACATCTGTACTCTTCATAAGGAGGTGTGCAAAAATTGCAATGTTGAAAATCTGCAGTGAAAATATTAAAAATTCTCGAAGTTACACGTGTACGTAGAAACTGCACAATGCACGCTCGTAACATACTCATTTTGTGGAATTTTGTCACCAAATTTTCAAAATAGGCATTTTGGGACCTCCACTTATGAACAGTGTCACTGTGATTTTCTTGATCTGTCCTGAACATTGATTTCCCACAGCGACCACGCCATTGTGCGCTGGATGTACGAAAACATATTTCGGGCAGGATATGAAAAATGACAGCTGTACTGTTCATAAGGAGATGTGTAAAAATGGCAATGTTAAAAATCTGGAGTAAAAATATTAAGCATTCTTGAACCTACGAGTGTGTATGTAAACTGCGTAACACACACTGGTAACACAGTGATTTTTTGGAATTTTTTCACCAAATTTGCAACATAGGCTTTTTGGGAGCCCACCTCATGAACAGTGGCACTGTAGTTTCATTAATCAATCCTGAAATGTGATTCCATGCAGTGACCGCCGAATCACCTTTCGGGACCGAATAACAACATTTATTTTATTTATTCATTTATTGAGAACTAGGATTAAACACCTTTGAGCTGGGAGCTCGTTTATAAAGGTTCCACATCAGTGGGAGGGAAGACAGTATTACAAAAGATTATACAACAGAGAGTATAAAACATGGACAATAATTACAGCGGTTTATACAAGGCAGGTTTAAACATACAAATAAAAGGCACGATACCCTAGGATTGCATATATAGTAAGTTGGCAGAGAATATAGTTGGAGGTACGCAAAATGAGTTAGAGAGGGGCTAAGGTGGCAGTGGGTAGGGGGGTGGTGAGAGTGAGGTGAGAAAGAGAGTGGCAGCAGTCACAGACATCGTCAAAGTGAGAGGATGTGAGGATGGGGGGTGGGTAGGAAGTGGCTAGTGGCCATGCCAGTGCAGCGAGTCACTAAGTGGCAGGGCAGTAGGCGGTAGAAGGGAGTGAGGGGGGAGGGTAGAGGTGGCAAGGGACTATGCCAATGCAGGGGAGCTGCTAAGAGGCAGGGCAGAGACTATTGGCAATGGGGACTAGTGATAGCAGTCACAGGTGCTGGATGCGGAAAGATGTTGGCATAGCAGTCTTTTAAAAGGGTCCAGGGTAGGTTGGTTGGAAATGTCCTGGCTGAGGGCATTAAACCAGAGGGGTGCTCTGCAGGCAAAGGAGCGTTGACCCTGTGTCGTTCAAAGATGAACATGGAAGAGGTGAGTGCTGGCGCTTCTTGTCTGTTGCGAGTTGCTGCTGTGAGGTTGGAGTAGGTTAGCTGTGCCATGGGGAAGGATACCAAGTAGAGTCTTTCTGGCCAGCAAACAGGTTTGGTAGTGTAACCTCCCACTGAGTTGGAGCCAGCCCGTTTGAGCATAGAGGTCACAGGTATGGGTGAGACGTTCGGCCCCTGTGAGCAGTCTGCAGGCCTTGTTCAGTGCAACTGATATTCTGCGGAGAGCGGTGTGGCAAGCAGCACCATAGATAACCAAGCCATAGTCTATGACAGAAAGGATGGAGTTATTGATGGCTAGTCTAAGGGTGTCCGAAGTGAGACAGTGCTTGTGCCTGTGGAGGAGACCGATTTTGTAGTTGACAGTCCTAGAAATATTGCCAATGTGCTGGTCATAGGCTAGACAGCTGTCAAGTGTGACCCCAAGATACTTAAAGTGCTGGGTATGTTCAAGCAGAGCTCCAGAGTGGGTACTGATGTTAAGAGCATGGGACTTGTGCTTGTTCCAAGTGCTGCAGAACATCATGGCTTTTTTTTTTCGCTGTTTAGGATTAGTTTATGGTTTTGGAACCATTCCTCAACAATCCGGAAGCCATGTTGCAGATTGCCCTCAAGTTCCTCTGGGTCTGGGCAGCTTGTGAAGATTACTGCATTATCTGCATAGAGTAGCACCTGTTGTGGGCAGTGGCATGGTAGATTGCTGAGAAAGATGCTGAAAAGGAGCGGTCCCAATATGGAGCCTTGGGGGACACCAGATCTTACAGACAGATGGTCGGAGATGACATTGTTGATTTTCACTCTTTGTGTACATTGTCCTAGGTAGCTTTTGAACCAGAGAGTTGATTTTACAGAGAGGCCAATGGAGGTTAATTGGTTTAGATAGTGGGAGTGGTGGACAGTATCAAAGGCCTTTGAGAGGTCAATGAAGACTGCCCCTGCTAGGGTTCCTTGGTCCAATGGCATGACAGTGACCGAATTCATGAGGTGGGGTCCCAAGATCCCCATGGGGAAAATTTGGTGAAATAATTTGCAAAAATGGTTGCGATATCCACCTAAGTTGAAAAAACCCTATTTAGGCCATTATACTGTACAGCTTACTGGTATTTCTTCAGTTCGCGGTCAACTTTGAAGAGTGCAGACATGTTCCTGGTCCACCGAAGACTGTTGCGCCAGGCTCCGGAGGTAAGTATGGGGTGAGGGGGGTGCGGGGATGTGGAGTGCACAGAGGGTGGGTGCAGGTTTGGGGAGTGGCAGCAAACACAACAAGGGACCGTTTTCTTGTTTACAGGTAACAAAATAAAAAAAAACTTTGCAGGAAGGTTTTCTTTTTTTACAGGTAGATTTGGCACGCTGGGGTGGCCTCCCAGCATGCCACCTGGGTGTTTTGGGGGAGACTGAAGCTGACTGGGATTGGGCCCCCCGTTGGCAAAGAAAAAAGGATCTGTGTTGGGGGGGGGACATGATGCCAAGGGGGACTGGGCACCCCCCTTGGCAGACAAATGATTTTTTGGGGGGACATTATGCCAATGGAGATTGGGCACCCCTGAAGTCAGTTTTCCTGTTATGGTGAGAAGTGGACAGTGACAGCCACCACCATGTTTATTGAAATGTTATACCAGGCAAGGCACGCCCTGCAATGAGGGAGCACTCCCTCACTGCAGCGGTGAAATCGTTTCAGGTTGGTGGCATGCTTTTCAACTGCTCTCCTTAGACAGCACGCACATTTAATTGTGCCACAGAGACAAACACTCCCAAAAGCAGTGGCGGCATTGGCCACAACAGGATCGCACTTCCAAAACCTGCTATTCCAAGCTACCTCAATATGCTGCTTGCACACGCGCAAGACAACATAAAAAGGGGAGAAGAAATACAGAACTGATGTGAAATATAACTTGAATTGCGTCCAAATATTATCTTTCTAAAATTTAGCTGCTCTTTAATTGCTGCCTGTGCTGACTTGATAGTTAGGAGCTGCCCATCAGTACCAGCCAGGAGTGGTGAATGCCCAGCATGAAGGTGAAACATTTAAAAAAAAGAAAATTATGAAGCTTCTATCTAGTATTAATGAGGTTAACTTGAGCACGTTGTAAATCACTGAGGGACCGGACTGGCATTAACGAAGCTGAAAGCTGTGTATTCAATAAATAGTTCATTTAAGAGTTGCCTTGGCAACAACAGAGGAGGTTAGCCGAGACATAGCTTGCAGTATTTATTCTTTACAATTCAATTTCCTCCAAACAAAATAGTGTTACAAGCTCAACTCATAGAGGCACCAGGTTACAGTTGACATGATATTCACAACATGACTTCATTTAGGAGTGGGAGACCCACAAAACTTCCTGAGGGTCCAAAAGGTTCTTTTTTTTTTTTCATTTAAATGTTATTGAATTTTTCGTTTTTCAGACAGTGTACAGTCAGACAAGGAAAAAAAAACACAACATGGAACAAACAGCAGCACAGACATCAGAGCCCAAATGTCCCGATAAGCCCTGAAATGCTCTGATAGGTTCTGAGCCACATCAGTACTTGCATAAACTTGCAGCTTAAAGTGCAAGAAACTATTCTGACCATCATTCATTATTTAACAATAAGACACGGCCAGGCCTTGGTTCTGCTGATGTTACTACATGCCCGGGGGGGGGGTAGAAAAGCACAAGGATGCAAACTGAGTGTTTTCAACCCCTGGAAGTGTGGTAAAACCAATACAATCCATGCCCGAAGTGTCTTACTGCACTTATAAAATAGCTCTACCGGCAATGTTTAAACAACAACACTAAAAGTATTAAAACCCACAAAAAATAGCAAATATTACTAAAAATGTAAAATGGCCCCTCCACAGATGGTAGATGGTTTTCACCTGTCAGTCTTCTGTCTTTCTACACATTTAATACATTGTGTGCTTTTTTCTTTACCATAGAATACAAGAATTTAAATTCTGCAGTATTCTAGTGGCAGGATGCTCCCTCCTCTCCCCCCTCCACACACATGGAATGGTAACATGGAATACATGAATTCAAAATTCTGCAGAATTCCACTGGCATACACACATGGATTCACACACACAGACCTCATGTGGAGCCAGAACCTCAGTTTCATTTGTTTCACAGTAAGGAGCAGGGAGTTCTATGGGAAACTGGCAAGTATAGGAAGGTTTTTTTCATGGTCATCAAAGAAACACCAGCAAATGAAACTCTGAATAGTATCTGATTTTTTTATTTGTTTATGTGTGTAAGGAGGGGCTCATGAGTGTAAAGAACATTCG
Organism: Neoceratodus forsteri; assembly: GCA_016271365.2. Classification (NCBI taxonomy): domain Eukaryota; kingdom Metazoa; phylum Chordata; order Ceratodontiformes; family Ceratodontidae; genus Neoceratodus; species Neoceratodus forsteri. Next base: position 953,226,843 of record CM028136.1, read on the forward strand.
GTTATTTACTTTGTTTAATTTGACGGACTTTTATTTTTAGTGCCTGATTGAAGGTTTTTATATACGAGTAAAGATGGCAGCTATGTTTGTGATGGAAATCAGGAATCAGTGAAATGGTTTGTGAATTCTGTAATGCCCAAAGTGTCTTATTGTGCTTATAAATTGGCTCCACCAGCAATGCTTAAACAGCACTAAAAGTTTTAAAACCCACATAAAATAGTAAAATATTACTAAAAATATAGACTAGGTGGGCCAAGAAGTCCATATCTGCCAACAGAATCTTTGAATCGTTGAATGTGAGTTGCTCAAATTTCAAATCCCACTGCCTGAACTTGTCCAAACCTGTGCCGTTGTGAAAAATTAAGATATGAGTCTCAGAACTTGTTTAGCCTATCAGGAAGCAGGAAATTACCAACCCATTTGATAATGTCAGTGAAGAGAAAGAAATCTAAATCAATTTTGAATGGTACTAAAGTAGATATGATTAGCGTCATACACTATAGCTGGTCTGTGTGACATTGCTGTGAATATGACCACTTAAAGGAGAACTGTGCTGAACCTGTAAGTATTTTTGTTTTCCTGTAGAAGCTGTTTTAATACTGGTTCCAGTTGTTTTATTGTTTCACCTTTACTGGTCTTTTAGGAAATTCAGTTGGTGTTTTTCTGATTTACGCAGAGGTACAGTAGTAAGTACAATTTTAGAACTTGATGATGTAGGTCATTTCCCTTTAAACTGTATAATTCCGTAGAAGAACACAGAAGCATTGCACCAACAATCTAAGAGCTTAACAAAGTTATAAACTACATCATACAGTCCTAACAGGGTCGTGCGGAACAGTGTACAAGTGGGAAACACCCAGGGAATTTTATCAAAGATTGGTAAAGCTGGAATGCCAACAGAATGTGAATCAGTATTGCACAAAAAGCTTCAACAAGAAAAAACAAGACAAACTTGTAGGTTAAATACAGTATGCCTTTAAAGGGAAACATCCACCTAAAAAGTTCTTTACTGTGTGGGGCTGCCCCTAGCTGGCACTTCAGGTGCTAAAAATAAGTTTTTTACTTATCATGTTAATAAGTAATCTGGTTGATTGTAGCATGCTGTTCCAATTTTTGAATGTAAATAAAGCTGCAATGTAGCATCCACAATCCCCTGTTGATGACATCAATGTCACAGAGCAGTTGCAAGGGATTCAGTATACTATTAATTCATTCAGTTTGCGACTGCTAATCAGGGGCAGCCCCACAAGTTTCTTGCTTTTTTTAGGTGGCCATTCCCTCTGGCTCACACCTGTCTCACTGGGCTCTTTCTCCACTTCCACCCTTCTTTCTGGGTCTTTTCACCACCACCACCAGCTTTCTTTCTAGCTAAAGACCTACCTGCTGGGGGATTATATCAGCCTCCAAAAGCAATGTTCTAAAAATGATCAGGACCTCAGTAAAACCCAGAGAAAAGTTCAGACAAGCCAAGGCAATTTTATTGACAAGGTGCCTAATCCCGGAGGCTCTGAGCACCTCACAATAAGTACAGACAAATAACAGCATAATAAAACAACAAACTATAAGTTGTGACATTAGGTTACAGAGCCAGGCTCAAAACATTACATAAATAAAAGAGTTTTAAGAGCTTTTTAATGTTGGTCAGAAAGGAAGCATCACTTACCTCCTGAAGAAAGGCTTTCCTCGACATCAGCACAGCAACCCTGAATGCCCCATCACCAGATGATTTCAGGCGAGACCTGGGCACCAAGAGGCCTGACTCGGCAATCTGGGGGAATGATCAGGGGCATAAGGCACCAGGACGTCTCTCAGGTAGCCCGCCTCTTTTACAGAAACTGGCACAGTTTCCAGAAGGTTCAAAATGTAACCAAATCTGTTCTTCATCCCTATTATTGGTAACACTTACTTTCCTTAACTACACTGTAGTTACAGTGTAATTACACTGTAACTGCATTGCAATTGCAATGTAGTTATGTGCAACCAATATGTAAATACAGTATAATTACCCCTGCTGCATGTAATTAATGATTACCTACCCTGCAGTTACATTGAAACTGACACTTAAAGTAAAGTGTGACCCTATTATCTTTTATACAACAAAAAAAAACTATCACTAGGCTATGAGATGGCAGGGTTTCCCATGTATGTGTGATTCACATGGGAAAACTCAGGGGCCTTAATTGGCTGAACTCTCATAGCTCAGTTGGTTAAGAGCTAAAGCACGGATTGCTGAAGTCCTGGGTTCAAATCCCAGTGAGAGTCACACTTTTCCTTTCATTCCTACAATTGGATTTCTAAATTTGCCTCACACTGGCATGTACTGCACTTGGGAGAGATAGAAGAGGAGTTATTTGAGTCTATAAAAAGAGTTCCTGGTTGCTCATTGCAACACCAGAAAGGAATGTAAGTGTGATTCACATGGGAAAACTCAGGGGCCTTAATTGGCGTAACTGTCATAGCTCAGTTGGTTAAGAGTTAAAGCACAGATTGCTGATACCTGAGTTTGAATCCCAGTGAGAGACACACTTTTCCTTCCATTTCTACTATTGGATTCCATCATGCACAGGAAATCTGACCATTTAAGGAATTCTTGCATCCTTTCTATAACAAGAAGCAAAGATGCACCTATTTCACATATGATTTCCATGGATACAAAAATGGCATAGTAAATAAGAAAAAAACATACGGGAATAAATAAATCATGTGATGAAGGGTGGCTCGCATATTTTCAGTGCCAGTCTGTGTGGAGGTGTAATTGTAATTAACTTTCTGTTCACCTGTTCCCTCTGTTCTACCTCTGGCCCTCGCCTATTATTATTATTCAGTGATTAACTCCTCTGTTTAAGCACTTCAGAGCAAAATAGAATGTGTTTTCCAATTCACTCCAGCCGCAGATCTAATTACCATGCTTTCCTAATTACAGCCACTGCCAGCAAGGCGTTCTGTATCTCAGTGGCCTCCTGGTATAAATATTTTATCAGTCAATGAATTAAATAAATGGAACAATTCAATGAGTGAGATCTAGCAAGGGTGTAGTTGCACTTAATGAAATAGCTATACTGTCTAATAAAAGTGAGTATACTGCTCTTACCATTCATTATGTGGAGAAGCAAGCAAAAAGTGGGTATACTGTTGCCCCCCCTCCAAAAAATGGGCATACTTAGTGTAGCCCAGAATTCCTTCCACTACAGAACTGAGATCCTGTTCTTGATTGGCTATGTCGACAACAAAACACGATCGTTATAGGTTATAATGTGATAAACAAACACCCAGGTTTGTTGTTCTGAGCCCGTACCTAAGAAAGGACAGGAACAGATTAGAGACAGCGCAACAAACGGTCGTGAAGAGATCCATGGCCAGCAGGGCCTGACGTATGATGAGAGACTGAAAAGTCATAACATGTATTCGCTGAGGGACAGAAGTGAGAGGAAGGACATGACAGAGAATTTCAATTCAAGTCTTTGCTTATAGCAAATGTGTCTACTGTTACTTCCCATGACTAAATTAATGTACTGTTTGTTACATGCTGTCATAATAATTAATATTCTCACCACCTATACTTCCCTGTGGCTAAATTAATATACTGTCTGACACTTGGTGTCTTAATAATCTTATATAAGGTTTTGTTACTTGCTGTCTAAATGTAATGGTCATTACTGTATGCCTTTGATGTTTGCGTAACTGTGGTAACCAGAACTGCTCAACTATTATGTCGATTGTTGTTTTAGCTGCCTTGTACTCTCTCAGGTCATACCTGAAAATAGGCATTCAGTTGTCTAGTGTGTATTTATCCGATGACCAAAAACCAAATAAATAAATCAGTTCAGGAAAGGTTCAGCAGAGTGGACATGGCAGGTCTATTTAAATGAAGTAACAGTACCTCAGATTTTCGAAGGGTGGTGCAGGACTTGCATTAAGCTTTGTGTCAAACCCTCTTTGTGCACCATCCCCATTTGCTGTAACTGTGCCCAGTTTTACAATCGCGGGCACAGTTACTACAGTTTGCCCACTTTATGGTAGCCTGTGCCAAATCCCGAGAACAAGCTCTGTGAAAACAGTCCCCTGAAGAAAACAAAGAATCAAATAGCGGACTGGCAGCCGACTGCAGAATGCGGTCGGCCTGCCGGTGTCGCTGACTGGGCTTTCGACAACATTTTTGTCGGACTCCTGTCATGGATCCACTGTACACAATACTTAAAGGGAAAGTCCCCATAGCCTATTTTCTGTATACCTGTGTAGTTTGTAGACATGGACAATGATTCCCTCTCTCACAACCCAGTAATTTCATCCTAATTGAAATATAAATGAGGTCACTTCACTTTTCTGACCAGGTGTGAAAACCCGCTTGATTCCATTGCAAAGATCATGACTCAACTCTTCTAAGGCATGCTGGAATTTTATGATGTTTTAGTGCTAAAGCCTGCAGTAGTTATACTGCATTAGTCAGTGCTGTTGCTGTCCTCTGCAGTCTCTATGTTCTTGTGTTATGCTGGCCATGAAACTTTTCAAGGCATAGTAAGTGCCCCTGCTGTTTTCTGTAGTTTAAAGTATATCAGAGTTAGAAAAATATGTTTTTAGAGAATACAGGGACTTCACAAGACATGTAACAGAACTGAATGAGAGTATAACTTCTGCTGTTTTGTGCTGGTACACATCAACTACTACACAGGTATACAGAAAACAGGTTGAGGGGATGTTCCCTTTAACATACTGTAGCAGAGGCAAGTGTCCGTGACCGAAGAACAACTCTATCATCAACTAATGGAGCTCTGACATAGCACAAACATTTTTACAATCATAGTATGTACTGAGAGAACAGACAAATGGTAGAGAGAATGGGACAACTACAAGCCGTCATTATGCTGATAATAGCTCTAATTTCCATAGCCATGCAGAATGGCAATGTAAACTGAAACCTGATCTCTAATTTGTACTATTCCACTGCTGTCTATAGGCTCCCCTGACAGCAAAACGCTCACTCGGTAGTTCAACTCTTTAAAGCTGTGGATGTATCATGGAGATCAGGTCCGACCACCAAGGAACTCTACCACAGACTTTACAACCAAGGCTGGTCAGTTAGAACTGTGAAGGCAGCATGTCAGATCCCTGTTTAGGAACTGTACCAACGCAAGATCACAATTCAAGTAATTACACTGCTTTGCATCAGAATAAATTAAAACAAACAATAGAAGCAGAGCGAAATCTAGTTTAACATGTTGAAAAACACTATACTAATTCCTGATATCTCTTGCTGTTACACTTAGGGCTGCTGCAGAATTCTCAGGGTAACTTATTTTTATTTTGTTCATTCTCGGATTACAATACCTTTGAGCACATAACAGCTCTTTGACAAAGGTTCCACATCGGTGGGAAGGGTGACAGACATACAACGGATGGTATTACATAAAATTTTGACAAGAAAGTATTTAAAATGACAATGTGACATTAACATTGCAACTAAAATTAAAACCAGGAATTAGTAGGAAATAAAAAAATAACCTAATAAAAGGAGGCAGACCAAAGTGCTTTGTCAAATAGGTATAGGTAGATTCAGGTGAACAAAAGTTCAGGTAAGTGAAGATAAACAGTGGAAAGAAGGTGGAGGGTGGGGGGGGGTGAGGTGAAAGAAGGATCGAGGAAGGAGACAGAAAGTAGGGCAGAGTGGTTAGGGTGAAAGTGGTCATTCACAGAGAATGGAGGAGAAGTAGGTACACAAGGATGTGTTAATACTGCTGAGGTAGTGCCACATCAGTTGAAACAGTCACAGGAACTGTTAACTGTAAGATGCAGACGAAGAGTGCCTTTAAAGGTGACCTGTAAACTTATGCCTGCAGCCCACTCCCATCCCACATACCTTTGTTAGCAGCAGCGGGTGTCTGGGGCTGCTTTCAGGAACATTTTCTAAATATTTCTCACGTTTTAAAATCCTGCCGAAACTTTTCAGTGAATACGGAATTGGTGACTGTGTCCCACTCGAGCGGGTGCAAGTTTACCTGGGTATTCCACCCAGTTTTGTGACGTTTCAAACACCATAGGCTGTATGGAGCAGCAGGGAAGGGGGGCTTAAAATGCTTATTTTATTGCTTTTAAAGGGGTCTTGATGCTTAAATTAATATCACAGCAATACTGCCAACAGCCGGTTGTAGATGCTAATTTAACACCAGATCCATAATATAAAATAAACATTTAAACCCCCACCACTCTCCATGAGAAACCCTATAGTATTGTAGTATCACAAAAAAACTCTAGGTGGGCTCTGAAATAACTGTGCCAGCTGAGGCAGATTACAGCCACCATTCTGTATTGCGAAGTTTCAGCAGGATTTAAAACGTGAAAATATTTAGAAAAACTCCTGAAAGCTCGACCCTGACCTATGCCACTGCTAACAAGGTATGTGAGGAATAGGAGAGTGGGCTGTAAGCTGCTACGTTACCAGAGTCACCTTAAATAGTCCCAATTTTAGTAAGGAAGAGATATCACAGTGAATAAGAGTAACAGTGAGTTAGTGGCTCTGGTGGGATTTGAACCTGGTCTTGCTGATTGCCATTCCCAAGCCTGTGATCTGACCACTTGACCCCAATATCATCCCTCTGTCACATGTATAAGGCAGCTCAGGGAAGCTTAAAGCATACAGTGGTGAAAATGCAAGGGAACCTGGGGAACTTAGATCTGGGAATGAAATGAAAAGTTTATTTATTTATTTATTTAGTTAAACATCAGTTTAGAAACCTTTGAGCCAGAGGCTCATTTACAAATGTACCTCGTCACAAAGAGGACATCAGAACAGTAGTACAAGGGACACAGTACTTACAAACAAAAAAGTTACAGTTCAATTACAATTTTGTTACAATAGAGTACAATCTCCAACGAGCTAAAGATAACAAAAGGTGCAAAACTTATGGTCGGGGGGGAGCTGGTGGGGGTAGAAGGGAGAGAGATAGGGGAGGAGGAGGAATAAGTAGGGAAAGGAAGGGGGGGACTCGGTCCCAGGAGTAAAATGAGAGAGGACTTCTTCTTTGTAACATGAACACCCCTAAAGACATCACAAAAACTAAATAAAATGTAAAAACAACCTATAATGATGAAACATATCTCCAGACCCCAGTCAGGTATGTTTAATACTAGATAAAAGGTGATGGGTTCCCTCTGTAAATTCTTTTCATTTCCAACACTGACAGACTTCATGTTAGGAGTCAGGTGGGCATGGACAAAACCAGAAAAGATTAACATTGCTGTTTTAACTCCTTTAAGAGAAAGTCAGCAGGGTGCTGACCACTATGCATTGCGTAGGAATCTATACTCTTGCATACCAGCTGCTTGACTCCCCCCCCCCCATTTCAAGTATTTCCTGTGGGCTAGCTGAATCCATGCCCCATAAATGTTTTCCCTGCTGTCCAGTAAATGTAGGATTTTTACATCACAATAACACAATAAGTACATTTAATTTAAGCCACACATTATTCTATATCCCTTATCAGGATAATGCATCAGCAGCCGCATTGACTCTGACTAGAATTTGTTAAGAATGTAGCAGCCCATGCCAGTAATGGTACCAGCATTAGAAACCACTGATAGATTCCACCTAATTATGTCACTGGTTGGAACATTTATAATGGGGCAATGGGGGAACAACATGCAGAACTGATTTTTAGGATGAGGGAGTAAGAAAAACAAAAGAGAGATGTGCAGAAAGAGAAGGGGGTAACAGATATGAACTGGGGATGTTCCAGTGCTCCTGTTTCCCTTTAAGTGACCCACTTCTATGTCACATGACTCTACAGACACACAAGCTCACACAATCTGACATATCAACATATTTTGCCCAAACAGGGTTTTATTTTATTTATTTTTTTTTTTTTGGGAGTGTTTTTTTAAGCTATCCAGGTAATTTGTTGGGTTGGTTATAACAGGAAGATTTGACTCCTACAATACATCTGGCACACTGCTAAAAGTTAATGTGAAACCCATCTGACTCATTAGATTTCTCTGTTCCTTCTGTTTGCTCATCTGTAATTGAGCAAGGAGTCTTATTAGGGACCAGGGTAGTCATTACCGCCAGGAGCTGTGTATAGTCAGTAAATGGGCATCATTTAAAACAAAAAGAACTCATGACCTGATCTTCAGAGCTACATTATCATGTGACATTAAAGAGCTACAGTAGGGAAGTAGCTCTGGAAATCAGGCCAAGCTAAGACCTTACTGATTTTTAACCCATTGGGCTTTCTCTATTGCTTGGTTAGTTTTCACCAGGTGTGTGTGTGTGTGTGTGTGTGTGTGTGTGTGTGTGTGTGTGTGTTTTAATTTGTTTCTGTGTTTTTTTTTTTTTTTAATTTCTTCTTTACTTGCCTCAATGGGTCAGGTTCTCTTTCAACCCATCCACAACCTTTGACCTCTTGCCTACAGGAGTAATCACCACTGCCCCCCTGGATATACACAGTCTGTCCTCTCGTATTTTATCCTTGACTCTTGCACCCTGGGGTGGGGTAGGCCAGTCGGGATGCAGTAGAGGTTTTAGGAATTTGCCCAGGCACAGTAGGGAGGCCAGGGACATAGAGGTTCAGGTGCCACAGATGGGGAGAGAGTGTGGTGGAGTCACTTGCCAGAGCACCACTATGGTGTTCCCGTGTGGTAGACGAAGGATTGCATAAAGGCCACAGAGGTCAGTGACACAGGAGAGGGTGCAGATGCATAAACGCTGTGCATTCAGGTCACGTCAAGACAGGGGGAAGGGTCATCTGGGTCAGTCTAGTACACAGGCTGCCCTCTCCAAAAGAAGCAACAGACAAGAAGATGGCAGAGGAGATCAGGAGGGCAGTGGAACTGGATGAGGTGCTGCTAATGGGAGAGTTTAACACGCTTGATGTAGACTGGAGTGTCCCTGTGGCACGTGCTCGAAACCAGATGGTTATAGAGACCTTACATGAGACTTTCCTGGTACAGAAGATAGAAAAACCTAACAGGAGGGGGGTATTCTGCATTTGGTCTTCAAAACCAGGACAGCATTGGTGAAGTCACAATTAGCGAGCCTCTGAGCTCCAGTGATCACCAGACCATGTGGTTTGAACTGAGATAGCAGGTAAATGAGTGCACCACTCACACATTATTAGACTTCGGGATGGCTTATTTTGGTAGGATGCTGGAGCTATATAAGTTAAGGCTAGAGAGGGGGATGCAGTTGGGATAGACTGCAAATGGGTTTAACTAAGATGGGGTTACTGAAAGCTACGAGTCTCTGTGTAAAGACAACAGAAAAAACAGGAGGAGAAGGAGGCTTCTGTAGTACACGAAGAAGGGGGGGGCAGTGAGGGAGAAAAGGAAGGCATTTAAAAATTACAAATCCAGACAGACAGGGGAAAACTCTTAAGTAGGATGAGGGAGGCCAGTAGGAAGGTAAGATGGACAAAGTTGGATGCAGAATTCAGGGTGATATAAAGAGGAGGCTAGTGGATTTAATGAAGGCAAATGGACTCCAGGATTGTACAGGTTCACCAGGGGAGGTCTACCAGACAACGCTGATAGGCTTCTTCGACTGGGTCATAAAGGCAACTGACAAAAGTCAGGCAATGGATGTACTGCACCTGGACTTTAGTACAGCGTCTGACTGAGTCCCACATTAAAGGGTGGTTAAAAAATTGAAGGACTGTGTCTGCCCGACGACCCATGCACACTCCCACACTGCCAGTCTGAGTTCAGAAAAGAGCTTGGAAAGCCAGTGGGGGTGGCCCTGCATGCAGGGTAGTCACTGCTGCATGGCAGCATTCCCCAGCCATAGGAGGGATGGTGTTGAGTTTGGCCACACTAGCGACCCCTGCAGTGGGCCAGGAAGCTTGCCTCCTTTGCAGGGTATGCTAGTGTGTGCAAAGCTTGACTGAGCACTGCCCAACATCAGAGAAGGTGGGTGGAGTGGGGAGAAAAAGAGAAACAGACCCCACCAGGAAGATAAAGCTCCTGTTCACCGTAAGCCCTGCACCACTGTCTGGGCCCTTACTCTATATCCAAAAGTAAACACTGGGGTGGCAGGGAGGATGACTCTCCCTCTCCTGGTCCCACCAGTGGGGATAAATTGTAAGGGAACCAGAGCCAAGGTAAGTCTCAGAGATGGTGGGTGATGGGGCTGGGTGGGCGGAGGGCAGAAGAGTGCTGGCGCAAAGGGGGCATTAACATGGATGAGACAAAATAATTGAAGGATTTTGGGTGAGTAGCAGAGTTGCAGGGCGGGTGAGAAATTGGCCGGGGGGTGAGATAGCAGAAGAGCCATTTTGAATGAAGAATTCTCAGAGGATGGGGATGTCACCAGTGGAGCTCCCTAGGGACTGGTCTTAGGACTGGTTCTTTTTGAAGAGGACCTTTCTTGGTGCTCTACAAGCAGGAAATGTACACTCCCCTACCTGAGTGAGAGCTTATCCAAGATGTTTAATATTTTTTTTTCCTGCAGCTCCCTAAGGAAAGGGAGGGAACTGCAATTTCCCCTGAGGGGCTGGCCACACAATCCCTTCCATTTCTTGATAGCCGGTTCTGCTGCCATGCACGGTTGTTTTGTGACGTCTTTATTGGAAAGCGGAGGAGGGAATTCTAGTCACATGAATGGAACATCTTTTGTGACTCTTATCTCCTGATTTTAAATTGGGTTTTGAAACTGATCGATGCCATTCTTCAACTACAAAGAGCCTTGTTAGTTGAACTCTGGCATCCAACTGTACCAAAACCCAATTTAAAATTAAGAAATAAGTTTTACAAAAGATGCTCGATACAAGTGAATGGAGTGCACCCGTCATGCTCTCCCTATAAAGACTTCAGTAAATGTCTGAATGTGGCGGCAGACCTGGCTATCAGGAAGAGACTGTGGCTGGTACTCGCTGTCTGTCCCAGCCTTGGGTGCCTTGCTGCAAGCACCCGAGTCCACCCCAGAAAGCATGTTTCCTGCATGGTAGGGCAAGGTGCTACTGCTGGGCCGTTATGCGGCCTTCTGCCTCCATTTTCTTTTTCAACACTTTTTGTCCTTCCTCTCTTCCATTGGACAGGACGTCTTTCAGCCATTTCCAGTGCCCTTACCCTGTCCATCCGAAAACCTCCTGCTTATGGTTCTGGAACCCCCCCCCCGGTTCACCTGCGACACACCTGGTGGCCAGACCCCTCAGCTTACCCCTCCCCCTATGGTGGTGCTGCCTTCCTTGACCACAGTTGGAGGTGGAAGCCAGGGGCAGCTGGGCCTGAGCAGCTGAGGTCCAGCACAGAATGTGGTGGGCAAGAACAATGTCATCCTCCCATCTGATTGCCATTTTCCACCCTGATTTTCTCCCTGGAAGACAGAATGTGCTGTGATATCCTTGTGTTCTCAGGTGTGTTCCCATACCTGACACACTGATGTCTTCCTCTCCTCCGATCCCCTTGCTTGTGGCTTCTGGCTCTCTGACCCCTAGCTATTGCCGAGCACCGCAACCCTTCCACCTCAGAGGCAGAGCTGTCCATTCGATCTTTCTGCCCCCAGCCAGTACTCTGATGCTCCGGGCTCATTCCTGAACCTGGGTTGTCAGCAGCTCAAGGGGTGGCACTACTGCTTGTACCAGCAGGCCAGCTTCTGCCTCCATTTTGATTGTTCAGAACCTACAAGAGGGAGGAGATTAGACTTTCAGGGGAGAATGTAGCGAGTAAATTTGAGAAAAAAACAGCAATTGTTAAAATTAGATAAACAGCTACTTTTTAGAGCTACTATACTCCAAAATTTCTTTGAGTTGCTGGCCTAGTAGCTTCTACTGATGATGCCAGTGTCCCAAGATTGAGAATGAGCCAGGATCATCAGGGCCACCTTGGGGGGAGGCGACTGAGTGCCCCACAGGATGCTATGCTTAAACAATAATGACAGAGAAGCCAGTCATTTCTGAGAAATTAACGACCAGTTTGGGGGGATAGGTGGCCCGAGGCACAGCAGAGGGACACCTCCCTCCAGCTAGTCATTGATCCAAGGAAATAACCAGGTTTGAAGTTGCTATGGCATTTATAAGTCTAATCACAATAATAACTTTCATTTTTACTTTTTTTAACTTACTTTTAGGTTTTCAGCAGAGTGGAGCGAGCCGTACGTGCCACACAGCATCAGTTGGCAGTTGGATTGATCATTTCTAAGATGTTGATGACCGATCAAGTAGCAAATCGGGAGGCTCCCTATGCTCATGAATATTTAATTAGACGTATTATCCTCCATAAAGGGAGGGTCACTGACTCTGCTGCAAGGCTGACTCCAGGTGACTGCAGGCAGCAGTGCAGTAGAGTACTGCAGAGGAAGGGGGATGCCAGCTGGGTTCCACACAAGCATGAATCTGCATGCACACGCTGTGGTTCCATGCATGCCAGGTGTCCTGAAGTGGAGTGACCTCAAAAATGGAAAAGCCCTGGATCACACAGGATTACCTGGGGTGTGCTCAGCCCCTACTTCTCTCCATAAGCCACTCCTCCTTCATGGATTCTCCTGATCTCAAACTCAGGAAGGGGCAGGAGATACTGTTAGGCTGTGACCAGGTTCTACCCGGGGAGGGGGGGTAAGCTAGGAGGCAACAGAGGATGACGTGCTGGGGACGGGTGTGGGATGTGATAGAACCTGAGAAAGGGGACAGGGTCACATCACAGAATAGGGGCGTAAAGAATAAATTGTAAATTATTGGTCAGTGGGCACCTTCAACAGTGATGTTATCCCAGTACAACCTCACTGTGAAGGTTGTGAATGACTGTTTTAGTGTGTATATTCCCCAGAAACAAAACTACACTTCCACACAAAAAAAAATCTACTAAAAAATTATTTTACTTTTTTTTATTCTGTATAAAAACAAGCCAATGTATATTAGCACTTATGCTCTCAAGGGTGTGTGTGATAATATTGGATCCCTAACATTGCCCTTTTATTGTTTCGGGTGGGATACCCGTTTTCATCCAGCTCACTTTAATTTAACTTTCAGGAAATGGTCCAGGCTGGGACTTTGCTCTCTGAACCAGATCATGAAAGGAGGCACCCCCTCTAGATGTCAGCAAGCTTTCTTCCTCTCTAATTCTAACCACTTTAGATACCTTCAACTGTGCACCTACTTACAGGACCACTGCCTTGGGTTCTCCGGAGAGTCCTTGGCCAAACCTTTACTGGAGGTAATGGACGCGATCCTGAAGCAAATTGTAAATGAGATAATTTCATCGATATAGAAGGCAATAAAATCACTCCACGGTGATCAGGCTTTTAACATGAAACAAAAGTGGTGTCAAGAAGCTAACATAGCACTCGAAGAGACAGCCTGGTTAAAAATCTTCCAGTCAGGCCCAATAACTACTTGCTCACCTTTCTGGCAGAAGTTTTCTTGGAAAGGCAGGGTCCACTTTTTCTGCACACCTGTTATATAAGGAAAATGGGGTGCCCGCGTCTCCTTGGCTTGCTGGAGGGGCTGCGGAGAGACCCAGGCCAACCACATACTCATTTTCTGGGCATGCCTGGTACTGACAGCATTTTGGCACCAAATCATACTAACATACTAACATACTAAAAGCCAGCAGAATAGGCCAAATGGTCTGTCTTGTCTGCTCGAAAGCCAGCAATCTAGTGGCTGCTGGCCTTACCATCCCCCCAGCCCCCAACAGGATCTTCTTTAGTTTCAGTTTCCCCTTGTACCTGTCTGTCCCCTCCTCCACCAGCCTCCCAGGCAGCGCATTCCACGGCTCCACCACCCTCTCAGTGAAAAAAATGCTTCCTACGCTCCCCCCTGTAGTTTCTTCCCTCCAGCTTCCACTCATGGCTCCTGGTTGTTCCCCCCCCTTCTTTAGCCTAAAAAGCTCCTTGGTTCCACTCCTGGTTATTCCTTTTACATACTTGAAAACCTCTATCATGTCTGCCCTGTCCCTCATCTCCTCCAGTGAGTAAAGCCCAAGCTCTTCCAGTCTCTCCTCATAAGGTCTCCCCTCCATGCCCCGAATCATCCTGGCTGCTCTCCTCTGGACTCTCTCCAACAGCGCTATGTCCTTCTTCAGATGGGGTCTCCAGAACTGCACACAGTACTCGAGCTGCAGCCTGACCAAGGCATTATACAGAGGGAGGATCACCTCCCTCCTTCTGGACGTAATTCCCCTGGCTATGCAGCCCAGTAACCTGTTCACTTTGGCTGCAGTTCTTCTACAATTTTCAGAGTTATTCATGTTGACGTCTATCACCACCCCTAAATCCCTTTCTCCCAATGTGGCTTGTAGTGTGACCCCCCGGGTGTATTTATGACCCGGGGTTTTGACCCCCAAATGTAGTACCTTACATTTCCCAGCATTAAATTTCAGTCCCCACCTCCTTGACCACCCCTCTAGGGTATCCAGATCCCCCTGGACCGTCCCCCTCACTTCTTCACAATCCACCAGTGCTCCCAGTTTTGAATCATCCACAAAGAGACTCAACCTATTCCTAACCCACACTCCCTATATCTGAGACATAGGCATTGAACAAGAGTGGCCCCAATACCGAACCCTGAGGGACCCCACTGATTACCTTCCTGGGAGAGGAGAGTATCCCACCCACCATTACCCTCTGTAAACGTCCGAGAGCCAGTTTTCAACCCAATTGAGCTCCTCAAATCATGACTCAGTTAAAGGCATTGTTTATCTCAGAGGCCTCACTTTCCTTTCAAAATATCATTCTTGGTCTCCCTTCACATGGCTTGAGGGGAAGGGATCTGCTATATTTATGGAACATACTCCTAGCTGTGGCACACAAGTCCATTAACAGGAAATGACTCCAAGCAGAACCACTGACAACTCAATCCTGGCTTTCTATTATTTAAGATATACAGAAGATGGAGGAATTAACACATAAAGTGAACCTGCGAACCAATGGTTTTGTTCGTAGATGGTCTACCTGGCTGCTCCGTGATAACTCTCAAAGCTAATTTTAGTCTCAGTTTAGTTATATTATCTCTTCCCCTGTGGCACGTGTGACAGGAGTAAAATTTAAGTGCCACACTAATGCTGCTGGCTTCTCTGTATTTATTACACTGATTGAATTACTGGGTTGCAATGCCTTCCATGTCAATATTTAGTTTTGCATTTGGATTAAGACATTCTTTCGCATTTTACTTTTTACTGAAATGGTTGAGCTCTATTTATTGTCGCATAGTATGTTGTGAATTGTTCTGTGTACCCACGTTTCTCAATAATGATGCATTTAAAAAAAAAGGTGTGTGGTGGGGATGTCACTTCTCAAGTGTTGGATGCACTCAGCCTGTGGCCCCACACCCAACCACCTGAGGCTTGATGCACACAATGTCATGCATCACTGCTTGTACCAAAAAGCTGAAGACTTATTTGAAATCCATCTTTGGAACGACTGCGAGGAATTCTTTCCAAAGCATTCCCTAAATAATTTAGTAATACCATGTCAGCTGAACACAGAGCTTCATGGTTTAGAGCTGTTGAGGCAATTCTATTCCAATTATTTTAAATCAAAAATAGATTTTTATCAACAAGGATATGAGAGAATAATGTGCTGCAGTATACTGAGCTCATTACAGTGCATGTCTAGTGCTGAAAAGCAGAATGTTCATTGATATTTGGCCAGTACGTAGACAAACATAACACTCATGTTCAACACTTTGAGCGTAACTCCAGTACTGAAGTTATGCCACCAAATGGAGTGAGTTTCTAACATAAGTGCACCCTATATTTTTTAAAGAGTAAACGTTTTTATAACTTCTTTTTCTTCCCCATTCCATCCAGCTGTGGCTGCAGCCAGCAGGACCTACTTCCGTGGCCCATAAAGCTTATACCTCTCAAGATACCCATTCTGTTTGGTTGCCACTTACACCAACACTAGCCTTTAGGAGGGCTTACTTTCCGTCTTCCACTGATCCATGTTCGCTGCTTAATTATTACAGTTTTTTAATATTCTTTTATTCCCTTATTTTTGCCCCTTTACCCACTTAGTTACCCACCCCGATGGCTGGGCCAGCATGGCAACATCTTGTTCATGTGGCTAGGGGGCCGTGAGAGTGGTAGCCATCAGAGCTGATGCCAACGCTGCCCCATGATCAGCTGGCAGGGGTACAGGAATGCCCGGTGTCTCACGCTCTCTTTCGCAGAGAGCTGTGAACCGCACCTCCATGACATGCCAGGTGCCCAGTCAGCTGCAGTGTGGGTTCTGGGGATTGTAAAAATTGGGAACAGGAACTCCAGCTCAGTCAACCTCAGAATAAACAGAAAGAGACTTTTTTTTTTTTTTGACCGAGAAGCCAGATCCATTCTTGGCAACACATAACAATAGATTGGACAAAACGGCTCGCTTGCCAGCTAGTTAAGATTTTACATTGTCACATTTATTGCACAACACACTAAAGCCAAAAGCATGGTAAATGCTAACACCGACGTTTCGGAGAATACAACTAGGCTTCTTCTTTTTCTGCGTGTAGTGGTTTGTGTTTGTGACGAACAGTCAAAAGTGCAAAGTCCCTTATAAATGCTTCCTATTTTCGCAATGCTTTACTAAATAGAGTCAATTCATATATCTAGGTAGCATATCTTTCTAGTGTCGTGCTCTATTTGCATTTGCAGTTTGACTCTGGAGCTGATATTGTACTGCTCAGTCACACGGCCCCCAGCACATTTATTGATTGACTGATTGATAACTAGGACCAGGGGTTCTTTTACAAAGGTTCCACGTCAAAAAAATTCTCTATGTGGAGACTGTAGGAATTAGGCAGCATGGTCGAGTATCTCTATATCTACATCATAATAAGGAGTCCTGTGCCTGTCTGCCCTAAATAGTGACTCCTACAAGTCCAAGCACACTCTAATTTCTACTGTTAAAAGACTGATCACATCTATAATCGACTCTTCCCTCTCCCTTTTTTCTACCCCCATATCTATCCCTTCCACATTCCTTTGGCCCTGGTTCCAGCTCTAAATTCTCCATACCGTATCACTATATATCTTTTTATATTAGGTTTTATTTGTGTTTGGTGCACCTGATATGTATATTTCTTTACTTTTATGAAAAATGGTGTCCTACCCAAAACTAGCTGTATCTTCTGTTCCAAACATATACCACTGTCAATGCTACCTGCTGATACTTTGTATATACTGTATTATTGTGTCTCACTTTATTTGTATTATTACTATTTCCTTGTGTGTTGCATCCCATGTATATTGTCCCTTGTTCCTTGTTAACAAACCCAGGTCCACCTCGAAAATGAGCTTGCTCAACGGTGATCACCTGGTTAAATAAAGGCTTTGATTGATTGATAGTGGCTAAAGCACAAGTCTGGAAATCAGGAGACCCATGTTCAAATCCCACCAGAGTGAGTGAAAGGTTGTGTTACCCTGAGCAATTTTTTTTTTAAATAAGTTTTTTATCTCCACTATCTGGGCAGCCCTCTCCCCACCAACCTGCCTAGTCCCATCATGCACCTTTTCTGGGGCTTACATGGCTCCTGTAAATCCCCCACAGGTTGCTCCTTGTGGCAGAGCCAGGGAGGGAAGGGCTGTCCTCCCCCCTGGTGCCCATATCCAGATGTTGGTGCCCTGCCCAGTTGGTGGTATGAGGTCTGTGGCAGGTTGGGGTTTATCCTGCTGCCCAGTGGGTTTTCCTGTGGCTGACAACCCTTGGACCTCCTTGTGCAATGATGAAAATGTGCGTACGTACTTCTGCATGCATACACGCCCGTTGCCTCATGCCCCCCTGCTGCTGGGACTCCATACTGCATTACCACTTGGTCCCCAGCAGGTGGCAGCTGCTGAGCAGGATGTACAATCCCCCCGCTGCTGGGACTCCATACTGCATTACCACTTGGTCCCCAGCAGGTGGCAGCTGCTGAGCAGGATGTACAATCCTCCCACCCCCCACCCCCCGAGGGAGGAGAGGAGTTTGTCAGAACTCGATCTTCCTCCCCAGGTACCGGCATAGCAGGCAGTAGTGCTACTAGCATGCCACTGGGCTGACTCTGAGCAAGTTATTTACCCTCTCCACACTTCAGTTCACCTAGATGTGGAAATGGATAAAATGCGAACCACACTGACAATGAGGTATTGCATCTCAGTTGGACTATCCTGGGTATATGAATTGTAAAAATAAAAATTAAGTAATTTCTTTTATTATTAATAATCTCACCCTGTTTTATATCCTTTTGGAATCCCATGTCCCCCACCTCATCGCTAAGGTGCCACCCAGCCTGCACCCTTCATCCAGCTGGTACAGTGGGCAACCATTTACTGTGGCAGTCTTTGCTGCAATATTTCCTGGTGATCTGTGCACCCCCAGATCACACCCCATTTCTTCTTTATTTCCCTGGTATCCACTGGACCCTCCTCCTAGCCCCATCCCATCCAAAATATAAGATAGATGGTGCTTTGGACCACTTAATCCCTCCCCCACCAGAACTTCTGTTATGGTTCACCAGTCTACACGCTCTGCAGAACTGCTTTTAGTAATTCTAGAATGCATGAAGTGCGTGGCTTGCGACGGGGGTATGGGGGCAAGCAAGTGGCTATGAATAATACAGCAGCTCATTGCCCTGCTGGCTCCATTGCTACCATGGTTGCTGATTTTCCTTTCCCCTGTGCAGTCACAATACACTTTGTGACTGCATAGGGAAAGGCCTGTGACCCCACTGTACACAGCACAATGGAGTGGATAACAGTAAACTGGCACACCAAAGTGGTCATTATGACAACTTTGCGCCAGTTCTTTGCAGCTTTTATGAGACCCCTGATATTTGTGTCTCATTCTGGCCACAAAAACAGGCCATGTGCCGATACTGGTCACAAAAACAGACAGTGCATAAATAGCAATAACAAAAACAGGATGCGCACTAGTATTGTCCACAAAAACAGACTGTGCACCAGTCCTGACCACAAAAACAGACAGCACCAATATTAGCCACAAAAACAGACAGACTGTAACAATACTGACTATAAAAACAGACCGTGCATCAATACTGGCCACAAAAACAAACTGTGCACCAATACGGACCACAAAAACAAACAGTGCACCAATAGTGATCACAAATCAAAACAGTGTGCCAGTACTGGCCACAAAAACATTCAGCAAATAGTGGCCACAAATACAGACATTGAGACAATACTGGCCACAAAACAGGCAGTACACCAAAGCTGGCCACAAGAACAGACAGTGTAGCCAGCCCAGTGGCACTGAGGGTTGAGGTGCTGGATGCTAAACCTCGCACCACGCCGGCAACCCGGGTTCAGGAACAGACTCGGGCCGCCGGGGGTCAGAGGGGGTAGGAAAGGATCGAGCACCCAGAGGACTGCTCTCCTTTCCTGGGAGGGAGGGGGACACGATTCTGTTAAAACTGGTGACCCCAGTGGAGACTGGGGGTCAAAACCAGCAGTCAGGATCCAGACATAGGGGATCAGCCACGGCGGCTCTCCTGTGTACATGCGCGGGAGCTTGCACGCACCGCACTGGAGTGTACTGCACTACTGGGCCAGTGGCAGGGGAGAACAAGTTGATAAAACCCCCGATCTATGGATACCGAAAGCACTGCCTATGCTCTGGCCACACTCCCGCCATCGGACTCACCATCCAGGGCCTCGCCCAACTCCAGTTGTGGCACTTTGGATTACAGATAGAGCAACAGGGAAGATGGCCCTACCTCAGGGGGCTCAGAGCTGGGGGAATCGCTGGGCTAGAGTGGCCTGGCTCTGGTGAGTTTCAGACTGGAAGGTAGAGTCAGACATGGGTTGGCTGCTGGAGAGAGTTCTGCGGTTTTGGGCAAATAAAGAGAATTAAAAAAAAAAGAACAGGCAGTGTGCTGATACTGTCCACAAAAAATATAGACAGGGCACCAATAGTGCCACAAAAACAGACAGTGTGCAAATATTGGCCACAAAAATAGACAGTGGGCCAGTACTGGCCACAAAAATGAACAGTGTGCCAGTTCCGGCCACAAAAATAGTGCACCAGTAGTGGCCAAAAAAACAGAATGTGGCCCAACACTGGCTACAAAAACAGACTGCACTTATAGTGGCCACAAAAACTGACTTGCACCAATATTGGCCATGAAAACAGACATCACCTGTGCTGGCCATAAATACAGACTTGCACCTATGTTTGTGCATCAATATAGGCCATAAAAACAGACTGCGCACCAATACAAGCCACAAAAATGGATATCGCTATGGATTTGAGCCACACAATTCTGACCCCAATGTTTCAAATAAGTAACAAGGTTAATGGTAAACTTAAAGACGAGGGTGACTTTTACACAAGGATATATGAGGTATAATTTATCGGTGTCATGCTGAATAAAACTGAATAATTTCAAAAACTCAAACTCTTTCTTATGCAGTGCGATATAAACATCGCCTTTCTTCCACTATAACAGATGTGTTGTTTGGTATTTGCTTTTTTCCTTTTGGTGCCTGAGAGAGTCAGAATTGCAGTCCTCTCTGAATCTCAGGCCTGCTCAGCTGTTAATCCAACAGAGATCTTTCAGATGGTTTGCCCAAGTGGCATTCTGGCAAAGAAATTGTTTATTTTATTAGAACATACTGTTTCCTGCACTTAAAGGAAAACTACACCCTCATATCTTGTAAAGTTTATTTGTTTCCATGCATACCTCTCAACCTTTTGTCCCCCAAATGTGGAACATTACCTCTCAAAATGTGGAACAAATGAGCAAAATGTGGAACACCTAATCAAATCTTTACCTAGGAAGCTCAGAACACTTAAAATGTTTGCATTTTTTTTTTATTTAGTTGTTTAACCAGGTATAGCACACTAAGCTGAAAGCTTTTTTACAGGAGCGACCTGGAAGCACAAGGAGGTTTAGTGACTTGCTCAGGGTCACACAGTATGCAAGTAAAATGTTTGCATTTATGTTCAGAAAGTCTGTTATTAATTGAATAATATATTTTTTGCATCATTTACTATAGATTTTTGTTTTTAAATGTTAATACTGAATGTGGGAAAAGTCCTCACAATGTGGAACAGGGAGCTTTTGTGAAGTAAAATGAGGAACGTTCCTGTAATGTGGTACTGTTGAGAGGTATGTTTCCATGTCAACAGGCAACTTTTTGTGTAGCTGTTAGAGATGTATGCAATTAGTTTAGTGTGTTTTCACACTTCATACTAACCCTGTAACTATCCTGGGGTCTCCATTTGCTGGTTGCTGAAACCTCATCATCCCTGAGGGCTGCGTTAGCATATCGGAACATGATGTGTAATCAACCTTTGTACTTCACTGTATTACTGCCTGCTTACTTAGAATTCAAGAAACAAGCTAAATGAAGGTGTGAAATACCTTTACCTTCAGCTAGCTTTGCAAACTGTCAGGGTTGTAATGCAGGGTTTTTCCCTGTAAACTGCCTGCAGTTTATATGTTTCCAGAGAGTTTTTGCAGGCTATTTGTTCTTTCAGCATATAGATATATGGTATAAATAGTTGATCTGACATCATGTTCTCATCTGTTAGCACCCTTTGCAAACTGTGTGAGAAGCCTTTCGGCACCATGCAATTCTGCTTAAAGTTGAACCAGCATAACATTCTGTGGTGATTTGCATATGCAGCCCATGATGCTTTGCATTGTATGGGCATGTGTGATTTTGTATTATCATGTTCTCATATGCTAATGCAGCTGTCATGAACAGAGATTTCAAAAATGGAAGCCCCCAGGGTAGTCACAGGGGGCTACCATAAACAGTGAAATCAAACTAAAGTAGACACATATAACCCTAACAGTTACAGGAAAAGACAAAGAACCTCTGTGTGCAAACACTGAGGCAAGGGTTACCCCAAAGGGCATTTGGCTGGGAAGCCAAATTTCAAGAAAATACAAAATCACACATGCCTTTACAGTGCAAAGCATCATGGGCTGCATATGCAAATCACCACAGAATGTTATGTTGGTCCAACTTTAAGCAAAATTGCATGGTGCCAAAAGGCCTCTCACACAGTTTGCAAAGGGTGCTAACAGAAGACATAGACATGTGTTTCGTCCTACCAAGACTCATCAGTATGCCTCGTCTGCTTGACACCCCAGTGGACTGGACCAGCTACCCTAAGACAGTGTGTCTTGGATATGTTGTGGTGAACCCATTAAAATAAAAAACTATTTAAAAGACAAAGAACCTCTGTGTGCAAACACCCTAACAGTTACAGGAAAAGAGTTGTCTGTTGACTTGGAAACAAATATAATTTACATTATATGAGGGTGTAGTTTTCCTTTAAATAAGTAGTATACAGCCTGAACTGAATATTACATTTTAAAAGTAGCCAGCTGTGTTTTTGTTTCTTATACCTGACACAGTATTTTTACCCCTTCTGCTAATTAGAAGATGTTCTACCTGAAAGTATTTGGTTTGATATGTGGAATAGTACTTTACCTGGAGGTCTGCATATCTCATCTGCCCTGTGACCTCACTGACTGTGACATCATAATTGACCAAGAAGAGCCAATCACATGCTGCCAGATAGGTCCTTGCGATGTCTCAATGAGTGAGGTCACAATGCTGATGAGGTACGAACAGGACTAGAACAGGACACATCAGTCTCCAGGTAAAGCAGTGCTCTTCACACATGCTGTTAGGTAGAAAACTGTCTAATAAGTAAGTGGGAAAAGAAACAATACTTTCAGAAATAAAAGATATTAACTGGCTACCTTTTTAAAATTAATGACATTTTCTGCTTGTTATTTTTGGCGCTACCAGCTCAAGTCTCTAAAGTATAGCTATACTATTTAAACACCACACCATCATAGATCACCACTCCAGGGAAATTTTAGCATAAAGTAAAATTAGGGGACTCAGGAACTGCTGCTTTGTATTTCTGTACTTTACCCACTAGGCTATGCTGGCTATTACATTTTATGTTTCTGTTAGTTATCTTGACACAAAACCACAACCCTGGGTCACTGCTGTCCCTGGGTCTGTGCTGCCCCAGAGCAGCACTCTGAGCTCACTATCCTTGTCAGTGCTGTCCCTGGTCTCAAGGCATGGGGGAGCACTCTATGCAAATGGTAAGTGGGCTTCTGTAACATAAATGCAAAGCAGAGACCCCCACTCAATATTTAACTAGAGAATCCACGCAAGATAGTGTGGCTTTTTTTTAAAAAAGGTAACAGCTTTTGTTATTAAAAACAAATAAGACGCAGGTACAAATTGTCCCCTAGGGTGTGTTACAGACTGTAACATAGGCCTGACCGTTATCCTTACCAGAGGTTCCAGCTCTCGAGGATCAATCAAACTGAACTCTGTGATGAAGTAGAAGAAGTGCTTGTAGCAAGTGTTGACATGTGCCTCGGCCCCCATGTAGGTAACACGATCAAAATGGTGGATGTAAACGTGAACAAAGACCCGAAAGAGTCTGGTGAGAATCTTCTTACACACCTGCTGGAAGTTCTTTGGAAAAGGGACTCCTATAACAGAGATAAAAAAAAAAAGATTTTAACATTTTCCAGAACTTGAAATTGCTTCTCCATGTCCTTGGAAATGCTTAAAATATGACCATGGAATAAATACGTGACATAGACAAGGTTTAAAAACTTCAGGTCCAGGATTCACAAAACTTTGCCCAGAGTAAACTGGGCTTTGTGAATAGCTTGTATTCACAAAGCCCAGTTTGCCCCCGGGCAAAGTAGCGAGAGGACTGCAATGCTAATAAAGGGGAGGTGACCTGCATATTCCTGCAATCTCATCCATTAAGGTTATGGTCCATGCAAGGGCCTTTGTGAAGGTCCTTGAGTGGAGCAAATTACTGCCGAAAAAAATCAGGCGGTAATCCTCGCAATCCTAGTGGCTGGCAGAGGTACTGCGCCCCCCTCCCCAGTCCCAATCGCCCACCACATTTGGGTGAACGATCGGAGACTGGAGTCGGACACTACAGTATGGAAAATGTGGATAAATACTTCGGGTGGGCGATCGGGGACCAGAGTGTGACACTACACTATGAAACCTTTTTGTTATTAATGTTGGGTGGGCGATCGGGGTGGAGGAGGGCACCACTAGACTACCAGGGACTGCGGCTGCGTGGGGCATGAGATGGCGAGAGCCACAGTGCCACACTAATGCCATGCAAATAAGCCCCTAATGGGCATACTGATGGCCACTAGCATCTTGCATGCCCAATGGGCTCACTTGCATGGCTCCTTCTGTGACGTGTACTGGCTGCGGGGCCGTTTTCCTGGCTGGCTGTGGGGGCAGCACTACTGGGTATTTCACTGCTTTTCGCGGGTTGGCGCTACTCCCGCTGGCCCCTATTCACAGTCGGATACCACTGGTGCTATCCTACTGTGCATAGCTCCATCGTCCACCAGCGCAGCCAGAAGTGCAGCACAAACTTTTATGTACACGTTGCATTTTTTTGTGAATCCTGACCCAAGTTTTAAACATGTTGATTATCATGTGGACATTGTACTCCCAATTGCAACAATGTTGCTGTTTCATTACTACATTTCTTTTTTTCCCATCAAGGTTTTTATCCCATAGGTGCCTGCCTCTTCAGCCCCAGCCTGCCAGAATGGCAACCACCTCCCCAGCACATACGGGGTATCTCCCATGGATTACACCCCAACCCCCCAGGGCAGGGCGAGGAGGGGAAGGGCTGGCCTCGCCCTCTGGGTGTCCTCATCCAGATTTGCTTTGCTTAGGTGGTGACACGGGTCCCGCGGTGGCCTGGGTGCCATCCTGCCTGCAGCAGCTCTTTTCCGTCCTTCATTTTTTTCCCTCCCGGAGATGTCTGGTGCAATGACATGCCTGCTCATCTGTGCCTCCACATGGACATGCACCAAGCATCTCAGGCATCCCAGCATTCCGAGACTCCCTGCTGCATTTACCACCTGGTCACCATCAAGGGGGAAGCACCTAGCAGGATGTCTGGCCCACCTACCCCCAGGGAGGACAGGTATCCTCCAGATGCTCAGTCCTCCCTCCCCCAGCCAACCCTCTAGCGCTGCGAAGGTGGGCTGGCCAGCCTTATTACAACCTTTCTAAAGTTTATTATTATATGTGGAATAAAAAAACACATCCAAATGTATAAAATAAGGCTTAATAATGAGCTAATATTTTTTTACATTGTAAAAACTGCGTGTGATTACCCATTATAACCAGCTGGTTATAACGGCTGTCTCGCACCACATGTCACTATCCCATGCCTTGAGATGTAAATGCCCTGGTACAGTAGTACATACACAGGAGCTGTAAGTCAGTCAACAATTACAAATCCCTTCTTCAGTGGCACTTACATCTCACCGGCATTCAGTAAATGAAATCTGCCAGAAACTAAATCAGCACTGACAAAGTGAGTTGCCTTGTGATTTTTTTTTAATATATTTCTCCCCAGTGCCTGCTTTTTGTCAGTGTCATGGCACAGAATGTACCTGACAGACAAAATGCTGTCACTAACCAAGAGGGCTGAAACACAAACACAGAGCCAGCAATTATATGATACATGGGATGGAGTGTGATGCTCAACGTTTTATACACGCCCTTGTTATGTGATGCTTTATAAACCCCTTGTGCTTCACTCTTGGGGTTTGTAGCATCACACACACATTGGTTGTGAATAAAATTCTTATTACAAACAATACTCATGCATTATTTATTTATTTATTTGAAATTTGGTAACCGGGTAAGACCACTGAGACAATTACAGTCCCTTTTTCAGGGTCGACCCAGAAGACAACAATATAAACATACAAGGCAATTACAGCAAATTCAGGAAGAGACAGGTTACACAGTAGAGGTCATCTAAGTACATAAGGTCAAGTAACAAATGAGGAATGAAGATGAAATATAATTTACTAACCATACATTGCATAGCTATGCACAAGTGAGGGACAAATAGCAGATATAGTTAGCAGGTCTAAATGCTCAACACAATGTGTAGTAAAGAGAATATCACGCATTCTGATATATATACAGCTGTAATCAACGTTCAAGTGCAAGCACCAACAGCAACCATTATTCTATATTTAATGACATTGAGGCAGTTCTAAGAACATTTATAAACAAAACACAAGTGGCTTATATTTGTCCTCAGAACAACAAGATCTCATTACAGTCTTAATTGTAAGCTTTTGATATATTTTGTGATAATTTTTTTTCAGCTACCAGTCTGGCTGCCAAACCACAAAAGTTAGGTGTGCGTCAAACCGCAGGGGGTGCACCTCTCAAAGTGGCTAACTTTGAGGCAACAGTAAAAACAGGAATAGAGGACACTCCAAAGTAAAATTATTTCATGATAGGCATATAGGCAGATATGCATGGGGTCTTTTCTATGGCACTTAAAGAGGCCTTGGTTTGCCCCTGTTGAAGAAACCCTCAATAGACCCGAGGGCAGATGTGATTCCCCTTCACAAAAGTGGGAGCAAGGCAGAAGCGGGAAACTACAGACCTGTAAGTTTGACCTCAGTGGTAGGGAAAATGATGGAATCACTTCTGAAAGAAAGAATTGTTGAGTACCTAGAGGTCAGCGGGGCACAGGACCCAAAGCAGCATGGATTTACAGCAGGAAGGTCATGTCAGACAAATCTAATTGATTTCTTTGACTGGGTGACCAAAGTAATAGACCAGGGAGGGGCTGTGTATATGGCCTACCTAGACTTTAGCAAGGCATTTGACACAGTCCCACACAAAAGATTATTAATCAAGTTAGCCAGCCTGGGAGTGGGTCCCAGGTTGGTAGCCTGAGTAGCAAACTGGCTGCACAACAGGACACAGAAGGTAATAGTGAATGGAACACATTCTGAAGAAAGGGGGGTTACTAGTGGAGTACCTCAGGGCTCAGTACTGGGTCCAGTCCTCTTTAACATCTTTATAGGTGACATTGTAGAGGGTCTGGAGGGAAAGGTATGCCTCTTTGCAGATGACACAAAGATCTGTAACAGAGTTGATACACAAGGGGGGGTAGAAAAGATGAGAAGGGACTCGGCAAGGTTGGAGGACTGGTCAGACATGTGGCAACTTAGATTCAATACAAAGAAGTGCAAAGTAATGCACCTGGGAAACAAAAACCCAGGAGAAGAGTACACAATAGCAGGAGAGGTACTAACAACAACAAAAATGGAAAGGGACCTGGGGGTAGTCATATCAGATGACCTAAAGGTGGGTAAGCAATGTGAAAAGTCAGTAAGGAGAGCCAGGGGGATACTGGGATGCATAGGAAGAGGCATCACAAGTAGAAAAAGGGAAGTGGTTATCCCTCTGTACAGACAGTTGGTGAGACCCCATCTGGAGTACTCTGTGCAGTTTTGGAGACCTCATCTACATAAGGACATAGACAGGATGGAAGCAGTCCAGAGGAGGGCAACTAAAATGGTGCAGGGTCTGCAGCAGAAGCCATATGAAGAGAGACTGAGAGAGCTTAATATGTATACTCTTGATGAAAGGAGGGACGGGGGGGACATGATAGAAACATTCAAGTACCTCAAGGGAATCAACAAAGTCCAGGAGGGTAGCATCTTTCAGAAAAAGAGATGTGTAAGAACTAGGGGGCACAATTTAAAGAGGGAGGGGACGGCTCAGGGGTAATGTGAGGAAATTTTTTTTTCACAGAGAGAGTGGTGGATACATGGAACAGCCTTCCTGAGGAGGTCGTTGGGTCTAAAACAGTGGAGGAATTCAAACATGCATGGGACAGACACAAGGCAATTATAGTTGGGGGTTGCAGGAAGTAGGCTGTTGGTTAACTAGAATCTTCAGCTTATCCAGTAGGTAGGGAAATGGGCAGACTGGGTGGGCCAAGTGGTCCTTATCTGCCGTCAAAGTCTATGGTTCTATGTTTCTATGTTTGGAGTGTCTCAGCAACTACAGACCAGTCTAAAATCTTCTATTCTTAGGGAAGGTTTTGGAGAAAGTAGTGACCATTCAGCTTGAGACGCATCTTGCCTCCTCCGCCACTTCTGAGTGTTTTTAATCTGGATTCAGGGCTGGATATAGCACAGAAATGGCCTTGTGAAGGTGCTATATGATCTCTTAATGGCAAGAGACAGGAAATAATGTACAATCTTGGTTCTCCTTGATCTCTCATCAGCGTTTTACACCATGGACCATGAGGTGCTGCTGGACCACCTGCAGTACTGGTGTGGATTAACTGGGTCATCAGTTGGTTTAGATCTGCCTCACATGAAGAGTGCAGAGGGTGACGATGTGGCTAGCTTCATCTAACCTGATGCCTCTGTGCTGTGGAGTTTTGCAGGGGTCAGTCCTGTCACCCTTGTTGTTCACGGTGTACATGCTGCCATTGGGAGACATTATCAGGCAGTATGGGCTGGGTTTTTATTGCTATGCTGATGATACCCAGCTATACCTGTCCTGTGCTCCTGGAAACCAGATGGCGGCTTCTGTGTTTAACACCTGCCTGGAGGAAATTCAAAATTGGATGACTCGCAATTGGCTACAACTCAACCCAGATAAGACGGAGGTACTGGTGGTGGATCCTGGTCATTGAAGGGATGGGGGGGACTCGGCGATCCTCCTGGGGGGTTTTCCCTGACCCCTTCTGTTCGGGTTAAGGATCTGGATGTGATCCTTGATGACAGCTTGACGCTTGATGTGCAGGTGTCGGCTGTCGTCAAAAGTGTTTTTTACCATTTGAGGAATATTGCTTGGATCCGGGGCCTTGTACCAACTGAGGACCTGTCCATCCTGGTTCATGCCTTCGTCATGTCCAGACTGGATTACTGCAATGCCCTTTACCTGGGAGCTATCTGGAGGCAATCTCCGCTGACTGCAGTTGGTGCAGAACACAGCAACTAGATAGTTGATGGGCACTGTAAGATCAGAGCACATTACGCTTTTCCTCCACGAACTGCAATGGCTGCCAGTTAGGTGGAGGATTGCCTTCAAGGTTGGGTTACAGACCTTTGAAAGCCCTGCATGAAGGGGGACCAGCCTACCTGCAAGATCTTCTTGTTCCTCACTGCCCATCCTGGGCTCTCTGTTCCTCCGAGGGTTTCGTCTTTGTGGTTCCCAGGGTTAGGTTGAGGCATTCAGGAGATTGCACATTTGCAGTGGCCGCACCAACCCTGTGGAACTCGCTACCCAGACATCTAAGGGAGGCACCCTCAGTGGAAACCTTCAGAAAAGATTTAAAAACATTTTTATTTAACCAGGCTTTTAGCACGTAAGAGCTGAACTGACTGATTGTTATTTTATTGTAGTATTTTAACTGAAGAATAGACAGAACTGTTATGTTCTGTTGCATGCTTTGTGATTGTATTTCAAAGGTTTGAAATTTATGTTATGATAATATGTATGTATGTGTAACCCCTAGGTGGCACTATCCCAAGGGCTACTACCCCTGCCTGTACGGTTAGTGACAGGTTGAGGGGCCTAGGTCCAGTGATGGGTGCCTCCACCCAGAGGTCGGGGTTGGTAGTGGTTAAACTAGCTTGGGCACAGCCCTCTGGGACACTGTGACCCCCCTTTCTTCCCACTAGTGGCCCTTTCGACACACAGGAGAAACCTTCCCAATCCCCTGGATACGCAAACCAGTTACTCATATAAATACCACTTACCCTCGGGACTGGTTCTTGTAGCACGTCTCTGAGGACCCCCTGTAAAACAGGGTTAGGCAATATACACAAACACAGTGCAATGCTGGTTCTATATGTACTGACACCACAGACAACATATAGTTCATTAACAACAATCTGGTTTATTCAGGGGACAATAACACAGGAGGGGGCAATCAGGTTGATTTGGTTTGGCAATATTCAAATCACAGTACTGTGCATACATATAGGGTCCAAAATGTCACACTCTCTGGATACCCAGGATGGGGGGGGCTAGCCAGGTCCATGGCCCAGGGTTGGCCGGCTGGTGTAGATGGATGGGGCCCTGCAAGAAGTAATATATGCACAACATACACTTGTAATCCAGAGCCAGATGGCTCAGTTCATAGAAGGAAAACACAAAGCAATCAGATGGTACACTTTTGATTTAATACAAGTCGCAGGGAGCCACCCTGATTTGTACTCACAATACCCCAAGCAGAGAACCAGATGGATGATGGTCGCTCTGGATTGCCAGAAATGCAGGGCAGGGAGACAAGACCCTCGTGACAGGGTCCAACTGCATTTGATAGCAGGCAGATTCAGTCCAGATCAAGCTGGATGCTTCTTCCAGCTTCTGTCCACAACTCACAGCAAGGGGAGATAAAGTCGCGATTCCCCACAAGCACTAAGCACATTCATATGTAAAAGAAATTACTATACCAGGCCAGCTGCTCCTCAAACCCTGATCACAAAACACTGCAAAACCCGGGAGCACTCACAGCAGCTTCAGTTCCTGACAGGCTGATCGCACTTCAGCAAAATCTTCGGTCTTCTACAGGGCAAGCCTGGTTCTGCAACAGCATCTTTCCTTTTCCCCGCTGACTTCGGATTCAGTCCGATTCTCACTCTCTAACGGCTGTAGGCCAACTTCAGGGCCTCCCACGCGCTTCCCGCGTGAACTACACACCACAACAGCACAGAGCTCCTTCTTCTTTCACAGTCACCTCGCTTCTGGCTTGCTAGCAACAGTTCAGGGCATTTCCTTTGGATTCACACAAGTTCGGTTGGTTGGTTCAGCTGTCAATCACAGCAGGGTTCCCTCTGTTGGTGCAAAAAGGTGCCAAGGTCCAAACTACAATTCCCAGAGGCACTTGCCATACAGCCCCCTTATAGCAGGCTCCAGATGAGAGTCCAAGTTCTGATTCGCCCACAACAGGCTCCATTTTAAAGACCCCCCACACTGATTGGTCCAATTCGGCAGTTCAAGTCCAAAATGGAGGGGCTAAACAGAAAGAGTATGAGCTGCAAGAAAGGCAGGTTAGACAAACTGCATTTTTACTGACACTTTACATTTCCCCCCAGAACTAGTTACGGCTTTCAAGTGGGCTCCCTTTGCGCTTTTAGTGACTGCAGAAATGGAGCACATAGACCGCAGCCCAGGCGGGACTCGGGCATTAAAACACACAGTCACCCCATACAAACTAATTACATCTGCAAGCAGACAGCTCTTAAAGAGATAGTACGTGGAGGTTCCGAAAGCACTCACAGCGCCCACATTTAAACGGCATCTAACCAAATGCCAGCTAGGCAGGGAGCACTTAGGCAAGCTCCAGGAAGGCTTTTAGGAATCCTCATTTGCAGGGGGGTTACATATGCATTGTTTTAAACATTTTTGTTAAGCACTCCAAGCCTCTGAGAAGGAGTGTTATATAAATAAAGTATCTGTCTGTCTGTCTGTCTGTCTGTCTATCTATCTATCTATCTATCTATCTATCTATCTATCTATCTATCCACAGACAGTATCTATCTATCTATCTATCTATCTACAGAATCTATCTATCTATCTCACCTCCAAAACAGATTTTTTTTATTATCTCATTGGAGCCCAGTGTAAATTAATTCAGTGGCACTTATAGAAACTCAGTGGAGGACCCCCATCAACACCAATGCAGCTTCATGTGGCTCTGGCACTTCCTCAGGGGGCTGGAGATTACTCTTCAGTACATTGCTTAAGTACAGGACATTAAAGACACAGACCCATTTTAAAAGATTCATTTTACATGCTAGAGTAAAAATTAAACACATTTCCGTTAACTGTATATTGGGAATATTTAACTTTCAAACATTCTATTCTGCAGTCCACAGTAAGAAATGACTGAATCCTAGACAGTTGGTCCCCAATTAGAATAAATAAAAAATTGTGCAGAAAACTTATATAACCCAGAATTATCTAGTATATTATTTATTTATTTGAAAATTTGTAACTGGGGGAGGCACACTGCGCCAAGGCTCATTTCCAGATGTGACTAGTGGTGCCTGGATAGTGCGTTTGTGGATCCAACTATCCTCCATTGGATAGTACTGGTATCTGACCTAGGATCTGACCAAAGTTGGATTCTGGGTCCATAGTCCATAGTTGTCCATAGTTGTGGATCCAAAGTTTTATCCAGAGGTCAGATACCTGGATCTGATGGTTGGATTCATTGGATCCAAGGTTGGCTCCATCTGATCCCACATTGAATAGTTTGCTCCAATGGTCAGATACCTGGATCCAGTGGTTGGATCCATCAGATCCAGGTTGGATCCATGGATATCTCGGATACAGTGGATCCTTGCAGGTCGTTTCCTTGGTTGGATGTCTATGCCATCTGATGATATCCGATATCTGACCAAAATGATGGTATCCAGTGGTATGCGACCTGGTAGGATACTATCTGGGCAACACTAGATGTGACCCAGGGGATGGGAACAATGGGAGAACAGCAACAGCCCAGTACATTATAACAAATCAGTCAAAACAACAGTCGGTAAACGTTTGTACAAAATTAAAATAAATACAAAATTGTGTGTATAGAGAATAAAGTGCAGTGCAGCTCAGTAAGAAATGCCTAACAATTGCAAATGCTGTAGGTGGCAGCACTTTACGGTGAGTAAGAATGAATCTGACAACAGGTGAATGACCTGTAGGGCAAGCTGATGCCTGACTTTGAACTGGAGGGAGAAAACGGCAGTAATGAGGATGTGAAACCAAGGCAGGAGTGGGGATGCAGCCAGCTGCTGTACCAGGATGGATAAGGCCCATCCGGGGAGGTGTTAGGAGGAGGGGTAACAGAAACAGGTAGGATGGGGATGGAGTTTCATCTGGTGCCTGAGGGAGCCAGGGGATGTGGGAAGGTAGAGGGAGGAGTGGTGTTGGCTCCAGAGCAAAGGAAGTCGATAGAAGAAGGCAGATTGCCTAGCAGAGAAGCAAGAGTGAGGAGTAGCAAAAGTGTGATAGTCTCTGGAACAAAGGGAACAGAAAGTGTGTGTTGGGGGGGAGGAGAAAGGAAAGGTAAAAGGGAACATACAGTTCTTATTATAAAATTAAAAAGTAAACAGACAACTAGGTCTATATGCAATACTGTATGTGTCTGATCCCCCTTATAAATCAGACACAAAACCATATTCCTGACTGTAGGCAACAAATTTTTAAAGGCAAGTCTTCATTTTATATATAAACAGAAAGTACAAGGAAAGAGAACAGCATATTAGATATCTTTACATACTGTATAACTGAAAAAATTACATAAATATCTTAATGACCATTTAAAAATCCTTCTAAAAAGGGTTGTAAGTCACAGCCCTCATTTAGCCCTCTGGAATAATACAATCGAAAAAGTGGAGTCATCAAGCTTCTTTTTGCAAAAGGGATTGCAATCTTTCTCCTCCCTTCCATTTCCTATGGTGTGCCTCTCTGAAGTGTATGTCCACCAGTGTCTCTGTTTTAACATTTAAGTGCTCTTATAACTTCCTGTATATGCATTTTTAATTCTTTTGTGGTTCTTCTCTAACATACATACAGTGCAGGGCTTCAAACAGGCATGGGATAGGCATAAGGGAGCAATACAGATGAGTATGAATAGGTAGGCCATTGACAGAGCAAAGGCCGATGGCACATTTATAAGGCAGAAAAACAAATGGGCAGACTGGATGGGCCTTGAGGTCCTTATCTGCTGTCAACTTCTATATTTCTATGTTTCTATACGTTTTGTTTTTTTAACAGGGACACCAGAAAGCATACATCACATAGTCAGTTTTACACTTGATGAATTCTCTTACTTGCATTTTGGTATTCACCTTCCCTGGGTGTATACACTCTAAACCCATAACCCATGCAACCAGTGCACCTGGGCCATCCGCAAAGCAAAGGCGGAATACTACCAAGCCTCTCTTACCTCCTCCTGGGGGAACCCCAGGTGCTTCTGGGACAACATCAAGCAACTGAATGGTCACTCCCAGTCCCCCTCTCCTTCTCTTCTCAACATCAATGGTACCGTCTCCTCTGACCCTGCCCTCATTGCCACCCACCTCAATAACTCCTTTACCGACCTTAGCTCAGTACTTCCTGGTAACTCTTTCAGTCCACCTCCTCCATCTGTACCACCACCCATTGCCCTCCCTCTTCCACCTCGTCGTGTCACCATGCAAGAAGCTAGGCCTTACTTGCTAAAAGCCCTAAAGGTAACACCATCGGTAATGACTCACTTGATCCCTGCCTTTTACGTCAGGTCCTGGATCAGGTCCTCTCACCTATTACATGCATTTTCAACAAATCACTCTGTCTTGGACATTCCCTCTGCCTGGAAGATTGCCACAGTTACCCCTGTCCATAAAGGTGGTGACAGGACTCTTCCGGTAACTACAGACCCATCTCAATCCTCTCCCCTCTCTCTAAGGCTAGAAAATTGTAGCGTCCCAAGTCTCTGACTACCTCTGTAAGTACAATGTTCTCTGCCCTGAACAACAGGTTCAGAGCAGGTCATAGTACCAATACAGCACTCCTGGAATTTTCCAACTTCCTCCATGCCTCCTTGGACTCTGGTGCCCTGGCTGGTGCTATATTCATTGACCTGTCTAAAGCATTTGATACTGTTTCAGCATCCTCTTTTGCTCTCCACCCTCGACCTAATAGGCTTTGCCTCAGGACCTGTTTCCTGGTGCACCAGCTATCTCTCCGCCGCTCCCCATGTGTGAAAGTCAACGGTACTCTCTCTGAAACATGCCCCATTCACTCTGGGGTGCCGAGGCTCATTCTTGGACCCCTACTATTCTCACTCTTTCTTAACCCCTACCCAGCAGTTGTACTGGGTAAGATGCTTCTCTATGCTGATGATGCTGTTCTCGTGCCTCCCACAATGACCCCATGCTGCTAAGAACCCTCCAACTAGTCTTTGACTCTGCAGCTACCTGGTTCACTGAGCACTCGACTTGTTATCAACCTTAAGAAAACAAAACGATGCTCTCTCCCACCCCAAAATAAGTACAGCAAGTTTCCCTAGCTGTCCACTCCACACCCAATCTCGTCATTGACCAGGTGCAGTCCTATAAATATCTTGGTATAACCTTTGACCCTGCACTTCATTCCATGGACATATATCTGCCCTAAATTCTGTCACCAACTCACGGCTAGGCATTCTTTACGGCACAAAGAAATGCCTCCCTCCTGATGCCTCCACCTGGCTGTCACCTCCTCTGTCATGTCTCTCATTGACTATGGCCTTCTGGTCTATGGCTCAGCAGATCAGACTGCCCTCAACAAGGTTCGTCTCACAGTTAATAAGGCCTGCAGACTTATCACTGGTGCTCCCAGACTCACTCACACATGTGAGCTGTACACCCTGGCTACCCTACTCAACCTGGAAGAGCGACTCATGTATCAGACATGCCAGCTCACCTTTAAAGCCCTGTGCGGCCTATCCCACATAGGCCTATCCAACTCCATTCGCTGTACTGCACCGACCCTGATCACACGCAGCCTGCCAAGAGCTACCCTAGTTATTCCGAGAGCCAGGACCTCCAAGGTCAGAGGGCATTCCCACCGTCGCCCCCACTGGTATAACTCCCTCCTGCCAGTGTCTCAAACTCACTAACCTTAGCTTGCTTTAGCCCAGGCTCAGAAACTTCCTGCTTAGCTCTTCTAAATGCAACTGTCACTAGCCTAGTGTAAAAAATATATATATACTCTGTTTGACAATGCTCACTGAGCGGCTCCCCCCTTCCTTTACCTACTAATTCCTCCTCCCTATCTCCCTCCCTTCTACCCCACCAGCTCTCCCCTACCATAAGTTTTGCACCTTTGTTATCTTTTGCCGTTGGAGATTGTATTCTATTGTAACAAAATTGTAATTGAACTGTAACTTTTTTGTTTGTAAGTACTGTGTCCCTTGTACTACTGTTCTGATGTCCTCTTTGTGACGAGGTACCTTTGTAAATGAGCCTCTGGCTCAAAGGTTTCTAAACTGATGTTTAACTAAATAAATAAATAAATAAATAATTGTCAATAAGCAAACTGAACAATTACCAAAAAGTCAACAGGGGGAGATGGTAGCCAACTAGCCATTGGTGGCTTAGGTTTATGGCTCGTTAAAGGTTTGTCAGATCTGCTACTGATCTTGCTAAATGTAATACATTGGGCTGCACCCTCTACCATAGACAGTATCACGTCTACTTCCAGTACCTTCCAATGCATCTTTATTATACCCGCTAGCTTCTCTGAGATATGTCTGAGTTCAGGGAAGAATGTGATTTTGTTCTGATCATTCTCTCTATTGTTCAGCACTAGCAACTATTCTTTCTGCTTCATCCACAACCTGGTTACAACACCCTCTATATATTAGAAAAAATTGTTTTGTTTCTTTCATGTTTTGCAAAATTAGCTTTTTCAGAACAATTTCTCTTTATTCTTAAGAACTGACCTTAGGGTATAAATTTTACCAGTCCTTGAGGATATGTACTCTGGGGAAACCTGCAAGGCATGTAATAGAACTGTCACAACATCATCTTCCTCTAAGGAAAGAGGAAGGACCACGAAGCAAAGCGGCCAATGAAGGAGTAGAGCCACCATCTGGGTCCCAACTCATCCGACAGACGAAACCTGACAACTGTTAATAATGAGGAGAGACTGAGGGATCTCAACATGTACAACCTGGAAGAGAGGAGAGTGAGTGGGGACATGATATCAACACGTACCTTGTGGGTGAAGAGGGTGCAGGAGGGGAGTTTCTTTCAAACAACAAAGCACCAGGACCAGAAGGCATGCAACAAAGCTTGGTGGGGGGGTAGGAGGAATTACTACTTCACTGAAAGAGTGGTAGATGCCTGGAACAGACTGCATAAGTGGTGGAGGTGAGAACAGTAGGGGATTTCAAGCGTGCATGAGACAGACGAAGGGGAATATTAGTAAATAGGCAAGAGGAAGGGAGGTCCCCAGAGACCAGTTAGGGTCTACAGAGACAAGACTAGATAGGAGCCATCTGGGCAGACTGAGTGGGCCAAGTAGTCTTTTTCTGCCAACAAATTCTGTGTTTCTGCAGTCTATGTCTATAAGCACTAAGTTCAGCACTGCTCTGTCCCTAGTGAGTCCTTTGACTAGCTGGCTGAGAAAAGCCCCTGGGCTTTCCCCGAGCACATTACTGTTTTAATGTGCTCGGGGACATCCCAGGTTCCAGTTGTCTCAGTGGCGCAGCTGGTTAGTACAATCAGAATGGTATTCTATGCGGCCTGGGTTCAAGTCCTCCCAGCTGAGGCACTTACTTCTTTCTCACCTCTGTTTGTATGTGTTCCATATTCACATATAAACAGAGTAGCAGACCAGTTCAGATACCTAGGTGTGACCCTTGACTGCTTTCTATCATATACCAGGCATATTCATAACATTGCCAAATCTGTCAGTGCTCACATTGGGGTACTCTTCAGGTATAGGAACTGTCTGATGGCTGATGCTTTAAATCTGGCCAATGTTCAGTCACCTCGATAATAGGCTATGGGCTTGTTGTTTACAGATCAGCCACCATGACTGCTCTCAGGTGCATAACTCTAGCCCTCAACAGGGCCAGTCGGCTCCTCACTGCTGCCAGTCAACTTTCTCATACATGCAATGATTAGAATACGAACATACGAACGTATGAAATTTGCCAGCAGATAAAGGCCTAGAAGTCTATCAAGTCTGCTCGAATGTGCAGCTAGTACAGGACAACTGGCTCCAGTTATCGGGCAGACTACAGTACCAGATATGTATCCTTGCAAAGAAGACTTCGCTGGGCCTATTGCCCCCCGGGGTTCAGTCCATATTGACCCCACATCGTGCCTCCCGCCTAACCAGGAGTGCTGAAAGCCTATCCTTCACCATTCCCCACTGCAGGAAATCTCAAGGACAGCGCTTCTATAAAGTCAGAGCTCCCACCTGGTTTAACTTACTCCCAGCGGAAATCTCTGGCTCCACAATCTTAGTACCTTTAAACGCAAACTTTGCCAACACTTGGTGGCCTGTCCCCACTGTGACTGCTACACTTAAACAGCTCTGCAATGCCCCCCACACTCCCACCTAATCTGCTCTATCACTGTACTTGCACCTCTCCACACTGGATCAGCTATATGAATCCACTGTATTCTCCCACCCTACACAGCCTCTCTCTACACAATGGAAAAACGACACCCCCCGGACATCCTCCTCCTCTCACCCCTCCACCCCACCTACTCTCCCTGTACCCTCCCTCCTCTTCCTTGCACCCCTACCTCCCCAGCTGTCCTCATTGCCCCACCTTTTTTTATCTCACTCTGACCTCACTTATCTACTGCCCAGCCTCCCCTTCCATTCTCCTTCTACTACTTCGCTTTCACCTAAAGTTACTAAATCCCACTACTAGCATGTACTATTCCCCCACCCCACTACTAGCATGTACTATTCCCCCAACCCCACTACTAGCACTTACTATTCCTCCCACCCCACTACTAGCACTTACTATTTCCCCACCCCACTACTAGCACTGTACTATTCCCCACCCCACTACTAGCACTTACTATTCCCACCCCACTACTAGCACTTACTATTCCTCCCACCCACTAGTAGCACTTACTATTCCCCCCAAAACTAGCACTTACTATTCCCTCCACCCCACTACTTGCACTTACTATTTCCCCCACCCCACTACTGGCATGTACTATTCCCCACCCCACTACTAGCACTTACTATTTCCCCACCCCACTACTGGCATGTACTATTCCCCACCCCACTACTAGCACTTACTATTCCTCCACCCCACTACTAGCACTTACTATTTCCCCACCCCACTACTGGCATGTACTATTCCCCACCCCACTACTAGCACTTTACTATTCCCCCACTACTTGCACTTACTATTTCCCCACCCCACTACTGGCATGTACTATTCCCCACCCCACTACTAGCACTTACTATTCCCCCACCCCACTACTGCACTTACTATTCCCCCACCCCACTACTAGCACTTACTATTTCCCCACCCCACTACTAGCACTTACTATTCCCCCACACTACTAGCATCTTACTATTTCCACCCCACTACTGGCATGTACTATTCCCCACCCCACTACTAGCACTTACTATTCCTCCACCCCACTACTAGCACTTACTATTTCCCCCACCCCACCCCACTACTGGCATGTACTATTCCCCACCCCACTACTAGCACTTACTATTCTCCCACCCCACTACTAGCACTTACTATTCCCCACCCCACTACTGGCATTTACTATTCCCCCACCCCACTACTAGCACTTACTATTTCCCACCCAACTACTAGCACTTACTATTCCCCACCCCACTACTTGCACTTACTATTTCCCCACCCCACTACTGGCATGTACTATTCCCCCACCCCACTACTAGCACTTACTATTCCTCCCACCCCACTACTAGCACTTACTATTTCCCACCCCACTACTGGCATGTACTATTCCCCACCCCACTACTAGCACTTACTATTTCCCACACCCCACTACTGGCACTGTACTATTCCCCACCCCACTACTAGCACACTTACTATTCCTCCACCCCACTACTAGCACTTACTACTTTTCCACCCCACTACTGGCATGTACTATTCCCCACCCCACTACTAGCACTTACTATTCCCCACCCCACTACTTGCACTTACTATTTCCCCACCCCACTACTGGCATGTACTATTCCCCACCCCACTACTAGCACTTACTATTCCCCCACCCCACTACTGGCACTTACTATTCCTCCACCCCACTACTAGCACTTACTATTCTCCCACCCCACTAGCATGTACTACTATTCCTCCACCCCACTACTGGCATGTACTATTCCCCACCCCACTACTAGCACTTACTATTCTCCCACCCCACTACTAGCACTTACTATTTCCCCACCCCACTACTGCACTGTACTATTCCCCACCCCACTACTAGCACTTACTATTCCCCACCCCACTACTAGCACTTACTATTTCCCCACCCCACTACTGGCATGTACTATTCCCCACCCCACTACTAGCACTTACTATTCCTCCCACCCCACTACTAGCACTTACTATTTCCCCACCCCACTACTAGCACTTACTATTCCCCCACCCCACTACTAGCATTTACTATTCCTCCCAACTACTAGCACTTACTATTCCCCCACACACTACTAGCACTTACTATTCCCCCACCCCACTACTTGCACTTACTATTTCCCACCCCACTACTGGCATGTACTATTCCCCACCCCACTACTAGCACTTACTATTCCTCCCACCCCACTACTAGCACTTACTATTTCTCCCACCCCACTACTGACATGTACTATTCCCCACCCCACTACTAGCACTTACTATTTCCCCCACCCCACTACTGGCATGTACTATTCCCCCACCCCACTACTAGCACTTACTATTCCCCCACCCTACTACATTGCACTTACTATTTCTCCCACCCCACTACTGGCATGTACTATTCCCCCACCCCACTACTAGCACTTACTATTCCCCCACCCACTACTTGCACTTACTATTCCTCCACCCCACTAGTAGCACTTACTATTTCCCAAAACTAGCACTTACTATTCCTCCACCCCACTACTTGCATTTCTTACTATTTCCCACCCCACTACTGGCATGTACTATTCCCCACCCCACTACTATCACTTACTATTCTCCCACCCCACTACTAGCACTTACTATTTCCCCACCCACACTACTGACATGTACTATTCCCCACCCCACTACTAGCACTTACTATTTCCCCCACCCCACTACTGGCATGTACTATTCCCCCACCCCACTACTGCTAGCACTTACTATCTCCACCCCACTACTTGCACTCTTACTATTTCTCCCACCCCACTACTGGCATGTACTATTCCCCACCCCACTACTAGCACTTACTATTCCCCACCCACTACTGCACTTACTATTCCTCCCACCCCACTAGTAGCACTTACTATTTCCCCAAAACTAGCAGCACTTACTATTCCCCACCCCACTACTTGCACTTACTATTTCTCCCACCCCACTACTAGCACTTACTATTTCCCACCCCACTACTAGCACTACTATTTCCCCACCCCACTACTGGCATGTACTATT
The DNA here is from genome assembly GCA_016271365.2 of Neoceratodus forsteri. NCBI lineage: Eukaryota > Metazoa > Chordata > Ceratodontiformes > Ceratodontidae > Neoceratodus > Neoceratodus forsteri. Next base: position 953,267,695 of record CM028136.1, read on the forward strand.
CTCCCACCCCACTACTGTAGCACTTACTATTCCCCACCCCACTACTTGCACTTACTATTCCTCCCACCCCATTAGTAGCACTTACTATTTCCCCCACTACTAGCACTTACTATTCCCCTCCACCCCACTACTTGCACTTACTATTTCTCCCACCCCACTACTAGCACTTACTATTTCCCCCACCCCACTACTGGCATGTACTATTTCCCACCCCACTACTAGCACTTACTATTCCCCCACCCCACTACTTGCACTTACTATTCCTCCCACCCCACTAGTAGCACTTACTATTCCCCCCCAAAACTAGCACTTACTATTCCCCACCACCCCACTACTAGCACTTACTATTTCCCCCACCCCACTACTGGCATGTACTATTTCTCCCAACCCACTACTAGCACTTACTATTTCCCCACCACCACTCTGTCTTGTGCCCCAGGCATACATTGCACAATGTCTAGTGCACTGTCCCTTCCCCTTCCCTAGCTTACCTCACTTATCTATTGACAAAACCACTGGCGGCTCCTTGTAAGGAAATCATTCTGTTTGTGTGTACCTACAAATGCCCTACGTTAGTATGTCCTTGTAATCTGATGTGGAACCTTTGTAAATGAGCCTTGGCTCAAAGGTGTTTGTCAAAGACCGAGAGAGAGAGAGAGAGGGAGGGAGGGAGAGAGAGAGAGAGAGAGAGAGAGAGAGAGAGAGAGAGAGAGAGAGAGAGAGAGAGAGAGAGAGAGAGAGAGAGAGACATTTCTCTTCAGACTTCATTTGCTGTGACTTCCCCATATTGGGTTTCTTGTGATGCAGGCACTCTGGAGACACATTCTCCCATGGGACTTGCAGGAAAGGAGCCTGAGTTGGACGTGAAGGCATAGCTGGGCGTGAATTATCCAACTGGCGTCTGTTTATTCTTATTCCTGTCCCATCCACCAAGTATGCCGGCAGTGGCTGCAGAACACAGAAACACTTCTCACTCCCCTTCAGTGACTCTCTCCACCCCCAACCCCCAACCCGGGGAGATAGACCAGAAGCTGAAGTCTGGGACAGCCTAGGATGGGATGACAGGCCTCCCTTGCATGAAAGTGTGTCTGTTGGGCAGATGAAGCAGCCACCTGGAGGATCTGAAGGAGAGGAGTATAAAGGGGGTGAAGGAGATACAAAGAAATAGAAAAAGAATACTTTGCCAGAATCAACAATATTTTATGGTATCATGCAACATCGCACAGAGTATAATGGATGTTGGTGGTTTAAGCCAAATATACTATATTATTATTTCAAAGGGAACATGCAGTTAGGAACACCCAAAGCTATAAAAGAAAGTGTGCAAGGTGATAAAAATATACATGCAATCACACGGTGGATTTTGTGGGTGTTTTTTTAAACAAGTAAGGCTACCTTTCTTTATTAATCTATTGCCCTATTACATGGCTCATTAGGGCCATCTGAGATAAATACTGTAGCCTTCAGAATAATTGTCAGGTAGAAAAGGCTGAATTTCACCTCTACACACTTGTGCCAGGGAGCTCAGTGGATATTTTAGAACTAAATGTCTCTGACACTGACAGCTCTATAACCACTGATTTCAAGCTTGAGACTCAGAAATGACAGGGGACGATTCATCACTATTAAAACCAAGCATGGCTCCAGACAGCTTGCACCCAGTCCACTCTCTTACATGAAGAGAATAATATATGACACTTAATTGGAAGGAACCAAATATCAGAAACGCAGCTCTATCAAAATGGTGCTATAAACTCTGTTGCACTATTTCTAACAATCGTTTTTCTTATTCAGCCTGCTCCACTAAGAAACCTTTACTAAATTAATCCTAGGACTCTAAAGAGGTTATTTTATGTTTTGGGATTGAAAGGCCACTCAACGGGTCTGATCTCCAAAGCCTCATGCAACCTTACATGGGTGCATGGGGCGACCCACTCTGCATGCACTGAGCACCCATATAAGGTTGCATGGAGTGGTAATTAGGGAAGAGACTAGGGGACACGCGGTGGTTGCAGTCTATTTGGAGTGCAGTAAGTAGGGATGGGAGAATCACAGAAGATTCTGAGGTTCTAAAAGGTTTTGATAAGCCATCAAAGGTTCTAATAGTTATCTGAGCCTGATCAGAACTTTGAGAACATTTTGTTTAAGGAACAAAAATTGTTTTAGCCAGCAATGTCCACCTTTAAGCTATTATCATTGAAGAGAAAGGAATACTACACAAGGTGGGAGTGTTACCATACTACCTGCAGCCTTGGTTAATTACATTTAAAATTATGAGAGTATGGTGTGCATATTTCTGGAGCATATACGAACAAAAACAGAGAAAAAGAAGTAAGTGCCTCAGCTGGGACCTGAACCCAGGCCACCCAGAAACCAGTGGCACTACCAGCTGCTCCATCAAGGCAGCTGGAACCTGGGCTGTCCTGGAGCACATTACTCTTTCTCCAGTGCACAACCTGATGCTACACAGATAATTATATTTACAATCATGAGAGTGCGGTGTGCATATTTATGGAACACATACAAACAGAAGAAAGAAGTAAGTGCCGGGTGGCCTTGGTTCAAGTCCCAGCTAAGGTCCTTACTTCTTTCTCTCTTCTGTTTACCTGCAGCCTCCTTTTGGGTCTTTCTTTTTTTTTTAACTCTGTTTCTCACTCTGGGTTCCGGGGATACTTCAGGAGTGCCCGCTCAGCTGTGCCTCTCACTCCCTGCTTGAACCCCCACTAGTCCCAGGCTCTCCACTGATCGACTCAGTAGGTCCAGCCCCCCCTGGATCACCCTCTGGGAGAGGGCCCACCCTCCCTTAGCAGCACTATCTGGAATAAGAGGGACATACCTTGTCATCGGGTTGGCTGTGGAGAGTCCAGGGTGCTCTGGGCCGGCGCTGGGATGTGGGCGTGCCACCAGGGCCTCTGTCATCTCACCAGAGCGCCAGAGGGTTTCTGTGCTTAGTCCCCAAGAGCCTCAGCTGTGCAATGACGGCTGGGCACTATGTGCCGCTGCCCGCCAAGCTCCTCCACCGCTATGCGTGCGTCGCCAAGTCTGTGCTGCACCCGACTGTCACCAGGTGCCGCTACAGAGATGCGCAACCTCAAAATCCTCCCCATGGAAGGGACAGCTGTCCTCTGGATGCTCGATCCCTTCCCTCCACTGCTGACCCCAGGCTGGCCCTTGGTTGTTCCCGAACTCAGGTCGCTGGTGTGGCGTGAGGTGTGGCGTCCAGTGCCTCAACCCTCAGTGCCACTGGGCCGGCCCCATTTGGGTCTTTCTACTCGCACCACTGGCCTTCTTACTAGATATACTGTAGCTCATGTGGAAGAGCACATAAAGCTCCAAAATCAATGTTTTAAAAGTTATCAGAACCTTATTAGAACCTGAAATAAGGTTCTGATAATATCCTTTTACAGAAAATGGTATAGGTTCTACGTGGTTCTGAACTTATCTGAACCAGGTCTGCCATCCCTAGCAGCAAGGCCTTTGGCACTGTACCACATTGAAAACTCACAAAGACAGCAGCTCAATATAGAGACCACAAGGTGTACAGGAGCTGGACAGTAAATTGGCTGATGGAAGCAGAGCGTGGATTTGGATTCTCGCCACTCCCCTATCAGACTGGCACTGAGAATTCTTAGACGGCAGTAAAGCAGGTTAAAAACACAGCAGTGAAGGGTCAGTGTGTGGGCTGAAAATAGGACAAAAGGATCATTTCAAATGCACACTGACAATAGTAAATGGAGTCAGAGTAAAGAAGGCACCATCTGTGCTGGGTCTGACCGAGGTTAACCTTCAGGGCAAGGTCTTTTCCTGCGGTTGGTTCAGAACTGAGGTTGTGTCGGTGTTAGGAAGAAATCTCTCATTCAAAGTGGCAGTAAAAGATGAAACATAAAGTGTTTTAAAGATCAAAGGAGCACTTATGACCAGCTGGAGTACTGCTTTATCCTTTCTTTCAGACATTAATGCTGGAGAGTGTGTCATGGGCAAATACCCAGGAAAAGGGCACGTTTGGGGCAGGTCTTCTGTGTTAATTGAGCAATAATGACTGACAAGCTGGTATTTCTGAGGGATAAATGACCGGTTGGGGGGATGACCTCCCTTCAGCCAGTCATTAATCCAAGGAAATGACCAGCTTTGAGGTTGTTATTTGGATTATAAGTTTAATCGCAATCACAGCTTTCGTTTTTTTAGTTTTATTTTGGTTTTGGCTGTTTGGTGCAAGCCGTGCATGCCACACAGCATCAGTTTGCAGCTGGATCAGTCATTTCTAAGATGTTAAGGATCGATCTAATAGCCAATTAGGAGCCTCGCTAGGCTCATGAATAATTAATTAGATGTATAATTTCTTTTTATTTATCATTTGTGCCGCCTGGCCTCCAAGAGCTGTTCTTTTCCAGTGGCAACCACCCAGCCCACTATCCCCCCTTTCTCTGGCAGTTTCCCTCTTGGACCCCACTGGCATGCCCCCTGGATTGGGACTCACCTGGCTTGGCCACTGCCCAGCAGGGTAACTGTCCCCTTGTCTAGGGACCATTCAAGATGTAGCTGGCCAGTCATATGGACCAGAGCCCAAGGGTACCACCATCATCCTGCTGTGCTCCGGGTGGAAGGGTATTTCTGTGTTCTAGTCACAGCTGACTTGTGGACATCCAGATACAAGGGGCTGCAAGGCACATTCAGGCATGGTCCCTCGCTGCTCCACCCTCATCGGTCAGACTGGTTTCACACATTGCTTCTCTAAAATCTGGAATTCCCTCCCCCTGAAATACGACACTCCTCCTCCAACTACTCCCTTACCTCTGCCCTACACAATTACCTCTCCCTCAGCTGTCCCTGCTTTAACCCTCCTTAATACCTATCCCCAGTTTCTGCCTTCCTACCTTGACCCCCGACAGGGTTCTCAGCATCCTGAAGGGGGAATCAGGAAATGGCTACCCTTTCTCCTCATATTCAGTTCTTGTCCCCCCCCCCTCCACCTACCCTTCTGGGTCACCCGTGTTCACAACCTACCCCATCCTTTTTACTCTAGCAGCACTTGCGTACTACCTCGAGCCTGCTCCTGGTACACTCATACACTGTAATGGTTCTGTTGCATTATTTTGTATGTTCATATGTTCTTTTGTATGATTTTGTACATGCATTGTAATTTACTCAATGTTCCTCTACTGTTTATTGTACAATACCTTGTGTTCCAACTGTTGCATAATCTTACAATGTTGTATTGTTTGTACTACCCACATACTGTTGCAACTGATCATCCTTCACAACCCTATGCAACCCCTTCCCTCCAGGTTGTACCGTGAGATGAGCAACTTGTTGTTCAGTGTGCCCTCTTGGCGAAACATTTCAAGAAATAAATAAATTCATGCTGCAAAGTGCCATAGCAGAGCCCCACAGACATCATGCCCCTCCCACACTGGAATTGTGCTGCACTGACACCTACGATTACCCAGGTAGCAGGATGCAAGCAGGGTTTCACATACCTACAGCCAAGAGGAGGAGAGCATTCTTGGGGATGGTCAATCGTCCTCTCCCCAGCAGGCCCCCAAACACCTGAGCTTGTACCCAAACCTGGGTCACCAGCATCAAGAGTGATAACCCTACCCTTGCATTGGCAGAGCAACCTGGGGAGGGCTTTTAAATATGTAATATATTATCAATCATTCTCCATCAATAATACTGTATATATGGGATATACATCGGGCTAACTCAAAATATGCAAGTTATCTTCAAGTATAAGGGGGCAGGACCATAACTCACGAGTGGCAAAGCCATGAATGAGTTATGAAAGTCCTGCCCATTCACATGTAAGTAGTAAGCCATGAAAGGGGTGTGTATTATAGGATTATAATTACCGGCTCTGCCTTTTTCCCATAGGAAAACCGTGGCATAATTTGCAGTTATAAAGGAGTGTTTATAACAGCAAACACGCGCACGATTTCCCTTCCTCTGTGCATGCACACGCAGCAGTGCTACCAGCCAAGAGCACTCATCACTTCCATGTTACGGAAACTGAACCGCCAGAACAACTCGGCGGTATGTCCTCTTCTTTTCTCCCCCATTATACCCTGCACAGAAAGACCTGAAGAAATAGGGGGAAAAAAAATTAAAATACAGAAATCTCGGCACCGGAGTAAAAGGATCGACCATGGCATACACTAGCAGGATACACAGACCTCTTTATTTTATATAATTGCTGAGGCAAAAAAGGCAAACCCAGCAATTATATAAAATAAAAAGCCAATAAATAGAATCAAACTTCGATTTACATACGTTGGGATGCTTTCACAAACCCCTCGGGCTTCGCCCTTGGGGTTTATGTAGCATCCCACAACTCAGGTGTGTGTAAAATCTTGTTACACACCCCAACCCATACTTTATTCTATATTTAATGCATGCCTCAGGGGTGTAGTAAGGCATGAGGCTGAAGGCTAAGTGTCTTTACACCCCTGGAAAGTGCATTAAAGTCCTATGATGCACACTTTGGAGGGGCTTATTACACTTATAGAATGGCTCTAAGTATTTTTTGGGAGAGGAAAATGAGATTCAGGACCTGACTGTGCGTTCATAGAGATTTAATGTGCCATTTTATAAGTGATAATAACTTTCCTATTTTCAGTCAGGCTAGGCTACTATATTTTTGACATATACAACAGTAGTTTGCAAGTTATAGCTTTTTAATCTGCAGTTTGTTTGAAGATTTTGTTGTTTTTCCTTGATTTTAATAGCTTGCTTCAGTGCTGCACTGGGCATTGTGATGTCAATGCTGCTCTCTGATTGGTTCAGTATCCCACTGTGATGACATACAGAATTAGTTTAGTTGCCGTTTTGTTCCTTGTAAGAACAGATCCAGAAACAGATGGTTTGATGCCTTTTATTGGACCAACATAGAGGTAACACAGATATTTTACTTTGTTACATCTATGTTGGTCCAATAAAAGGTATCAAACCATTTGTTTCTGGAACTGTGATGACAGAAACCTTAAAAATATCCATTGTGACAAAAGCAGCAACAATATTTTTGACATGTTACTGTTACTGATGTTACTAAGATATGTTTTTATCTCGTCATTTTTACCCCAACACTGTAGGCTTTGTTATGCCATCCACATTGATCCAAGCTCCTACACAAACAGAAAGCTTCAGTGTGTACTGTTCAGAGAGTCATCGGGGGACACATCCATCTCTGGAAGTTCATGGGTTCCAGTCCAACAACCAGGATACTGGCTTATACTACAACACTAGAACTTCAGTGCAGTACTAGAGGGTGATGTGCTGTCTTAGACAGCCCTTAGAATGAAATATGTTAAACTGAAGTCCCTTGTGCCCATCTCTGGTGCTTTACTGATGGGTGTCCAGATGAAAGTTGAAGTACCTCTGCGCCTTTTAACAAAAGTAAGGGATGTTCCTGTCCTGACCAACATTAACCATCCCTAGCATAAAACCAGTGCAGGCAATTGTCCATGACTGTATGCAGGGGGTTAGTGAACAGAATAACTGTCACTACTGCTTGTAATGCAGGGGGATCCCAATTTGGTGTCACAGGGGCACCTGGGGGGAGGTAGGACGAGCGTCCTATGGGACAGCTCTCCTTCTCTGGGGGTGGGATTGTGGATTCCGAGCTTCTTAGCACTCGAGTGACATCCAATGGGGACATGCCAGAACCACACAATGAGGGTGGAGGCAGTGGCAGACATCTGTGAAACGTGTGTGGAAGCATGCATGTCCTGCACTGACATCATTGCATGACTGCGACTCAAGGGGAAACCAAGAAGTGGAAAATCCTTGGGCCAGCTGCGAGATGATACCCTCAGACCCCCAACCCGAATGATACCTTAGGTGTAAATTTCAGTTGGGGCCACAGGTGGCTCTCGCTCTCTCCCTTCAGGGAACCCCACTACAGGAAGCAAGCTGCGGGCACTGAACAAGGGAGTACATCCCCTCCTGTCACCCCCAGTGACAGCGTTAAAAAAAAAAAAAATGTGCACCACGTCATAGTTTGATTTTTACTACTTGCTGGCTTCAGCTAAGCTGACAAAGAAAATGACAGATCAGAGAGTGTGGAAAATGCAGAAGTTAAAAAAGTTTGTTGGCTTACAATTAAGAAGTTCTTTTTTTTTCTTGGTTTTAAACGTTGAAAGTGGTTCTCTGTGGAATAAATGGAGCAGCAAGTGATTTATTGCTGTTTGCACTTGCAAACGACTAGCACTCATGGAGGAAACAGTTTGTTTGTGGGTTTGTAAAGCACTCTAGGAAATTTGTTTTTGCCAGTGATTGACAGGGCATGATTTTTAAATGGTAGCTTCAAGAGAGATTTCCATAATGCACTCCATAATACACACCTGTGTATTATGGAAAAACCTGTGTATTACAGCTTTTGAAAATGATCGTAGTCGGATTAATATATAGGATAACTAGTAATTATAATGTAATCTGCTTCATACATACAACACCTGTCAGGAGAGTAACAAGACACAATGGTGGTCAATAATTTATTTATTTTTGTTGTTCTTGTTGACTCAGTGAGCTAATTGGAACAGAATCCCTTTTACAGTAACAGCATTAAGGAACATACTGAATAAATAAAAAAAGTAGAGGGCTGAATGAGGTACTGTATATACCTACTTAGAATGTATGTGATGTCACCAGCCTTCGGTCAGCTGGACTAAAGATCTCCTTTTGGAGTTTTTGTGGAAGGTCTGTCTTACTCTGTGTGTCTAAATACCACTGCTTATGATTTATGTTTAACGATTAGATGACTGTATCTTTGGAGTTTTGCTGTGAAAGTGCTCTGAACTGTAGAGGAGGAATGTCAAATAAATCAAAGAACTCTGCTACTTCTAAAACCAAGTATATCAAAGTTCACAGATGAAAAACACAATGCAAAGTAGAAACCTGTGTTTTTCTATTTTATGATGTCAACAGCCTTATGTAAATGTGGATGGAGTTTAGAGTTGAGGGTTCACTTAGCCCCAGACACCACTGGGAGAGCTTTGAAAATGTACATTTTAGGTGCAGTTCAATTTTAAATGTTACATATTTCCAGGAATTCTTTCCCCTTTTCTCATGACTGAGGACAGTTGTTTGAAAACAGGACCACTGCCCCCTAGGGGCCGGATTTTCGAACGGTTGAAAATGGCCTTAGTACTAAGTCCTGTGCTGCAATCCACTGTGCACAAAAAAATATCCACGCGGGCAGAAAGTCCTAGTTTCAGCCCATGCTCTGCAAGGCGGCAGGCAGAGTCACAGCAGATGTTACACCTGATCCAACCAGGTGTGGCATTTTGGTGCAGCTGTGCCACAAAATGGCCACAAGCTCCTGCAGATCATGGAGTCACCTGTAAAATGGCTCCTTTTTAAAACATCCGGTGCACGTAGAAAAAACTGCATCTCCACAGGTAATGACCCATGTGTGTAAGTTTTTTCCCCTGCACCTGCACCATTTCTGGGTGTCTTTGAAAATCTAGCCCCTAGATATTACCTGCTTTGGCTGCCTGTCTACACCTGAAATCAAATTCCCCTGTTTATGACATCATAATTATCACCACAGCAACAGACTGTGATGTCATAAACAGAACTGTGATGTCAGGTGTAGACAAGCAGCCAGAACAAACAGGGCAAGGATCCTATTTTCATGCAAATGCCCTTAGTAATAACATAACAAGAGAAACAATTACAGAAAATAAGAAAAATAAGAGAACTGTGGCTGGGGCTGGCAGTATAGCCTAGCGGTTAGAGTAACAAGCTATGAATGAGCTTGGTACATCTAGCAGACCTGGGTTTGATTCCCACAACGTTCACTTCCATACTGTGTGACTATGAGCAAGTCACTTAACCTCCCCATTGCTTCCAGCTCTGAGGTCATCCCTGAAAACAGGCATTTGTGTCTAGTGGGGCATACTCCATTATCAAAGAATTTGGGGGGAAAAAATGTTTCAGCGTTATCCCATTGGTGTCATGGGCCCTTTAAAGGGTGACTTGAGATGTCATTACTAGGGAATCAGAATGTAGCAGTGGCTTTAGTGGGGTCAGCTAGGAGTGTCTGATTTCTGGTATGCAACTCTGTCACTGGGTGTGTGCCTGTTTGGTGCAGTGTAGGGCAGTAGCATATGTGGTCCAGTAATTAAATGGTTAATTTTCCTCTATGCCACTGGCAGGAGCTCTGCAGGTCAGATGTCACCGTTGGTGCAGGGGTATAAATTGGTGTTTTGGGTGCCAGTGGGGGGAGCTTGGGAGTAAGATAGGGGTCCAAGAGACTGTCGGGAGAGCAGGGCTAATTGCCTACTCTCAGGGTGTCCAGAGGATTTCTGTGGGTTTGGGCGACCAAGAGTTTGGTGAGTGATGTGTGATGTGGCAGGGACCATCAGCCAGGTCTACGGTGTATCTGTGAAGTGTCCTGCCGAAAATGCCTGCTGGAATGAGCAGAAAGAAATCTATGGCCAGAAAGCAGGAGGTCACAGAGCAGAAACATAGAAACATAGAAACATATAGAAACATAGACTTTGACAGCAGATAAGGACCGCTAGGCCCATCTAGTCTGCCCATTTCCTTACCTACAGGATAGGCCTCAGATCCTAGTTAACCAACAGCCTATTTCTTCCTACCCCCCACAAGAATTGCCTTATGTCTGTCCCATGCATTCTTGAATTCTCCCACAGTTTTAGACCCCACAACCTCCTCGGGAAGGTTGTTCCATGCATCCACTACCTCTCTGTGAAATAATACTTCCTCACATTGCCCTGAACTGCCCTCCTTCTATCTTTAAATTGTGTCCCCTTGTTCTTGCAAGTCTCTTTTGTGAAAGATGCTACCCTCTTGGACTTTGTTGATTCCACTGAGGTACTTAAAGTTTCTATCATGTCCCCCTCTCCTTCTTTCCTCAGGGGTATACATATTAATGTCATTTAGTCTCTCCTCATCACGGCTTCTCCTCGCAGACCCTGCACCATTTTAGTTGCCCTCCTCTGGACTGCCTCTATTCTGTCTATGTCCTTGCGGAGATGGGGTCTCCAGAACTGGACACAGTACTCCAGATGGGGTCTCACCAACTGTCTGTACAGAGGGATAACAACTTCCTGTTTTCTGCTGATGATGCCTCTCCCTATACATCCCAGTATACCCCAGCCCTCCCTACTGCCTTCTCACATTGCTTGCTAACCTTAAGGTCATCTGATATGATTACCCCAGGTCCCTTTCCTTTGTTGTTGTTACTACCTCCCACCATTGTGTATTCTTCCCTGGGTTCTTGTTTCCCAGGTGCATTATTTTGCACTTCTTTGCATTGAATCCTAGCTGCCATACTTCTGACCATTCCTCCAACCTTGCCAAGTCCCTTTTCATCCTTTCCACGCCTCCTTGTGTATCAACCCTGTTGCAGATCTTTGTGTCATCTGCAAAAGGCATACTTTTCCTTCCAGTCCCTCTGCAATGTCACTGATGAAGACATTAAAAGGACTGGACCCATACTGAACCCTCATGGTACCCCACTAGTAACCCCCTTTCTTCAGAGTGGACTCCATTTACAATTACCTTCTGTGTCCTGTTGTCCAGCCAATGTTTTACCCAGGCTACCACCCTGGGTCCCACTCCCAGGCTGGTTAATTTGACTATTAATCTTTGTGTGGGACTGTGTCAAATGCCTTGCTAAAGTCTAGGTAGACCATGTCCACAGCCCCTCCCTGGTCTACTACTTTGGTCACCCAGTCAAAGAAATCTATTAGATTCGTCTGACATGACCTTCCCGCTGTGAACCCATGCTGCCTTGGGTCCTGTGCTCCACTGGCCTCTAGGTACTCGACTATTCTTTCCTTCAGAAGTGACTCCATCACTTTCCCTACCCCAGAGGTCAGACTGACAGGTCTGTAGTTTCCTGCCTCTGTCTTGGACCCACTTTTGTGAAGGGGAATCACATCTGCCTTCCTCCAGTCCTCGGGTACCACACCATCCTCCCATGATTTATTGAAAAGAGTAGCCAGTGGTTTCACTAGTTCCTCCCTTAATTCTTTTAGAATTCTGGGGTGAATTCCGTCAAGACCCATTGCTTTGTCCACCTTCAGTTTTAGGAGTTCTTGCAGAACCCTTTCTTCTGTGAAAGGACTGGGATCGACCCCCCTATCAAGAGTGCTTCTGTTAACTTGGATTAGGCACTTCCCCCTCCTCTTTTGTGAATACTGAGCAGAAATTTTGTTCAGTATCCCTGCTTTTCACTGTCCCCTCTTCCCACCACCGTTTCTATTCCTATTCATCTTCTACTATCCCTCCCTGCTTCTTCTGCCTTAACTGGTACAGCTCTCTGTCCTGCTCCTTCTGTGTTTTCTTATACTTCCTGAATGCTATCTTTTCTTCCTGACTTTCACAGCCACCTCTTTTGAGAACCATAGTGGCTTTTTCTTTCGTTTGATTTGTTTATTTGCTTCACACAAAGGCTTGTTGCCTCTGTGATGGCAGTTTTGATAATTCCCATTGTTGCTCCACACCTCCTTCTAGCCTGTTTGCTAGTGCTTTTCTGAGGCACTCTCCCATCTTGCCAAAGTCAGCCCTCCCTAAAGTCCAGTACCCTCACTTTTTGTATGGCTTGACTCTGTAGCTGAGTTTAACGTGAACCACACTGTTTGATGGTCACTTGTCCCCAGATGGCAACCCACTTCTAGATCTGAGATCCTCTCACTGCCCCGCTTGAGAGTACGAGGTCTAAGATTGCTCCTTCACGAGTGGGTTCGAAACTAGCTGTCTAATGCCTGCCACCTGTAGGGCATCAAGAATGACCCTGCTTTTGGATGTGGCTGCAGCAAATGTGCTCCAGTTAACATCTGGCATATTCAGGTCTCCCATCAACAGTATCTCCTTTCTCTGCCATTCTAAGAATGCCTTCTATCATATCCTTGTCCATTCCTTCCCCCTGACATGGGGGTCTGTACACAACCCCTGTGCGGATAGTGGTGCCCTTTCCAGTCTCCAAGGTGACCCACAGTGCCTCCTCTCCTCCCTGTTTACTCTTTTGTTCAGTTGCTTTATCCCTTCCTTTACATAGAGAGCTACTCCTCCCTCTTCTCCCTGCCTGTCTCTCCTGTAGGTTATGTACCCTGGTATGTTAACATCCCAGTTATGGTTCTCTGTGTACCATGTTTCTGTGACTGCTACAATATCCAGGCATCCTCTTCCATTAAGGCCATCAGCTCAGGGAGCTTGTTGCCCAGACTACTGGCATTGGTACTCATTACCCTCCATTTCCTGATGGCCTTACTCCCTTTTGGCCCATCCCTGTCCTTCTTGCCTTTGTCACTTTCTCCATTTACCCCTGCTCTTCTCCCTATTGACACCTCTATGTTGGTGTTTGCCGCACTTACTACCGTGATTATTTGGGGGGGGCTAGGATTTTCCTGCTCCTGCAGAGATCTGAGCCTTGAAAAAACTGGGCAGCTGTGTGTCACCCTGCTGCGAGAAAGAAAGAGAGAGGTCAGTGGGAAATCACTTGTGTGGACTGGTGGGTTCCAACCATGCCTGTATGTCCATGGGGAGAATAGTGGAGTCATGATAGAGAGAGAGGGGCCCAAGGACGTTGAAGTGGCATCCTTAGCCCTGGTGCCTTAATGTCAACCCAGCTGTGGCAGCCTCAGTGGGGATGTCTGCTTGTGATTTGTGGGTGAAGTCACTTGCCAGAGTCCAAGTTCTGCTAATAAGAAGCATTCAGAGAGAGAGAGAGTCAGTCCCAAAGTACAAGATGCCAACCCGGTTGTGGCAGCCGCAGTGGGGACCTCCACCCTGATTTCTAGGGGGGTGGGGGGAGTCTCCTGCTATGCCCTAACTTTTGGACTGAAGTTTTGGGGGAAGGCGTGGTAGCCCTAATTCAAAGGGCTAGCTGCTGTGAGCCCAAGAGATCAGTGCAGAAATTAGCATGAAGCTGGATGGGAGAGAGAGGGAGAAATAGATCATGCCTACTGCCCAGAGCATTAAAGGCCATAGCAGCCCCAGTGTAAAGCTGCCTGTCCTGTAAAGTGGCTTCTCAACCCACGTAAACGCTACTCAAAGTTAGCGGGGCCATATCGGCCACAATGGACGCTAGCAACCGTCATGACTGCTCCAGTCAGGACTATAAATTAACTGGATAAATGTGTTACCTCCACGGGGTACTTTGTTATTAATTAAAAAGGAACCCCCTGATATTTTAATTCTGTATGGATATGAGTCATTTTAATGAACTGTGGTGGCTCCTGACGAAGGTTTATTGCAGCCCAGCACCAGAAGAAGCCTGCACCCCTGCACAGTTGACCTCCAATCAACGCCACCCATCTTGGTAAGGACTACATGTGGTTTCTGCTGTGAGCGCCCCCTCCTCACCCTCTTTACCACCTGGCGTACTCCTAGACACTGGGAAGGGGGGCTCACATGTATAGCACTTGATAATACGGTAAGTGCTACCTGAGTACATGATGGCTCCATCTCAAGCCCTCTCTGGCACTAGCATACTGCAGCTGGGAAGCATTCTTGTTAAAGTGTCTCAGCCCCAAACGAGATGGAAGCCAGCACCAGAAAATAAAGAAATCATGAGGAAGCCATAAATCTCTTGAGATTAACGACATAGCCTTCATATTTCACACGGCAAAGGCTACTTCTTCTCTAAAAATAGCCACTGGCATTGTAGCTGGATAATTTTTTGTTGTCAGAGCTTATAATAGCGGAATTTTTGTAAGGCGCTAAAAAATGATACACCTTCACAGCCTCTGCCCTCCCCACACACACCCACACACCACCACCAGGTCTAAAATTTAAATATAGCTTTTACTCCTGATCAAACGATTCTGTGTTTCCTAAACAGTTCCGCTGATTCAATGCCAGTTATAAAATGGATAGGAAAAAATACTGAAAGCTGATTGGTCAAGAGGGCATTCCAGCCATGATGATACCCAAGTACAACATCATGGTCTGAAACTGATGAAAAGAAAAACCTACGTAAAAATCCTTTTTTAAAATTCTATAGGATCGATTTTATAACCACAAAATTGCAATAAGACACTCCACGACATGTGTCATGCTGGTTAACAACCCTCCTCCGGGATATCTATCTATCTATCTATCTATCTATCTATCTATCTATCTATCGTATCTATCTATCTATCTATCTATCATCTATCTATCTATCTATCGTATCTGTCTGTCTGTCTGTCTGTCTGTCTGTCTGTCTATCTATCTATCATATCTATATAACATCTATCTACTGTATCTATCTGCCCATCTATCTATCTATCTATCTATCTATCTATCTATCTATCTATCTATCTGTCTGTCCATCTGTCTGTCTATCTTTCTGTCTATCTATCTATCTACCTATCTATCCATCTGTCTGTCCGTCTGTCCGTCTGTCCGTCTGTCTGTCTGTCCGTCTGTCCGTCTTTCTGTATCTATCTATCTATCTATCTATCTATCTATCTATCTATCTACCTACCTGTCTGTCTGTCTGTCTGTCTGTCTATCTTTCTATCTATCTATTTTTATTTATTTATTCAATCTTGCATTACAATACCTTTGAGCTCAATGCGCTCATTTATAAAGGTTCCATGTCAGTGGGGACGGGGGAACAAACATACAGAGGCAGTAATACAAAGCCTAGGTTTAAAAAAACAGTAAAGTACAAACTTTAATTGTCCAGAATTAATAACTTTAGTAGTGGAGAGGAAAGGAGCGGATGGGGGGGGTATAATAACAGAGAAGAAGAAGAAGAAGAAGAAGCGGTGCAGATAGTAGATAGATAGGAGGGGAGGTGGTGGGGTTGGGAGAGTTGGGGGAGGGTAGGAGGATATAGCAAGGGTTGGGAAGGTAAAGCTTTGGGGTGGAAAAGAGGGAACTGGAGTGCACACAAGTGGTAGTATCATTAGGTGAAGTAGTCGCAGTAACTATTTGTCATAAGATGCTGACAGAGCCTGTGCTTGAAAGGGCCTGATCTTGGTATGGATAGGATTCCACTGGGAAGTGCATTGAACCCAAGTGGGGCTCTGTAAGCAAATGACCCCTGCCCTTGAGATGTCCTGCACCTAGGAATCATCAGAGATTGATGGGCTGAGCTTCGAGTTTGCTGGGAGCTGGAGTGAGGGCTAAGGAGGCTTGCAGTTCCAGGGGACAAAAGGCCGAGAAGCGCTTTTTTAGCTAGCAAATATGTTTGGTACTGTATCCTTCTGCTTAGTTGAAGCCACCCAGATTGGGTGTATAGGTCGTATTTGTGGGTAAGGTGTGCAGCACTGGTGAGGAGTCTGTGCAATGGATATTCTACAGAGTGAAGAAGTAGTAGCGGCACCATAGATAACCAAGCCATAGTCGACAAAAGGTAAGACAGAGCTGATAATTGAGGTTTTGAGGGCTTCGGGTGTCAAGCAGAGTTTATGTTTGTAGAGCAGACCAATCTTGATGTTGACAGCCCAGGAGACATTGTCGATGTGCTGGGCATAGGAAAGTGAGCGGTCCAGGGTTACTCCCAGATACTTAAAGTGTAGGATTTGTTCCAGCGGAATTCCCATGCAGTTTCGGATTGTAGGTGGTCAAGACTTGTGCTCGCTATGGGTACCACTGAACAGCCTAACTATAGTTTTTTTGTAGTTCAGGATCAATTTGTGAGCGTTGAACCAGTCCTCCACTTCTACAAAACTATGCTGTAGTTGACGCTCTAGTTGCTGTGGGTCAGGGTTACTGGTAAAGATGACAGCATCATCTGCATACAGTAGCATCTGTTGGTGGCAGGCCTGTGGTAGGATGTTCAGGAAGATGCTGAAAAGTAAAGGCCCTAAAATAGAGCCCTGCGGTACACCTGAGTGGATGGGCAATTTGACCAAGGTAACATCTGCAATTTTCACCTGTTGGGATCGACCATCCAGGTAACTCCTGAACCAATCTAACATGTCCGAGGTGAGACCTATGGAGGCTAGTTGCTGAAGAAGAAAAGTGTGGTGAACAGTGTCAAAGGCCTTTGTAAGGTCTATGAAGGCTGCTCCCACTAAATTGCCTTTGTCAAGAGATTGATGGATGTAGCCAGTGAATTCCAATAGTGCCGTTGTGATGCTATGACCTTTTCAGAATCGTGTTGCGGGCATTGGATTGAGTATTTTTCAAGGTCCATTAATTGGTCTGCAACTATGCGCTCGAGCACCTTGGATAACGGCAGGAGTATAGATATGGGCCTATAATCTGCATGTAGGCCCGGCCTCCGCTCTTGTGAATGGGTGTCACTAGGGCAGACTTCCGTATTTTGGGGAAATGGGCAAGCTTCAGCGAAAGGTTAAGAATCTTAGTTAAGGGATTCAGTAGCTTATCTAGTGTGAGGGCAATGATTTTAAGATCCAGCAAGTCTCCGCTGAATCTAGACTTCCCAAGCACTTTGCACAGGTATTTCTTGGCAGTTAATAAAGAGACCTTCCTAAAGTAAAAAGGGGTAGACATTATTGTCCTCTCCTTAGTACTGTGTGTAGGGGGAGGGGTTCAATCTTCAAAAAAATCGCTATCTATAGTATCTATCTATCTATCTATCTATCTATCTATCTATCTACAGTGGTGTGAAAAAGTATTTGCCCCCTTCCTGATTTCCTCTATTATTGCATATTTGTCACACTGGATGTTTTCAGGTCTTTAGACACAATGTAATATTAGATAAAGGGAACCTGAGTGAACAAATAACACTTGTTTTTGTTTACCTATTTCAGTTTTTAATGAAAACAGTTAACCAACACTAACTGGCACTGTGTGAAAAGTAATTGCCCCTAGTTAAATCAGCACATTAAAGGGATAAGTAGAGTCAGCTGATTGAACACAGCCAGGCCTGATTACAGCCAGCCCTGCTCAATATAAACCTCACTTATTTTGACCCTTACCATCAGAGTCACGTTGCCAGCACAAAGAGTCAACAAGCACATTATGCCATGATCAAAGGAAGTTCCTGAAAAGATCAGAAAAGAAGTTGTTGCTATCCATCAGTCTGGAAAGGGTTACAAAGCTATTTCTAAGGCTCTGGGACTCCACCGAACCACAGTGAGAGCCATAATCTCCAAATGGAGAACACTTGGAACAGTAGTGAATCTTCCCAGGAGTGGGCGGCCTGCCAAAATTACTCCAAGGGCGCAGCATAAATCATCCAGGATGTCTCAAAGGATCCTAAAACAACATCCAAAGAACTGCAGGCTTCTCTTGCCTCAGCTAAGGTCAGTGTTCATGACTCCACAATCAGAAAGACTGGGCAAAAATGGGCTTCATGGGAGAGTAGCAAGGCGGAAACCACTGCTAACCAAGAAGAACATAAATGCTCGTCTCTCATTTGCCAAGAAGCACTGGATGATCCACAAGCCTTTTGGGAAAATGTTCTATGAACAGATGAGTCCAAAGTGGAACTTTTTTGGACGACATGGATCCCATTATGTCTGGCATAAAGCAAACACAGCATTCCACAGTAAGAACATCATAACAACAGTCAAACATGGAGGTGGTAGTGTGATGGTGTTGGGTTGTTTTGCTGCCTCAGGACCTGGACGACTTGCCATAGTTAAAGGAACCATGAATTCTGCTCTGTACCAGAAAATTCTTAAGAAGAATGTCCGGTCATCCGTCCGTCAGCTGAAGCTGAAGCGTAGTTGGGGTCATGCAGCAAGACAATGATCCAAAACACAAAAGCAAGTCCACATCAGAATGGCTGAAAAGAAGTAAAATTAAAGTTTTGGAGTGGCCTAGTCAAAGTCCAGACCTAAACCCAATAGAGATGCTGTGGCAGGACCTGAAACGAGCAGTTCATGCTCGAAAACCTACCAATGTTACTGAATTAAAGCAGTTCTGCGAGGAAGAGTGGGCTAAAATTCCTCTACAGCGATGTGAAAGACTGATATTGAATTATAGGAAGCGTTTGGTTGCAGTCATTGCAGCTAAAGGTGGAGTAACCAGTTATTAAGTGTAAAGGGGCTATTACTTTTTCACACAGTGCCAGTTGGTGTTGGTTAACTGTTTTCATTAAAAACTGAAATAGGTAAACAAAAACAAGTGTTATTTGTTCATTCAGTTTCCCTTTATCTAATATTACATTGTGTCTAAAGACCTGAAAACATCCAGTGTGACAAATATGCAATAATAGAGGAAATCAGGAAGGGGAAAATACTTTTTCACACCACTGTATCTATCTATCTATCATCTATCGACAGTATCTATCTATCTATCTGCAGACAGTATCTATCTATCTATCTATCTATCTATCTATCTCTCTCTCTATCTGCAGACAGTATCTATCTATCTGTCTGTCTATCTATCTACAGACAGTGTGCATGCATGTATCTATCTATCTGTAGCGTTAAAAGACCAAGGGGAACTGAGTGGGGAAGAGAGTTGGGGGATTGCGCTGGGCTAAGAAGACTGGAGAGGGGGGAGGGTGTTGGGTGGAGGATGGTCCTGATCAATGCCAGGATCATGGGCAATAAAATGCCAGAGCTCCAGGCAATGCTAGTTGAGGGTGCAGCAGACGTAGGGCAATCATTGAGACATGGGCCACCCAGAGGCATGATTGGGACCTAAATTTAGAGGGATACACAATGTTTAGTAGGGGGTGGAAAGAGGGTGTGTGTGGCATTGATATTCAAAAATGACATAGTAGTTGGTGGAATCAGGGAGGCAGAAGGAGATGTGGAGGCAATTTCGGTAACCCTTCAAATGGGGAGGGTAAAAGATTAAAAATATGGGTAGTGTACAGACCCCCCACAATGGAAGCAGAACTAGAGGATGATCTGGCTGAGAACATCAGGGGTCACTGTGGTCTTGGAATGGACAGGGTGGTGATCATGGGCGACCTGAACATGCCGGGGGCATACTGGTGCACTATGACATCCTCGGTGGCCAGGGAGCAGAGGTTGATGGATGTCTTCCAGGATGCCTTCCTAGTCCAGCATATGGGGGAGCCTACTATGCAGGATTGGATTCTAGACATTGTCCAAGCAGATAGTGACCAGATAAGGGGTCTGGAGGTGAGCAGACCGTTGGCAGGCAGTGACCATGCCACGGTCTGGTTTCTTATGTTCCTAGGGAGAGAGGAAAAATTTGCACTAACACAGAAGTAATAGATTTCAGGGGGGTGGACTTTGAGGGCATGGGAAGGATTCTTAAAGGGTGCTTGGATGTGATAAGGCAAGACATGGATGCTGGTAGCTTGTGGGAGACCATTAAGAAGGGGGTACAGGAGGCTTAGAGCACCTGTGCAAAGGTAAGGTGCATGCAGTGTAGGGCCAGTAAGCCATGTTGTTGGATCCGGGAGGTGCAGGAGGCGGTGAGGGAGAAAAAGGCTCTCTATGCACTCTTAAAGCACTCTAGGGGGGCTACGGAGAGGGGAGAGTATAATTTCCTGGCTAAGAGGCTCACCAGGGTGGTAAGGGGCCAAGGTGAAGAAGGGTCTTAACCTGGCCAGGGATACCCGCGGGGGGGGGAAGGGTTCTATAGATACATAGGGGAGAAAAGAAAAGTGAGGGCACAGATCAGCAGGATTAGAACTGGGGATGGGCGCAGGAAGCTGGGGAACAAGCAGAGGTGCTAAATGAGTACTTTGCCTCTGTCTTTACCGGAGGAGGTGGGGGATCTTTCCAACCCGATGGGATGGTAGAGGAGCCCACTGAACCAGGAGGTCAGTTGGAGACTGAAGGACTGGATAATACTAGGGCAGCGGATGGGTCGTATCTAGAAGGGGAGCAGAGGATGCATGAGGAGGGGGGATGGGAGGATGAAATCACAGCGGATAGGGTGAGAGAGGCCCTCTGGTCGCTAAAGACTGAGAAGGTGCTGGGGCCAGATGGACTGCATCCAAGGGTGCTGAAGGAACTGGCGGATGTGCTGGCAGCTCCACTGGCCTCACTCTTCAACATCTCCGTGATGACAGGGTGGGAGTCTCAAGACTGGAAGGTGGCTCATGTGGTGCCTATCAGCAAGGGGAGGTCCAGAAAGGAGATGGGGAATTATAGGTCCATTAGCCTAACGTCTGTGGTAGGCAAGGTTAGGGAGGGCATTACAAGGAGAGGCTGGGGGGGTAGCTGGAAAGGTTGAGGCACCTGGATGACAGGCAGTATGGTTTTGTTCCGGGGAGGTCATGCCAGACTAACCTGATGGAGTTTTATGACTGGGTGACGGGTGCCCTGTACCACATAGGCCGGTGGACGTCCTCTGTCTGGATTTCAGTAAGGCGCTCGATTCGGTACCCCACAACAGCCTACTAACAAAGCTGGGGAGGATGGGGTGAGGGGGCAGTTGCTCAGGTGGGTGGAAAACTGGCTTACAGGGCAAATACAGTGAGTGGTGATGGTTGGAGAGACAGTCTCCTCCCCCAGGAGGGTCATCAGTGGGGTCCCCCAGGGTTTGGTCCTGGGGCCACTCCTGTTCAAGTCCTATGTCTCAGACATACGGTGGGGTGTTAGGAGTAGGTTGAGTCTCTTTGCAGATGACTTAAAACTGGGAGCACTGGCAGATGGGCAGGAGGGGAGAGAGGTCCTGCAGGGGGATCTGGATACCCTGGGGGGGTGGGCAAGGAAGTGGGAGTTGAAGTTCAATGCATGGAAATGTAGGGTCCTGCATCTGGGGGTCAGAAACCCAGGACATGTATACATCCTGAGGGAGACCACACTGCAAGTCACATCAGGCAAGAGGGACCTAGGGATAGTGGTGAACAGCAAAATGAATAACACAGAGAATTGTCAAAGAGCTGCAGCAAAAGCAAACAGGATACTGGGCTACATAACCAGGGGGATTACCTCCAGAAGGAGGGAGGTGATCCTACCTCTGTATAATGCCCTAGTTAGGCCGCATCTTGAGTACTGTGTGCAGTTCTGGAGACCCCATCTTAAGAGGAACATAGTGTTGCTGGAGAGGGTCCAGAGGAGGGTGACCAGGATGATTCAGGGCATGGAGGGTAGGACCTATGAGGAGAGACTGGATGAACTCAATCTGTACACATTGGAGGAGAGGAGGGACAGAAGGGACATGATAGAGACTTTCAAGTATGTAAAGGGGATAAATAAGGGCAGAGCCAGGGAAGTGTTCAGGCTTAAGAAGAGGGAACTACCAGGGGGCACGAATGGAAGCTGGAAGGGGGGAAGTGCAGGGGAGCACAGGAGACACTTCTTCACAGAGAGGGTGGTGGAACAATGGAACGCACTGCCCAGGAGTCTGGTGGAAGAGACCACAGTGGAAGGATTCAAGAAGGGTTGGGACAGATACATGGGGAAGCTAAGGCCAGGGAAGGCCACCTCTGGGGCTGGGGGGGGTGGAGGAGCGAGCTCCCAGTAGGGGACTAGCTTCTGAGCAGACACAATAGACCATGGGGCCTATTCTGATGGCTTCTACTATGATACTGTGATCTGCAGACAGTATCTATCTATCTATCTATCTATCTATCTATCTATCTATCTATCTATCTACAGACAGTATGAGTCTGTCAGTCTGTCTGTCTGTCTATCTACAGACAGTATGTATCTATCTGCAGACAGTATTTATCTATCTGTCTGTCTGTCTATCTATCTACAGACAGTATCTGTCTGCAGACAGTATGTATCTATCTGCAGACAGTATCTATCTGTGTCTGCCTGTCTGTCTGTCTGTCTATCTATCGAGCCTTCCTTAATTTTTCAACGTATTGATGCTAAAACGTGTACCATTGTGGGAGACCCTAATTTCTACGTGTGGTTGACTAATCAATGCGGCTTACTAAGATAAACCATTTTTACACCCCATTTGTAGAGCAAGAACCTACAGTAATAGCAAAAATCTTTAATTTTTGACAGGATAAAACTGTTAGGGCCACCATGGTCCTATTTTCAAAGTTGCCCTGTGCTGAGGTATAGTGCATTAGTTACAGTAGTGACAGTTTCAGTACAAACCGGCAAGATGTGGTGCATTAGGCACAGTGGCATTAACAGTATAAGCATACAATGTACATTAGTTAAAGCAATTTACAGTAGCACTACAACAGTATTTATGTTTAGCCTTTCAGGCAGACCTGATTTTGTAACCAACATGGATCTCAAAAACCTGAGTTTCCTCTCGGCTGTCACAGCCGGTTTGTGCAGCAACACACTGAATTTGCCTGTTTTCAAATGTTTCTAAAATTTACAAATGGGGGGGCGGAGTAGGTATGCAAGGGGGATTTACGTGTCAGTGTATGTGGTTAGTAAGAAGAAATGTATATTATGTGGGTGGAGTGTTTGCAGATGCTGACGCTCCCTGACAAAAAGGGTTGCGCTGGTAAACTGGCTTACGGGCATGCTGCAGTCGCCATCTTGTCTACGTCAGATGTTCGGGTACCCTGATCATGCCATTTGCCCCACCCCCCAATGCAGCTAGAGATACACATCACTGTGATGTGCACACTTAACTAAATCGTCGGTTACCGAGTAGCAAGCATCAGCTTAATCTGTTATCAGACATAACACAATTCCAGTGTGGGGGGGGGTAGGAGGAAGTAGGCTGCTGGTTAACTAGGATCTGTAGCTTATCCATTAGGTAGGGAAATGGGCAGACTAGGTGGGCCAAGCGGTCCTTGTCTGCTGTCAAAGTCTAGGGTTCTATGTTTCTATGTTATGCTTTATGTTTAGACGTGTTACAAAGAAAGTACCATTGTACTTTAGGGGGCTACCAAAAGTAAAGTAGCCATGAACAGGAGCTCTGTGAGAGCCAGGCAGCCATTTCCATTTACTGGTCCCTTGGCACTGAACCAGAATCCCTCTCTCCTGACTGAGACCTAGAATTGGACCACTTCCCTCCTTTTATAAGCTTCCAAACTGGTAAACCGTGAAGAGCGCTTACCGTGATAATTGCCACTATAAATAACTCAAGCATGTGAAGAGGCAGCGTCCTACCCTGTGAATTGCTGTTTGATTTGGTGTTGTCCTTCGTAGTTGTGGACACGAGCCTGTTTTAATTTACGGAACTGTAGGAATTTGTACTTGTATTTCCATGTTATATTTATAATGTGTTTGTACTGTATGCATATATTACTGCAACTGCATCTTACCTATTTCTGTATGGTACACCACTGGAAATGAACCTCAGCTAACAGGCTTGTGTAACCTTCCGTCAATAAACTTAAACCCTGTAACCAAAAGTCTTGTTTTCTGTAAAAAAACACACCGCCATTCTGACTTCCTTTCCTTAAGGGGAAACAAATGACACTCTAGAGACATGTGGTAGTCATGTTCCCCAGAGAGATGGCGACTCCTTAAGTAGATGGTATTTAGCTGGCCCATGCCCTGCCTCTGACTTAATTCCTTACTGCTGATTTAGGACGCAGTGGGTATGCTTGTGTCTGACAGCATACCAACTGATCACATCAAATTGTAATTATACAATGGGGTATGAAAATCCTGTAACCTCATTGGTCAAAACACATCACATGACCGTGGTATATCCTGTAATAACCCACAGCTGAGAAATGGCATTTATAAAAAACATACTGAAACGCATTTAAAATTTATTTTACAAATGGGTCCATTGTATAATTGCAATAAGGCACTCCAGGGTGTGGGTTATTGGGGGGATTTACCCACTTCTTGTGTGGTTAAGTCACTCTTAAGTGCATGCTGGTCAGCAATGTAAACATTCATATTGATTGTGGAACAGAAATGCAGTATTTTCCTCAGAAAAATGTGTGAAAATAAGTTGTGGGACAGGCATAAAAAAAAAAAATAGTTTGTATACTATCGGCACAACTCACATAATACCTGAAAGTGAAAGAAAAACGCTCAAGCTACTTAAACTTTTAATTCATAATTATATGTTTTAACAGTGTGAAAACTATATTTCTTCAATAGAGCTACCAACTGAGCCACTGAGCAGCATTAAAGGGGAATAGTCAGCACTAAGAGCCCCACATCCAACTGGTGGGCTGGTTCCAATTTGCACTCTGTGTACAAAAATAATGTTTATTTACTGTGTACTGCAATATAATTAAGCAATAACACACAATGAGGTGTGGGTTATGCTCTGATAAATGCATGCCTAGGGGCATAATGAAGCATGAAGCCACAGGCCATGTGCTCCTAGAAGTGTGTTTATCAGATCATAATCCACACCGCAGAGTGTGTTATTGTGCTTGTAAAATGGGTATATGTTGAGAAGTATTGCAAGTTTTTTGAAAAATTAACAAAAATTACAAGTTTTTCATTATTTGAAGCAAAATAGTCCCTCTGCCTAACTGTCAGCAGGGGATCTTCAGAGCGAGATGATTTTTTCGAATTTTTTCTCCTCTATCACTTGATTATTTATTGTGTGCCACTTTCTTTTAATCACAGCTGTGGTTCTAACTTTTGTTTCCACCCGCCACTCCCATTCATTCACAGCCGAGTTTCTCCCACCCGCTACTCCCATTCATTCACAGTTGACTTCTGTGATTTCTCAAAAGAGTGACTGCAGCAAGTTGCTAGACTGCTGGCAAAACCAAGACTTTCTTGTGGTCTTGCTAGCAGCATGCCTCCATGTGTGGTCTTTAGTTTCATCAAAATACCAGCATTCTCATGCAGGAGTTGGGACAGTGGGGAGATCGAGACAGCGCAGTCAGCTGATGGGTTGTACAGAGAATGAGCAGCTTGGGAGGGACAACAATGGGGATTTAAAAAAAAAGACTTTTGAAGTTTTGGTGACTGTTGTGTGGACTGGGAAGGAGGGAAGGAGAAACGGAGAGAGAGAGAGAGAGAAACAGTTTGAACCTCTTATGTGTTCATGCTGCTTGGGGAGTTGAATATGCAGGATTGGGAGGGATGAAGGAAGTCCCTCTAGGGGTGGCACAAGGATTTCCTGGTTTAGAGGGTTGGTGGTGCTGGGTCTTTTTTTTACTGTGGTTAAAGCAAAATAAAAGACAGAGCTGGCAAGGGTTGTCAGCCAATCAAATTGCTTTACTGTCCCTACCCATTTTATAATACATTGTACCAGGCTGATCCTGCTAATTCACAAGCGGACATTTACTGTAACCAGAAATCCCAGAATCCCCTGCAGCTGATGTCACAGCTGGGCTACAGAAGATTCAGTAGCCTGCAGTGCATGTTAGAGGTTTTATAAGCTCCAATCAAATGTTTGCCAGTCCCGCTGTTCTTTCAGAGTTACAGTCCTCTGTGCCTGTACTTAGCCCCATGAGGACAGTGGGACCAGTCAAGAAAAGATCAGAGCTTATAAAATATCTAGCATGCACTGCAGGCTATTGAATCGTCCACTGCTGTAGGCCTGCACTCACATTAGCTACAGAGGATTCTGGGATTTCTGGTTACAGCAAATATCAGCCTGGAAGTCAGCAGAATCAGCCTGACACAGTATATATACTATACTGTAGTAAACAGTAAGTAAAAAATGCACACAAACTGTAAATTGCAACCAACCCCACCCTTTGGTGGGGGGGTGGGTCTTAGCATTGACTATTCCCCTTTCAGTTCTGTACATCACATGACTGCTGCTGGGTGTGGTGGGAGGAGCTTCAGGTTGAGCCGCACGTGCCAGGAGATGTGGACCCCCTAAAACAATTTCAGTTTCCCCTGACCCACGGAAAAAAGGTGCAATTGAAATGGAACTCATTAAAGGCTCAACCCTTTACCTTCTCCTTGTTTTGTTTTTCTTGTTTTGTTTTATAGATTCATAGAGTCATAGAAGTGTGATGGCAGAAAAGGACCGACAAGGCCCACTGAGTCAGCCCATTGGTCCAGCTATCTGCGTGGACCTGCACCCCTCACCCTCAACACCTCCAGTGTGGTTGTCCCACGCCCTTTTGAATCCTTCCACTGTTTTGTCTCCAACAACCGCCTCTGGGAGTCTGTTCCACTTATCCACCACTCTCTCTGTGAAATAGTACTTCCTAATGTTACCCCTGAACTGCTCCCCCTCCACCTGCAGGCCATGCCTCCTCGTCCTCTGATTTTACTTCATCTGGAAGATACTTTCCACCGGCACCGTGTTTATACCCTTAAGGTACTTGAAGATCTCAATCATGTCCCCCCCCCCTCCTCTGTTCCAGGGAGTACATGTCCAGATCCCTCAACCTTTCTTCATAGGAGAGGTGGCTCAACCCTTTTACCATCTTTGTTGCTCTCTTCCGAACTCACTCCAGCCTCCCCACATCCTTTTTGAGGTATGACCTCCAGAACTGGACTCCGTATTCCAAATGCCGTCTAACCAGATGGGTGTACAAGGGTACTATGACCTCGCTATTTCTACTGGTGATCCCCCTTCCGATGCATCCCAGCATTCCACCAACCTAGCCACTGCTTTCCCACACTGCCTTTCCGCCTTCGGGTCCTCCGATATAGTGATGCCCAGGTCCCTTTCTTGTTCCGTTACTTCCAGATCTCTGCCCCCCATGCAGTACCCTGCACTCCAGTTCCTGTAGCCAAGATGCATGACCTTGCACTTTTCTGTGTTGAATGAAAGTTGCCACTTCTTTGACCATGCCTCAAGCCTCCCCAAATCTCTGCATTTTTTATATTTTTTGTTGTTGTTTTTGCAAAGGCTATGCAGACATATTGGTATTACTCTGGAGGTCTCGCTGGGGCTTTGGGTTTGGCAGGGCTTACCCACTCAGTAGTCTACAAAATCCAGACTCTGCCTCCTTTCTCTACACTAATAAATTAGCATGAAGCTTATTATTCAGCCATCGCCGCTGACCACATTTTCAGCCAATGAAACTGCTATAAAATGTAGTTTAATATTTTGCCACATTTTTACAGCCAGTCACATTGCTTGAAAGTCACATTCCCACATACTTGCTTCCTGTTGTGACCTACACTCGGAGAGCTTTCAAATGATGCAGTGGCAATGTGCTGATTGCTTTCTTCCACTGTCAGTCATCATCCCCCCCCTCCCCCAGCAAAATCACACACACCGCCAGCTTCCTCTTCCGCTGCTTGGTAACATTTTTCAGTCCACCCTCAAAACCACTGTTATAGATATCCCTCCTGACCAAATAAGAAAAACAAGGCTCCACCATTACAGGTACTCCTGTGGCTTTCTCTTCCCTCCCTCTGACCTGAATAACAAGATAACTGGCTCTGCGGTACAGCCACTCCTATGACACTCTCTCATCTTTCTCACCCGATGAGCTAAGCCAGAGCCAAGCCAAGCCAAGGTTCTTGATTGACTGGAGTCAAAACATGAGCCAAGCTATTGCTGCTGCAGGCCACACTCTAAGATATATTGCTCATCATTTATTTATTTTATTTAGTTTTTGTTGACCGGGTAAGTGCACTGGACAAATGCTGCCTATTTTCAGGCACGACCCGGGGGGAGGGGGATACAGATGAATGCCAACTGACCTTGAACCAGATTAAGCTGTTGGTGGTATTTTTAGTGAATAAGGGAAATTTAGCCAGGACACCGGGGAAATTCCCCTACTCGTCAGAGGGGGAACCTTTGGCTGTCGGACGGAAGATGGCCACTTCTGCTCTGCCTTCGGAGGAGATGGAAGTGTCTGGAACAGGGGAGTGGGCCTCCTCCCCTGCTCCTGTTGAACAAGAGGCTGTTAGTCTGGTTGCTGAATTCCAGGAAGCTTCCTTGCCTGTGGAATTTGTTGTATCGTCTGAGACAGTGAACCCTGAGGTGGTTCAGCCTCTGGTAATGTGTGGTTCGAATACGGAAAAGGTTCAGGAGCTTACCGAAAAGGAACGTCTATTGGAAGAAGTGCTTTCTGCTGCAGAACAATGTACGCATTGTAGAACACAGTTGTTGCATGAAATTGCTACATTACGCTCCGTTTCTCCTGTTTCGGATCTGCCTGCTCCACGTACTTCCTGGTCGCTGTCTAGTGACGTTGATTTCGACTCCTCACTGAGTGTGCCTGTTTCTCTGCCACAGTCTAGTACAGCAAGCTCGTCTGCCCAGAATTCTGATAATGGCAGTCGGCAGGGAGAAGTTGCTATGAAGCCTGGTCTTGTTTTCCCGAAACCTCAGTCCTCTACGAAGCGGATGGGAATGACTGGTATTGTATTGCAGGGGGATGTTGTGCCTAATGGGTCTACGGTTTCTACTGGGATGGAGGGTGACATGACAATAGGTGCAGGTGCTGTTTTAACTGAGAATATACCTGTTTCGCAGCTTTCTTGCCCTGTGCTGCTTTCTCCCCCTGTGCAGACTTCCATATCCTCTTTACCTCCTCATACTCGTGATAGTTGGTCACCTGAAAAAGCGATATCTGCAGCTGGGTGGTTACGACATGCGGATGGCAACTGGATACCTGACCCTAATGATGAGGAGATGAAACGCTGTCACTCTCCTGTTGCTGGCACTGCGGCCTCGTTTGCCTTACAATGTACTGCTTCTAATTCCTTGCCACCTAACCTACCTAATTCAGCTGCACCTGTTACAGAGGTTTCTATATCTGATGAACCATTGTTTATTTCACACCCTGCTTCTGAAAAAACTGTTCCTGACCCATTGAAGTCTGATAAGGGTCTCCCCCTTTTAAACTTTCAGATTTGTTTTCTAATAAGGGTGAGCCTGCTCCCCGTAGGAATGCTGTACGTTTGATTTATAAGGGTGGCTTGGAAGAACAGTCTGATCGACTTTATATTGCAAAGGTTTTGCTTAAAGGCTCTCTGAAATTTCTGTCTGCAGATATCTATGCACTGATTCATATTGGTAACTCAAACTATGATATTAGTTTTAAAACTCTTTCAGGTTTGGAATGTTTTTGGATGACTTATCACGCTGTTAAGAACTCTCCTCTCTGGATACCTTTTTTAGCTGTGCCTTTAACTAAACCATCTGTTAAGTTGATTACTATCATGGAGGGCAACAAAGATGGTGCATGGGTTGCATCACAAGTCCTATGAAGACAGGTTGAAGGGACTGAACATGTACTCCCTGGAGGAGAGGAGGGAGAGAGGGGATATGATAGAGACATACAAGTATCTTACAGGGAGGAACAGGGTGCAGGAAAACACTATTTTTAAGCAAAAAGATGTTTCAGGACTGAGGGCATGGGATGAAGTTGGAGGGAGGGGCGATTCAGAGGAAACATGAGAAGAATTTCTTCACAGAACAGGTGGTGGACAAGTGGAACACCCTGCCAGAGGAAGTGGTGGGGGCTGAAACAATCACTGGATTTAAGAATGCACGGGATAGACATAAAGGAATTCTAGAGGTCAGGGGTAAGGGGAAACAGACTTCTAGGAAAACAAACTGAACTTACAAGCTCAAATGGGCAGACTGGGTGGGCCATAGGCCCTTATCTGCCGACACTGTCTATGTATCTATGTATGTTTCGTAATGAGGGAGTTCATATAGAAGATATTCTTTTCTGGTTGCGTAGAAGATGTGAAGTTTTGGACAAACCTGTGCCAATTCTTGATAGTGAAAAGATTTGGAATGGGGATTGGAAATTACGGGTAAAACTTTTTGCTACGAATAATAGGCCTCAGCACCTGCCCAATAGTTTTTTTCTAGGGAAGGATAGGGGTAGTTTATTTTATTTTGGTCAGCCTAAGTCCTGTTTTAAATGTGGTTCTAGGACACATTTCAATATGGTCTGTGACACCCCTCGTTGTTCACATTGTTTTGAATTTGGTCATCAGGCCTGTACGTGCCTTAATTTGTTCAAATGCAATTTGTGTGAACAGACTGGACATGGATATGCCAAATGTCCTTGGGCATCCCATAATAGGGAAGACTGCCCTTCTCATGAGGGCTTGATTGTTGTTGCTCAGCATATGGATTCAGTACCTCTACCACCCCCTAGTGGTGATGGTATACCTCCTAAGTCACCGGTCCCTAGTAGATGCTCTTTAGAAGTTTTAGACATAGGTCTGGGTGAGTCTGTTTCAGTCGGGTTGCTGGATCAAACAGCCCAGCTTCCCCCGGAAGTCATTCCCTCTGCCATCCCTCTGTCCTCTACGTCTAACTTATCTTTACGAGATAGGTCTGACGACTTTGAGATGCCCCCTCCTCCCTCCCCCGTGTTGCCTTTTAAAAAGGTTACTGCCAAGAAACGACATAGATCGGGGAAGACTATTCCTCCTCGACATTTACCTATGGCCTCACACAGCGGTGCTGCTTCTGAATCATGGAAAGTGGGTAACAGTTTTGCTGTTTTGGTTCCTAGAGAAGAATCTGAAGAAGAGGACTCTGACTGTTCCTCTAGAACTTCTGTAGTCACAGATAATTTTTCAGAGGGTGATGATGGAGAAGTGACACTGGTTGAGAGTCTTCCTAGACGCTCTCAGCGTAGACGAGTTTCCAAAGTTACATGATTTCTAGTTTATTTGTTTCACGGAATTTGTCAGTTATCTCTTTTTTTTTTCTTTGTCTCACCTCAATTATGGCTTCTTTAACATTTACATCTATTAATGTTAATAGCATAAAGAGTCACAAGAAGATGGTTACAACTTTGTCCTGTTTACAACAACTGAGCAGTGATGTGATTTGTCTCCAGGATACAAGACTAAAAACTATTTGTGAAGTGCAACGTGCTCGTAACCTATGGTCTTTGGGAGTTTCTTTTTGGTCTAATGGGGAATCCCTTTGTGAAGGTGTTGGGGTGTTACTTACTAATTCGGCATTGAAGGTTTCCAGAATGGTAGACATTTGTCCGCGTAGAGCTTTACTCCTGGATATTAATTTTCGGGGAGAAAGATTTAGATTAATCAACATTTATGCTCCACAGACCAAGGCACTATGTGTTGCTCTTTTTCAAGACATTCAACCCTATTTGCATACTTCCCATTTAATTGTTTGGGCTGGTGATTTTAATTGTGCACTTAGTGTTGGGGATGGGGTCTGAAAACGTCAAAATTATTCTGTGACTCTCATAAGCTATTACAGATTTTGGACACTGCCCAGCTTCAGGATGCCTACCGTAGTGTCCATTCTGCAGGTGGCAATACATTTTTTAAAAACACTCTGTCCACTAGGATTGATTTCATTTTTCTTTCAGTTGTTCTACAGGTCACCTCGGTTTTTTTACGGGTGTGGGAATTCTCGGATCACAAGTCTATTACGGTTTGCTTGGCTTGGGCAGGTACTCCTAGATGTAAAAAGAATTTGTGGAGGTTGAACTCCTCTCTTTTGACTGAGGAATCTCTTAAGAAAGCTTGGAGGACAGAATTAAGTACTCGACTTTCTGTTTTTGATCTTTATGATGATGCTGTTTCTTGGTGGGAGGATACTAAGAAAGATTGGAAATCTTTTTTTCAAGCTTTTTCTTGCTCTAAGATCGCTTCACAGTATTTGGAGTACTTACGTCTCAGATCTCAATTACAGAAGTTAATTTCTTTAACAGAGACTGAGAGGATTGATTATAATATTCAAATTAGAAATGTCAAGACCCGTGTATGTTGGAATATAAATATGATAGGGCCAAGTCTTTGGACCATGAACACAGATTTGGTCTGAAATTACATAAGGGTGCGTTAGATCCCTTTCAGGATTGTAATGATCGGGTTGGTAAATGTTTAATCACGAAGTTGGCTACTGAAACAGGTGACTTGGTTACGGCTCCTTCAGCTTTGCTTGATGTCGTTGGGCGTTATTTGGGATTATTGTATCAAAAGGATGACGGTGTTCTGGGTGGTTTGATTGATTTTGATTCCTTACAGATATCACGGTTATCTAAAGTTGAAGGTCAGCAGTTGTTACGAGATATTACTGAATCTGAATTAAGAGATGCTATTTTTACACTGAATGTGGATTCCTCACCTGGTACAGATGGTTTTGGTGCTGTTTTTTACCAGACCTTTCACGAGGATTTGGTTCCCATTTTGACTCAGGTATTCAACCATATGTTATCTACTTCTATGTTAGCACCCTCGATGACTATGGCATTGGTTGTTTTGCTTTATAAAAAAGGGATGAAGACTGATTTGCGTAATTGGAGAACATTAAGTTTACTCAATACAGATTTAAAAATCTTGAGTAAAATTTTATTGTGTCGATTATCTTTATTTGTAGACAAATTGATTAGTCCCTACCAAACTTGTTCTATACCGGGTAGGACCCAGTATGATAATTTATTGATATTACGTGAACTTTTTTCTGCTTCAAAGTCTGGTCTCCTGAAGGGTTATATTCTTAGTCTTGATCAGGAAAAGGCCTTTGACCATGTTTCCCATGAGTTTCTGTTTTCCGTGCTACATGCCTATGGTTTGCCGCCGGGTTTTATTGATTGGATCAAGGTATTATATCGCTCAGCTTTTCTTCTACCGAATGTGAATGGCTGGATTGGTAATCCGGTGGTAGTGCGAAGAGGTGTTCCGCAGGGATGCTGGTTTTGTATGTTTTTTTTATTGATGTTTTACTTCGTATGATTAGTATTCATATTGGTTTGGCAGGGGTGCGTATTGCTGATAGTGTCTCTCCCATTAAGATTCTTGCCTACGCAGATGACTTGGTTCTTTGTCTTTCAGATGTTACTGAAGGTCCTATTGTGGGTGATGTGTTGACTTTATTTTCTCGTATTTCTGGTTCTAAGATTAATTATGTAAAGTGTAGAGGTTTTCCTTTAGGTAATTCTTTTATCCTGGATTCCGGTACTCTTGCTGGTGTTACCGTTTCTAAAGATCCGATCACTATATTGGAAATTGAATTTAGTGATGGTGATATAGTGTCTGCAAATTGGTCTCGTAAATTAGATACTGCTCAGTTATTGGTTGCTAGATGGAAGGGTAAACAAATAGCTAAAAGAAAACGTGTCTTGCTTATTAAAACCTTGATGGTGCCTATTTTTTTGTATGTTAGTTATGTGTTTCCTCCTCCGGTGTCTCTCTTTACTGCCCTATTTAGTGTTTTTTTTTTCAAGCCTTTTGGGGTAGCCGATTGAATCCCATTAAACGGGGATACACTTATAGGGGTATAAGACAAGGTGGAGTGGGAATGGTTCATCCAGTGGCGTTTTTTATTAGTATTTTTATTTCATATAATTTAAGTCCTCTACGCCCGGTAGGAAGGTTTGGTTCCTTATGTTAGATTGTGGTTTTGATAGGTTTACCCTTTGGAAACTGGGAAAGTCGACTTCTTTGCTCGACTTTCCTATTTCTAAATATGGTTTGGAAATTTTCATCATTTATTGAAATGGAAGGTTTCTATTTCTCACTTGGAAACTATGCATAGGAAGCAATTGTATAATTATATTGTTTCCTCTGATTTTCCTGACAATTTGCTTTTCAGATTGTCCTTCTCAGTCCCAAGAACAAGTTCTTTTGTTGCTCTCCATAGGCGTTTGCCAGACTTTATTTGGGATAGTGTTTGGCTGAGTTCTTATGGTAGATTACCAGTGGGTAACTCAAATAAGCACAAACAGCTTAGTGATAGATGTTGTACCACGTGTGACTTGTGTCTCCTTGTTAGAGACGCAAGAACATCTTTTTTTGCAATGTCCCTATATCCGACCGTTTTGGGCCAATTTAGCAGTGAATTGGAATGAGCCTTTATTTATATCTCTTTCTTATAGTACACTAATGTATGGTGCACATAGGGGTGAATGGTCTAAGTATCCCGCTGACACTTTGCTATTAGTTTTTTTTGTTCTTCATTTTTATATATGGCAATCTAGGAGAGAGGGAGCTGGCGCTAACTTCAAATTTGGCACTGCCTGCAAGCAGCAGGCAATTTCCACCTCGGAAGGTGAGCTGACAGCTGGGCATTTTGCCAGAAGACATCGTGCTGAGCTGCCTTTAAAAGTACTGTTCTGCCCTTTTATTTCTCCCTATCTGCCTGCATGACAGTGTTTTCTGTGTTTTTGAGAGCCGCCTCTGTGACTGCACTTTAACTAATCTGGGCAAATACAAATCAGCTGGAGCGAGGGATTGAGGTGGGCTAGCTGCAGCACGTCACATCGAGGGAGGAGCTGGCGCTAACTTCAAATTTGGCACTGCCTGCAAGCGCGAGCAGATTTCCACTTCGGAAGGTGAGCTGACGGCTGGGCATTTTGCCAGAAGACATCGTGCTGAGCTGCCTTTAAAAGTACTGTTCTGCCCTTTTATTTCTCCCTATCTGCCTGCATGACAGTGTTTTCTGTGTTTTTGAGAGCCGCCTCTGTGACTGCACTTTAACTAATCTGGGCAAATACAAATCAGCTGGAGCGAGGGATTGAGGTGGGCTAGCTGCAGCACGTCACATCGAGGGAGGAGCTGGTGCTAACTTCAAATTTGGCACTGCCTGCAAGCGCGAGCAGATTTCCAGTTCGGAAGGTGAGCTGACAGCTGGGCATTTTGCCAGAAGACATCGTGCTGAGCTGCCTTTAAAAGTACTGTTCTGCCCTTTTATTTCTCCCTATCTGCCTGCATGACAGTGTTTTCTGTGTCTTTGAGAGCCGCCTCTGTGACTGCACTTTAACTAATCTGGGCAAATACAAATCAGCTGGGCGAGGGATTGAGGTGGGCTAGCTGCAGCACGTCACATCGAGGAGGAGCTGGCGCTAACTTCAAATTTGGCACTGCCTACAGTTGAAGGCCAGAGTTGAGCGTGAGGACAAAGGAAATACCGGAAGAGAAATTAGAGAAGGGTGTAGTATATTGGGTTGGTTTTTATTTTAGATGTTAAATGTAGAGAGATATAATATAGTTCTTGCCTTGCTTAATTATCTGGGCATTGAAGCTCTTTGGAAAAACCGCAAGTATTGCTGATTGTGTTTTTCCTGGTTGCTGATTGCTTGTTGGTAATAGCAAGGTTTGTAATTTGAAAACACTAAGGTTTAAAAATGAAAGAGTTGCCTAAAATGACTGTCTCATATATTTTATTATGTATGTTTGTTATAAATGTGTTTTGTGTGTTTCAATCTGCTTATAGTTTTACAGGAACATTGACGGACTTGCAGTATCACCCTCCTATTGAAATAGGGGTTTTGAATACTTCTCAGTGTATTTTTATTTCATCTGCTATATTACCTAATGGATGTTTTAATTCCTTTTTTAGAAAGTGTTTGATGAAGACTACCCCACGGTTTTTGTCTCTTTTGGGGCGTGGACCTTATAAGGGTCTACGCCACAAGGGAGTACGAAAAACAGATCTAGGGGACGCTTTTCATTAAACTCGTGATGTGTTGTTTGTTAAATTGTGGTGATGTACACCAACCCAGGTCCCATAAACATGTTTGATGATGAAAATGTGATTAACATAAAACAAGGATTTATGATTATTGCTCAATTGAATGTTAGGAGTCTTAGAAATAAATTGGGAAGTAAGAGATTGGGTAAAAGAAGTCAAGCCAGGGGTTCTGGTATTAACAGAAACTTGGCTTGACAATAGGGTTTATAATTTAGATATTGATTTAGAAAGTTTTCAAATGTTTAGAAGAGATAGGACAAGAAAAGGGGGAGGAATTATTATTTATATAGACCAAAATTTAACTGCCCAAGAGGTTACTTTCCCTTTCCCTAATAATGGATTGGAACTGTTGATCCTGGAAATAGAAATACCTTTTTGTAAATCTTTATTGTTAATAGGGCTATATAAACCACCTAAGATTAGTATACAAGTTTTTCAGGACTTGCATGAATTTCTTCATGGTTTTAGGGATTCTCATGAATTATTTATCACTGGAGACTTTAATGTGGATTGGTTGAATGTTGATGCGAACCATGAATTGGTCGATTTCCAGACTGGTTTGGGCTTGCCCCAGCTAATTCAGGAACCGACAAGAATTAATCATAAAGACCCCAAGAGATCTACAATCTTGGATATGATATTTACAAATTCTCCAACTTTGTTCTCTAGAGCAGGTGTTCTTCCAGAATCTTTTTCTGACCACCAAGTCATTTACTCAATCAGAAGTGGCGTGGTCAAACCTGTTGCTGAGTCTAGGATATTTTGGAGATGCTTTAGGAGGTTTGACTACTTTAATTTCATGATTGATGTAGAAAATATAAACTGGAACAGATTGGAACTGATCCCCACAACATCACTTGCTTGGGAATTTTTCCTAAGTGAATTCTTGAGTATATGTAATAAACATGCACCTTTGAAATCAAGATTTTTAAAAAAGGAAGAAAATGCTTGGTTTACTCCCGAGTTACATAAAATTAGAAGGGATAGGAATAAGAAATGGATGAAAGCTAAGAAGACAATGTTAGATCAAGATTGGGTTTCCTATAGGCAGGTTAGAAATTTATATACTACTAAAATTAAGGTAGCAAAACAACAGTTTATCCGATCCAAATTGGAGGCCAATCATAAAAAAGACTCAAGGAAATTTTGGGGAATTATCTCAAATTTAATGGGGAAAAATAAACAAATTTGCATAAATAAAATAGTGAAGGATGATGACGCATTACCACCAGGAAAAGAAATGGTTGATGCCTTTAATGAATACTTTTCTAGTGTGGCCTCACCAAGTCTCTTAGATGCGACTTATAGGGAACAAAATGAGACTCTGGAGTCTAATCATACAGGAATTAACATAAGAGATAGAGATATAGGCGGCTTTGACTTTTCCTACATCTCTTCTCAAGAGGTATGTTCCGAACTCTTGAAATTAGATATATGTAAAGCAAAGGGATCAGATGAAATACCATCAAGATTGTTGAAATATGCAGCTCCCTGTGTGGCATATCCGCTGGCTTATATTTTTAATTTATCCATTCAAAGTGGGGAATTCCCTGATGGGTGGAAGATTGCAAAGGTCAGGCCTATATATAAATGTGGTAAAAAGAGCGAGTTAGGCAATTATCGGCCTATATCGCTCTTGCCTCAAATTTCTAAAATATTTGAGAAGATTGTGTCTAATCAGTTGAGAAGTTTTCTTGAAGATAACAATAAATTGACATCTTTTCAATCAGGTTTTAGGACTTCCATAGTACACAAACAGCCTTGGTGAGGTTGGAGCGATGTCCAGCTGAGTCTGGACAGGAGGTTAATGGTTGGAGCCTTATTTATAGATCTTTCAAAGGCATTTGATACCCTTAACCATTGGGTCCTCCTGTCCAGACTCAGCGGGATTGGTCTATCTGCCCAAACTGTGGGTGGTTTCTTCTTATTTGACTGATCGTAGCCAATTTGTAGAGGTGGGTCTTCATAAATCTAGGGTATTAGTGTAAAAAATGTGTACCACAGGGCTCGATATTGGGGCCTTTGTTATTTAATATTTATATGAATGAACTTAAAATTACATCAACGGATGTTCGGTATCATATGTATGCAGATGATACCATATTATATGTAGAGGGCGATACCTTAGAATTGATTAATATGAGATTACAATTGGCTTTTGATGAAGTACAGGAATTTTTAAAGTTGAACTATCTCATTTTAAATGCTAATAAAACACAATCATTATTGTTTACAAATAATAAAAAACAAAATTTACTCTTAGAAATTAATACTAAGGACGGTATAGCCATTAAGCAGGTAGATACATATAAGTATTTGGGAGTTTGGTTAGATCCATGTCTAAGCTGGGATGTTTATATTGACTCCCTTATAAAAAATATAAACAGGAGATTAGGTGTTCTCTATAAGTATAAAAAATTTATGACTAGAGAGATTCGTTTGAATGTGGCAGACTCTCTTTTACTCCCAGTAATTGATTATGGAGACCTGCTTTATGGAGGGGCTATTGGGAAGTATCTAGACAAAGTGGATTTAGTTTTTTGTAGGTTGGCTCATTTTATATTGGACGTCCCCTATAGAACTCATAGGTGCACACTCTTTAAGGAATTAAATTGGTATAAACCGGAAGTGAGAAGGGATCTACATTTGTTACAGTTTATAATTAAGGTATGGTTTGGGGAAGTACCCAAATATGTAACTGACTTATTTGAAGTTAGGAAGATAAAGGAATGTTTGAAAGCCTCTAATGGAACCCAATATGTTTTAAATAGGTATAATTTGAGCATTGGAAGATCTTCCATACCCTCTAGAGGAATAAGAATATGGAATAATTCTCCCCTGGAATTGAGAACAAATAGAACTAGCTATAATAAAAGTGAATTGAGGAGCTGGTGTACTACTGTATTACATAACAATATTAGGTGTTTAAACTGTTAGTGTCCTTATGTATGTTATCAAGTTATGTGATTTTTCTTGGTTTGGTTGTTGGTTTCATTTGGTGTACTGTGTAGCTGTCAATTACATGTGGTCTTTATGATTAGATGTTGAAACTTATTTTAAATTAACTGTGACCTGGAACTTCATTGAAAATGAGCTTTGCTCAATTGAATGTATCCTTTTATTCATTGTGAATAAAAAATGATTTACTACTACTACTACTACTAGATGTTTTTGGTCTACTCAGCAGCGTACGGTTTCATTTGAGGAACTCCTTTCTAATATTACTGTTACTTTATGGAATATTTATGAGACTGATTTACGTATCTATGGTCGGGTGAAATGTTCTTTTTTATGGGTTAATTGTGAAGCATGGCTGTGCTGCTGATTTTCTCT
This sequence comes from Neoceratodus forsteri, assembly GCA_016271365.2. Taxonomy (NCBI): domain Eukaryota; kingdom Metazoa; phylum Chordata; order Ceratodontiformes; family Ceratodontidae; genus Neoceratodus; species Neoceratodus forsteri. The sequence continues at coordinate 953,307,019 of CM028136.1, forward strand.
GTTGTTTTTGTTTATTTTTGTTGCTAAATGTTATGTTTCAGTGTATATTTGTTTTATGTACCAGTTACATTCCTTGTTTGGAGTCCTCTTTCTCAATAAAAGTTCCCCTACTCTTTTCGATAAGTGCCATGGGATCTTTAACATCCACCTGAACTACCACCAATCCAGGCAGATGGGACCTCGGTTTAACGTCTCATCCGAAGGACGGCACCTCAGAAGTGCAGCACCCCTCTCATGCTGCACTACAGTGTCAGTACTGGGATATTAACCCAAGTGCCAGATGTGGGAACTGAACCCACAGCCCTCTGATCTCCCGGCCTCAGAGGTGAGTGTGCTACCTACTGAGCCACTGACACTACTAGTGTCAATCATGAGTTGCACGTGAGGAGTTGAAAGTTACCACCATTGCAAAAACTACTCGGATTAAAAGTAATGCTTCCTTCGATCATACTTGTCCTACTTGATCTTGGCTCTCAATTGCTTATAGAGGTTGAGCAAGCCACAGCCAAGTAGTAGCCTTGAGCAAGCCTTGGCTTCCCACCCATAAAAAGAAGGGAGCTCTACGCAGCTTAATTGGATGTGACAGCAAAGTGCAGACAACAAAACTGTCAGTTTGCTGGGGCAAGAAGGAAGGAAGGACCCAAGGTACTAGAAACTGTCCACCCCATCAGAATGCTACAGTGTGGGTTGATGCATTGCAGGCTTCCCCATACCGCTGTGCTATACTACCTATGTGCAGACATGCACCTTTTCACAGCTGGTCGTACTGCTGTATTGGGCCCTGAGAAAGGCTGGTGAAGTGGTTGACAAGTCACAGACTGAACAATCAGTAGGATGTCACTAAAGTAATAAAAAGAGCATAGAAAAGCCTGGTGGCAGAAGCTGTGATCACCCCGTAGAGTCGCACCAGCTACTCTCTCTGTGCTCATTAATTAAGTTACAGTACACTGAAAAACTATCCTGAGGTACAATCCAGACTTTCAAAACTCCTGCAGAGATGGCAAACTCACTGCTCTCCCTGTGTCCACCACGGCTCCATAAGAATGCATGCACACAGATCCTTATAAAATCAACCCACTCTTTTCCACTCCCCTCCAGCTTCCCCCAAAGATAGAAATCTCTGAAGAAACGCCCAGCTGGTGAACACCGCTATGGTTCCAATTCCACCTGAGGGGGGCGGTATGTGGCTTTGTGTGTGTTGCTTTGCCACCTTTCCATCTGTCTTCTCACAGGTTTCATTTCTTGTGCATCCGCAGTTTCCTGCAGTGACCCCGGCTGGCAGGGGCGAGCAGCAGTGGGTCAGCGGTAAGCTTTTAGGGTGATTAAAAATAATACAACAGACCACTAGGAAACACCCAGCAACGTGACAATGGATGAATCCATAGGGGAAGGATCCACAGTGCTGGGGCTTAGAGCTCCTCACTTTTTCACTCAGAAGTAAAAAAGCCTTTTAGGTCCTTAAAGGGACACTGTCAACCATTTTTGCTGCATATAGTTAGGGTTGAGGAGCCATTTACATGTTAAACCCCAAATTTTGCACCTTAATAACTTTGCAACCGTTTGATGGATTTGCCTGAAATTTGGCATACACGGTCAAGACCCATACGCCTTGGGATCTGCCAAGTTTGTACTGATCAGATATCTGACTCGCGGAGTTATTAGCGTGAGACATGCACTGCCTCGCTTTTTGAATTTATGTCGCGCCTACAGGTCGTACGGTTTGCGCGAGTGGTGCAAAATCTTCAGGGAACATGCAGCCGGGGTCCCTGATGTGCCTTTTGAAGATTTTGTGAAAAAATATTAAACGGTTCAAAAGTTATTCAAAAAACAATTTCCTATTGTAAGTCAATGGGAAAAGTTAAAAAGTTCGACAGTGTCGCAAATGCAGTTTTTACTGTCGCAAATGGCCCTGTTACCTTCTCTAAAATTCATTGATGTTGCTGTGTCTCCTTCATTTCTCTATAGAACTGAAATGCATGCTAATAGTGTCATTATACCGAACCTTATTATATGTTTCAAATCCTTGATCTACTCTTACTGCATACTTTATGAACATTAGGAACACCCCCAAACAGTGCAGTCATTCATGATGCAATAGTTTCCAGTCCTCTCACTGCATATTGAGTAGCTAGACCATTACAGTGTTGGGGAGGGGTCCAAAGTCCGGGGAAGATGCAGCAGCAGTTGATCAACGGCTGTAAACAAACACATTTTTGTGTGGTAGCACCATTATGGTGGTCAGTCTCTTTTTCACTCTTTAAAAAGAAAAAAGGGAAACAGGCTCAAAATACCAGCTACATTAGCAGATTCTACAGAATGTGAGCGATGATAAAAATTGTTTTCACTAGGGACACTTTGGGGTATAAGGGCGTTAACAGCATCCCTTTAAGCCCCCTTTTTATATAGGTTATTATTCCTCACCCTGCTGTCACCTCAAAGAAATGCTCTGTTTCCTAGGAAATACTCAGTTTGGATGGTTTATACCATCACTGGGATGACGGGGTTTACATTCACATTTTTCTCCTTCTGCCTGCCCTCCTCCCCTTGTCGTGTGCCATGCCCTGTCTACCTTGACAATGCAGTGTACCTCCTGTGGAAGGAGCAAGCCCCCTGGCCTGCCCACAGGGGTTGCTGCATGTCGGAACATGCTGCTAACCCTTCCCCCCTGAGATGCACTGCCCTCCACCAGCAGCACACAGTCTGGTCTGCGTACCGCCACGGTGACCCGAGTCTGCTCCTGAACCCACAGCAGCATGATGCATTGCCTCTGGATCATTGAGCAGCCCCTTTTAAACTTCCACGCCCCCCACTTTAAGCTTTGTCTCATCTTAAACTGTTCCCCACTTTTTCTTGATGTTTGGCTGCCCCTGAATGAATCCGCAAAATTCCAACCTCATGAGACAGCGCTGTTCACACTGTTATGTCTCCTTTAGGTTTAGTACCATAACTCCATGAAGTCAGGGTTGCCAGTAGACTCGTTGGGGGGGGGGGTGGCTGGGGTCCCCAAAAACTTCCTCCATCCAAGCAAAGTCACAAAACCTTTTTGGGTCTCAACCAGTTTGATCCCGAAGAATTTTGGGTTTGTCTAGCCTGCAGTGGGTAGAAACCTGGATGGTGTTGGTCCTGTCCAGGTGGTTTGTCAGATGGTAATTCTTCAATGGTCATACTCACCACAAGGAGAGGTAGGACTCACAAACTCATAGAATGGAGTGGAAACTGGGCTGAGTGAGGAGGTTGCTCATCTCCAGGCTGAGTTGGCCAGGATTTGGGGGACCTCCTCTCCCACCCAGGGACCACCAGGGCCACTGCCGTTGCCCCAGAGGTTGCCAAGAAAGAGGACCGGTTGGACCACAGTGGGCTCAGGGAGGTTGAGGGTGGTGGAACAGAGGCACATCCCTCCAGTTGTACCTCTCCACAATTCATATGCTGATCTGGCAAAGTGTGGTTCCTCTATGGAGGCACCCGCAGTGGAGACCAAGGAGGATGCTGTGAAACTCCACAAAGGAGACCCACAGGAGGGTGGAATGGGACCCCACAGCAGAAAGAAACAACTCCTGGTGGGGGACTCCATTGTTAGGGGGGTAGAACTGGGGGAGGAAGGGGAGAGGGAGGTAAGGTGCCTGCCTGGTGCCATGGCTTGGAGGGACAGGGAGCTAATCCTCAGGATCACCGGAGCAGCTGCACGGGGGAGGGAGCTGGATGTCATTGTCCACCTAGGGACAAATGACCTGGCTGAGAAAGGGATCAGAGCAGTGCAGGAAGAGATTGTGGAGTTGGGGAGGGGCCTTAGACAAGTAGCACACACGGTAACCTTTTCGGAGGTACTGCCTGTCTATGGCATGGGTGAGGCTAGGATGCTCCACACAATGGAATTCAATCAGTGGTTGAAAAACTGGTGCAGAGCTCAGGGATTTGGTTTCGTTGGGGACTGGAGGTCCACCTGGAGTGATGCAGGCCTATACTGGTGTGATGGTCTGCATCTGTCCAGGAGGGGAACCAGGATCCTAGGTGATAGGTTTAAATGCTTCATTGGCAAGCATTTAAACTAACCAAGGGGGGAGGCACTGGAAAGAAGCAGGGAAATCCTAGCCCCCCCAAAAAATCAGGGTAGTAAGTGAGGTAAACACCAAGATACAAATGTTGATAGGGAGAAGGGCAGGGGTAAATGGAGAAAATGACAAAGGCAATAAGGACAGGGATGGGGCAAAAAGGGGTAAGGCCATCAAGAAATGGTACCAATGCCCATAGTTTGGGTAACAAGCTCCCTGAACTGGTGGCCTTGATGGAAGAGGGATGCCTGGATATCGTAGCAGTCAAAGAAACATGGTAGACAGAGAACAATGACTGGGATGTTAACATACCAGGGTAAGCAACCTACAGGAGAGACAGGGAGGGGAGAAGAGGGGGAGGAGTAGCTCTCTATGTAAGGGAAGGGATAAAAGCAACTGAACAAAAGAGTAAACAGGGAGGAGAGGAGGCACGGTGGGTCACCCTACAGACTGGAAATGGCACCACAATCCGCACAGGGGTTGTATACAGACCCCATGTCAGAGGAAGTGGACAAAGATATGATAGAAGGCATCCTTAGGATGGCAGAGAAAGGGAGATACTGTTGGGGACCTGAATATGCCAGATGTTAACTGGAGCACCTTTGCTGCAGCCACATCCAAGAGCAGGGCCATTCTCGATGCCCTACAGGTAGCATGCCTCAGACAGCTAGTTTTGGAATCCACTCGTGAGGGAGCAGTCTTAGACCTCATACTCTCAAATGGGGACAGTGAGAAGATCTCAGATCTAGAAGTGGGTAGCCATCTGGGAACAAGTGACCACCAAACAGTGTGGTTCATGGTAAACTCAGCTACAGAGTCAAGCCATACAAAAGTGAGGGTACTGGACTTCAGGAAGGCTGACTTTGGCAAGATGGGAGAGTGCCTTAGAAAAGCACTAGCAAACAGGCTAGAAGGAGGGGTGGAACAACAACGGGGAAACATCAAAACTGCCATCACAGAGGCAGCCAGCCTTTGTGTGAAGCAAATAAACAAATCAAAACAAAAAAAAAGCCACCATGGTTCTCAAAAGAGATGGCGGGGAAGGTTAGGGAGAAAAAGATAGCATTTAGGAAGTATAAGGAAACACAGAAGGAGCAGGACAGAGAACTGTACCAGTTAAGGCAGAGGGAAGCAGGAAGGGAAGTCAGAATAGCAAAGGCCCAAACTGAGGAAAAGATAACCAACTCGGTTAAGAAGAGGATAAACCTTTTATAGGTACATCAGGGCGTGAAAGACAAAGGAGGGATAGTGAGGCTGAATAGAATGGACAGTGGGTGGGCAGGAGGACAGTGAAAAAGCAGGGATACTGAACGAATACTTTTGCTCAGTATTCACAAAGAGGAGGAGGAGGTGCCTAATCCAATTAACAGAAACACTCTGGATGGGGGGTCGATCCAGTCCTTTCACAGAAGAAAGGGTTCTGAAAGAACTCCTAAAACTGAAGGTGGACAAAGCAATGGGGCCTGGCGAATTCACCCAGAATTCTAAAAGAATTAAGGGGAGAACTAGTGACACCACTGACTACCCTTTTTAACAAATCATGGGAGGATGGTGTGGTACCTGAAGACTGGAGGAAGGCGGATGTGATTCCCCTTCACAAAAGTGGGAGCAAGACAGAAGCAGTAAACTACAGACCTGTCAGTTGGACCTCTGTGGTAGGGAAAGTGATGGAATCACTTCTGAAGGAAAGAATTGTTGAGTACCTAGAGGCCAGTGGGGCACAGGATCCAAGGCGGCATGGGTTCACAGTGGGAAATTCATGTCAGATGAATGTAATTGATTTCTTTGACTGGGTGACCAAAGTAGTAGACATGGGAGGGGCTGTGGACATGGCCTACCTAGACTTTACCAAGGCATTTGACACAGTCCCACACAAAAGATTAATAATCAAATCAACCAGCCTGGGAGAGGGTCCCAAGGTGGTAGCCTGGGTAAAACATTGGCTGGAGAACAGGACACAGAAGGTAATTGTAAACGGAATCCACTCTGAAGAAAGAGGGGTTACTAGTGGGGTGCCAGAGGGTTTAATACTGGGTCCAGTCCTTTTTAATGTCTTTATAAGTGACATTGCAGAGGGACTGGAAGGAAAAGTATACCTCTTTGCAGATGACACAAAGATCTGCAACAGGGTCGATACACATGGAGGTGTGGAAAGGATGAGAAGGGACTTGGCAAGGTTGGAGAAATGGTCAGAAGTATGGCAGCTTGGATTCAATGCAAAGAAGTGCAAAATAATGCACCTGGGAAACAAAACCCAGGGAAGATTACACAATGGGGGGTAGTAACAACAACAAAGAAGGAAAGGGACCTGGGGGTAATCATATCAGATGAACTTAAGGTTAGCAAGCAATGTGAGAAGGCAATAAGGAGGGCTGGGGGGATACTGGGATGTACAGGGAGAGGCATCAACAGTAGAAAACAAGAAGTTGTTATCCCTCTGTACAGACAGTTGGTGAGACCCCATCTGGAGTCTGGAGGACTGCGTCCAGTTCTGGAGACCCCATCTCCGCAAGGACATAGACAGGATGGAGGCAGTCCAGAGGAGGGCAACTAAAATGGTGCAGGGTCTGCAAGAGAAGCCATACGAGGAGAGACTAAAGGAGTTTACTATGTATACCCTTGAGGAAAGGAGGAGAGGGGGATATGATAGAAACTTTAAGTACCTCAGTGGAATCAACAAAGTCTAAGAGGGTAGCATCTTTCAGAAAGAGATGTGCAAGAACAAGGGACACAATTTGAAGATAGAGGAGGACGGCTCAGGGCAATGTGAGGAAGTATTTTTCACAGAGAGGTGGTGGACACATGGAACAGCCTTCCTGAGGAGGTTGTGGGGTCTAAAACTGTGGGAGAATTCAAGAATGCATGGGACAGACATAAGGCAATTCTTGTGGGGGGTAGGAAGAAATAGTCTGTTGGTTAACCAGGATCTGCAGCTTATCCTGTAGGTAGGGAAATGGGCAGACTAGGTAGGCCAAGTGGTCCTTATCTGCTGTCAAAGTCTATGTTTCTATGAAACATTATTGCATGCCAAACAATGGAGGGAAGGAAGACAGTGCAATACACTAGTAAGAACTGTTGCTATGCTATCAGATAATCCTACATTCGCTGTCAATAAGCTAAAACTGTGGTTATCTAACTTATCTTTCTACGTCACTGTCTTGCTATACTGTATGTATCTTATCTCTCTATATATTATCCCTATATTGTTTATATCTTATTAATCTGTATAGTATCTTTATACTGTATGATCACTCTGTGTATTATTTCTTTACTATATACTGTTTATTGTGTCAAGATATGTTTTATCTCTACAGTGGATATATATTTTCACTCTTTATAAAATGGTAAGAAAAAAACTAGAAATGTCATTGACATAGATGTCACCTGACTGTGCATTAAATCTCTATAAGTGCATGATCAGGTGCTGAATCTCATTTTCCTCCCCAAAAAGCCTACTTAGAGCCATTTTATAACAGTAATAAGCCACTCCAGGATGCGCATCATAGGATTTTAATGCACTTCCTAGAGGCATAAGACACTTGTCCTTCAGCCTTACGCCTTTCTACACCCCTGGGATGTGCATTAAAATCCTATAATGCATATCTTGTCATGATTTATTACTCACATATATTATCTGTATACTGTATACAGTAGATCATATCACTCTGTGCCTTATCTCTATACCATATACTGTATGTCATAGCACTCTGTTATCTCTATATGCTGTATACTGTGTATCATACCACTCTCTGCGTTATCTGTATACTGTATACCTTATCACTTTATGTAGTATCTCTATGCTGTATATTTCTCATCACTCTGTGTATTATCTCTGTACTGTATATCGTATCACTCTATGCATTATCCTTACACTGTATATATTTTATATCACTCTATATATCAGCTGTCTACTGCATGGACTTTAAAGTCATTATGAAGACAGTGTTCAAGCGTTCCAGAGATGGGATAGGGAGCCACACAACTGAATCATTTTAAGATGTAAGAAAGATTATATTGTGATCACAGCAGAGAATGTTGGCCAGCTTAGTTGAGCATGCAGATGGCCAGAGAAAGGTAGATAGGAAGGAAAAATAACTTCTGGGTCATTGTGGATCCCAGGAAAATGAAGAACTTGTTGAAGAAACCTAGGAACGTAGAACCTTTGATCCACTGTGAATCTTAAGAAAATTAAGAACTTGCTGAAGAAACCTTGGAATGTAGAATATCTGAGCCATTGTGGATCCCAGAAGAATGAAGAGCTTGCTGAAGAAACCTTGGAATCTAGGGTCTCTGAGCTGCTGTGGATCCCAGGAAAATGAGGAAACTGATACCTGTGGAAGCAAGAACCCTAGTCCATTGAACATTGAAATCCCTAGGTCTTAAACTAGGGTGGTCCCTCTAGTTCCTAACTCATTCTTTTGGGGTTCAGGGAGCACTTAGAAGTTTTGACAACACCCCTGACTTGCTATCACCCTATGTCTGTTGATCCGTTGGCCCTTTCAGTCTTTTAAAACTTATTCATCCCCAGAGCGTATATACGAGTCAAAATGTTCTATGCTTAACCATATTCAAAGTGCCCAAATCGAGCTGGGTGGTTCACACATGCAAAATGGCTTGTTTTAAGCAAATGTGTGACATTGTCTCCAGATCATGCAATGAGATTTAATGGAACACACAATTTAAGTTAATTTTAGCCTACTAGTATGCAGAAAGGGCAATGTCTCTTTAAATCATACAGCTGAGAAATGAATTTCTGTCATGCAGTTTGATAAAGCAATATTACTTTCAAGCAGTCTGAACAAATGGGCAGTTCTTATTGCATAATTCAGTTACATCCTGTGGTAGAGGAATAAGTCAGGAAGTACACCCAAGGTACAAATAGTGTGGTTTTGTTAACAACAAAACAATAAAATAGCAAACATAAAAACTGTCAAATGGCATCAGAATGACAAATAGATTTGGAAAAAAGATTTGGCAACTGTTCTCCATCAGTTATAAATAAAAAGTTCAGCAAAGTTCTTTGCATTCCATATCTGCTCTAAAAATTCTTCCTTGTATAAACATTGCAGACCCCCTTTCTAAGTAGTAGGAAGTAATACCTTGCAGTGTCAGATAAATCTGCTTGACTAAGTTAGGTATGTCTTGCTCTGAGTTTATTAGGCAGTCTGCCCCTTCTTCGCAGAATGGGTAGAGCACAACATTTTCTTAGTCGTCTCGCAGTACATGGCTATTCATTGTTTTTCTGATATGACCTCCCTACGGCTGTTTATTCTCAGTAACCCCACTGCACTCAATTTATTGTGCTTCCTGAGCTTACACAGACAAACAAACAAACAAGTAACAAAGAAAAAAAAACTAACCTCCTCCCTGGACTCAGAGTTAATTGATTCCTTTAACAAACTCCTAGTTTTCAGGAAAGAAAACTGGCACCTTTTCACATCTTGAGGAGCAGCTCATGTTCATTTTAACGAGTCCTGTGTGTGCGACTACAGAACCTGTCAGTCTAATTTCATGGGGCTCACCATTTATTGCGTCAGAGAGCAGAAGGGAAGAAAAGAAAAAACAAAGCCAGCACACAAAGCAACACAGTGAGGTGCAGGAGCAAGGGATGGGGAGGGTCAATAGACCACTGGAGAGGCCAGCTCCTATGTCCCATGGAAATATGGTTGTGCAACCTAATTTTAAAAAGATAGCAAGGATAGGACCAGCTAGAACAGAATACATATTTAGTCATTTTATTTTTTTCTTGTAAAAATGGCACAGGATCCCGGCCCTGTCTCAAGAACTAGTACTTTGAATCAGGCTGAACAAATGGTAGTCTTCATCATGCAGATAAATAGAAAACTGTTACTTTAAATCATAGGCAGTTTGGCTCAGATGTGACACTTGCGCTTCGGAACTCCGTACTGGCACCTCGAATGTTGTTCATGAATTAAACTTATCACTGTCTCTTTAAATGCTGTTTTCACTTATGTTGTATACAGGCAAGAAAATGGAAGTCTTTTAGTCACTTGTCACTATTGCCAGTAAAGCCCTGTGTCTGGGCAATTTACATGAATTAATATTAATGTCCACTTCTCCTTATGGCTGAAAGGGTATCGGCCTGAGTCTGGGAAGAGTCTTTCACCCCTCAAATGGGAGAAATTTAAATAAGTAATACGTTTATTAGTACTGTTCTGCTGCTGTACTACTGGGGCCAGTCACAGCTAGGCTGCTGTTTCCACTGATGCTGTGCCTTGGATTGGTGTGTCCAGGGGAACCCTCAGCCCTCTCTCCTGGGACTGGGCAAGTTGCATGCCTGCTACTTACTTATAGCCACTCCTTACTGGAGCTGGTAGCTGCCTGTGATGCCGACAACATGGCGTAGGGACCCTCCCACCCCCTTCAGCACTGGCCACTCCAAAAGTACTTGCAGACACTCAATAAAAACATTTTCTTTTTATTTTAAACAGAGGTGGACAACACCTGGCTAATGGCACCACCAATGACTCACCCCTCCCCCCCGGACTGGGTGCTGCTCCCAAGGAAAACCATCTTCAGGAGCCCGACTGACTCGTGACACCCCTGCCAGCACTCTCTCTCTCTCTCTCCTCTCTCTCTCTCTCTCTCTCTCTCTCTCTCTCTCCCCTCTGCTCTCTCACCACTGTGGCTGGGTGCACCGCTAGAGAGGGAATCATTACTGAGAGCTTGACTGGCTCTGATTCCATTTGCTGCTGCTTCTCAACATCATGGATGTCCCACTGACACTGTTCTCAGCACAACTGCACACACTACAGTTCAACTAACACCAAACAGGACCACCAACTGCCATTCAGACCTGGGACTCTGGTGCTATACTGCATGGGAAGTAAACAATGGACTGCAGAGACTGCTGGCTACCGGAGCTTAGGTAAGAACACTTTCTTACATCTGTTGGGTCCTGTGCATCCTCTCCCAGGCCTCACCTCTGCCAGGAACTCAACCTCATCTGTCTATGGCCCCCTGATGCCACCTCTTGAACCTTTCCTGGCATTCCTGGCAACTGGGGGCTGACATAAACTGTCAGCCATGTGCTGGCTAATTTAAAAACTGAAGGGTGCTGCCCACCCGTTGGGTGCCAAGTCAAGGTTCCAGTGCACAGCACAGAGCCTGGCAAGGGTTCCAGCATGGCACCCACTCAGCAGCTGCACAGAAAACACAAAGGCAGCCATTTTTTTCTGTGGGAGCTATTAAGGGGGAACAGTCAGCACCTAGGGTCCCACATCCAAGTGTGAGGCTGGTCCCTGTTTGCACTTTGCATACAAAAACCTTTTGTTTTACTTACTGTTTACTGTAGTATATTACATTGTATCATATTAATTTTGCTTACTTCCAGACTGGCATCTTCTGTAACCACAAATCCCAGAATCCCCTGCAGCTGACATAGAGCAGGACTGCAGCAGCGGGAGATTCAGCAGTGCATGTTAGAGTTCATATAAGCTCTGATCTTTTGTTTGCTGGTCCCATTGTCCTCCCAGGGCTAAGTACAATCACAGAGGACTGTACTTAGCCACTGGAAAAAATTCAGAACTGGAAAACATCTGACTGGAGCTTATAAAAGCTCTAAAATGCACCCTGACAAAGAGAAAATCACAATACTACTATTCTGACATCAGATCAGTGATATTATGAGAGGGAATGTTTGGAATAGTCCACATATTATGTATATTACTAGTATTATGTATATTACTAGTATTGTTATCCCGGGTCGCCCCTGAAAAAGGGACCTTCGGGGCCCAGTGGGCCTACCCGGTCACCAAAATTTAATAAATAAATAAATAAATATTACAAAAAATTAACATAGGAAACCAACAGTAAACTGGCTTGTCATTCTACCTAGGGATTCTGGAGACAGCTTTGCTCTCGAGCTTTATGATGCCACTAGAATAGTTAGTGATGGTAATTGGAAATGAGTGAAGTGGCTCATGAATCCTGTATGTGATTTGTCCAAATTCCAGATCACACGGTTGGACCTTTTTCTTCACTGGGCAGAATGGCACATAAACTTATGCCTATGTAATGACAACAGCCAATCAGAACATATTATTTAACTTGCCCATTTTCTAAATGAGGATAACTCATTTAATATAATTGGGCTAATATAATTTGGGCTGGCAGTATAGCCTAGAGGTTAGAGGAGTGAGGTGTGAATGAGCTTGGTACATCCAGCAGATCAGACCTGAGTTTGATTCTCACAACCTCCACTTGAATACTGTGTGACTCTGAGCAAGTCACTTAACTGCCCAGTGCCCCCAGGTCACCCCTGAAAACAGGCACTTGTGCCTAGTGGGCCTGACCCAGTTACCAAAAGACCAAAAAAAAAAAAATCCTTGCTTTGCCCATTTATCATCACTTTAGGAAGGTCATAAAGGAACCCAAAACCAATGAAACAGCAGCTTGAACTATGCCTGATGACATCACAATGACCTCTGCTGCACTCAAAATAGAACAGTGAAATCAAACACAATAAAATCTTCATAACACACTCTCATTTAAAAAATGTACAGTTTATATAATATATGGTATACATTGGACACATAATGAACTGACTCAGAAAAAGCCATTTCTCATCCCTTGTGAGGGGGCAGGACTTAACTCACTCGAGGCTCTGCCAGTCGTGAGTTATGTCCTGCCCCCCCCCTTACATAGAAGATACATGGCATATTCTAAATCAGCCAACTGTGTAATCCATATTTACCACCCTACCTGACGTATTACCTTTCTCCCCTTCCATCTGTCCCCTTTAATGGCATCCTCAGATTTCTCCTTTACACTACTGAAATTAACATGCCATACTGCGGGAGCACTTTGCAAATGGTTATAACTAACTGCAGTTGCTGATTTCATGACTTGCTAACCAACACATCATCCACTTAGTGACAAATTACAAACTGGCACAGTTTACTGGATCTTAATCTACAAATAAAACAATTAACATGACATGGAACTGATGTGTATATTTCAAATGTACAAAGCTGTGAAATTAACAAATGGAGATTACAGCCAGGCCAAGAGCGGCAGAGAGGATTAATTTCTTGAAGATAAGTAGTGCTGAGCTGTGCAAGCACCAAAAGCAGCCCTGCAGGAGGAATCAGTCCACACCGCACAGGCTTTCAGTTACTGAATCTAATTTTTTCCTTTTTAATTTGCTGTTGATTGCTGCCTGCAGCTCATCTTGGAGACTTATCTCAATCTAAAGTGCAGCACTCGTAACGTTCTACTTCTGGCAGAGCTATGGTTTACCTTTGCTAAAACAAATAACCTCACAATATTCTCATGGCATTCATTAATATTTCATGTTATAGGTATTTTGAAGTAATCTGCTACCTGTAAGTTTTTATTGCCTCAGATATCGTGTAGTATATACCAGGAAAACTGTACCATGGAAGCAAGTCTGCAGCAATCAAGTTACTTAATTCTCATCCTGCAGACCTGCAGTTTTTGTTATTGTCTGGAATCCATGTCAGGCTTTCTACTGGATCTAAAATCAGCAGTTCATAAAATAAATAAAACCCTCAAAATTCAGGGACTTACTTCTGGTCCAACAGGAATCAACTTTTGAGTCTGCGATTACAAGGAGATGGGAAGGGACTGGAACAGTTTTTAACTTTACTGTTCAAACCCTCCTCCACTTCATTCCCATGCCACCTAAGAAACTTCATTTTACATACCTCTCCAGGGGCTTCTGCCTCAATTGTTTCCTTACTCACTCACTTCGTTGTTTAGTCCCTATAGCCAGCCTTGGTCCTGACCCTCAACCAGTTGTTTTACCTTACAAAACTATATTCCTTAACTCCACCAATGAACTGTCCCAATCAACTGCAAAACCACCCAAACTTAGTTTCTAAACTGACCAATGTTCTGACCCCAACACAACTGCTGAATATCCACAAACCCAATACTTTCACCCTTCCAACGCCCTGATCCCCAAGCAGCATTTGAACTACTTGGAGCCCTTTACCTGAATTCCCCCCAAAGTTCTGACCCCACCCACTCAACTGTTGGACCATAAACAAGCCACACCCAATTATTTAAGTGTCCCAGTGCCCTGCTCCCACACGCTGCTGAACCAGAAACATACAAAACCCAGTATCTTAACTCTTCCATTGCCCTGCACCCACCAGCTACTGAATCACCAAAATGCCCACTACAGAAGCTCCAAAATGTTCTGACCTCCCCCCTACTCAGCTGATGAACCTGAAACATGCAAAAACCCAGTACAATATATACTCCAGCACCCTACCCTGTCCACCTGCTGAACCACCCAACACCCAGTACTTAAACTCCCCAATGTTCTGATCCCCCACCCAGCTGATGAAGCAGAATCACCCAAAATACACCCCAACTACTGAACCACCCCCACCCCAGCTACTGAACCACCCCCACTCCAGCTACTGAACCACCCCCACTCCAGCTACTGAATAACCCCCACCCAACTACTGAACCACTCCCACCTCAGCTACGAACCACTCCCACCCAACTACTGAATCACCCCACCCCAACTACTGAACCACTCCCACCCCAGCTACTGAACCACTCCCACCCCAACTACTGAATCACCCCCCCAACTACTGAACCACTCCCACCCCAGTTACTGAACCACCCAAAACACAGTAACTTAATTCCCACAATGAGCTGATCCACCCCAGCTACTGAACTACCCAAAAACAAGTACCTTATCTTCTTTAGTGTTCTGAACCCCTCGCTACCGAACCATCCAAAACCCAGTAGCTTAATTCCCCCATGTTCTGACCCCCCAGTACTAAACTGCCCCAAACCAGTACTTTAACTCCCTCAATGTTTTGTCCCCAGTACTAAGCCACCCAAAACCCAGTACCATAACTCCCCTAACGTTCTGACCCCCCAACTACTGAACCACCCACAAAAACAGTTCCTTAGCTCCTCTGTCCTGACTCCCAAGTACTGAACCACACAAATCCAGTACCTTAACTTCCTCGATGTTTTGAACCCTATTACTGAACCACGCAAAATGGTGACCCGTGATATGGGTAAGTCAAACTGCGTGACTCAATTTGACCACCTTCAATTATAGCGACCATTAAATTATAGCAAGGAGCGGTTATAGCGAAATGAGTAGCACAAATCAGCGACGGGTAAAATGGAGCAACCGGGTTAGGGACCTATAGGGAGCGAATATGTAGGAGCATGTTTGGCCGGGCAGTTCCCAGCTGGCCATTTGGTGCTGCGGTAAGAGGTATGCTTCTGGTGTGGACGACCCGGGTTCAGAGCTGGGTGGGGGAAAGTCAGGGTGCATTTATTTTGTTTAGGTCTGTGCCATGGAACTTTGTGTTTTTCTTTGTGTGTGCCCCCACCCGATGTTTCTTTTGTAGGGTCCCCCTCACCAATTACTCAACCCCGAATAGCTCCTCCTGAATTTTCCCCTTTGCCCCAGTGTCAGGCCCCCAACCCGAGTTGATTATAAAAGTAATGGGGGTGCGGGGGTCAAAGCCTCCCTCCCATATGGGGGTGCTGGGGCATAGCCCCCACATAAAAGTAATTGTTTAGATGGCTCTCGGAGAGAATGTTGCAGACCCTTGCGGTTTCTGGGTCCGCTATTGTGTGCATCACCACTGTAATCGGTGATGTGCGCGTGCCGATATTGTAGTCACCTTTGTGCTATAGCTGTCATCATATGGCACCACAAAATGGAGTACCTTAACTCCCTCAGTGTTCTGACTCCAACTACTGAACCACCCCAAAACCAGTACAGTAACTCTCCCAATGTCCTGACCCCTCCAGAACTGAACCACCCAAAAACCAGTACTTTAACTCCCCCAATATTCTGATCCCTCAGTACTGAACCACCCAAATCCAGTATCTTACCGCTCTCAATGTTCTGACCCCCAATGAACCACCCAAAACCAAGTACCATAGCTCCCCCAGTGTTTTGACCCCCAGTACTGAACCACTCAAAACCAGTACCTTAACTCACCCAATGTTCTAACCTCCTAACTACTGAACCACCCAAAAAACAGTACCTTAACTCCCCCAACGTTCTCACCTGTTAGTTACTGAACCACCTAAAAACCAGTACCTTAACTCTCCCAGTGTTCTGACCCCCTCCAGCTACTGAATCATCCAAAAATCAGAGCCTTAACTCCCCTAATGTCTGTGCCCCCAGCTACTGAATCACCCAAATACCAGTACCTTAACTCCCCCAGTACTGAACCACCGAAAACCCAGTACCTCTACTCCCACACTGCTCTGACCCCCAGTACCGAACTGAACCAAATCACACCAAACCCTTAACCCTGCCAAAGTTCTGACCCTCTGCTTTTGAACCACCCAAAACCAGGTACCTTAACTCCACCATTATTCTGTCCCAGTATTAAACCACCCAAAACCCAATACCTGAACTCCCACAGTTTTCTGACCTCTCCCCACCTACTGAACTATCAAAAACCCAGTACTTTAACTCCGTCAATGTACTGACCCAACCCCCAGTACTGAACCACCCAAAGCCCAGTCATAACTCCCCCAATGTTCTGTTACTGAATCACCAAAAACCCAGTACCTGCAATCCCCTAGTGTACTACCCTCCAGCTACTGATTCACCCCAAACCCAGTACCTTAACTCCTCCAGTGTTCAGGCGTCTCAGTACTGAGCCACCCAAATCCAGTACCTTAACTCTCCCATGTTCTGACTCCCAGTACTAAGACACCCAAACCCAAAATCTAAACTCCCCCAGTGTTCTACCCTCCAGATACTGAATCACCCAAAACCCAGTACCTGCGATTTCCTAGTGTACTACCCTCCAGCTATTGATTCACCCCAAATCCAGTACCTTAACTTCCCCAGTGTTCAGACCCCCCCAGTACTGAGCCACTGAGACCCAGTACCTTACCTCTAATGTTTCTGCCCCGCACTGAGCCACCGAAACCCAGTATATTAATTTCCCCAATGTTCTAGCCTCCAGCTACTGAATCACACAAAACCCAGAAACTTAATTCCTGCAATGTTCTGACCCCCAATACAGAAGCAACCCAAACCCAGTACTTTAACTCCCCAATGTTCTGACCCCCGCCCAGTACTGAGCCACCCCAAATCCAGAACGATGCTCTACCCTCTAGCTACCAAATCAATCAAAACCCAGTACCTTAACTCCCCCAATGTTCTGACCCCCCAGTACTAAGCCATCCAAACCCAGTACCTTAACTTCCCCAATGTTCTTCCCTCTACTGAATCAGCCAAAACCCAGAACCTTAACTCCTCAAAGTTCTGACCCCCCAGTACTGAACCATCCAACCCCAATACCTTAACTCTTCCAATATTCTGATCCCAGTACAGAACCACCCAAACACAGTACTTTAACTCCCCAATGTTCTGACCCCCCTGTATTGAATCATCTAAATCCAGTACCTTAACTCCCCCAATGTTCTGATCCCCAAGTACTAAACCACCCAAACCCAGTAACTCCTGAATGTTCTGACCCCCTCAACTAGCAGCTTCTAAAGCACTCAAAATCTAGTACGTTATTTACTTAAAAAAGCATTTCTGAAGGAGAACTAGACTTTAACTCCCCACCCTTGCCCTAAGACACGCCTACACAGGGACAAAGGTCACAGCATCTCTGACCTTCCATCAAGCATGCTCTGAACACTAGGGGGCATGTAAATAGGTATTTAGCCTTCATCACTAAGGGGTGACTCAGCTGTAACAGACACTGATATCCTTCTCTTGTTCTGATTAGGATTCTGTGCTCATCCTTCGAACCTGGGGTTCCACTGCATCGCTAGTGGTAATTCCTAGCCACTAAGCTATCAGAGGGGCCAGTCTGCAGTGCTTCTGAAGTACTTTCTGTTGCTGTGGCTGGCCCTAGAAAGGACACATTCCCAATGGTAGTGAGACATTATCAAGACCATTAAATCTCTGTGCCACCTTGAGTGCGCACATAATCATATCCAGATTTTATTACAAAACCCAAGCAGATGGAAAAACATTCTCCTGTGTAATACTGTATATAAATCACCATGTATGTCTTTGAGAATATTAAACAAACAAATTTCCACTGACCCGCTGCTCTGAGGGCAGTTCAGTGCGATGAAGCAGCCGAGCATCTTTATTATTCAGAAAAGCTCAAGGGGGCTGGCTATGGGTTGAGTTATTGCATATGCTTTTCATTTTCCAGCCATTGCAAAAGGCAAAAACACAGCGGAAAGAGTCACACCTCGTTAAAAAGTCTGTACTCAGGCAAACTTTAGAGCCAGAAATGTGGGACTCATATTAATTTTATTTATTTGCAATTTGTTGAACAAGAAAGCACGGTGAGACCATGCTCAATTCTAGGTGAGAGGATTATTGGGGCGGGGGGGGGGATCAGTATCTTTCAGCCAATCTCTGCTACACTGTGTATAACATGTAATGAAATGGGGGAGCACCTTCATGCAGATTGAACAGAGACAGTCCTATTAAACATAGTAATTTAAAGTTCCTTCCGACTGTAAGTTACTTATAGGCCCAGATGCACTGGCGCAACCCTGCATTGCGCCCCAGAGAGATATTGAAAAGGCTGCCCGGCGCAGTGCAACTCCCGATGCACAGGGGCACAAAGTAATGGTATGCAGCGCAGATGAAGGGGGCGTGCCCATGCATATGTGGCACAATCCCGATATTCAGCTCGGGATGTGCGGCGCATATGCTAGCGCAACCCTGCATTGCGCCACAACGAGGGATCACACGGTATACATATGAAAGGAAACCCTGGTAGTCTAGTTGCACCCCTCAGTCCCCGAAATATATTTTACATGACCATCCCTGGTGGTCCAGTGGTCCCCCCTCCCACCCGGTTCCCCAATACGTGTTACAATGACCTGCCCTGATGGTCTAGTGGAACCCCTCCCCGCCTGTTGCCCCATATTTGGGACTGTCTTGTACAGCTTGCCCTGCAATTCCATTGGTCCACACAGGGGATATGGGGTGGGGGATGCCCTGGGATCCCCACAGCACACATTATGCTGTGCAGGGCTCCAGGTGCAAGTCGCTGGGCTGCCCTGCTCAAGGCATGCAAATAGCCCCATCTGCACCGTGCATATATTATGGCCTCATTTGCATGCCCCCTGCTGAATATCACTAGTGATGCGCCTAGTGCACTTGCGCTGGTGCATCCCCGTGCTCCCTAGCAGTAGCTTGCGCCGACGCAGTGCCACTGCGCCATGCGCAATATGTGCGCTGGCTCTGCCTTATTCAACGGTGCTGCGCCATGGTGCATCCCCATTGAATATCACCTGGACCTGGCCCCAGCGCATCACAGTTGCGCTGCGCCCAGGCTTGTCCAACTGCCTGGCGCAGTCTGAATATCCGGCCCTCATTGTCTTAGTCATCCCAGTGTCTAAAACTGCAAGACCCCTTACCTGTGTACATTTGGCATCTCATGTGGGAGCTTCAAGTAGAAGCTCCCACTTCAGCAGTGCAGGAGAAGAATTTTACATTTATTCATTTTTTTTTTAATAAAGAACTTAAAATGCATTATAAAGTATAATGGAAACCCAAGTGATTTATTATGGTTTTGTTTGTGTAGTGTGGGGTTACTCTTGTAAAAATAAGTTCTCTCATTTTGTTTGGGCTGACAGAGAGCTGTGCTCTCAAGATCACTGGCTGCCATGGCAACCTCTCAATTCAGACACAAGCTTGTTGCGTATGGATGACCATACATAATTCTTTATATAGTATATGGTTAAGTGTTGTTGTATATAGACTTCTGTATACTAAACATCGAAATGTAGAATTTGTCGCCAGAAAAGGACTACGAGGCCCATCTAGTCTGCCCTATTTTTCCCTGCCTAGTTCTACACCCTGGCCCCTATTTGGTCACATATGTCCCTCCCTCCTCCCTTTCCTCTACCCATTATGCATATGTGCCTATTCCACGCATGCTTGAAGCGTCCCACTGTCTCCGCCCCCACCATGTCCTCTGGCAGGCTGTTCCAAGTCTCCACCACCCTTTCAGTGAAGAAGTATTTTCTCATATCCCTCTGAACCCCTCACCCCCCAAACTTCATAGCATGCTCCTGTGTTCTGGTACTCCTCCACTGAAAGAGTCTTCCCTCTTACATCTTGTTCATCCCCATAAGGTACTTATAGGTCTCAATTATATTCCCTTTCACTCTCCCCAGGGAGTGCATGTTGACCTCCTGCAGCCTCCCCTCATGGTTTCTCATGCAATCCCCACATCATTTTGGTATCCTTCCTCTGGACCACTTCCACCCCGTCAATGTCCTTGCAGAGATGCAGCCTCCAGAACTGGACACAGTAGTCTAGGTGGGGTCTCGCTAGCAAGCAATATAGTGGCAACACTACCTCCTTTCTCCTGCTAGAATTCCCCCTCCCTGTGCAACCCAGCTTTCAGCTAGGCTTGCTTACTTCCTTGTCACTCTGCCCTGCCATTTTGGGATCATCAAATATGATTAGCCCAAGGTCCCTGTCTTGCTCAAATGTGTTATAGTGTATGGTGGAACGTTGTTGTGGATGGAAATCCATCCCTTCAACAACATTGTTATGCTGCACTAGCTATGTCATAATAGCTGTTGTGCTGCACTAGCTACGTAGCTAGTGCAGCATAACACTTAGAAGGTGGGTGTGCACTTGCGGTCGGGTGACCAGCGATCCTCTGAGAATGGCCACGGTGGTCAAACAGTCCCAGGAGGTGAAAATAACCACATAAACCAGCAAGAAAGTAAGGACACTCTTTGTATGAGTGACCATACACTATAAAAGACTGTGTATGATCGCTCATACACAGCAAGGGTCTTTTTCAACTCTCGAGGTTTCCATGGTAACGAGACCTCTCGAGCTGCGGTCTCGAGGTCTCCAGTTACCATGGAACCCTCTCGAGTGAAAAATACCCTTGTTGTGTATGAACGATCATACACAATCCTCGATGTTGTGCATGAGCAAAAGGTGTTGCGCGCAGTTCAAAGCAAGGTCATAAAAAGTTGCTGTGCACAGTTCAAAGGTCATGATAAGTTGTTCTGCACAGTTCAAAGGTCACAAAAAGCTGCTCTGTATGGTTATCTCCTGTAAACTTCCGCCTGGACATAATAATTTATCTGTAATATAGTTACTGACTGTGGGTGATGAACTGTAGGTGAGAGGGGACTAGATGGGCTCTGTTTACTACTGTATTATAACAACGGGTGAAGACCAATATCAACTCAGTTTTAGCAACTTTGAAAAGTCATATCAACAAAAATTCGTATCAACCCATGGGTTGATATGACTTTTACATCCTCGCACTGAGAAGCAGACACCAGCACAAACCAATGAAACTGTCCAAGGCAGCACGAGACCGTTCTCCAACGGTAAACACACACTCACAAGCTTACCATCGCTAAAAAGCAAATTAAGTGATCGCCAACTTGCAATCGTAATTCTTCTTAGACCGTTTTTTTTTTTTGCACCAGTTATTATAAATAATAAAGCATATGTAGGGGGTAGATATGAATTTTTTTTTTAACACACCCTCATTGTGTGATAATAGTAAAGCCTCTCAAACTTCGCTCTCGAGGTTTACATATTACCACACAACTTGGGTGTGTAAAAAAACTCCATATCAACCCCCTACATATGCATTATTCTCTATGTAAACTGAAATTTTCACTTTTGACATACAGTAAAACCATATGCTGTAAAAAAACAAAAAACATAGGCAACCATGCCAAAGCCAGCTTGTGTTTCCATCTTGAGGTTGCGATGACATCATGATCTTCTCAAGCTTCCCTCTCAAGGTCTGTATGATGTCACCTCAACCCCCTCGATGGAAACACAGCCTTGTTGTCAATGGCTGCCCATGCATTAGTTTCTACACCACATATTAAGCATAGTCATTTAAAGGGACAGTGTCATCTTTTTTACACCATCTTATTTCTAGTGGAAAACCCACATTTTAAACATTTGTTTATGTTCTCTAAAATTCACTGATGTTGCTGGTTCTTTTATTTGCTTCCTTTTTCAGTCGGACTAAAATGGGTGCTAATGGTGTGGTTACACCCAGCCTTGTTTTCTTTTAAATCCTTGATCTGCTCTTACTGCATACTTCCTAACATTAGAAACACCCCCCAAACCATGCAGCCATTCAAGATGCAATGGTCTCCTCTCCTCCAATTCCATCTTGAGTGCATAAACTGTGTTGGGAGCATTCTCAGGTCCAGGAAAGATGCAGTGGGAGTTGATCCATACCAGGTCATAATGTTGCACGCTTAATAGTGTCCGACATTATGGCTAACCCGGTACAGCGCTGCACCAGTGAGTGAATATTGCAATACTGCGTATACTGCTGTACTCGATATTGCACTATTCTCACTCTCCCAGGCAGAGGATAAGACCACTGCTGGGAGTGGGTTCCACTGACCAGCTGCTGTGGCTCAACTGACTGAGCCACAGCAGCAGGGAACCCAGGCAGTGCTTCTGGGACCAAGTTTGATTCGGTCCCAGAAACTTTTATTTTATTTTTAAACTTTGTGCTCTCCTGACTTGACCCCAAAGTTGAGAATCAATATTGGGGGGTTGAGCACAACCCCTATGCTTGAGGGGTGTGGGGGCAGAGTCCACCACACAAAAGATATGCCACATGGCAGAATGCGCTGTATTGGCAGAGCAATTTTGCCATGCGGCATAATGTCCTGCTACATTATGACGCCATGCCGAGTTGATCAAGGATTGTAGACAAACAGGTTTTTATGTGGTGACATCAGTATGGCAGGCATTCTGTTTTTCACTTTTAAAAAGAAAACAGAATCCAACTAGCAGCTACATCAGCAGCCGCTACAGAATGTGACCAATCATAACATGTGTAACTCCCTTGCAAATAGGGGTTCCTAAAAATGCCAGCCTGGGCTTACCTTAGCCCTGTCCTCTGTTCTCCTGCTGTCTCCTGGGCATCTCCCAACTTGGCCTCCATTTTTTTTCTGGTTTCCCCAGGTCTGCTTTGCCCTTTTGTGTCCCAGCTGCAGCCTGAATAAAAATCCAGCCCCTCGGGGCTTAAAAACGCCCACTTCCGAGCGCCATGTTAAAAGTGCTGCCCCCAGGGCAGCAGAAATTGCATTGGGAAGCACGCATGTTAAAAGTGTTGCCTCCAGGGCATCGGGACTCACAATGGCGTGAAAATTGCCCTCAATGGAACCGCTTGGTTTGCGGTCACCTCGGGGACTGTACCGTGGGTCCCAGGATCCCTTCCACCTAATTGCACAATGTCAGCACTGTTTATTCATGTACTTGATTCTCTCTTATGTTATTCTGCACTGTGACCTTGTTCCATTACTGTACTTTTATCCTTCTGTAACTGATTCCGGGTCGCCCCTGAAAAAGGGACCTTCGGGGCTCAGTGGGCATACCCGGTTACCAAAATTGAATAAATAAATAATAAAATAAATAATTGGGACCTGGTGACCATGGACAGCCTGCTGGGGGCCGCTCAAGTAAAAATTTAAAGAGTTTGACCAGGGCTCAGGGAAACATGCCTGAGCTGGGCCCCAGTCATCTGAATAATTAATAACTGTGTCCCTGGCTGCTCCCAGGGCAGCTATGTTCGGCTTTTGCTGAAAAGTAGAGAAATTAAGTGTTCTAACTAATGAAACTTGTTGCTGCATAGGTGGGATTGACTGTACCTGAGGGGGAGAATGTTTTAAAGTAAAATAAATACTTTTTCCCTGGATTCACCAGTATTTGGGACTCTTATATAAGTCAGCCTGTCAGCTGCTGCAGGGGGGCGCTTTACTAAGTGCAGTAGTGACAGAAAAACTAAAGGAGCCACATTCTTCATCTGCTCAGCGACTGCAAGTACAACCTCTGGGCTACTGAACTATAATGTATAGTAGAATGCTGTTATGCATGAAATTCCATGTCTGGAATATGCTTGTTCTGCTGCAGTAGTGATGTCATTATGTTGTTCTGCTGCAGTAGTGATGTCACTACTGCAGCAGAACCACTTGGAATCCTGGCACATTGTTGCTTTCCTCTATATAATTCTGTGGTGACAGTATTCTAGAACCTCTAGAAACTTCACAAGTCAGTTTCATTATGAAAAACAGAAAAGAAAAACACAAAGCACACATTTCACATAATACTACTATACACTATAAAAAATACGGGATGAGCAACTTAATGCACAACCTGTGTGTTCTGTCTCCTTGGTGATCTGATTTCCATGGACCTCCCAAGCTTCCCTCTCGAGGTCAGAGGGAATCAAATCCCCTCTGTGGCAGAACACACTGGTTGTGCATAGTTGCCCATCCAGTATTCTCTATGTGGGGCATTGGGGCAAATAATTATTTATTTCTGGCTGCACCAGGACCTTTGTCAGGACTGTAACTGATCTGCTATAAGGGACAGTTGGTTAAGCAGCCATTGCTAGCAGCCAAGGCCAATTGGGAGCCAGGAATAGAAAACCAGGACTTGTGGGACATTCACTACACCTCATGGGTAACCACCCAAGTGCTCATGGGGACTGGGGCATCATTTTAGGTGCCAGTTCTCCAAACCAGTTGTGCCGCTAGTACTGTGATTGACAGGTCCCTCAGCTATTCAGAGACCTGTCACCCCATCATCTGCTGCCAATCAGGAGTCAAACTAGGAGCCCTATAAGAGATAGTGTTTGCCAGTTTTTCTTCAGATTAGCCAGCGTGAGAAGAAGGAGATCAGGTTCCAGCCTGCTGGGAGCACCCCACAGGGGAGGGGGCTCAGGCCCCTGCCATGCCTCCAGGCCTGGGGCCACTTATCTAAGCCCCTCAAATCATCAGGGGGCATTTATTATTTTTTAGTT
Organism: Neoceratodus forsteri; assembly: GCA_016271365.2. Lineage (NCBI taxonomy): Eukaryota > Metazoa > Chordata > Ceratodontiformes > Ceratodontidae > Neoceratodus > Neoceratodus forsteri. Next base: position 953,331,863 of record CM028136.1, read on the forward strand.
AAAGTTACCAGTTAAAGTAAATTTATTTCTGCAACCGCTAGTCTGGAGGTTGCCAGGAATGTCCTCAGAGGCTAGCCCTCCCTCCCACCCACGTCAGGGAAAGATGTGAAAGAAGACCAGCTACCATGCCTCAGCAGTGAGACAGCTGAAGAGAATTCAGGAAGCCTTCGATTGTGGATGCGACCCATGGAGGACCTGGTGAGTACCCTCGTACCCCGTGCGGGAGAAGCTTCTAAAGTAATCTTAGGGGCCTCAAGCCCCCACTACCAGAGATGTTCTGTCGATTCTGAGATATTGAAGCTATCAGTCTGGGCTACTCAATCAATCAATCAATCAACTAACCCCATCAGAGACCGTGGTGTTAAGATGGTTGGATGCATCTTGTCTGTGGCCCAAATGGCTAAATCGCAGGTGCAGCAAGATGCCTTAATAGTGAATCCCATAAATGTGTGGCAATTTGTTATTGCCCTATGGGTTAGAGTCCTGCCTCTGTGGAGCTGACTGCCAAGCCGTATTTGCCACTTCATGGTATAGTAGGCCCTAGAGCGTATTGTGTCTGAGTTATTCTGAAGAAAATGTTATCTTTGTCTTACCTGGATGTCGTCTAAGAGCGCTTGCCATCAGTGTAAAAATATCTAGACGTAGTGGATGAGACTTTGCCTGTAAATGTTGTCATTGGTGTAATAAATGTACTGGATGTGACTTCAAGTAACTGAATATAGGATGCTGGCTAAAAGTGTCGCTGTCTGCTTAAGCTGGATGGACGCCTATTTTGGTATGTAAATATACTGGATGTGACTTCATTTCAAGGGAATTCAGATGCTTGGCAAACATTTTGGCTTCTATCTATATTGGATGGGACTTTCTAATATTGTGCCGAATATTCAGGATGTTAAATCCAAGTAGCTGGTCCTAAAATGTTCGGAATTCTGTAAATGCAGGGCAGTCCCTGTCATTCAGTAATGTGCGGGCAATCCCTGTCATTCAGTAATGTGCGGGGCAATCCCTGTCATTCAGTAATGTGCGGGGCAGTCCCTGGCTCGTTGTGTCCGGCAGGATCAATTGCTGCTCATCTGCTAATTGCAGGGCAATCTCTGCCTTTGTCGTAAATAGTAATCTGCAGCTGTTGCAGGAATTTTCTCCAAGTTTGCCTCCTCCCTCAAATCGATAGCCGGCCACCTCGACCAGCTGCAACGTCCACCAGGCCTGCAACATCTAGGACTGTGGTATCTGGTTATCCAGTGTGGTACGGGATTGCGGGGTTTCATATTGTTCTGGGACTGGTACCCGTGTGGGAAAACTGATAATTTGTTTACGTAACATCTGATTTGTCAACAGCTAGATCGCCAGGACTCTGGCATAATTGGGTCGAATTGATACATGTGATTGTCTGATTGCCTGTTAGTAAGTAGCCACCCAGCTGGAGGGTTCACCAGCAAAACCAATCTAATCTGTGTACATATGTAAATAGAAATCAAATAACCTCTATTCCACATCCCCGTTTCTGACTCCTTACCCCCTAAATAAATCTCTTGTTATTTGTTGTTGAAATATTTGGCGTGAGCATATTATTGGAAAGAGCCTTTAAATACAAAGTGTTGAAATGTGGGGAAATGTTTATTGGGGCATGTCTGAGGAAGGATAATGATTACCATGGGTGGTATAGCAGCTCAGGGGGCTATACCTATTACCATCTCACCTACGTAAAGCACCTGGAGTGGAGGCACTGCGCAAAGGTATAAGAATATGGTTATCAGTTAGCGAACCCAAACCCCTTAGCCTATGTCCAGTAGTTATTATATTAATATATTAGTATATTATATAGTATATTAGTAGGCAGGGGTATGACACTGGGGATAGCTCCACCCAGGGGTTACACATATCTTTTTAAATTAGAGATACTTTGAGGCCTGAGGGGGTTGACGGCGTCCCTTTAATGTCAGTTAGGACTCTACTGTAGGTCCATCAGGCCCCCCCCACACACACAGTTTATAAGAAGGGAGTGATAGTAGTGCAGATAAACCAACTTAAAGGGATTCCCTACTTACTCTACCATCCTAAGTACCCTATTATCATACCTCTCAACTGCCCTCGATTTTCAGGGGCAGCTCTGATTTTATCTCAGAAATGTCCTCTGTCCCTCTGTTTGTGTCACTGAAAAGTACAAATCTGAAGAATGGGGATCTCGGGCAGACTGGCTGGATCGTTGGTCTTTTTCTGCCGTCATTGCCTATGTTTCTATAAAATAATATCAGCAACCATTAGTGTTACTGTCTAGTTTTATTAAGAAAATGCTATTAACGCAAAGCAGTGTATTGGAGACAGCTTCTTAAGCGGATGTTACTATTTTTTCAGATGTGTTTCTGATTTGGCCGTTTGTCCTTGGCTGTTTTAAGCACTGTCCCTCATTTGTGAGGCAGGAGGTTAAGTGAGGCACACTGTGCATGTGATTAGTAATATACTAATACACCAGAATGTTTTTGCACACAAAATGCTCGCTGGAACCAGCCCCACACTTGAGTGTGGAGCACTTTGTGCTGACTGTCCCTCAAGGTGAACTAGAAGAGCCACTTAGGTTATGAGCAGTAAACAATAAGCCCCCTGCTGTGCTTCCAGCCAGTCCACAAAAAAAGAAAGAGTAACACAGACGATGGGCCCCATTTTCAAAAGGTTAGTGCGGCACAAACCAGACACACTTTCCATGTTGTCTGTCATTGTAAAGGCCCTTTAGAACCCCAGGACTTATTCAGAGATGTATTGTACATTACAGCAACCATGGACCTTTGGCTGCTTGCCAACACTGTGGCAAATTATACCATTTTTTAAATGAAATATATGTTTGCTGTGGAGGAATAACTCCTTTTAAATCCTGCTGTAATTAGTTGTGTACACTTGTCAGTTGTACTTCGTTCAGTGTGGAGCCCTTATTCCCTGACATAATAGGGAATTAGGCAGAGAGCCTGTAGTCCTGTGACGGTCTGTAACAAACTTCAGTCTGCACATTTCTGTCCTCTGTTAATGCTGAGGGCTCAGTTCTGTATCTACTAGCACTGGTTTATCACCTGGTGAGGTGCGGTATATTACTAACACTTGCATATTATTTTATTTTAAAAGTTTTGCGGTGTAAAGTGTTGCGTGACCCCTGCAAACACTTCCGGGTGATCACTGCTTTATTAGTGCAGTGCTCGGCCAGCAGGGCGCGGGCAGCACTGCGCGTGGAGATGTGCGCAGAGATGCACGCAGAGAAATGCGCAGAGACACGCACAGAGACACACACACATCTGCGTGTGTTCCGCGTGTTCAGCGGGATCAGCTGGGAGTTAGTAGAGGCTATCAACTCAGGTATTTATTCTATCACAGTACCATACAGCCGTTCCATCCACAGTGATTCTTGCCACGATAACATAACTTGATTTGTGTGGGTACCTTGTAGCCTCATGTCTTATCCGTGGTGTTAGGCCTCACAAAATGGCCCTATCAGGATATCCGTTTTCCATGTCAGAAGGGGTATGATGTAGCCCTTGCCTAATGTATTGTAACCCTGCATGTAGAGATGAAATAGCTACTAGCTTTACGTGTCCCAAATGTGTAGAAAATCTATCTTTGAAGCAAGCGATTGCATTATTTAACATTAGGTTATCTGAACTTGAATCGAGTCAGTTAGAAATGCAGGCCAGATTCAAAGCATTAACTCAAAATGATGCCCCCTTGGATGATTCTGTTCCCTGTATTATGCCTATGTTCAATCCTGATAATCTGAATGTTAGTCATCTAAATCCAGCTATTGAATTAAACTTTGGTAGTAAAAGAAAACGACAAAGTGACACAGAATGTACTGAAAATTCAGATGAACAATGGTACGAGGTTCAAAGTAGACGTATTTATAAAAAGGGACGTAAGGCATCTCACTTTTCTTTGGACACAAGAAACAGCTTCACTGCCTTAAATGAACTAGCGGTACATAGTTTACTTCATATTGATCAAGATGAGATAGTTCCAAGTATGCCCACAGTAGTACACCAAAATGACCTGGTTGATTCATCACCAAACTTACACACTACTGTTACTCATTGTCCCCCTCCCTTGAATGTTCCTTTAGTGCCTTCGGATGCTTCCTCACCTAGCTTAGGCCTCGGTACTGTACTTGCTCCCTCTAATATGGATGTTTCCCATCCATTATTGGTATCACAGAGGCAGGTGTATGTTATAGGAGATTCATTGGTGAAACATTTGGATAGGGCTATTTGTGACCCAGACAAAGTTAATCGTGCATGTTCAAGCTTTAGGGGTGCTAGAATTGTAAACATTAGAAGTATAATTCATAACATTTTGGCAGATGGTGGTAATAACCCCCTAGTGGTCCTCCACATTGGCACTAATGATTTCAAACATTCCAGTACTCTAGATATTGAAAAGGATCTAGTAGAACTGTCAAATATTTTGGTGGAATTAGGGTGTGAGGTAGCTTTTTCTGAGGTTCTGCTTGTGCCTGGAGCATCTGCTGAATACAATAAAACAACACTTATGTTTAATAATTGGCTCTGAGTTAGATGTCTTAAGCAAAGTCAGGTTTGTATTACACACTGGGAAGAATTTATTGGCCGATCAGACCTGTATTGTAGAGATGGACTACACTTGAGTCAAAAAGGGAACCGTATATTGAGTAAACATCCTGAACTATATTAACAATCATTTAAAGTACTTGATTTGGGGGAGAGAATAGTCCCTTCCCCCAAAAAAGTTAATGGAAAAAATAAATGTTCTAGTAATTTAAAATGTTTGTATTTCAATGCTAGAAGTCTCTCTAATAAACTCGATGAGCTGAAAATCATTTTAGCTAATTATTCAATAGATATTGTTCTTATAACCGAAACATGGGGAGATGATAAATCCAGCTGGGCCTTCTCCCTTCCAGGATATACCTTGTTTAATTATACAAGGAAGGACAAAAAAGGAGGTGGTGTAGCTATTTTTGTACAAAATTTTTTCCATGCAACTGATATGTCAAATAAAATTAAAAAATCAAATAGCACTACCGAAATGATGTGCTTAAAATTGATGGTAAATAAGCACCAACATATCATCCTTGGGGTCTGTTATCACCCCCCAAGTGCCCCCAGTGAACATTTTGACATTATCATGCAAGAAATCGAGTTAGCCTGTTCATTTGGTGATATTATACTTACTGGTGACTTTAACCTGCCTGATATTGATTGGAATAGGATAGTAGCGTTATCCCTTTCAGGAAAAAAATTAATAAATCTATGTGAACAATGTAACCTTATGCAGGGTGTAACAGCACCTACAAGAGGTACCAACTTTCTTGATTTGGTTTTCTACAGTAGATCACTAATAATAAATAATATTCTTGTGCAGTCACCTATTGGCAACAGTGATCATAGTTCAATTAATTTTGTCCTGTCTCAAACATTTTCCCCGGTACCCAGCAATTCTAGAATTTATTTATATGATAAAGCAGACATACCAGCAATAAAACAAAAACTAGACAGTATTGACTGGTCATCCCATGTTCAGCTCCATGGGCATTGTAATTTATTATGATTTATTAGTCAGTAATATTACAGACTTAAGGAACAGTTATGTTCCATCGTGAGTTAAATCTACATCTCAAAAACCAAACCCAAAATGGATGACTAAAGATCTTTTTTAGGCTAATTATGGAAAAAGAGAAGTGTTATGCGGTTTATTTAAAGTCTAGTACATCTTCAAACTGGAGTTCCTTTCTACGTATTCAGAGAAAATGTAAATATAACATCAGAAGGGCAAAAAGGAAGTGGGAGTTAAATTTGGCAATTAATGCACGTAAAGATAACAGCAAAACATTTTTTGCATATATAAATTCCCTTAAAAAAACTACCTGTCCGGTTGGGCCTCTTCAGACAAGTAAAACTCGTATTCGTGACCCTCAGGATATGGCAAACTTCTTTAATTTTAATTTTTGTAATTTATTTCAAAAAAAATCAGGTTGATATTCCTATGAATTATTTACCTGGTAGTCATATTTTAATTTCTATATCAGATGTTCATTCTAAGCTTGTAAATCTTAAAGGTAAAACTAGTGTGTCTCCTGATGATATTCCAGGACATCTTTTATATCTACTGGCAGATATCTTGTCTGTGCCCTTGAAATTATTATTTGAGCACTGTCTGAATTATAACTATGTACCTGAATCATGGAAAACTGCATATGTGATCCTGATCTATAAAAAAGGTCCTAGGAATCTATGGGAAAACTATAGACCTATAAGTCTAACATCCCCTATGGGCAAGATATTGGAAAGCATAATCAAAGCACGGTTTTAAAAAGGGAAAAAGATGTTTGACTAATTTGCTATGTTTTTATGAGGATCTAAGTAGGCAGTTAGATAGTAGAATACCATACTATGTAATATACATTGATTTCAGTAAAGCCTTCATTCTTCCACGTTGGGCTTTATTACAAAAACTCCACCTTTTTAATATTAACTCCAATCTAGTTATTTGGATAGCAAACTGGTTAGACAAACACACACAACTAGTTGTGATAAATGGACAGCTCTCTAGTAGGGGTTCATTTACTAGTGGGATTCCACAGTGTTCTGTTTTAGACCCATGTCTTTTCCAGATATTTATAGCCAATATTACAAAACACTACTATTCCAATACAGTCAAGTACGCCAACGATATTAAAATAGGTGGACCATGTGTAAATTCAGAACAAATAGCCCTACTCCAAAATGATTTAGATAAAATAACGCTGTGGATTTCCACTTGGGGGATGAAAGTGAATCATATAAAGTGTAAAATCTTACATTTTGGGGCTAGAAATCCCATGCATGCATACATATTAGACAACAGGAAAGTAGTCAGTTCAGATACTGAAAAAGACCTGGGAGTACTGATATCTGATGTCTTCCTCCCCAATTTACAGATAAACCAGGTTATTCTCAGAGCAAAGAGAGTTATTTGGGCTATCAAACGTAACATTAAATCTAGGGATAGCAACATTTTGATGCCTCTCTATAGAGCTTATGTCATTCCTCATTTGGATTTTTCATCCCAACTGTGGTGTCCTTTCAAGAAACAAGACATAACACTGTTAGAAAAGGTGCAAAGAGGTTACACCAAGTTGGCAAAAGGTTTAAGGGATGTCCCATATGATACCAGATTAATCACACTAACTTTGATGCCTGTTTCTATTAGGAGATTGAGAGGCGATCTTCTCCTTATATATGATGTTATAAATGACCCATACTTAATAACTAACTTGGGTTTTAATTTTAAGGAGGATACCTATAATTTTAGAGGTCATCCACTACAGTTGCAATTAAAGAGATTTAATTTTGTCCCTCGATAATTCTTTTATACGCTACTTGTTACTAAGCCATGGAATGCACTACCAATTGAAGTGGTTGTTAATAACTCTAAATCCATTTTTAAATCTCAACTTGATAAGCACATTCTTTCTGGCTCACTTCTTAGCTATTATTAGTAGTATATGGGAGCAATTATGGACCTTATGATTCTCTCACTCCTGACAAATCCTAGTACGAATCCTAGTATGACTCATCTTCACGTTCCCTGTTTCTTGCTGCCTTTATCAGCTCGTGCAGGATCTCTACAGTTGTTCATTGGCAGTCCTCTGCTTCCTGCCTGTCTAACTCTGCAATACCACTGAGCTAAAAACATTCCCAGAGCAGAATTCCTTGGGACACAGAGCAAAGCTAGGTATCAGGGTGTGATAAGCAGGCCAAATAACACCTTATTCCACCATATGAATGTGCACGTAAACAGGAGATGGTAATCTTATGACAGTTCTGACTGCTCCTAAGCGTGATGCGCACCTAAACAGTGTGCACTTATCAGGGTCTTTTAAACAAGGAAATATAGGAGAAAAAAAAACAGGAAATTGATAAAGTGTGCATTTAAGTGGGATTTGCACTTATCCAGTGTGCATGTAAGTGGGTTCCACTGTGGTAGTCTTTATTTATATATGGTGCCCTTCCCCAGAGGCTCAGGGCGCCACTCCAGTATCATACAATAGCAATGCTGAAAACATCTTACCAAAAAAAAACTGTTAACACATCCCCAACAAAATTATTTAAAATAACATGACTTTCCAATAAACAGATTCATAAATAAAATCAGCAGTATTTTAACATTTAGGATGACACTCTTGTGGAGACAATAAAACCCTGAAAGCCTGAGTAAATAAAAAGGATTTCAGGCCCCACTTAAAGGCTTTCACTGAGGAGGCCTCCCTCTTGAGTTTTGGGTAAGGAGTTCCAGAGGACCAGACCTGCTACTTCAAAAGTCCTGTCCTCTGAGGTCTTCCAACGTTGCCCTTGGAATTATCAGGAAGCCCTCCTCAGCAGAGTGGAGAGGACGCAAAGGTATGTCAGGGTGTAAGACCTCCAGAAGGTTGCCTGGACCCAGCCCGTGCACAGTCTTATAAGTTAGAAGTCCAACTTTAAAGAAGATACACCACTTGACTAGCAGCCAGTGCAGGATATGCAGCACTGGGGAGACATGACATGACCTCGAAAGGCCAAACAGCAGCCAAGCAGCTGCGTTCTGCACCAATTGAAGGCGACCAACTGCACCAACTGAATAGCATGGTGCCTCCACCCAGAGAAAGAAATAGTGTAACAAGTAGGATTCTGCCCCCAGGATACAGTACCAACCCACCGCCCCAGTGGATATAGGACACCTCCCTGAGATCAACAGGTACTCATACTTTAACTTTTTCAAATATATCCTTTGTACCACAATTAAAGGAGACCTCTAATAATATGCTCATACACAAAAATTAAGAAACTAACAACAGGACTTTATTGTTTTTCCCATAAAGGTGTTTCTGCTCTGGTCAGATAGGTGCTTCATCAGCCCTGTCCCTATATTCTGCAGCCGGCTAAGCCACCACCACTAGGTTCCCAGTACTGGTCCCCCATGGATTTCCACCTGTAGTGGGGCTAGGAGGAGGAGGGCTGCCCCTTCCAAGACATCCCATCCAGAGGTTCTGGTCCACGGCTTGGTGGACTGGGCTACAGGAAGACAGGCATGGCTTCATAGCACGTCCTCCCATTTTCAGTTTTCTTCCCCTCCCCTCCCCGATGCTGGAGCACATGCGTCGGAGCATGCATCTGGAGGCACGCATGCTCCAAAGAAGTCCCATGGCACCCACCCATGTATGTCAATCTTGGCCATCCTACCACCAGGCCTCTACCTGGTAGCACTCACGTGGCAGAGTCAGCAGCCACCCTCCCCCAGGAGAGGAGAGTAGTCTGTCACACACACACTCAGTCCTCTCCCACCCCGGCTGAACCTCGGTGACCTGGGTGTTCCCGAACTCGAGTAGTTGGCGTGGGGAAAGGAAAGGCGTGCATGACACCTCAGCCCTCTCCCCCACTGGGCCAGCTGCCAACAGGATTTTATTAACATCAGGATGAGGTCCTGGAAAGGAAAAGGGGCTCATGTAACAAGGAAAAATAAATACAATTTATTAGGTAACCAGTAATATAACTCAGCAGTGCTGAGCTCCTTCTGCAAGTGATCTCTGTTGGTGTCGGGCCTCTCAACCAAGAGTTCACAGGCCCTCCCAACTCCCACACACAGTATCCCTTGCGACACACTGTACTGTTATGTCCCCCAACTCCCCTCATTAGCTGTTTCTCATAGTACCACAAATACTTTCAACACTTTTTACCATATGATAACTGCAGTTCACTTAAAGGGGAACAGTCATCACAAAGGGACCCACACTCACATGCAGGACTGGTCCCAATGTGCACTTTGTGTGCATAAACATTTTGGTTTACTTTCTGTTAACTGTAGTACAGGAGACTGTATCAGACTAATTTTGCTCACCTGTAGGCTGACATCTTCTGTAACTACAAATTCCAGAATCCCCTGCAGCTGACATCCCTACAGGATCCCTACAGTTGTTCATTGGCAGTCCTCTGCTAGCTGCCTGTCTAACTCTGCAATACCGCTGAGCTAAAAACATTCCCAGAGCAGAATTCCTTGGGACAAAGAGCAAAGCTAGGTATCAGGGTGTGATAAGCAGGCCAAATAACACCTTATTCTACCATATGAATGTGCACTTAAGCAGGAGATGGTAATCTTATGACAGTTCTGACTGCTCCTAAGCGTGATAGCGTGAAGTGTGAAGAGTGCCTTGGGTTTCTTGCAGGACCCGACAGACTGTGGGTTGGCTGATCGCAGGGGTCAAAGATCATCAAGAGAGCAACATTCATCTGTTTACATTTCTCCACAATACCTGCTACTGCTTTCTCACAGTTTCATTTGGCTGGATGCTGCATTATTTTACTTTTGCAAATTAGCCAATTGTATTTGTATTCAAGCGTGTGGTGATGACGTCAGTGGCAATCCCTTCAGTCCCCTTCAGGTGCATGGGTACACGGAGTCAAAAATCTTGCAGATTCAACTTCTCTTCATGTGGCCACCAACACCACTTCCAATTGGAGGCAACAGACACACAGATGGACCCACCCTGAGCCTCCAGAGTGGTTACACATGGATACGGCAAGTCCCAAATGTTTCACCCATAGGACTCTGAGAAAGAAATTAAGTGGGGATGAGATAAATCTTTTTGCATTGTGGGAAAACACAGCATAGGTTTTAACTGGGGTGGGGCTCGGTGGGGAGGTGCACCAGGTTCTTTATCAGAGCTTGGAGGGGCAAAGTCCAAACTGAGATGGTGTGGTGCATGGTGGGGGGGGGGGGCAGTTCTTAGCTGCTGTATGATCAGATGAAAACTGTATCTTTCTGCAAATTATTTTGGGAGTCATACTTCAGAAGGTGATGCTAACACATAGGAAAAGTGCCCTGACTAAGGAGAGAGAAAAGCTGTGTGCAGTGACAAATTTATTCTAAGATCTTAGGGTAGGAACTTAGAATTTAGTTCAGTTCAGTTAGTGTCTTCCTATTTGTCCTTCTGTTGCTTTAAAACTTTTTAATTTTAATTTTCCTAGTGTGTTTGCATTCCTCATTTGTTTGCAGTATATCTTGAAAAACTGGTGTAAATATAAAATATTTAGATGCAACCGCTGACATGACTTCCTGCACTACCCATTCTACTGGCTATTGCGCCTGCTAAATTATTGGTCTCCGTACCTTTTACTTGCCACCCGCTATGTACCTTTTCCTGGTGTCTACGTTTGTGTTTCTGGATTGTACCATTGTCTGTAATTAACCTTATAACGTATCCTGTATGACCTTATATATGCAATATCTCTGCTGTACAACGTGACTTGCAATTTGTACGTATCTTATGAAATATTACCTCTGATGGTTATTACTATATACCATGGGTGGGATATTTAGACTGTGCCAGGCTGTGGTGCAAGCATGGGCGCAGCACAACGGGGATGTGTCAGGGTGCTGACATGGTGATATTCAATGGTGTTGCGCCATGGCTCAGCACCACTGAATATCGCTCCGTGGCCACCCGCATAGCGCATGCCGCCAGTGGCACTGCACCAGCGCAGAGTGGCGGGAAGTGGAGCAGGGGATTGCGCGCGAAGTTCCATTTGCTAGGCACATCAACTGCAATATTCAGCGGTGGACATGCAAATGGGGCGTAATGCGCGCAAGGTAAATGGAGCCATTTGCATATATTATGGCCCCCCATTTGCATGCTCAAATACCGATCTGGCGACTTGCGCCTGGCGCCCTGCCAGGCAGCAGCTATCGGGGACCAACGCCCCCTGCCCCCACCAGCAACGCACTCCAATGCCTGATCGCGGGCCGTAAATAGTAATTAACTCCCTTGTGGTCCAGTGGACCTATCCCCTTGCCTGATTGTGGGCTGTAACAATAAAGAACCTCCCTGGTGGTCCAGTGGAACTATCACCATGCACAATCGCGGGCTGTAATAATATTTAACCTCCCTGGTGGTCCAGTGGACCTATCACCATGCCTGATCATGGGCTGTAATAATAATCAACCTCCCTAGTGGTCCAGTGGACCCATCCCCCTGCCCGATCATGGGCTGTAATATTATAAACACTCTCTGGTGGTCAAGCGGTACCGTACCCCCCTCCCAACCTGCCACTCTTTCGCATCCACTTCCCCCCGATCGTGGCGGTGGCAGCACCACCCACAAACCACCCAGCCGCCTGCCGACTGACAGCGTACAATGCGGCTGTACACCCCGATGGTCCACAGCATGGGCCAATGGGCATGCAGACTCATACTGTACTACACAGTCCTGATATATGAATGGATCCATTCACAAATCGGGACTGTGTGGTACAGTACGGTCTGAATGCCCATTGGCCCATGCTGTGGACCAATGGGTGTACAGCTGTACTGTACTCTGTCAGTCGGCGGGTGGCCGGGCGGCTTGCAGGTGGGGTGCTGCCACCCACCGCTGACCGGGGGGAGCGGGGTGTTGGGAAAGAGTGGGCAGGTTGGGAGGGGGGTACAGGTACCGCTGGACCACCAGAGAGTGTTTTTAACATTACAGCCTGCGATCGGGCAGGGGGATGGGTCCACTGGACCACTAGGGAGGTTGATTATTATTACAGCCCATGATCGGGCATGGTGATAGGTCCACTGGACCACCAGGGAGGTTAATTATTATTACAGCCCACGATCGGGCATGGTGATAGGTCCACTGGACCACCAGGGAGGTTAAAAATTATTACAGCCCGCGATCGGGCATGGTGATAGGTCCACTGGACCACCAGGGAGGTTAAATATTATTACAGCCCGCGATCGGGCATGGGGGGGCGCTACGCCACTGGACGGTGCTGCCAGAGCTCGAGTGGCCGCTGCCGTGTTGAGCCCTACATTACGGCAGCTCACCTGTGGGTGGCCAGCTGTTGCTTCATTATTTTATGGCATAACTGTGTGCAGCACATGTAGGAGTTGTGCCTGCATAGTCTCAGCACATCTCGGGCTGAATATCGGGATGTGCAGGATATGCATGGGCACACCCCCCCTTACCTGCGCTGCATAGCATTACCATCGATGCGCCCAGGCGCATGGGGATTTGTGCTGCGCATATCCCCCCATTGCATATCGTGCCAGGGCGCATCAGTGGGTTCCACATGGCGCAACTCTGTTGCACCATGTGCAACCTGTTTGAATATCCCACCCCATGTTTTTGTGTATGAGTTTCCTTGTGAGTATTTAATGTGCAATATTTTGAATGTAATTAACTCCTGGGTCACCCCTGAAAAAAGGAGTTCTTGCCTCAACAGGCCTACCCAGTTAACAAAATTTAAGTAAATAGATAAATAACTACATGCATACATAAACTATATTAATACATAGGGAACATATACTTTACTGGCTGTTCTGTTGTTCTACTTCAGACAGCACATACAAAGTTAAAAGTAAACCTGATTCTGATACAGAGAGGGAGTAAGGTGTACCTGCAGAGAGACAAGCATTTCTCAATGCTGAATGTTTGCTTGCTGGTATTGGCACTGGTAGTGCAGGAGTCAGAGAGATGCATGATAGGAATGGCAGTGAAGTATTACACTAACGCCAACCACCACCCCCACCCTGCAGAAACTAACAGGCGTTTTGGGGGTGTGCCTTTGGGTCATCAGCCATAATGCTTATGCCACTCCACCCTGCAGACACTGACAAGTGTTGTGGTATGCCTTGAGATCTTCGGCAGTTACACTCAACCCATTCCATAAGGAAATAAGCTGAGATGGGTGCAGTAGAGGAGAATGGGGTGAACGTTATGGCCGAAGACCCCAAGGTACACCTCAATGCCTGTCAATGGCTGCAGGGTGGGGGGTGGAATGGCATGAGCATTATGGCCGATGACCCAAGTCACACCCCGGATGCCTGTCAGTATCTACAGGGTGGGGCATTACAGTTGGAAACCCTAACACCGGCGTTTGTTGGTATTTTAACTCCAAATTTTCAACATCGGCTTTTTGGGACCCCACCTCATGAACAGTGGCACTATCATTTTGTTACTCAATCCCGAAAGGTGATTTCACACAGCGACTGCACCATTCAGCGCCACAGGTGCGAAAACACATTTTGGTCAGGATGTGAAAAATGACAGCTGTACTGTTCATGAGGAGGTATGAAAAAATGGCAGTGTTGAAAATCTGGAGTGAAAATATGAAAAATTGGTGCAGTTACAAGTGTGCATAGAAACTGTGCAATGCACACCTGTAACGCAATCATTTTTTGGAATGTTTTTACTAAATTTTCAACATGGGCATTTTTGGACCTCCCCTCATGAACAGTGCCACTGTGATTTTGTTAATCTGTCCCGAAAGTTGATTTTCCACAGTGACCGTGCCATTCTGCGCCACAGGTGCGAAAACACAGTTTGGGCAGGATGTGAAAAATGACAGCTGTACTGTTCATAAGGAGGTGTGAAAAGATGGCAATGTTGAAAATCTGGAGTGAAAATATAAAAAATTGGTGAAGTTACAAGCGTGCGTTGAAACTGTACAACACACACTCATTACACAGTCATTGTTTGGAATTTGTTCACCAAATTTGCAACGTTTTTTTTGGGACCCCACCTCATGAACAGTGGCACTGTCATTTCGTTAATCCATCCCAAAAGGTGATTCCACACAGCAACTGCGAAATCACCTTTCCGGACCAAGTAACCAAATGAGAGTGACAGTGTTCACAAGGTGGGATCCCAAGAACCCTATGTTGGAAATTTGGGGTCAAAATTCCTAAAAATGGCAGAGATATCAACCTAAGTTGAAACCCCCCCATTGACTCCCATTATACAGCTTACTGTCATTTCTTCAGTTTGCCGGTCAGCTTTGAAGAGTACATACGTGTCCCAGTCCATAGAAGATCGCTGCTCCTGACCTCAGAGGTAAGTGGGGGGGGAGGTGGGTTGGCAGAGGGAGAGTGAGGAAGGGGGAATGGGGAGACGATGAGGGACTGTTTCCTTTTTTACAGGGGAAAAAAAGACTTCGGGGATGATTTTCTTCATTGTACAGGTTACCAAACATATTTAGGCACACTGGGATAGGCTCCCAGTGTGCCACAATAGTGTGTTTGTGGGGGGGCATGCTGACAAGGGGATTGGACACCCTGTTGTTGGCACTTGAAATATTCGGGCAGGTGGGAGGGGCATCTGACACCGGGAGTGGGCATCCCGGTGTCGGAAACATAAATAAAAAATTATTTTGGCACACTGGGGTGGGCTGCCAGTGTGTCACATTAATGGGGCGGATACATGCCAACACGGGGCTTAAGCACCTTGATGTTGGCTTTCCGGGGAGTGTGTGGCGGGTGGCAGGAGCCGCCAATGTGGAAAGCTACATTGTGGCTCATTTATTTATTTATTGAAATGGTTCACCAGGAAAGGCACACCTAACAAACAAGGTGCTCGGTGGCAGGAACCGACAAGAACCTCAACTCCAGCCATGCTCATTGCTGTGCACTGTGATGCGCATGACCAGAGTCTTGTCGGCTGCTGCCAACAAACAGAAGGTATGTCTGTGTGCCTGGTTGCAAGGGAGGGGGAAGGTCCCGCTGCAGTGAGGGACAGTTTTCTTTCAAGTGTGGTCCTATCTCTCAAACTGTTGTCATAGGCAGCTCGCCGATTCATTGATGCCCGAGGGATGAGCCCCATAAAGCATCAACTCGTAATCATCCCTGCTTGGAACGCCACTTTTCTTTCAGGTAAAGACCGCTTCTCTCAAACTGCTGTCACAGACAGCTCGCTGATTCATTGTTGCCTGAGGGACGAGCTCCATAAAGCATCAACTGCACTGGGCAGAAAATCACACACCTCTAAAATGTCGTACTGTCCCAATATGTTTCTTGTGCATGCGCACAAGCAAAAATAGAAAAGGGCGTCTCTCTATCCATGACAACATGTACTGCATCAGCAAGTGTCTGTGGTGGGATTAGAAGACAGCAGCTTCAAGTGAGGTGTGACAAAGCTGGTGGCAGCGTTGATAAAGTAAAGCCAACAAGCCGAGGACCCAGGGGGTCTTAAGGGGTTTTGTGACTAATGACCCCTCATTTCAGCTTTCCTTTTTTTGAGGATTTAGGGCACATCCTAGTAGAGTATCGGAGACATTTGTATTAAAAGCATTTACCTGTCCCTGACAGACCTCGGAGTACTTGTTCATGTCATTATAGTGCTTACCATGGCAACAGCCTGTGATGTCACAGACAATTGTGAGATCAGTTGGGGACAGTCAGATGCTTTTTATAGATACATAGATACATAGACAGTGTCGGCAGATAAGGGCCTATGGCCCACCCAGTCTGCCCATTTGAGCTTGTAAGTTCAGTTTATGTTTTCCTAGAAGTCTGTTGCCCCTTACCCCTGACCTCCAGAATTCCTTTGTGTCTATCCCATGCAATCTTAAATCCCATGATTGTTTCAGCCCCCACCACTTCCTCTGGCAGGGTGTTCCACTTGTCCACCACCCGTTCTGTGAAGAAATTCTTCCTCTGAAGGACACTGTGAAATATTTAGAAGAACAATAACAGGAAAAAGCAGAACACATACAACTTTACACCTACATATAATTATTGTAAAAACAGCAGTGTAAAGCCTTTGATCTTCATTGATACTGTACCTGCTGAATAATAGCTCTAAATACTTAAATGGGAAAACTAGACGGAGCCTTGGTATTTATCCGTCGGCAGCGTCTATGTTTCTGTGACACTACAGCATGCTGACATTCAAACAGCTTGTCACTCCGTGTCTGATTTGAGTCACCTACTGCACACACTGCATTTGTAAGGCCACCAATGGAGTATGGTGTGCAGTTCTGGAGCCCTCGCCACAAGTCTGATGTTAGGAACCTCAAGCCAGTGCAGAGGAGAGCAACTGAAAAAATCCATGATCTCCGGTCCCTCCCATATGAGGAGATATTGAGAGTTAGACCTATACTCTCTGGAGTATTGTAGATTTAGGGGGGACCTATGTTTGGTATACTCTGCCTTTCAGAATAAGGACCTATGGGAGTGTGTGGAATTACAACAGAAAGATCCTATTAAAGTTACTAGAAGTCATGACTATCGACTAAAGGGCGAGCTGTACAAATCCAACAAGAAGAGTGCCTGGGTTAACCAGAGAGTAGTGTTCTCCTGGAACAGACTCCCTACCAATATAGTTAATAGTAACACAATGATCAGCTTTAAGAACAAACTGGATGCCCACTATAGAACTGCAGGGAGTATCTTATAATCAACGAGACTCTTTGGTAAAAGCTGTTGTTTCAAATCTGACTTGTGATACTTATGATATCGCTACCTTGTGTATCAGGCATGGAATTCAGCTTTGCTTCCACTGACCTGATGAAAAAAGTAGGACTTTCAAAAAGGTTTCATCCATAACATGTTCTTTTTTTCATTCAACTGGACTAGCACAGCTGCCACATGCTGTCCTTTGGGCAAGATGAGAGAAATCAGATTATCAGGCCTGACTATCACAGGGAGACATGGATGCTGCTGCACTAATAGTTGTTGCTCTGCAGAATATATTATAAAAAGTACCACTGAAAGCTAAACGAGCTTTTTGTACCCATCAGAATAAAAGACATAAACTTAAATTGTCCACTAAAGATTTCTAGCCAAGTTCCTGAAGGAAATTAGTTCATAATGAATGTAGTGTGTAGGCTGCAGTCATAGACTCTGATAATCTCTCTCTAACTAAACTGCATTTCATTAATAAATTATTACCTCCATGGTCTTTTCTCAGCAGTACAAGGCATAATTTTACCTTGTTAAAAGAAATTGCCTAACACCTCTGATGAGTTATCAGTATGAAACAATTTCACCTTGTTATCAGAACTAGCCTAACACCTCTGATGAGTCAACACACGGCAACTAGTTACCGTGATCTGCGGTTGGCAACTACAGAATCTAGCATCACTGCCTAAACGCAGTGGTACTGTACTCATAATATTTTATTTATTTAAAAGTTTCACCAGGAAAAGCACGCTGACCAATAGTGATTGCATGTCTCCTGGTGCATCCTGGGGGAAGGGATACAGGAGGAACACAACAGAAGCAACAGTTGTACAGTTGCCAAAAGATGGCCACAATTAAGAACAGCATTCATAATATGGCCTTGGGCAACGTTCAGCACCCCCTCCCTCCCCAGGTCTTTCCCTGTGGTTCCCAGCAACCTGCTTCTAGACATGCCTTGCAGATGTTATTTTACTCAAACACTGTCTGCATTCACATGTTGATTAATCAGTTTCTGAATGCTGATGCCACCAACTGGGAGAAGGGAGAGGAAAAGAATATAGGAGGACTGCAAAAACAAATGGTAAAAAGCAATATAAGCCAGCCCAGTGGTGCTGAGGGTTGAGGCACTGGATTCCACACCTTGCGCTATGCCGGCGACCCGTGTTTGGGAATGGGCACGGGCCGTTGGGGGTCAGCAGGAGCGGAGAAGGATCAAGCGTCCGGGAGGACTGCTGTCCTTCTCCGGGGGGGGGGGTTCCTGTGTGTTGGTGTTGGCTGCCCTCTAGCGGAGGCTGGGGGACACAGCGCCACACCACAACATGGGGTGGAGCTAGGACAGATGCTTAAAACCCTAGCATCATTGCGTCCTAGCTCAAGGGAAGCAATCTCTAAAAAATCACGGCCCCAGCGTATAGGCCAGGCCCAGTGCCCGACCCTCCAACCACGACATTTCCGTTTTGGCCCCACTCTGGGGGCTTTCAGGTGGTCAGGTCACCGGGGCAGGGGTGAGCCATTAACGGGGCTGGGGTCCGGTGGCCAAAAAGAGAAAAAAAAAAAGGCAGTGTAGCCTAGAGGTTAGAGAAATGAGCTGTGAATGAACTTGGAACATCCAGCAGACCTGGGTTTGATTTTCCAAACCTCCACTTCCATACTGCGTGACTCTGAGCAAGTCACTTAACCTCTCTAGTGCTCCCGGGTCGCCCCAGGCACATGTGCCTAGTAGGCCTTACCAGGTTAGCAAAGAACCAAAACTAAAAAAAGGCAGTGGTACAAAAAAAGCCAAGAGAGACATAGCAATAAAGATGGGAAGAACACACCAGCAGATTGTAAAAGGCGCAAAAAGTATCGAAAGAACCCTTTGAAATGCAAGTTACTTGGTGTGGTCCTCCATGCAGGAACCGCCCCTGCAAGTTGGCCTCTCATATTATATACCACTGGCCTGCAGTAAAAGGCCCTGTTAAAGAGCTAGTCATGGTAAACGCTGAGGACAGAGATCTGTGTTGGTCACATGCTGATGAGGTATGAAGGGGGCCTAGAAATGGAGGATAAGCCAGACACAGAATATTACGGTATTCCACACATTATGCTTTGCACTGCTGATTAAAAATGTTCTAATTAACAAAAGGGATCAAAAGGTTTTATGCAGAAAAAGTCAAAGCTAGGTACTTTTAAATATGCATATTTTCAGAGGTTGTAGTAGCTCTTTAAGTTGCAAGCTGACAGGAAGGTTTCCATTATTTTCAATCTCTTTCTAATAATTTGGGTTGGCATGTGCCAAGTGACTCATGCAGCATTTTTCTTAGAAAGCTGTGTTACTATAACTAGTACTAATGTAGCGATAGCATCAGGCTGCATTACACAGCTTCATTTACTTGGTGCCAACTGCAGAATTTAACCTTTCCAAGTAGTTACGTGCCAGAACAAACACATACAGTAACATTTGGCAGTTTCAGATTTGAACAAGGGAAAAAAAACGATTATGCAGTTCCACCTTTTTTAACTTTATTTTTATTCTTTTTAAAATGTATAACATTTACGAAGAAAATACAGGGGAGAGTGAGATCACATAAGTTGACTCAAAAAATTATTATGTAACCGGGACGCTGTGGATGTTGGGTGGGGGGGTCAGTTTGATGATGCAGGTCTCAGGGGGGGCCTAAGGATGTGGGTCAGGCTTTCTGCTTCACCAGTGATCTTGACCTCTCTGACTTGTCTCTCTTCTTCCTCTGCAGGACAGACCAGACTAGGGAGCAAAGTTCAATCAATCAAGATTTATTTATCAGCACAATTCCATTTGATCAAAGCGCTTTACATCCTAAAATTAATAAAATTGATATAAACATCAATAAATAAACGCAAAGTTAAAACATAGTCTTAATATACCCAGTGACCGTACAATCAGGCTTACATCAGGAAATGCTTGGCTGAACAAATATGTTTTTAATGCAGTTTTAAAGTTGTCAGTGGTCAGACACTCTCTAATGCAATGTGGTAGAGCATTCCACAGGGCTGGGGCTGCAAAAGCAAAAGTGCACGCCCCAAAGATCTTTAATCGGACCTTGGGAACCTCTAGCAAATCCTCAGCAGAGCAGAGTGGGTGGAGGGGGCAGTAGGGATGCAGAAGATCTTGCACATAGCCAGGTCCCTGTCCATGTAGGGCTTTATAGATCAGTAGCCCGACCTTGAAGGTGATCCGCCAATGTACGAGCAGCCAGTGCAGGCTGTGGAGCACAGGAGTGACATGGCAAGATCTCGATAAGCCAGTCAACAACCTGGCAGCTGCATTCTGCACTAGCTGCAATCGGTGGATATCAACGCCCAGTAGCCCTAGGTATAAGGCATTGCAGTAGTCAAGGTGTGAGGTTACAAAGGAATGAACCAGTGTTTGCATATCACCAGGCAGAACTAGGTGCTTGATCTGAGTGATGTTCCTCAGATGATAAAATGAGGTCTTTACAACTGCTGACACCTGAGATTTTAATGTCAGGCCGCTGTCAAATACAACACCCAGATTTCACACCTGATTTGAGGTAAGCAGCCGGTCACCTCTGAGCCAGAGCCCAGATGGTTGACCCACTTGCAACCCCATGCCTTGGCAACCTGGCTCTACTACCAACACCTAGGTCATGTCAGAGTCCAGCTTCAACCAATTGGCACTCATCCAACCCCGAATCTCAGAGAGGCAGTTGTTAAAGACCGAGACTGCCCCACCCTGTTCGGGCACAAAGGACATGTAGAGCTGAGTATAATCCGCACAGCAGTGAAATCTCAGCCCATACTGCCTTATAATGTCTCCCAACAGCAGCATATACACTGCAAAAATCATGGGGGGACAAGATGGAGCCCTGCGGACCCCACATGATGGGGGAGAGGAGCTGAGGAATAAATCCCCGACACTACTCTCCGCGCGTCCTGCCAGTGAGGAATGATCTAAACCACCTGAGGACTGTACCAGACAGTCCGCAGAGGATCCACAGGTGCTCCAGTGACATCCCATGGTCTACAGTGTCAAATGCTGCACAGATATCAAAGAGAACCAAGATGGAATGACTCCCTCGATTCCTCGCTATCAGGAGGTCATTCAGTACCTGAACAAGGGCAGTCTCGGTACTATGCCTCTTCCTGAAACTGGACTGAGAGGATCATAGATATCGTGAGTTGTCATATGTTTATCCAGTTGTGCTGCCACAACCTTCTCAATAACCTTGCCCACAAAAGGCAGGTTTGAGACAGGTCTGTAGTTTGCTAGGCAGTCCAGATCTAAAGAAGATTTCTTCAGAAGAAGTACTGCTATTGCCTCCTTCAGGAGGTCCAGAAACACCCCTGTCTCCAGAGAACACTTGACTATCCCAACAAGGACTGGGCTGATGACTTCAACATACCCCACTAGGAGGCATGTTGGGTCTGGATCCAAACTACAGTAGGTCGAGCGCAATCCCTGGATGACCTGCACAATGTTTAATATCGCCAAGTGGCTGAAGTCCGACCAGACAGGCCAGGAGCTTGCAACCTCTTACCGATCACTGCAATGCCCATTTGAGGGCATCGATTGGATCTCTGACCTGATGGTAAAAAATTTATTGGCAAAGAACCGAGCAAACTCATCACACCTAGCCTGTGAAATTGCTCCCCGTGACTGAAGACTGGTTGGATTGCACAACCTGTCAACAGTCTGGAAGAGCTGAGCTGGTTGATTCTTTGCCGTGGCAATCTCCTTGGACAGGAACTCTGCCTTCTTGCAGGAGATTACTGATTGATAGTCTTTATAATGGACCATCAATCTAAGCTTGTCACCCTCCATACCGGAGTTCCTCCAACGGCGCTCCAACCTTCGACCCCTTCACCTCATCTCCTTCAAAGTCCCATCGAACCATGGAGACTTCTGGCCAAGCGAGAGGGGGCAAACACAGACAAGAGCTAAGGAGTCAAGTGCCCCAGCCACTGCCTTATTATAGGCTAGTACCAGTTTGACTGGCTCCTCGCACGCACTCATTACACCTGATAGGTCCAGCACCTCCATAAGACCATCTGGGGTCAAACCCGTTAAAGGGCAGTACCGGACCATCTCTGTAGGGGCAGGTCTATTGGAGGGGGTGCCTTGAACCTGAACCATATAGTATGATGGTCCGACCAACCGACAGGTTCCACCACCAAGTCAGTGATCTCCATCCCTGGTAGGAAGACCAGGTCCAGAGAATGACCGTGAATATGAGTTATAGAGGTAACTACCCGTGTAAGGCCCAACAAACTCATTAGTTCAAATCAGAACCCTTGTGTGGCATGTTAGCCAGTGCCTTGCAGTCACACTGACCTGCCGTCTCCTAACTGTCGGCAATCTCCTTGTAGGCTTTCACACAGAGTGGTGCTCACTCAGGCTCTGGTCGCTCAAAGGTTAGCAGCTGTGGCTCACTTACTGGAGCAGAATGCTTTTGCCTCCTTTCATAGGAACAGTCTCTTTCAGCAAAAAGGTGTTGTTCTAACAGAACCTGCTGACAGATACTTCAGTCTCTGTCCTTGGTAGGTTGTAGAAATCTCAAAGTCATCTCCTGAACAATAGGTGTGGAAGTCCCAGGCAGGCTTCCCTCAGATGGCTCCAGTCAGCAGCACAAGTCCTCCTCACACTGTGAGAACTCACTACCGACTGCCTTGTTCTGGATCTGCCCTCATCCTTTCTCTGGGAAAAGGTAGCTTCTCACTAGAGCAGATGGCTGTCAGTCACTGAAATTAGTATGCAGAATGCTCACTCGACACCCTATTGGTCAGCAGAAAGGGCACCAAATAAGCAGTTCAGTCACTGTCCCAGAATCCCTTTTGGTCAACTGTCGAGACCCCTGACCTCTGACTGGCTGGTTGCAAGGTCAGGGATCCGCATGATGGAGGGTCCCATATTGTAAAGGAACATATGCACCAAACAAAGTTCTTTTATAGGGCATCTGCCCTTTATTTTCACTGGCCCCCTGATTCTGTAGCCCACTATGTGCCCTTCTTTCCAGCCCAATTACTGTAGCTGCCGGGGGATTACCCTCCCTGTCAGGAGTGTCGTGGTGCTTGCTCCCTCCAGGCAGGGCAACTCCCTATTGAGATGTGGCAGACTGCCACACTGATGCGCAGGCACAATGGCACCAAACTCATGTTGCTCCTTACTCTCGCCCTTCTAGTGTCCCCAAGCCCCTTGATGCCCACTGGAGTCCTTGAGGCTGGAGTACATCAACGGGGCTAGTGTCTGTGTTAACAGTGGGTGACGGCACTGAGAAGTCCAGGTGAGCTGCAGGCTGCAGTGGTCAGAATCAGGCATGCGGAGCACCATACAGCAAACAGCCAGGCAGGCTGCAACAAGGGAGGCAGTATAACGTAGTGGTTTAAGGCTCAGAGCTGCAAATCTGGAGACCTGGGTTTGAATCCCACAGCCCCTACTTGCATACTGTGTGACCCTGAGCAAGTCACTTAACTTCCCTGTGCTCCCAGGTTGCACCTGCAAACAAGGTTTCAGCTTGGTGTGTCTCACCTGGTTAAATAATTGGGAAGAAAAAAAAACAGGTGGGCTCCTCTGGTCCCCATACAGGCTGCAGTCCCAGGGGGCAAAGACAGCAACAAACAAGGTGGTGACAGTTTGGTGCAAGCAAACGGAGACCAGGTAAGTCCCAACATTTGAGTGCATTACAGTTACATTAGGAGTCTATACTCACAGCCCTTTTTAATGCATACTGTAGGTAGGGGAATACCAAAATCTATCTGTACCCCTCTTGCCATGGGGACTAAAGTGCTCTTTCAAGGTTCAGAGCACAAATGACCGTGCACTGCCCAATGTTTCTGGGTGCTGCTGTACTAAAAACAGCCAAAGTGCAAGAAACACAAGAAAATACAGCACTCGCCTTGTAAGATGCAAAATACAAATCCTTTATTGGATGAACATAAGCAAAGCATACCCCAATATGATTTGCTGATGGTCACCCAACAGAGGATTTGTATGTTGCACCTACCGAGGTGAGCACTGCACTTTCTTGTGTTTCTTATACCTTTGAGGTTCCCCTGTACTTGCACATCAAAGGGGCAGTCATCACTAATGCAGCCAGTGCTTCAGCACTCTTGATTGGACTTTCCCAGTCAATACCCTGACCGAACAGGACACGAAGGTGCTTCCATGCAGGACTGGTTAGGGGGGCCCCAACTACCATTTAAACTGTAGAGTTATGTGTAAATAAGGACTTGGTGGAAGATTGCCTTTGGATTACAAATTGGTGGCAGCTATTTTGGTCATCTTTGACCGAAGCTGGCACGGTGACAGGGTCATAGCATGACTGGACAACCAATCAGCATTAGATTGCTTGTGGAGAGAGTCAGTTGGTTACTGGACTTGTGAAAGGCTACATTAATTCAGGAGCCTCTGCAGTTGCTAATCACTTGTCGAGTAACAGACCTCCCAGAACTGCCAAAGTTGACTGACAGCTCAACTGACCATTCGAGAATTCCCCAGTGAACATCAGACATTGTTCCAGACCCAACTCGGTCTACTTTCAGCTGCTGAACAGAGTGAGGCTGTGCTGTGTGTTGTTCAGGGCGACAGTCTTGAGCTGCAGAATCACAGAGAAAGACTGGTTATCTGTCAGTGGTGGAGAAAAGCAAGATTTCAGCCTCTGTGATAGAAAAGCCAGTAATCATTTGCTAAACACCACACAAGAATCTGCAGCAATTAAGAGAGACTTTTGCTGTGCTGCAGCCAGAGATCGTATCTAACCCTGCCTAGTCCATACCACTGCCAGTACTGGTTACAGCCATCCCTCTGGACTGGATACCAGGTGCACAGGAGAGCTGCCTGCGAAGTGGAGGTTTGCACTCGAATGCTGAAGTGTTTTGTTTTTGGTTTTTGCTATACACTGGCACAAAACTGCAAATACTGGGCCAAATTTTTAAAAGGCTCAATTCCAGTTTCTCCCCCAAATGGCCAGTTCTGTTTTTTCCATTGTTTTTCAGTTTTCATGGACAACCATGGGAACTACCCTCCAACCTCTAACAAATGTTTACTTCAGATTATGAGAAACGTGAATAAATGAGAATCCTAGATTTAAAAAGAATTACATAGCAATATGGTATTGTGGTGGCAGGCAGCCCATTTTTCCAAACAGCAGGGCGGTGACTACACCTCAGTGTGAGCTACTGTTCTGATACTATAAAGAGACCTTACCCCTGCTCAGGCTGTGCAACAATAATTGCTGTTCAGTGTGGAGCTAAGAAACCCTTACTGCGCTGCCCATTGTACACTGCTTATTTACATTGGGGGGGGGGGATGAATCCTTGGAATGCTGTGCTGATAATTACAGTCTCTCGCTGTAAGGGTGGGGGAGGACAGCTAAACAAGCACACTGCCAGAGTCAAGAAAACTACACTGCAGCACTAGAAAACAAGTTCTGGTCAAAACCACCACGGCTTCTACTGCAACTGTACTGATATACTGTGATGTAAAATATGTTCATTTGAATATATAAGTAATTAGACAGGACAAATGTATTTATTTTTGTCAGTGTCTGTCACATTATATCATGCAGAAGCAGCCACTGGGACTCTGACCAGAATTCTTTGTATTGCTCTGATGTGGGAGAGGTGGTAGCAGGATTCAAATTACAGGCAGTTAGCTATGATTCTATCTGTATTGTATAGCATCCTGGGAGTGAGCCTTCAAATTCTTACAAAGACGTTTTATTGGGAAGACTCACTGGTTGAGGGCATATGGAGGCTAAGGTGCAGTCTAAGATTGGGTTGGTTATGTCATATGTTGGTTCTGCAGTTTTATTCTATT
Source organism: Neoceratodus forsteri (assembly GCA_016271365.2). NCBI lineage: Eukaryota > Metazoa > Chordata > Ceratodontiformes > Ceratodontidae > Neoceratodus > Neoceratodus forsteri. The sequence continues at coordinate 953,357,841 of CM028136.1, forward strand.
TCACCTTATTTTTATTTTTTTCTCTCATGTCTGACCAAGTATTGTAACTGCAGGAGGAAGTTAAGAGAATCTGGCCCCATGTAAGTAAAATGGGGTTTTGATATAGCTGAGGGATGTTCACTAATTTTGAAATGATGGTGTCTGGACTCTGTGTTTGGTTGGGGAGGTCGTCTCAGGTACATCATCCTCCTTGGCACACAACACAGAAACATAGAAACATAGATTTTGACAGCAGATAAGGACCGCTTGGCCCACCCAGTCTGCCCATTTCCCTACCTAATGGATAAGCTGCAGATCCTAGTTAACTAGCAGCCTACTTCTTCCTACCCCCACCCCCTAGAATTGCCTTATGACTGTCCCATGCATGCTTGAATTCCACCACTGTTTTTGACTCCACAACCTCCTCCGGAAGGCCGTTCCATGCATCCACAACCCTCTCTGAGAAAAAATACTTCCTTAAGTGACCTCTGAGCTGCCCCCCTTCTATCTTCAAATTGTGCCCCCTTGTTCTTGCACACCTCTTTTTTTGAAAGATGCTACCCTCTTGGGCTTTGTTGATTCCCTTGAGGTACTTGAAAGCTTCTATCATGTCACCCCTCTCCCTCCTTTCCTCGAGGCTATACGTATTTAGCTCCTTAAGTCTCTCTTCATATGTCTTCCGGTGCAGACCCTGCACCATTTTAGTTGCCCTCTTCTGGACAGCTTCCATCCTGTCTATGTCTTTGCAGAGATTGGGTCTCCAGAACTGCATGCAGTACTCCAGATGGGGTCTCACCAACTGTCTGTACAGAGGGATAATAACTTCCTGTTTTCTACTGGTGATGCCTCTCCCTATGCATCTCAGTATCCCCCCAGCCCTCCTTGCTGCCCTCTCACATTGCTTGCCCACCTTTAGGTCATCTGATATGACTACCCCCAGGTCCCTTTCCATTTTTGTTGTTGTTAGTATCTCACCCCCCATTGTGTACTCTTCCCCTGGGTTTTTGTTTCCCAGGTGCATTACCTTGCACTTCTTAGCATTGAATCTAAGCTGCCATACATTTGACCATTCCTCTAACCTTGCCAAGACCCTTCTCATCCTTTCCACCCCACCTTGTGCATCAACTCTGTTGCAGATCTTTGTGTCATCTGCAAAGAGACATACTTTTCCTTCCAGTCCCTCTGCAATGTCACTTATAAAAGACATTGAAGAGGACTGAATCTATCTGAACCCTGGGGTACCCCACTAGTAATCACCATTTCTTCAGAGTGGACTCCATTTACTATTACTCTCTGTGTCCTATTCTCCAGCCAATTCTTAACCCAGGCTGTCATCTTGGGACCCACTCCCAGGCTGACTAACTTGTATATTAATCTTTTGTGTGGGACTGTGTCAAATGCCTTGCTAAAGTCTAGGTAGGCCATGTACACAGCCCCTCCCTGATCTACTACTTTGGTCACCCAGTCAAAGAAATCTATCAGATTTATCAGCTCCCAACCTGAGGGCAGGCAGCATGGCATGGAGATGAGTATAGCCACTGATGGTGGCACACATCTCAGTTGCTGCCAACCCCAGGGAAGTCAGCAGGGTCAGAGAGCAACACTGGGAACAAAACAAAGATGTAGTTCATCTTTCAGCACAAGTCCTGAGGAGCTGCGGGGAGAACCGTCTGCAGGGAGTCAGCAGAGCACTGTATATGTAACCCCCAGGTGGCGCTATCCCAAGGGCTACTACCCCTGCCTGCTGGACTACCAACAGGTTGAGGGGCCTAGGTTCTATGGCGGGTGCCTCCACCCAGAGGTCAGGGTTTGTGATGGTTGGTCTAGTTTGGTCACAGCCCCCTGGGACACTGAGACCCCCGTCTAATCCCTTTAATGATCCACACAATGCCCAGGAGTTACAGTACCCATACCCCACATGTACACGCGGTTCACCCATAAGGTACCACTTTCCCTAGAGACTGATTCTGAAGTTCATCTCTGAGGACCCCTGTAAAATAAGGTTAATCAACATACACAAACCAATGTAATGCCTGCTATATAGGTACTGACACTTCAGACAGTTTAAAGTCAATAACATCAAATCTGGTTTATTTAGGGGGAATGAAACACGGAAGGGGGAGATCAAGCTGATTGGCAGAATTAAATCACAGTACTGTGCACTCATACAGGGTCTTAAAAGTCACACTCTGGGTACCCAGGTTGGGGGGGGCTAGCCAGGTCCATTGCCCGGGGTTGGCCGGCAGGTGCAGATGGATAGGGCCCTGTAGAAAAAGATATGCACAACACCCAATTGTAATCCGGAGCCGGATGGCTCAGTCCTTGAAGAAATGAAATAAAGGAAATCAGATGACACACTGGTGATTGTTAATAGGTCGCAGGGGAATGCCCTGATTTGTACTCACACTACACCAAGCTGAGAACCTGATGCAGATGGTTGTTCTGGATTGCCAGACAAACAAGGCATGGAGATGAGATTCTACTGGCTAGGCCCAACTGCTTTGACTAGCAGACGGATTTAGTCCGATTAAATTCAATTCTGCTTTCAGCTTACACCGCACGGTGAAAAGAGAATTGGAATAGCTATCCCTCACATGCATTCAACACATTTATATGTAGAGGAAATTACTATACCAGGCAGCCGCTCCTAGGTCCCGATCACACTTACTGCAGATACCCGGGAGTTCACCAGCAGCTTCAGTTCCTGACAGACCGAGCGCGATTCAGCTATTTCTCCAGTCTTCTACAGGGTGAGCCTGGTTTCCACTTTTCAGCCTTCCTTCCTTTCAGTCACCTCGGATTCAGTCCGATTCAAGCTTGCAACAGCAATCGACCAACTGCAGGGCCTCTCACGCGCTTTCCGCGTGAAACTATACTCTGCAGAAGCACAGAGCTCCTTCTCTCCTCACGGTCACAACTGATCTGACCTCCCAGTCGCAAGGCACAGCATTCCCTTCGGGCACCACCCAGTCCAGCTGGTAGACTCAGCTGTCAATCATTCCAAAGCTCTCTCAGTTGGTGCAAAAAAAGCACGAAGGTCCAAAACTACACTTCTCAGAATTACTAGCTATACATTCCCCTTGTAAGCTGGCTCCCAGGAGATACAGATTCTGGTTGGTCCAAACAGTCTCCATTTTATAGCTCTTTATCCCATTGGCCCAGCACAGCAGTTTAGGTCCAAATGGAGGGCAACACACAAAGTCCCATCTGCAATAAAGGCAGGTTAGACAAACTACAATATTACTAAGGCTTTAACTGATTACAGGCTAACAGTTATCTTTCAGATAGGCTCCCTTTGCGCCTTCAGTGACCGCAAAAGGGAGCGATTATTCCGCAGTTCAGGCGGGATTCGAGCAGGGAAACACCAGTCCCCCCCCACAGAAAAAGTATTAGTTATGTCTGCAAGCAGACAGCTCTTAAAGAGACAGTATGTGGAGGCTCTACTAGCACTCACAGTGCCATTCTAATGGCTAAAACGCCAAACGCCAGCAGGCAAGGGGAACACTTAAGCAAGCTCCTAGGAGGCTTTTAGGAACCCCCATTTGTAGGGGGGGTTACATGTACATTCAGAGATGAAATCTAGATAAAAACATAGAAACATAGACTTTGATGTCAAATAAGGACTGCTTGGCCCACCTAGTCTGCCCATTTCTCTACCTACTGGATAAGCTGCAGATCCTAGTTAACCAACAGCCTATTTCTTCCTACTCCCCACAAGAATTGCCTTATGTCTGTCCCATGCATTCTTGAATTCTCCTACAGTTTTAGACCCCACAACCTCCTCAGGAAGGCTGTTCCATGTGTCCACCACCCCCTCTGTGAAAAAATACTTTCTCATATTGCCCCTGAGCCGTCCCCCCTCTGTCTTCAAATTACGTCCCCTTGTTCTTGCACATCTCTTTTTCTGAAAGATGCTACCCTCTTAGACTTTGTTGATTCCCTTGAGGTATTTGAAAGTTTCTATCAACTCCCCCCTCTCCCTCCTTTCCTCAAGGGTATACATATTAAGCTCTTTTAGTCTCTCCACGTATGGCTTCTCTTGCAGACCCTGTACCATTTTAGTTGCCCTCCTCTGGATTGCCTCCATCCTGTCTGTGTCCTTGCAGAGATGGGGTCTCCAGAACTGGCCACAGTACTCCAGATGGGGTCTCACCAACTGTCTGTACAGAGGGAAAACAACTTCCTTTCTGCTGGTGATGCCTCTCCCTATACATCCCAGTATCCCCCAGCCTTCCCTACTGCCTTCTCACATTGCTTGCCAACCTTAAGGTCATCTGATATGATTACCCCCAGGTCCCTTTCCATTTGTGTTGTTGTTACTACCTGCTCCCCCATTGTGTACTCTTCCCCAGGGTTTTTGTTTCCCAGGTGCATTATTTTGCACTTCTTTGCATTGAATCCAAGCTGCCATACTTCTGACCATTCCTCCAACCTTGCCAGGTCCTTCTCATCCTTTCCACGCCCCCTTGTGTATCAACCCTGTTGCAGATCTTTGTGTCATCTGCAAAGAGGTATACTTTTCCTTCCAGTTCCTCTGCAATATCACTTATAAAGACATTAAAAAGGACTGGACCCAGTATTGAACACTGCAGTACCCCACTAGTAACCCCTCTTTCTTCAGAGTGGACTCCGTTTACTATTACCTTCTGTGTCCTGTTGTCTAGTCAATGTTTTACCCAGGCTACCACCCTGGAACCCACTCCCAGGCTAGCTAATTTGTTTATTAATCTTTTGTGTGGGACTGTGTCAAATGCCTTGCTAAAGTCTAGGTAGGCCATGTCCACAGCCCCTCCCTGGTCTACTACTTTGGTCACCCAGTCAAAAAAATCAATTAGATTCATCTGACATGACCTTCTTGCTGTGAATCCATGCTGCCACGGGTCCTGTGCCCCCCTGGCCGCTAGGTACTCAATAATATTTTCCTTCAAAAGTGATTCCATCATTTTCCTATCACAGAGGTCAAAGTGACAGGTCTGTAGTTTTCTACCTCTGTTTTGCTCACACTTTGTGAAGGGGAATCCCATCTGCCCTCCTCCAGTCCTCAGGTACCACACCATCCTCCCACGATTTGTTAAAAAGGGTAGTCAGTGGTGTCACTAGTTCTCCCCTTAATTCTTTTAGAATTCTGGGGTGAATCCCGTCAGGCCCCATTGCTTTGTCCACCTTCAGTTTTAGGGGTTCTTTCAGAACCCTTTCTTCTGTGAAAGGACTGGGATCGACCCCCCAATCCAGAGTGCTTCTGTTAATTGGATTAGGTACCTCCCCCTCCTCCTCTTTTGTGAATACTGAGCAGAAGTATTCGTTCAGTATCCCTGCTTTTTCACTGCCCTCTCTGCCCACCCACTGTCTATTCTATTCAGCATCACTATCCCTCCCTTTGTCTTTCAACGCTCCCTAATGTACCTATAAAATGGTTTATCCCCCTTCTTAACCGAGTTGGCTATCTTTTCCTCAGTTTGGGCCTTTGCTATTCTGACTGCCTTCCCTGCTTCCTTCTGCCTTAACTGGTACAGTTCTCTGTCCTGCTCCTTCTGTGTTTCCTTATACTTCCTAAATGCTGTCTTTTTCTCCCTAACCTTCCCTGCCACCTCTTTTGAGAACCATAGTGGCTTTTTCTTTCATTTTGATTTGTTTATTTGTTTCACACAAAGGATTGTTGCTTCTGTGATGGCAGTTTTGATGTTTTCCCTTTGTTGCTCAACCCCTCCTTCTTGCCTGTTTGCTAGTGCTTTTCTAAGGTACTCTCCCATTTTGTCAAAGTCAGCCTGCCTGAAGTCCAGTACCCTCACTTTTGTATGGCTTGACTCTGTAGCTGAGTTTATCGTGAACCACACTGTTTGGTGGTCACTTGTTCCCAGATGGCCACCCACTTCTAGATCTGAGATCCTCTCACTGTCCCCATTTGAGAGTATGAGGTCTAAGATTGCTCCCTCCCAAGTGGGTTCCAACACCAGCTGTCTTAGGCATGCCCCCTGTAGGGCATCGAGAATGGCTCTGCTCTTTGATGTAGCTGTAGCAAAGGTGCTCCAGTTAACATCTGGCATATTCAGGTCCCCCATCAACAATATCTCCCCTTTCTCTGCCATCCTAAGTATGCCTTCTATCATATCCTTGTCCATTCCCTCCCCCTGAGATGGGGGTCTGTATACAACCCCTGTGCAGATTGTGGTGCCATTTCCAGTCTCTAAGGTGACCCACAGTGCCTCCTTTTCTCCCCATTTACCCTTTTGTTCTGTTGCTTTTATCCCTTCCCTTACATAGAGAGCTACTCCTCCCCCTCTTCTACTCTCCCTGTCTCTCCTATAGGTGGTGTACCCTGGTATGTTAACATCCCAGTCATGGTTCTCTGTGTACCATCTTTCTGTGACTGCCACGATATTCAGGCATCCCTCTTCCATCAAGGCCACCAGTTCAGGGAGCTTGTTGCCCAGACTATGGGCATTGGTACTCATTACCCTCCATTTCTTGATAGCCTTACCCCTTTTTGCCCCATCCCTGTCCTTACTGCCTTTGTCGTTTTCTCCATTTACCTCTGACCTTCTCCCTATCGACATCACTATCTTGATGTTTACCTCACTAACTACCCTGATTTGTTTTGGGGGGGCTAGGATTTCCCTTCTCCTTTCCAGTGCCTCCCCCCTTGGCTAGTTTAAATGCATGCCAATGAAGCATTTAAACCTATCACCTAGGATCCTGGTTCCCCTCCTGGAGAGATGCAGACCATTGCACCAGTATAGGCCTGCATCACTCCAGGTGGACCCCTGTCCCCATTGAAGCCAAACCCCTGAGCTCTGCACCAGTTTTTCAACCACTGATTGAATCCCATGGTGTGGAGCACCCTAGCCTCACCCATGCCATAGACTGGCAGCACCTCCAAGAAGGTTACCGTGCATGCTACTTGTCTAAGGCCCCTCCCCAACTCCACAAACTCTTCCTGCACTGCTCTGATCCCTTTCCCAGCCAGGTCATTTGTCCCTAGGTGGACAATGACATCCAGCTCCCTCCGCCATGCAGCTGCTCCCGCGATCTTGAGGGTTTGCTCCCTGTCCCTCCAAACCATAGCACCAGGCAGGCACCTTTCCTCCCTCTCCCTTTCTTCCCCCAGTTCTACCCTCCTAACAATGGAGTCCCCCACCAGGAGTTGTTTCCTTCCCCTGTGGAGTCCCATGCCACTCTCCTGTGGGTCTTCTTTGTGGAGGTTCCCGGCATCCTTCTTGGTCTTCACTGCAGATGCCTCCATAGAGGAACCACACTTTGCCAGAATGGCATATGAATTGTGGAGAGGTACAACTGGAGGGAGCTCAGAGGGCCATCTTGCTGTCTGCTACTTCCCCAAACATCAGTTCATTAATAAACATATGGGGGGGGCGTGTTTTCAAGTCCCATCAGCAATGAGTGCACATCTCTTCCTCTTACTGGAAGATTGTGCTGGATACTGGATTTAAACACGTGTTTTGATATGTGCCTAAACACGTAAGTCCCCCTTCTTTTGTTTAGTATTTATTTTGCAATTTTTCAGCATCAATGCTTTTTCTAATGAAAGTCACATATTTTATTGAATATGTATGACCTAACGTAGGAGGAAAAGAAGTGCACTTATTGCTGGTTCTGCTCCGAATTAAGAACACATCCCCAATATGTTTATTGATGAAGTGACATATGAGGAAGTACCAGACAGCAATATGGCCCTCAGAGCTCCTGTTTAAATCAGCATTTAAATCCAGTGACAGCAACAGGGCCACGGAACACCATTTAGATCCAGTATTTAATCTAGTGTTTAGATCCTGCATCCAGCACAACACCTACTAGCTTCTCTTCTGGGGCAACAAAATAGTGCGGTGGGGGGAAGGGAAGAAACAACCACACTGTAGTGAGTGGAGAGATGTGGTTCAGTGCCACATCATGGAAGAACACAGGCTGTGGTGTATTAGGTATACGTTCACATGCTTCTAGAGCCCCTTTCTCCTCCTACATCATAGCAATACGTCAGCATAGCTCTGGCTATGCAGCCGTAAAAACGCAACAGGACTGAATGAGCAGCATTTGAAGATGGATACAGAGATCAGAGGGAGGGCCTGGGCCTCTGTACAACAGCCTGGCCACACCTCTGTGTACAATGGGGTTCCATTGTTGTCGTTCATCTTTTCTGTTTGTACTGTTTTTCACTTGCACTGATAACTTCTATTTGTTTGCACTGTATTTATAATGTTATTTAGTTTGTACCTAAATGATATACAGTATTTTCCCATGTACCCTTTCCCTGGGACGCACCTGGAAATGAGGCTGGCATAGTGTGTTTTTCCTAGTTACCAATTTCTAAATCAGTCCATCATCAGACATGGAAACATAAAAATATAGAATCTGTTGGCAGAAAAGGACTGCTTGGCCCACCCAGTCGTCCATGTGTTCCCTGCCTATTCTGCCTCCAAAGACCCTAACTGGTCTCCAGCAACCCTCCCTTCTCCCTGCCTCTGTTCTACTATACCCCATTCCAAGCATGCTTGAAGCCCTTCCCCATTCTAGCCACCACCACTTCATCTGACAGTCAGTTCCATGCGTCCACCACTCTGTCAGTGGAGAAATATTTCCTCCCATCCCTCCTGAACTTCCCCCTTCCAGTTTCATTGATGTTCCCTAGTCCTGGAGCTCATCCTCATTTGGAAAAGCCTCCCCTTCTGCACCCTGTTCACCCCTGTAAGGTACTTGTAGGTCTTGAGCATGTCTCCTCTCACACTCCTCTCTTCCAGGGCGTACATGCTGAGATCCCTCTGTCTCTCTGGCTTCCCTTGCAACCCCAGTATTTTGGTTATCATCCTCTGCACCACTTCTTAGGGGTGGATGAATACCTTATTTCAAATATTTGGCTGAATATTCATATTTGGGGCCTCAAATATTTGGAATTAGGTATTTATATTAATTATTCATGTTCCTATGAAGGACAAAAATGTACAAAATAGCACCCTCTCCCCAGCCATAAAGATCCACCCCCCGTCCCTTACCCACCCTCCTCCCCCCGCACCCACAATTAATGTTTAAAAACAATCTCCCAATGGGTGCCTGACACAACCCAGCTGATTCCACAGCCAGCTGCTGACATCGCTTGTAGAGATTTTCTGTTTGTTTTTGGTTTTTTTATGTAGGTCCTAGGAAAGAAATAATCCCCCACCCCCAACCCGACAGCAGCACCCACCTCCCAACCTCCTCCCCCTAGCACCCACATTTCCTTATTAAACAACCCAATGGGTGCAGGAAGGTAACCGACACATCCTGCATTCCTCCACAGCAGGCCACCTTCTTGTGAACAGCCTTTTTGGGACCCCACCTCATGACCAATGGCAGTGGGATTATGCATAGGAGCCGACTTTTATTTTTCCCCGGTGGGGGAGGGCTCAAGAAATGGCCGGGGGGCTTGGCTCCGAGGCCCCCAGAAGCTCTGGGGATTTTGGTGCCCTTGTGGCATTTTGAGGTTTTCCTGGAGAGACAACACAGCATAGCAAACACAATTTCAGTGTTAGCACATTAACAAAATTTGCCTGAATTTTGTTGTCACTCATCACCTTGATAACCTACTGCCCAGCAAGGGGTGGTGTCACTCATCCACCCTGACCCCCTCCCCAGCTACTGGCATATCCTCCGATGATGTCACTCACCTACCTTGAGCCTTCCCCAGCTACTGGCATAGTCTTTGATGGTGTCACTCACCCAGACCCATTCCCCAGCAAGTGTTGCAGACACTAGTGGTGTCACTCATCCACCCTGACCCACTCCCCAGCTACTGGCATATCCTCCGGTGATGTCACTCACTACCCTGGACCACTTCCCACCCAATTAGGGACACTGGTGGTGTCCCTGACTTGGGAGCTTTTTCTGCAGTGTAACTCCCACATCTTTTCTCAATAAAACATATCTGGCAAATATTCTGTTTTATTGAAATGCCATCTACTTCCCACAGGAGAGGGATAGCTTTTCCTGCCTTGTCCCTGGTCTGTGAAAAGAGGGTGGAATTTTAATAAAGCACATTTAATGTGTACTGTCAAAAGCCCTCTGGCACACAGTAGGGGATGGCAGAGGTGGCTATGCAAAAATACTTAAGCACATCTTAACCTGAAGTTGACATCTCTTCCTCTCCTATCCCTGGTCTGTGGAAAGTAGGTGACATTTTAATAAAACAAATGTAATGTGTACTGTCAAAAACCCTGTGGCACACAGTCCCCCTGTGTGTATCCCATACAGTTTTGAATTCCCCCACCAACTTTGCCCTCATCACCTCAGCTGGGAGGCTGTTCCATGCCTCCACCACCCTTTCTGTGAAGAAGTGCTTTCTTACATTGCCCCTTAATCTACCCCTTCCAGTCTCATGTTATGCTCTCTTGCTCTACAGCATCTCTTTTTCTGTAACCACCCTTGCTTGCACTGAACTATATGCACCACCTCCCATTGTCTGTTATCAGCAGGTTAACAATGTGTTGAGAACCACCTGGCACCAGAGCTTGCTCACCAGTCTCCACTGTGGAATGGTGCCGAAAAGCATTGGTGCAATCTTGGTAAGCCAACCCTCAAGCCAGTTAACTCCTTGAACGCCTAGTAAAACATATGCATCATGAGTTGTCAAAGTCCCCTCCCCCCACAACAGGAACGTACATAACCATGGGTCCTGTAACCCATTGCCCTAAATCAATCATTCAATCAAACTTTATTTAACCAGGCAAAATCACCCTTGAGCAAGCTCATTTACAAGATGGTCCTGGACAATTAGGACATTTACAGCTACTGAGAATAACAGAGATGCAGAATACATACATGGCACAAATAATCACCAGTTACAAAATAACAAGAGGGTTCAGGGCTAAGGAATACATACAATGCACAACTATCCACGAATAAATATACAACTGGGTATACAAGGCTTCAACAATGGAGGGGCTTTAAAAAAACGGCTACCGAAATGATACTGATGAATCCTTTTCTTGACTGTTTTGTGGCACGGACTCACCCGTGCTCAATAATATCAACGGAGAAGTTAATTTTCCAACCACCATTGCTTACTGTTGTCACCCCCCGAAAAATGACAGTTAACTAGCAGCGTCACAATGAGTTACCATTACTGGACAAAGTCGTCATCATCAGTACTGCCACCGTTTTATTGCACACAAGACAGATTTGAAAATTACATCAAATTTAGCGGCAACTAGTTTGCAGCCATGCCAGCCAGTGTTAGCTATACGCAGCTCAGAAAACAGACCCCTGAAACTGATGGGCCCTATGCACAGGCATCGTTTGAAGACAGAACCCTTGAGAAAGGAGAAGAGGAGCAAGCAAGACACTGAGGTTTACTGTGCCATTTCCCCCACTGACGCACACGCTTCCACATGGTAACATGCCATGCCACCTGCTTCACAGCCAGGCGCTCCAACAAACATGATTCCAAGGGCAGTTTATTGGAGGCCATTGATCATTTTGGTCTGTGATTTGTAATTATTTTGATCCTCAGTTTGTTTATTTGTAACAGCAAACTCAAACAGCTGCTCACTTGCTCAGAGGTAGGGACTGGTGGCAGAGCCACAGAAACAGCAACCAAGAGAAACTGAGCTCAAGCATCACACCAAACCATTAAGAATACTAGGATATTGCTAATTATTTTTAAAAGTAACAAGGTTAAAACAACATACAGGCAGCAGCAGTGAGCTTTGATGCCTGTGAGTTGTTTTAAAATGATTATTATTTAACAAGTGTTTAACAATATCCTATAGGTTTCTTCTGATTTGGTGTTGCTTGGATTTTATTTTTTTTAACCTTGCTCCACATGGTGATGAATCTGATTTTGTCTGCCTCAGCTGCATCTCTTCTCCAGCGAGCCATGGAGGGGGGGCTGCAGGTGGCCACGTCAAGCGACTGCCTTGCCCTTCAATCACAGTTGATGCCTGTTGCCTACAGTGATATAATAAATCCAGGTGGCTCCAGCCCTTGCTCCGCTCCTGTTCCCCACATGTGTGTCCCTGACTCCTACCTGTCGCAACACAGTCTGATTCATCCTCTTGCTTTCTGACTGGTGACTGCCTCCCTCTGAATCCAAAGCCGGTTGATTTGCTCCCCTTGTCTGAGTCTCTGCTGCTGCCCAACCGGTCCGGACCAATGTCCCTGTTCTTTGCTGCTGTGTGCTCACGCTCCCCAACTGCTGAACCTGAGGAATGTGAGTGCCTCGACGCCACCTGCTTAGCGTGCCAATGATGTCCCGACTGACCGACCAACCATGATGGTCATTCAACGAGAGTGACATGGAGGGTGCGACTCTGTGAGTGAGGGACCCCACGAAAAAAAAAAAAGAACCACGCAGCCTGTGCTTATCCTGTCCAGTACAGCCTGAGTGAATCAGAGCCACCTGGCGTCAGTGAGCAGGGAAAGCGACTGCAGAGTCAACGCAGCAGCACCAATCCCAATTTCTGGTGAAATGGTGCACACAGATTGGCTGAGCTGGGATGGGATTTTTAAACTGTTAAAGTGGTGGCTGGATGATGAGGTGAAACGGTTCCAGACCGTCTCTGCCTCAATTTAACCCCACTGCAACCTGCAAAAAATTCAAGGGTAGGCAGAGCCCCCATCTAATCATCCCGGGAGGGGCTTCAGCCCCTCAGCCCCCCTCATAGTCTGCACCTATGGGGTTATGCAAATCAGGCCCAAAAGGTGATTTCGCGGTTGCTTAGAGAAATCACCTCTCGGACAGGATTTGAAAATTTTCACTACCTTTGTTCATGGAGTGGGGTCTTAAGAAGGCTGTGCTGAAAATCTGACGTCAGAATATTTAAAACACAGCTGGTCCAGTGGCATGGAGAGCGAGGCACTGACATCTTACCTCCTACCACACTGGCAGCCTGTGTTCGGAAACAGATATGGGCCATTCGGAGGTTGGCCAGGAAGGGAGGATTGAGCTTCCCCATGGACGGCTCTCCTCCCTCGGGGGAGGGGGGTAGTGTGACCCACTGCTTGCCTGCCACCTAGAGGTATCCAGGTGGTAGCACAGCTTGGGCACACAGTACAAGACCGATCATGGGCACTTAAGGATGTCTCTGAGGAGGTGGAGTGCATTGCTAAGCCATTGCATGTAGTGCGTCTAGGGGAACAGAAAACAAGAAAATGGTTAGCAGGGGCTATATGAAACCCTGCCCACCTACTGCCATTCCACACCGTTGCCTGGTCTCCAGCCCAAATCTGGATGCTGGGTCGCCAGGTTGGGGAAGGCTGGTTCTCCCCTTCCCAGCCCCACCATGGGGGGTAATCCATGTGGGATCTGGGTCCCAAAGCATAGGAGAGACAGATGGCAGATGGGAGAAGGCAGGGATGGGACTGAGAGTCCACCAATGATGCTGACTAGTAGGTAAAAAGCTTTGTTGGAAAAAAAAATATTTAAAAATGGCAATGTTATGAGCATACATTGAAATTTTGCAACATATGTTCATAACTTTGGTAATTTTATATATTCTGACCCCAAATTTTCAACATAGCCATTTTTTCACATCACCTCTTGAATGTGACAACTGTAATTTTTCAAAGCTTGGCCAAAATATGTTTTCGCACCTGTGGCATGGAATGATGTTGTCGGTGTGCAAAATCACCTTTTGGGTGGGTTTTGACAATTTTCTCCTTCGTTGCTAATGTGATGGGTTCAGAAGAAGGCTATGTTGAAAATTTGGGGTACAAATTTTACAAAACAACAAAGTCATGAATGCGCTTGGAATTTTGCCACGCACGCTCATACCTTGGGTAAATTTAAATATTTTCACCCCAAATTTTCAACATTGCCATTTTTTTCATATCACCTCATGACTGTAACAACTGACATTTTTCAAAAGCTGGTCAAAACGCATTTTCGCACCTGTACCATGGAAAGATGTTTCGGACCACATTTCAAACATTTTTGCATACCAGGTTCATGAGATGGGTTTGAAATAAGGCTATGTTGAAAATTTGGGGTCACAATATTAAAAAAAAAGCACAGTTATGAAGGTACATTGACTTTTTTCTACACACATTCATAAGTTTGGTAACTTTTGACATCTGACGCTGCACAGAACGGCAGGGTCAGTAGGGCCCTGTACTTCAGTAGGTGGACAGGGTGTTCCCTTGGCATACAGCCTGGAGGGCCCTGCACATCTGCACCTGTTCACACAGGTCCTGAAGGAATCTGCATGAAGGAGGATATGATTCCACTGTCTCAAAAAGAAGGAACATTCTTTGCAAAAAAAATTTTGTTAATGCACCAGTTAGGGTAACTTAATGCAACAAAAGTAGGGAAATGTGGCATTAGGGTTTCCAGCCCTAACTCCCCACTCCACCCCCAAGCAGCAACATGGAAAAACTTTAAGGTTTTGGGTCCCCGGAGGCTTAGTAAATCAGTGGTGGGGTCTTCCTTGGGGTTGTCAACCCTAATGCTCACCCCCCAGCCCATAATCTCCAATCCAAAGCACAATGTACAGCTCTAAGTCACTGCCTCATAATGATACGCTCTTCAAAGGTAGAGAAATATGTCTTGCCACAGGTTGCCAGCACAATTTGTTGTAGTTTTGGCCCTGCGTGAAGAAAGGAGTTCATGTGTGGCGTTCTTTGCTCATGAAATGGGGTGGGCATTAGAGTTTACAACCCCAAGGAATACCCCACTACTGATTTGCCAAGACACCGGAGATCCAAAACCCTAATGTTTTTTTTTTTTTCTTTTGCTGCTTGGAGGATAGGGATGGGAAGCTAGGGTTGGAAACCCTAACACCACATTTCCCTACTTTTGTGGCATTAAGTTACCCTAACTGGTGCATTAACAAAGTTTTCTTGGAAAGAAGATATATAGATATAGATATCTTTCTGTCCGTGTGCTTGTCTTTTTTTTCTTCCAGACAGATAACCCATTTTTTGTGCCCACTTCCTGTTCTCTATGTAACATGGTCGTTCTGCAGACTGAAATGGATGAATGTAGCTGGTAGTATAGCCTAGAGGTTAGAGTAATGCGCTGTGAATGAGCTTGGTACATCCAGCAGACCTGGGTTTGCTCCCCACAACCTCCACTTGCATATTGTGTGACTCAGAGCAAGTCATTTAAGCACCACAGTGTTCCTGAGCCTCCCCTGAAAACTGGCACTTGTGCCTAGTGGGCATGACCTAGTTACCAAAAGAATAACAAAAAAACACGTAGGATGCAAAGTAACTATAACCCAACTGGTCATCTAGGGTGAGTCTGAGAACTCAGATCTGTGTACCTATTAGTAGAAAATGTGTCACTTCCTGGAGTGGGGGCAGTATTTTGAAGGCAGTGCAGGAAAAGGATAGTACGGACTAGCATACACGGTAGTGTCCTTCCACTCCATCCATGACTAATACAGGCAGCCTTCTTCAAGAATGTCACGTCTAGGGGAACTACATTTCCAGCCTTCCTATTTCCTGTTATCCCCAACTTTACATCCACAGACTTGGACTAACCTCTTGATTATGTTTGCTTTTTAAAGAGCTCAAAAAATAGCAGACAGGAAAATGTTAGAAATGTTAAGGAGTAGTCGATTGTAACTTTATTTCTGAAGTATTTTTTTCCTTTTGCTGATTAGAACATTTTCTATGTGATAGTAGTGTACTGGCTGTGTGGAATGGCACTGTGCCTGGTAGGTGACATATCTAGTTCTATTCCTCCTACCGCATCATCAGCACTCTGTCCTAGGTTACTGATCTGGAAGCTAGTGAGTGACTCTTACTGAGCAGCTGTGATGTCACAGTCAGTGTGGTCACAGTGCTGATGATGTAATGGGAGGAAAAGAACTACATATGTCGGGTGCAAGGCAGAGTGCTGCTCCACATATCACATTTACTAACATCAGGTAAAAAAAAATCTAATTAACCAAAAGGAAAAGAATAACTACCTCAGATATAAAAGGTAATTGCTGACAGCGTTTAAAAATGCCTGTTGGTTGTAGGCAGTGCACTAGCTCTTTAAAACCACACTGTACTATCACTCTCTCACCATCAGTACCCCACCCATCACTCTGCTGTCTGGTACATGTCACCCCACCACTGCCCTTACTACCACTCTGCTCTCTGGTGTGTATCTTCCCCTCACTCCCCCCCCAACATCATTCTGGTGCACATTTCCCCACCATCACTCTGCTCTCTGGTATGTGTTTCCGAACTAGGGTTGTCAGAACCTGCTGAAGTTCTGGGTTCTGGTTCTGGGCTAGAACTTTGCAAATTGTTCTAGGTCTCTAATCTTCTTTAGAACTCAAACTCTTTTGTGCGTAGGATTGGAGAGAAAGAACAGATAAATATACTGAGAGGAGAAAAAACACACATAAAAAGAGCTGCACTCTCAGCACAGCCATAATATCGGTTCACTGCACATGCAGAAAAGAGAAACACATTGAGCCTCTCAAAGTGCAAATGCCAAGTATCACAATTCCATGCCTTTAGCACATCTGCATATGAGCAGCACATTCTCTCATGTTCTCCCTCTAAAACATTTTTAGCACGTAATTCCCAATACTTAGTTTGTTTTCCAGGCTGGCATCCTCTGTTTTTAAAATGTATGAAGAAAAAAGGCTTTTTTTTTAGCAGTTAAAACCCTTAAGACTTAGAACCCATGGGTGTTCTAGTTCTAAATTAGAACTTGAACCCATGGGTATTCTAGTTCTAAATTAGAACTTGAACCCATGGGTTCTAAAAGGGTTCTAATCTTTCTAGAACTAGTTCTGACAACCCTATTCCCAGCCACTCCCCCCACCATCACTCTGCACTCTGTGGTACTGGTTTCCCCACCAATTTCCACACCATTGCTCTTCTGTCTTGTGCCACCCCGTCATCCCCTTCCCCCACACACCTTCATCACTATGCTCTTGGGTTTCACCACCATGCCTTTCTCCATCAAAATACTTCAGTACTCTCAGCCCATTATTCTTTCCCTCAAGTTTCAGTTTGATCAAATTTAAAATGCAGAACAAGCAATTAATTGTAGGCTGTACCCTGTGACCCCCAAAGTCCATTTGTTCAAGCTGGAATGCTGTTCCTTGAGTTTTTTAGATGCTCCTGTCATGCAGGATGAAAGGTGACTGTTGGTTGATTTGAATGCAAATTGGGTCCCTTCTAAGGCTACAAAGTTAAGTGAATCATTGCCTCCCCTGGGTCTTAACATATATACGGTAAGGAACCTACTAGAACTGAGTTGAAAAAAAAAATAATTCACCAAGACTAATCTATTTTCTGCATCCTATATTTTGAAAATAAACCGCCTGGCACATTACCAGACATCCCAAGTAATCCTGATTTTATCTTTCACTCACTTGACCGTTGTGTTTAAAAGCAAAAGCAGCAGTGCATCAAAGGAAGTACATACTGTATACACCCTATACTGGTGATGGGGCCCCTACATACTGTATACACCCTGTACTGGTGATGGGGCCCCTACATACTGTATGCACCCTGTACTGGTGATGGGGCCCCTACATACCGTATACATCCTGCACTGGTGAAAAGGACCCTTTCTGGTTCCCATCTCGATTCTGTGCTATTTCAAGAATGATTAGGTGACAATAATTATTTTCAAAGACAAAACTTTCAGCACAAATTGAGAACATGGCTCCAGCCATTAGAACTCTGTCCCTTGCTGTGATTTCTCAGTTCTCTGCAAAACAATGACAGCTGACACCAGCAGGATTCTGTCTCATTACAACATTCCAAATAAAAATGGAATTACTGGAATGCCCACATTATTAGTAAAATACTTGCTTCTGCATGAAAACAGGCCCCTGGCCTTTTTTTACTTCATCCGTCCCTGCTGCTTCTACTTGCCCAGAAATCCTCTGCTCGTGACATCAAAGTACTGTGTGATATCACAAGCAGTGGATTATGACTTCTGGGCAAGGAAACGCAGTTGGAGCACATTAAGACGAAGGGGAAACTATCCCATTTAATGAAAATATAAATAATAATTAAAAAAAAATGGAAGGCCCTGGAACATAAACGTTTGGGAAATTTCATGGAGTTCTGGCTTGTGATTGTGATTCATGGGAGGCAGTATAGTGCAGTGGTCTAAGGCTCTGAGCTGCAAATTTGGTGACATCCAGCAGACCAGACCTGGGTTCGAATCCCACAGCTTCCACTTGCATACTGTGTGACCCTGAGCAAGTCACTTAACCTCCTTGTGCTCCCAGGTCGCTCCTGTAAAAAAGCTTTCAGCTTAGTGTGCTATACCTGGTTAAACAACTAAAATAAAATAATTCAGGACCAGCAGGTAAGACTTACGTGGAGAGGTTATCACATCTCCACATATGCATGCTGGAGATAAGAAGAGATATGGGGGGGAACATGTTAAAGATGTGCAAATATTGCCGCAGGATGGATAGACTGGACAACGGAGAGCTGTTTACACTGAGTGAAGACACCAGCACCAAGGGAGATGCAATGAAACTGATAGGGGGATTTAAGAGGGATATCTAAAAACATTTCTTCACTGAAATGGGGATTGGCTGCCAAGGGAGGCAGTCTGCAAAATGGGTGAGATAGGCACGGCTAGGAAGACAATGCCAAAAGTGGGGGAGTAATGAGGAAGTAACGGGCCACTAGGGTCCTGAAAAATCAACAGCAGATGGGGATGGTCAGATCCGATGCACCGCAGGGCTTTTTTTCTGCCGGCAGTGTATGTGTTTCTGCAGAATCTCTTTGGGGAGGGGGGGGTTGTCTGACAGCAGGGACGGTGGCAGCAATCTGTCAAAGGTGTTGGTTGGTGCAGCAGGGGAAAGCCGGAAGAAGCTGGAGAAAGAAAACACCATGGAATCCAGTTCAGAAGAAAGTGGCCTTGCTGGATAAAAGGGCAGTGGGAGCAGAACTTTCTGGTCAGTGCTGTATTTCCATTATGGTTTCTTTATTCGTAGGCTCTGGGTGTTCTTTTTGGTAAAGAAACTAGTTTAGGACTCTACTGTCACTATGTCTGCCTTGCATGTGCCATATTCTCTGCTACTGCTGTTTATTTTGTTATCTAGTTATCCTTCTTTTTTCTTGGCTCCTTATAACCAGGCACTTAACTGGTAAATGTATCTTGAATGTTGCCCCAATTTCTTCAGGATCTTCTTTATCTGCGAGTTTTTAAGTAGGTAGGGATTAGGGGCAAACTGGATGGGTCTATCGGTCCTTATGTGCCATCAAACGTTATGTTTCTATGTTATATTTCTATGTTTCTATAAGCAAGGAATTACTTTGGCATTTGTCATATGGCCCAAATGATAATAGGGTAAATAAGGCATGTAATTTGTTTAAATTTCAGAGCACCAGTCTTTCAAGCAGTATACAAGATCAGCTCTCTATCATATCAAATACAGTAGAAAATATTATGGTAGTCCATGGACCAGCAGTCTAACTGATTGGATCTATTTATTTATTTAGTTTTTGTTGACCGGGTAAGTGCACTAGACAAATTCTGCCTATTTTCAGGCATGACCTGGGGGAGATACAGATGATTGCCAACTGACCTTGAAACCAGATTAAGCTGTTGGTGGTATTTTTGTGAATGGGGGAAAATTTGGCTAGGGCACCGGGGAAATTCCCATACTCTTTTTCAAGAAGTGCCATGGGATCTTTAACATCCACCTGAACTACCACCAGAACAGGCAGATGGGACCTCGGTTTAATGTCTCATCCGAAAGACGGGACCTCAGGAGTGCAGCACCCCCCTCATGCTGCACTATAGTGTCAGTGTTGGGATATTAACCCAAGTGCCTGGTGTGGGGATAGAATCCACAGCCTTGTGATCTCCCAGCCTCAGAGGCAAGTGTGCTACCTGCTGAGCCACTGACACTGATGAATAAACCAGTATCATCACAACCCAATGGCTACTGGGCATGTGGTGAGTTCCCATGAAGGCACTGAGGTAGTCTCTGATGGAGAGTGAGCAAGACAACAGGAAGTTAAGGGATGTAAGGGGACTTCAGGTGGTTCAGAAATAACCGTAATGGGCTGGCCCACTGCCACAGTGGAAGTGGTAGTGCTACTGCTAGTAGTGTCAGTGGCCCGAGTTTAGAAGTGAATCAGGGCGTTCAAGGTCGGCCGGGGGGAAGAGGATCGAGCATCCAGTGGACTGCTCACCTCTAGGGAGTGGGTGACACAATGGCCGTTGCACACCTGGCCCCTAGCGGTGGCTAGAGAGCAGGATGCTGGTAGCTGCAACATGTGGGTTAGGAGCGGCAGACACCAGGTATGTTATGTGCAGAAACGTGCATGACATCACCCTAGATGTCACTGCACACACCCTCATTAGGGGCAGGACAGAAATCGGAAATACACCCTGGTAGGCAGGATGAGTACCGACTCACCACTGGCCCCACACCTGTGACCTAGGCACCTCCCAAAAGCTGGATTTGTGACAGGGTGGGTCAAAGGAATCCCCATCACTGGGGCAAGCCGAGGGGGATTTGAGAAGGGTAAGTACAGGAGAAGCCGGGTGATGGGGCTGGGAGGATTGGTGTGAGGGGGGGGGGCCAGCCAGGGCACAAGGGAGATAAACAGAATAATAAAAAGAAACACCCCTGTACATAGGAGGTTCCCTGGGCCATTCCCACATCATTCGAGAGCTGTGCCACAGAGAGGGGGGTTACATTTGTTTTTCTCATCAGTAAGCTAATTTTGGAAACTCACATCTGCATGTGTAACGCTGTGAGGATCAGTGAGGTAAGCTCTTGTCTTTAACTATCTGACTCATCACTTACTAAGCATAACAATTTCAATATTAAAATTTGCAAGCAAACATAGCTGACAGTGGCTAGTACTTGCAGTGGCGGAGCTGGGGGGGGGCTGGGGTGGCAGTAGCCCCTCCTGGCTGCCCCAGTGTGAGTAGTGGTGCCCCACCACCATCTATTTTCAACGTTTATTGCCCATGGTGGAGCCCATGATTGACTGAATGGCCTCCCCCGGCTCCCGGCTCCCAAATGCTCCCAAACCTGGCTCCGCCACTGAGTGCTTGCTTATGCTGAGAAACTCAGAACTACACGCAGTCCTCCAGAATTCTGCTGGCCCTCTTGGCAGTGGCTCTACACTGCTTACCACACTTCATCCCCTTGCCTATTATGAACCCCAGGTCCTTTCTCCCCCCTCAGCTGCAGCAACAGAAGTCCCATACAGTGTGCAGGTCCTACCTCTGTTTTCCCTCTCCAAGTACAGGGCCTTGCATTTGGCTACACAGAACTGGAGACTCCGGGAGTTCTAAAAGAATCTTGTTTTCTAATCTCTTTTCCAGCTCAGTAATTTGCATACGTTTGTCTGTAATGTTATACTAATTACGTGCAAATGGCTCATTTGCTTTTCAAACCACTAATTTCAATGGAATGTTCTTTTTGTCTCTAAATTTAAAGAGGAAGGAGCGCAAAAAGACAGCAGGCAGAAAACTGTAGTAATAAGTCCCTTATTACTTTTTATCTTTGAGGTGTTCTTCTTTTCTGTGTGCTAATTAGATGGTTTCCTTCCTAACAGTAGAAGAAGAAGAAGAAGAAGAAGAATCAGCATTTATATAGCGCTTTTCGTACACAGTATCCCAAAGCGCTTTACAAGCAATGCTAGACTGGTAGTGAAGTGACTGACAGTATTGGGTGTGATGTGAAAAGCAGTGCTTTACCTGGAAGTACTTGGTGTACTTGGATCTCTGCTATAGATGCTAAGAAGGTAACTGGTGCAGTCTTTTTGGACCTCAGCAAAGCTTTTGATACTGTTGATCACAAACTATTAGTCAATTGCCTTGCAAAGTTGGGTGCCACATACCATACCACCCAGTGGTTCTCTAGCTACCTAACTGGAAGATTCCAAAAAGTAAAGGCGGAAGGCTTTTTTTCCGCTGCCTTGCCAGTTGCAAGAGGAGTCCCCTAAGAATCCATCTTAGGCCCTATCTTGTTTTCTTTGTACATTAATGACTTAGATGCTAACATATCTACGTCCAATCTGCACTTTTTTGCAGATGATACTGTGTTGTATACTTCTGGCTCATCGTTATCTGAAGTCAAGGGAGTGCTTCAAGCGGACTTCGCACAACTTGAGCATAATCTAATAAAGGCAAAGCTTCTGCTCAATGCTAAGAAGACTAAAGCGATGATATTCTCCCGCAGTGCTGGCACAGGCCCCCCCAATACCCTTGCCCAAGACTTCATTGTCACCACGCTAAACGAGCCTCAGGAAGTTGTAACCAGATTTAAATATCTAGGTATCTGGATCGACAATAAATTATCTTTCAATGACCACATCGAAGATGTCTCTAGAAGGTTAAGCAAGGTTAGGTTTCTTCTACAGAAATAGGCCCTTTTCCCCTTGAAACTCGAAACAAGCTTGTACAGGCCACTTTTCTCCCCTACTGGACTATGGCGATGTAATCTATTCCTCCACCACTTTGCAAATCTAAGTAAACTGGACATCCTTTATCACCGTGCGTTACGGTTCATTACCAACTCCTCACTGCTCGCACCACTGTGACTTATATGCAGCTGTTGGTTGGACATCCCTTACTACTAGACGCCTGCTCCATACTGGGCTATGGACTCTTAAACTGCTCCTGCAGAAATTGCCAAGCTATCTCTTCCCTTATTAGTATCTCACATAGTGCATACTGTTAAGAAAATCTGACTTTATTATGCTTGACATACCAAGGACGCGACTTCCTTTGGTAAACGTGCTATTGCATATGCCCTTCCCTCCATTTGGAACCAATTACAAACCGTACTGAAACTAACTAGCACAGCTTCAATAAACTTCTACAAATCACTAAGTTCAGCCAAAATAATCCCCATGTGTGCCATATTTATCGACTGGTAAGGTATAATTGATTTGTCATATTAACTGATTTCCCTTCCCCTTCTACTCCTGGCTTTATCTATGCTTACGCTCCACTGCTACTCTATCAAATCACTCCCCCCCCCCATATCAGTTGTAGTCTGTTGTTTGTTCTAGCTGCCAAAATATATGTATTACACACACCAGTCATCATGTTTCATTTATCAGTATGCAACCTGTAAGTCACTTCCCTGTCTCATATCAATGTTTACCACCTGCGGCCACCCTATGTGGTACCCTTGTATGTATATCCAGCCTGTATCATGTAACGTACATTTCATGTTTATACTGTTATTACCTATCTGTGTTTGTACTTTAAGTGTTTATGTCACAGGACCTCCTTGTGAATGAGCTTGCTCAATGGAGTTTTCCTGCAATAAACTTGAACTTGAACTTGAAGTAGACATATCTAATTTTGTTCCTCCCACTACATCATCAGCATGTGACCTCACTCAGTGTTATATTACAAGCCCTGCTGCCTGACTGATAACATGTGTCACAAGTTACTGATTAAGCAGCAGGAGATGGGCTCTTCTTAGTGATGTCACAGTCAGTGAGGTCTCGATGCTGATGATGTATTGGGAGGAATAGGACCAACTATGTCAGTTTCCTGGTAGAGTTCTGTTCCACACCTAGTACTGTCACACAGAAAATCACCTAATTAGAAAAACAGAAAAAAAAAAATGTAACATATAAGGAGTGATGACTGGTTACTTCTGAAAGTTACTATTAATTCCAGACAGTACACTAGCTCACAAAATATCAAGTTCTAGGAGGTTCTTTTTTTGTTTAGAACAGGTTTTGTCTATACCACTCAACCTTTTGTCACTAAAATGAAGGACACTGACACTTGAAATGCGGGACATTGTGGGACACTGGTAGGGTTTGTGACATGGAGCTCCTGCCACTCTTGAGGACCGACCTTTTCTTAAATCTGTTTTAACAATTCTATTGCTTAGCCTAATCTATTCTTTACAATTTCTAGTCCATAAGGTTGGCCACCTATGGGCACCCCTTCCCTTTCTTGACTATGCTATAATGTCCTGTTTAATTTGCCTTTTCCCTCTCAGGTCCTCATACAGGGAGGTTATTGTGGTGGCCTCCAAGCAAATATAAAACAGATTGTGTTTATCGTTGTTGGATTTAGTATGTAATAGCACTATGTCATAAAATACCTTGATGTATATACCTTATGTTTATGAAACCTGTAAATGTTGAAAATACCATGGCACTAGATTTTTTGATAATGGCAAAAAGTACTAGGTGACTATTATATAAATTAAGTTAGTTGTGCTATTTAAAATGCATGTAAATTGCTGTAAGTTGAACAAGTATGGAAGTGCATGGTGATTTGCATATATCCCATGATGCTTTGCATTATGGAAGTATGTATGATATTGTATTTCTTTGAAACTTGATTTGTTGCCAGTGCCCTTTGGGGTAACTCTTTTTTCAGTGATTCTGCATTGAGGTTCTTTGTCTATAGCTTGTTTTTGGTTTTTTTTCTTTTTGATCCCCCACTACCCAAGCAAACAAGGCCCACATAGGGATGAAGGGTTTTCACTGAAAAGTGGTTAGATCAGAGATCAGTGTCATTAGGTGCTGGCTAAGTACAGAGAAAGGACATACATAGTTTTTTGCTGCAAACTGATGTACTGAAGAAGGAATATGCCATTGCTTAAGGTTCTCTCCTGTATTTTGAGTAAACAACACACAGGGATTGTGTGTTGAACTTGGAATTTCGGTGTTTGGCCCATCCGTTATCCCACACCACTCCATAGGGTTATCAGAACCCACTGAAATTCTGGGTTCTGGTTCTGGTCTAGAACTTCGCGTACTTTCGCGGAGCGGTTTTCATTGACTTAACAAAGGCGTTCGATACTGTTCACCATGGCTTACTCATCAAACAACTACAATTCCTTGGCCTCTCTCAAAGCTCTGGAGACTGGGTTAAAAGTTATCTCTCACAATGTACCCAAGCTGTCAAAATCGCAGGAGCTGTCTCAGACCCTAAACCTGTTCTCTCAGGTGTTCCCCAGGGATCCATTTTGGGCCCTCTTCTTTTCAGCATTTTTCTAAACTCACTTCCCAACTCATGCCCTGAACAAATAATCTTATATGCTGATGATGCCGTAATTCTATCCTCTCACAAAGACCCGGAACCACTACACCACCACCTTCAATTTGCTTTTACCAAAGTTGAGAAGTGGTTCCTTGATCACAAACTGGTCCTTAACCACAAAAACAAAATCAATGCTTTTCTAGCCCGCAAAACAAGAAAAGGCAACTACCACTCTCATTAATACATATCTGGGAAGTACTCTAGAACAAGTGACTACCTTTAAATATCTTGGAATCACCTTTGACCAAGGCCTAACCTTTGCTACCCACATTGAAAAGACAGCAAAAGTGGCAAACCAGCGTGACAGTATCTTGTTCCGAACCAGCAGTTCCTTACCCAACCTGCACTTAGGATTGCTATTCAAAGCTCTGTCATCTCAATCATTGACTATGGCTTAATTATATATGGGCCTGCCTCAACCACCTCTCTTAAGCGCATAACAACCTCCCTCAACAAGGCCTGTCGACTGCTCACTGGTGCACATAGATGCACTCACACCTGTGAGCTCTACACTAAAACTGGTTGGCTGCAACTCTCAAACCGCCAAAAGTATCTTACCTGCCTGATGGCTAAAAAAACAACCATGGGCCTTACCCCTCCATGTATCCAAGACCTGCTACACCCAAATCCTTGCATCCATATCACCAGAGGATCAAATCATCAACCTCTCCAGGTTCCCCATTGCCGGACTACTCAGGAACAATGATCATTTGCTTACCGTGCACTTAGCTGGCTAAATGTCATAAATACCCTCATCTCACCCTCTACATCCCTGGGTGTTTTCAAATCTCAGCTCCACTCACACCTCGCTGCCTCCAGCTCCTGTGACTGCCTTGATTAAATCACTCCCTTCTCTTTTATTTTTCTTTCTTCCTCTTTCCTCACAACATTATCTTGACAAAGGCATATGTGAGGCTCTTTCTCACTATTGACTGCTTCCCTTCTCTCCTCCTACTCTCTCAATTAGTATATTCTCTTTTGAGACTTTTTTTCCCATAATCTATTTTTGTTTTGTTTAAGAAAAGTATTTTTGTTTCCCTGTACTGTACTAATTTTGTAAATTTTAAGGTAATGTGTTATTTCTCTTTGCTTGTGACAATATTCAACTTATTTGCCATTCTTTGTAACTACACTTGTTTTGTACTCAATTGACATGGAACCTTTGTAAAAGAGCCTTTGGCTCAAAGGTATTAATTCCTAGAACAAATAAATAAAAAAATAAAAACAAATAAATAAATAAAAAATAAAAAAGTATAGTTCTAGGATTCTATTCATTTTTAGAACTCCAACTCTTTTCTGTACAGGACTGAAAAGAAAGAACAGATAAAGATACAGAGAAAAAAACATAAAACACCCACCCTCTCAGCACAGCAATAATATTGTTTCTCTGTGCATGCAGATAAGAGAAACATATTATGCCTTTCAAAAAATGCAAATGCAAAGCTATTCAAAGTTCTATGTTTTTAGCACATCTGCATAGGAGCAGCAGAATCTCATTATAAAACATTTAAGGATGTAAGTCTCAATAATTAGTTTGCATTTTTGCTTGCATCTCCTGTTTTTGAAATGTCTGAACAAAAAAAGCATTTTATTTAGTGCCTCAACGTACAGCCCTGCATTAGTGGAGCACGGTGGATGGCGCTGTGAATGTCATCTGGTGTGGGCTGGCATGGGGGGGTGCAAAGCCATGGCTAGTGTACACCTGAAATAACCATAACCTGGACACATACTTGGATCAAGCACTTAGTGCTCACAGTTCCCCTTTAAACAGAGTACCAAATACATGCACAACCATCAAGTTCCTTCCGATACCCCAGTCTGTTTCTGTGCATTTTGACAAACCTTGATGGCTTGTTCTTAAGGTTAATTGTTTGACTCTGCTCAAGTATCAATGCCTAATGACTTCCACC
The DNA here is from genome assembly GCA_016271365.2 of Neoceratodus forsteri. Classification (NCBI taxonomy): domain Eukaryota; kingdom Metazoa; phylum Chordata; order Ceratodontiformes; family Ceratodontidae; genus Neoceratodus; species Neoceratodus forsteri. The sequence continues at coordinate 953,384,676 of CM028136.1, forward strand.
TGATCACAGCAGTTTTCATTCCATTGTTAACTTGAAGAGAAGGAAGCAGCTCAGTGGTAGAAAATGAATATGTCATTTTCTTTTACACAGACAATTCATCTGAAATGTCATGGTGGCACAGTAATTAACCCTTTAGACAGCACAAATTTATAGAACCATTTAATTGAGGAAGAATAATAACTATGAACTGCTGTTATGACCAAATAAGACATGAGCTTGAGAGGTCTCAGACTGAATACAGCAAATGGATAAGAGCGTTCCATTAAATCCCTTTGGCACTGTTTCAGTGCTGAGCAGCATTTCAGGGTGTCTGGTGTGGCCATCGTCTCTCCTATATATATGATTAGGGAATAGGAGGTAGAACCATCTCTTGATACTATAGGAGTGTCAGTCTGGAGATCCTAATTATGAAATTAAAAGGTAAAAAAAATGTTTTACATTGAAAATTAGGATTTAGGATTTCAGTGCAGATTTCAAGGTCCTTATAGGAATTGGAAATTAACTGAATTCAGATGGAATCCTATCGGACTGAAATGCATCAGTTTCCAAACATCCCTAGTTTTGACACCCTTGGTCTCCAAGAGGCAACATTTTGTATAGTACAGAGAAACCTCTGCATCCCTTGTTAATGTATTGTAAATAATATATATTTAATTTATAAAACAAATTTATAAAATGTAAACCATTTTTGAAAATCCAATCCCCCCCCTTAAAAAATGGAAAATTCACTTTTTCATATCGCAGGAGGACCACTTGTGGATATGAGGTCCCCACGTACCGGTGAATCCTCAGTGCTGATTAGTTAACTCCACTGATTAGTTGTACTGAGCCTGTGTGCACATGGCAAGCATGGCAGTGTGGCTCAGTTGGTAGCACATCTGCCTCTGGACCAGAAGGTTGTGGGTTCGCCTCCCACACCGGGATGGACCTGCACCTAAATAATCGTTGGCATCCGAGTGCAGTATTGGGGGGTGCTGTACTGCTGAGGTGTGCTGTCCTTCGGATGAGACGTTAAACCGAGGTCCCTTCTGCCCATCCTGGTGTAGTCCAGGTGGAAGAAAAAGAACCCAGGGTACTCTTCGTAAAGAGCATGGAGCATTCCTGGTGTCCTGGCCAACATTCCCCTTCTCATAAACCAGTTCATGCAATTATCCAGGCTGTGTGTGGGTGATGATGTGTGATATGGCCGCCACCACACATTCAGTCACTTCACTACCAGTCTAGCATTGCTTGTAAAGCACTTTGGGATACTGTGTATGAAAAGCGCTATATAAATGCTGATTCTTCTACTTATTCAACCCAAAGGTGTACTGCACTGACTCAGGTCACTGAATGCAGTTATTCATGATGGTCCCATTTCATTTGTAACCACCACCCAAAGGGGTTTATCTTTTGGCTCCCTCCTATAGTACTGCTGCTGCCTCGCTCAGACTCTCACCATCACACCCAGTCCCAATATGGACTGCAGCTGCAGGATCAGGTGCTGAACTGGATGACTACAACCACTTCTTCAGGCAAAGGGAGTCCCCATCTCACCGTGACCCAAAACACATGTCTAGCCTCACTCTCCTATTTCCAGCAATGGTGGCAGTGGGGCCAGGGAGCTACTGAATGCCCTCAACTCCTCTCCTTCGGTGCAGTCATGCCATGGATTGCTGCATCCTAAAATCCAGTAGGGACACTGCTCACTTGACCCCCAGACTGGCATTCAAGGTCTGGGAGCACACAGTGGAGCTGGCAACAGTTTCTTTCAGCAACTCTCAAAGTTGCAACTGCTGCGACTTGACTGCACATTGTACTCCGCTCCCCAAGGGGAGCAAGAATTCTAGGGTACTCAGCAACACTCCACTGCCACAAATCCACTCCCCGGTCCAACTAGATGGCAGCAGGGACCAGGAGGTACCAATCCAGATGATGGAAGCCGCAGCAAGGGACAGCGACAACTTTTAAAATAACCAAGTGCCCCAGCTGGGTCTTGAACCCAGGCTGCCCAGAATACCATTCTGATTGCGCTAACCAGCTGCACCACTGAAACAACTGGAACCTGGGCTGCCCCCGAGCACATTATTCTTTCTCTTTTTTTTTTCAAACTTTATTTTATTGTAGGCCGGTACACTGGAAAAACCTCACCGAGGTGGGAAATACAACTGCGCTTGCTTATTACAAGAATAAAATAAGGCTACACGTCATCATTTCAGTACATTGAAAAAAAAATAGAAAGAAGAGTTTAAATTATTACAGTTTGAAATACCTTCTAAATACAGGAATGTGCACGAATCCCAACAGAGTTTTTTCCCCTCTAAGGATTTTAAACTTGCTGGAAGTTAAATACAGAGCGACATAGACCTGGCATGACAAGGAAACCAACCTCTAGTAAACACCTATACAGCTAAAATGAACGGCTGTCAAGTATTCAGGTGAAATTATCTCGGCTTGCCCTGGCTACCCCTTCCTAGATTGCAGGAAACCACCCCTGTGAGATGGCATGTTCTAAAGGTTCCCACATATTGTTATATTTTTCCTCCCTACCTGTTGCTCTATATTGGGTATGTTCTAATTTCATACTTTGTAGAAGGCTACTAGCCCATTCTGTTATCGTAGGGGACATATCTTGGCACTAATGGTGGGCAATTGTCTGTTTTCCTGTTGCCATACCTAAGGCCCAAAGGGGGTGATCCAGCCCCCTACCATTTTGAGATGTTCCAGGAAGGCCCAATATTACTTCATGAATACCCACCAATTGTGAATCTTGAATGGTGTTTTGCATTATAATTACCACTCCTCTCCAAAATTTCTATATTACTGGACACTCCCAAATTAAATGAATAAAGTTACCCTTTCCCACTTTACATTTGGGGCATTTCTCTGAGCACTCTGGGTCAATTTTATTGGCTAGAACTGCGGTAAAGTATGCTCTATGTAATATATTAAAGTGGATAGCCCGTATTCTATTACTAATAGAGCATTGTAAACCTCTTTTTAGCACCATCTTCCAGTCTCCCAGTGATAATGCTTCTTCTCCTAGGTCCTTATCCCAGTTATATTTCATGCTCATTCCCACGTCTGGTAGAGCTTTGAGAAGAGAACTATAACACCTTTTCATGATCCTCACCTTTATTTTACACCCTGCTTGTTGTAAAAGTTCCAACAACGGGGACCAGAGTAATATTCTACCTGGGTCCCAAGATTGCAAACGATTGCAGATCTTAAGGTAAATGAAAAAACTTTGAGTGGGCAAACCAAATCTTTTCACCAAATCTAAGTATGAAAGTAAATTATCCCCCTCATATAGTTGGGCTATACAGTTAAGGCCTACCCCTTCCCATTTGTCGAATACTCGACTCTCTACCTCCTTGAGCTTATCCTCCTCCCACAGGCAACCCCGATACTAAACTCCGGAGAAAGGGCAGGAAGATAGTTCATGATCTCATGAGCCTCCAGCCAAATCCTCACTGATGCTATGGAGAATGGATTTTTTCTGTTTTAGGTAGGCTTACCACTTAACATAGAGGCAAATGTAACTAAAGTAAGATTCGGGGATGCACCTTCATTCTCCACCTTCACCCAGGTCCGTACCCCACTTCCATTTACAAAAACATCCTGTAAGGCTGAGATTTGGGCCGAAAAATAATATGGGGCATATTTGGAAGGCCTAGACCCCCTTCTGATACTGGTTTCCACAGGAATTCTTGTCGAATTCGAGGTCTTCTTGTACCCCATAGTAGAGAACCTATAGCTCCTTTTAAAGATTTGAAAAAGTACGTAGGAATCCAAATTGGGAGGGATTGAAAAAGACAGAGACACTGAGGTAGAATAAACATTTTAACAAGACTGACCTTACCTATGAGGGTCAACGGAAAAACCTTTCCACCTATCACATTGATCCTTGATCTTTTTTAATAATGGGAGATAATTTAAATGAAATAAAGATGACAGTTTACTAGGAATGACTAACCCGAGATATTTTAATTGTGGGGTTGGGTTAATCTTATAGTTCTGAATCTGTATATTTTGTTTTGTTCTCCCCAATGAAAGCCATTCGCACTTGGACCAATTTATTTTGTGCCCCGAGACAGGGCCCTACTCTGTAAATAATCTAGTCAATGCTGGGATATACGTTGTTGGGTCTTTTATGAACAACAAAATATCATCCGCAAAAAAAGAGATTCTATGGTTCTCACCTCCCACCTCACATCCACTGAGTTCAGAATGCTGTCTAATAGCTGAAGCCAGTACCTCCATTGTCAAAACATATAGTAGTGGGGATAGGGGACATCTCTGTCTAGTTCTCCTAGAGATCAAGAAGGCCGGGAACATAGTTTCATTAGTGTAAATTTGGGCTTTCGGGGAAGCATAAAGCACCTTAATCCAATTAGTAATTACTGGACCCACACGGAATTTGTTTAAGGTTGCAAAGTTAAACTTCCATTCCACCCTATCGAATGCCTTTTTGACATAGACAGCTAAAAGGCCTCTACCTGGATCCTCCTCCCCTCCAGACCACTTATGCATTATGTTTAAAGTACATCTCATGTTGTGCTTTGACTGATGCCCCTTCACAAACCCACACTGGTCTTGATGGGCCAATAAAGGTAAAACCTTTTCTATGCGTGCAGCAAAAATTTTTGATATGATTTTTAATCCACATTTAATAAGGATATCGGTCTGTAGGACCCACACATGGTTGGATCCTTGCCTGGTTTAGGAAGGACAATGATAGTGGCCATATGGAGAGAAGGAGGTAACATACCCTTGTTCATAGCCTCTCCAACCATATCACTAAACAACTGGTGAAGATCTTTCCAAAACAACTTAAAAAATTCCATGGGCAACCCGTTAGGGCCAGGGGCCTTTCCTAAATTCAAGTCCCATATGGCGTCCTTCATTTCCTGCATTGAGAGGGGTCTGTTAAGTTGATCTCTTGATATATCATCAACAGGATAATTGTATATTTGCATAAATATTGTGGGATCAGCTCCAGCGAGCGCTCTGAAGTATATAGGGTCTTATAAAAATTGGAACTCCTCATTTATTCGTTGCGGGTCCAACGTAATTCTTCCATCACTAGATTCAATAGAAGTTATAGCTCTATCAGCCTGCTTCGTTCTAATTTTCCAGGCTAGCCATTTCCCCGCAGAGTCCCCTTCAAAATATGATATAGCCCCTACCTTTATAATGTCTCTTTCTATCCTTTTATTTGCCAATTGAGCCCATTGCCCCTTTAATCTATTGAGTTCTGGCATCTTATGAAAAGTATTGGTTTGCATAATTTCACATTGTAGTTGTAGTCTACATTCCTCAAGTTCTTTTTCCCTTTCCCGAGCTACTCTATTTAAATTTGCAGCAAATGAAATTGACTCCCCCCTAATTACCACCTTAAGGGCTTCCCAAATTGTTGCTGCAGGTGTATCATTACTTTTATTATGGGCCTTAAAATCAACTATTACCTTTTGAATGTGGGTTTTATAGTCTAGGGAGTTTAGTAAAGTAGGATCCAACCTCCACTGGTTAAATGGCCGATTTTGGCCCACTTCAGGGAGGCCAAAAAACAAAGGTGCATGATCCGACACACAAATGGGACCATATTGTGGATTTTTCAGGCCTTTCAACAGATTAGGCGAAACCAGAAAATAGTCCGACCTAGTAAAACATCGATGTAGTGCAGAATAGTATGAGTATTCTTGTTTAGTCAGATTAAAATGTCTCCATACCTCTGTTAATGCCCTGTCTTTTGCTAAAGCTCTTAAGGCCCTCGAACTTCTAGGTGGATATTTACTACGAACAATTGAGGTGTCCAGCGACTGATCCCAGTATGTATTGAAATCTCCCCCCAACAATCAAATTGTCCGGATAGGGAGCTAAGGTTATTGCTAAATGATTAAAAAAACCTGGGTCATCTATGTTTGGGCCATAAATTGACATCAAAGTGTATCTGGAACCCTCAGTACTTACATCCACCAAGACGTATCTCCCTTGGGGGTCAGATTTCATATTGTGTAGTTCTATTCTTAAATGAGGACGAAACCATATTGCCACTCCTCGGGCTTTAGATGTAAAAGGGGCAGTCAACAACATACCCCCCCCCCAAGCCTTTTGCAAATTTTGGACCTCCTCCTTATTCAAGCGGATCTCTTGCAGAAACAATACATCCCCTTGTTGTTTTTTAAAGTATAACTATATATTTTTTATTTTGACCACCGACTTAACTCCCCGCACATTCGATGTCATGAACGTTAACAATGACATTTTATAAATTTTACAAATATGTAATACTGTATTTTTACCCCACACTCATGAGCCAATGCACCAACCATAATTTTATCATTTTTTCCCCAACATTTGAACTTTTCCCCTCCCCAGCCCTCCCCCCATATCCCAACAAACCCAACAAACCAACTAAAGCTACTCTCTACAACTAACTCCACTCCCTGACTACTTCCCATCTTAACTTAACACTCACTAAAACCCGCTACGTTTCGTGGATGCAGATTCGTGGAGGGGCCATCCAACCCACTGTAAACAAATATTAAATGAAAGGAACATTTCCCATCTTACCTCAGGCCCCAGGGGGACCCGAGGAAAACTCTTCCTTTGAGGCTGGGGGCATTTCCATCTACAACGGCTCCTTACTTGCCTAACTTTCCAAAAGGAAACACTATAAGAAGTTATAGAGTCCAAAGTACCTAAAACCCTTGTAGGGAGACAGGAGGCATGAGCCCCCCAGAGTGGGGGTCCAGCTTCCCCCTAGTCCCCTCTAATGCTGGTACAGATTTAAACAAAATAGCACTTACTTCCCCAAGTAATCAAGGGTCACTAACCGCATATTTGCTATGAACCCTCCGTGAAGCTGAGTCACAAACTTAAGGAATGTCACTAAAAAGGACGGAGAGAAAAAAATATATATAAAGTTCAAACCCCCCCGCCCGCAGACAATATACGTCTTCCCTGCAACCAAGTATAACATTTAATTATTTAGAAAAATAACTGTGAAGGCACAACAGAGCCTAAACATGTGCTGCCCTCTGCTGGATAAACGTGTGTTGTAGAGTGACAGGGATGTAGCAGTCGGCCAAATACACACTTCAATTGATCGGGAAACAAGGAAACCGAGGCCCAGCCCTTATAGGCTGGAAAATCTTCCATTACAGGCCTCAATTACAACCCTTTGCCTGATGAAGAACACCACATCCCGCTGACTGCCCCCCCCATCGCTCGTACCTCACACATTATTAAAGGAGATAAAACCTCCCTGCACATAAGAAGCCCAAGCTTCCAACCTTTGACTTTTACCCAGGTACATATCAGAACATATATTTAGTCCATTCAGCTTCAATTGCTCTTCATCTTTCTGCTCTTTGGGGAAGCTCCGGATCACCTTGTTGGCGGACCAATTCCTGCTCCACGTAATGCACTGCCGCATCTGGATCAGTGAAAGTTCTACTGTCTTTGTTGCGAGGTCTGATTATCATTCAAGCAGGGTATAGAAGGGAAAATTGGCAATTCAGCTGGTGCAGTTTACACCTGACCGGTGTGAAGGCCTGCCGTTCCCCTTGTAACCGTCTTGAGAACTCCGGGAAAATGCTCACAACATGTCCTTGTTCCTGAATGCGACCCGTTTCTCTGGCCTTCTCCAACACCCACTGCCGGTCCGGAAACCTTAGGAATTTAACTATCTGGTGCCTTGGGCACTCACTGGGATTAGGCTTTCGGCCCGGAGAATGATGAGCTCTCTGGATTTCAAGCAGGGAATCAGCCGGTAAACTCAATTTATTTTTTAGCCAGGTTGTTACGAATTGCACACAATCCTTCCCCTCAGACCCCTCCGGCATACCAATTATTCGTACGTTGCACCTTCTTTCTCTGTTCTCCTGGTCATCTAGGGTTGCCTTTAAGGATTCTTTCTCTCTCATGGCTTGGCTTAAATTATGTTCCGTTCTCTGGTCGGTTTCCTCCTGGTCACTCACCCTTTGTTCCAGGACTCCCAGACAGTTCGAGTGTGACTCCACTGTGTCGCTTAGACCATTCACGGTTTGTTGTTACTGTGTTAACTGAGATCCAATATTCTCGAAACCTGCACGCATCTGGCTGGTTATATCAAATTTTAGGCTGTTAAGCAGGGTTTCCATAGTTCCCGATGTTTGATGAGCTAAACAATCGGAGATACTTGCCTGATCTGCATCAGGGCCCTCGCTGGGAGTAGACGCCATGTTTCCGATGAGCTTCTGGATCTGGCTTGCCATTTGCTTCGATTTTGCTGCTGAAAAATTAAGTGGAGCTTGCTTCTTTGCCGATTTTTTTGAGGAGGCCATGCAGGAATACTATTTTAAGCCGAAATTTTGAGGTTGCAGTGAAGTATAAAGCGTCTAAAGACTGAAGATAGGTTGGATGGTCCCTGAGCCGCTGAACTAAGCAGCCATCTCGTCCATCAGTCAGGCCACGCCCTACATTATTCTTTCTCAAATGCACAACCCAATGGCAACACAAATATTTACTTGTAACAATCACACAGGAGTGTGGTGTGCATATTTATGGAACACATACAAACAGAAGTGAGAAAGTAGTAAGTGCCTCAGCTCTGTTTGTATGTGTTCCATAAATATGCACACCACAGGTTTCAGTTGTCTCAGTGGCGGAGCCAGTTAGTGCAATTGGAACAGCATTCCGGTCGGCCTGGGTTCAAGTCCCAGCTGAGGCACTTACTACTTTCTCACCTCTGTTTGTTTGTGTTCCATAAATATGCACACTACACTCTTGGGTGATTGTTACAAGTAAATATTTGTGTTGCCATTGGGTTGTGCATTTGAGAAAGAGTAATGTGTTTGGGGACAGCCCACACACAATCCTCGGTACTATCCACCATCAATTATCAAATCAAATCAAATCAAATCAAGTCTTTATTTATCCAGGCGATCACCGTTGAGCAAGCTCATTTACAAGGTGGACCTGCAGTTAGTCAAAGATGGATATACATACATATAGTACATAAAAAATGTAGAATTGGGAATACAGATTTACATGTGAAAGGTACAGTATAAACATTCCATTGCACTAGTGGGGAACAGGTAAATATCATCACATGACGTTAATTGTGCAAAGTAAATTCTTTCTTATACATGTTTGAAGGTGTTAGTTAATACTGGTCTTAGCCGAGGGAAGGCAGATCACAACCATTACATCCCCCAGTAACTAAATCTAGCTTAGGCAGGGTCGCTGGCTTGAAAATTGGCCATGGCTTAGAGATGGCCTAAAGATCCAAAAACCATCAGAACAACTAATTGAAGTGGCATGTAGGATTAGGTAAGGGAAGGTGCCAGAGGCTCCGAAGGCCAAGCAAGACAGCTGGCTACTTAACATGATAAGGAGGGATTAACAGGGTAGGGTTCATAAGTGAGAGAGGTAGATTTAGAGATGAGGCCACTAATAGAACCACTAGAAGCTATGGTAACATTTACAAAATTCAGTAAACGTTTTGTCGTAAAGATGCCTGAACATAGCAATACTGACAGGAGTGCTGAGTTTCAAAGAGCTTTGGATCCTTCTCCATAGTGTGGGCAAAGCATGACTTATGGCTGCCCTACCAAAGTGGTTGTTAATCCTGGGAATTTTAAGGGAAATTAGTGAGTGACTTCTTATGCCGTAACTACTAGGTGGACTTGAAGGAAGGCAGGCAGCAATGTAGTCCAGGAGTTTGTTGGAGAGAGCTCGAAATGTCCAGGTGGCTGCATTTCTATGCCTTCTGAATTGAAGCGAAGGCCACCCTACTGCAGTATATAGCTCACAGTGGTGCGTGGAGGATGGAAGGCCAGTTATAAATCTTAGGGCTCTGTGGTACAATACATCCAATTTAGCAAGATGCGAGACAGGACATTGGCCATATATAATGTCAGCATAATCAATTAATGATAGGAATGTAGAATTAACAAGCTGTCTTTTTGCCGTCTCAGTAAGTAGATGTTTAATTCTGAAGAAGAGGCCAAGCCTTTGTCTAAGCTTTTTCAGTAATTCTTCAATATGCACTTTAAAAGAGAGTTTGTTATCCAGCCATATACCCAGGTATTTGAAATTTGGCACGAACTCAAGATTTTCACCAAGTAGAGTGGTTATAGGAGGAACATTGTTATAGGCTGTAGAGATGGCCCCAGTGTTAGATGGAGCAAACAGCATTGCTTTGTTTTTTTTTGCATTTAGCAAAAGCTTTTTGTCGATGAGCTGGTTTTGCAGTTTATTGAATTCATCTTGTATTGCAGCGCATGCGGCTCCAGGGGAGTCTCGACTTAGGTAGAGCACTGTGTCATCAGCGAATAAATGGATTCTGACTTCTGTGATTCCTAAGTTCAGATTGTTAATATAGATGTTGAACAGTAGTGGACCCAATATGGAACCCTGTGGGACTCCTCTCTTTATTGATTTAAGTGGTGAAAGCTCTCCTTCTGCCTTTATTTGTTGCTGTCTGTCTGTGAGGTAGTTCTGGAACCAGTCCTGTGCTATTGAGTCCATTCCTAAATTGTTTAGCGCTGAAAGAAGTAGACAATGGTCGATGGTATCAAAGGCCTTGCTAAGATCTAAGAACACTGCACAGACAAATTTTTTCTTGTCCAAGTCCTGTTGCCAGTCGTCAGTAACTTTGGCCAGTGCAGTGATGGTGCTGTGTTTGGTTCTAAATCCAGACTGCATGGGATTAAGAAATTCTGTGTTGTCCAGGAAGGATCTCAACTGTGTATCCACAATTTTTTCCAACATTTTCGAAAGTATGGGCAGTAGGGAGATTGGCCTATAGTTGTTCAGATCACTTGGGTCCCCTGCTTTGTATAGCGGAATAACATGAGCAGTTTTCCATTCTGCAGGAAGGGAGCCTTGGATTAGAGACAGGTTAAATAAATGCATTATTGGTGCTGCTAGTATGTGATAGGCTATTTTCAGAAAGTATGGATCAAGCGAGTCAGCTCCAGCGCTCTTTCTAATGTCTAACTGTAGCAGAAGGTCTTCAACTTCTTTCAAGGTGATTAATGAAAAGGCGAATGTCCTGCCATTGTTGTTTGTTTCTAGGGACTGTGCTTTGATCTGTGGCCGAAGACTGCTTACTGGTGCTTTATCGAAAGCCAGGCCAGCGGTGGCAAAGATTATGGCCTCACCATTTACGGTGCGGGCTTAGACAGCCCTGAAAATAGTCAAAATCCTACTTAACAAGGCGTGCCGGCTGTTCCTTGAGGCTAACCATCTGATGCACACCTGTGAATTATACTGACAGACTGAATGGCTCCCACTGGGCCTTCGGGCCAAGTACCAGACCTGCCTTCTGGCAAAAAAATTATTACTTGGTCTCACTCCAAATTCAGCCACATGCCTATTTAAACATGCACAACCCCATATCAACACTCAAAGCGCATCCCGAGGGCTGCTTCTGGTGCCTTTCAAGCGTACATCAATAGCCCAGAGATCCATCTGCTGCAGGGGGTCGAAATGGTTCAATGACTTGCCCATTGACCTATCTAGCTGTGAAAAACTCAGTCATTTCAAAGCCTTGCTCCATTGACACCTTGCCCAAGAAACCACCTGCGCCTGCTTCACGTAACGTGACCTGGCCTGCAGTATACAATGCCACACCTCCCCCTACTCCCCTTGCATCCCCCCTTCCCCTCCCCCAAACCCTTACCCAACTCATCATGAGCATACCTCTCAGCTACCTGGCCCACCTCCCCCATCTTTTCCCCTCCTCCTTCATTTTTCCCCCATCGCTCACTCCCATTCCCGACAAAAACCTTCTCTGGCTGCTTCTCTCCACCTGCCTAAGGGCTTTAGGCACCCCTCTTGTTTTCCTGCACTTACAAGAGAAGTACCACACTAAACCTAGTGTTAAAAAAAAACCAAAACCTATGTATTGTAGAAGTGATGGAAACTTGTTCAGACCTCTGACTTGTAATTTGGTTTTACCTTTTCTCCTATTGTATGTTAGAAATGTTACCCAAAATGTACATACTACGTGTAATAGAAACAGAAACATAGATAGGGACCATACGATCCATCAAGCCTGCCCTTGGCTTCTTACCCCCCCTCCCCCACTTAGCTACCTGCTTGTGTATCCCACAGTGTCTGTCCCATGCCCGCTTGAATTCCCCCACTGTCCTGGCTCCCACCACCCCCTCCAGCAGGCTATCCCATGGTTTTACAACATGCTCTGTGAAGAAGAATTTCCTCATATTGCTTCTGAACTTTTCTCCCTTAAGTCGAAGGTTGTGCCCTCTAGTCTTGCTGTAGTCCTTTACCTGAAAGTGGTTCTGCACATGCACACTGTTGTTGCCTTTAAGGTATTTGAATGTTTCTATCATGTCCCCATGATTCCTGCATTGTTCTAGGGAGTATAATTTGAGGTCATCCAGTCTTGCCTCATATGGTTTCTGATGCAAGCCCTGCACCATCTTTGTTGCTCTTCTCTGTACCATAACCAGCCTATCTATGTCCTTCCTGAGGTGTGGCCTCCAGAACTGGATACCGTACTCCAGGTGAGGCCTGACTAGGGACCAATACAGGGGCATGATTACTTCATGCCTTCTGCTTGTGATGCCCCTCCCTATGCATCCCAGGATACCACTAGCCTTTAGTGCTGCCTTTTCACATTGTCTATTGACCTTGAGGTAATCTGATATGATCACCCCTAGGTCTCACCCCTGCCTGGTAGCCACCAGCTGCTCCCCTCCCATTGAGTACAGTTTCTCTGGGTTACGCTTTCCCAGGTGCATGACCTTGCATTTTTTGGCATTGAATTTCAATTGCCAAGTCTTGGACCACTCCTCCAGTTTTCGGAGATCAACTTCCATGTTTTGCTGTCCCTCTGTTATGTCCACCCTGTTGCCGATTTTGGTGTCATCTGCAAACAGGCATACCTTTCCTTCCAGTTCATCCTCAATGTTGCTGATGAATATGTTGAAGAGGATCGGCCGCAGAACTGAGCCCTTCGGGACCCCACTAGTCACCCTCCCCTCCACAGACAGAGTGCCATTTAGTAATAGTCTCTGAGTTCTCCCCTGTAACCAGTTTCTGACCCAGTTTGTAACCTCAAGCCCATTTCTCATGTTCTCTTGTTTTTGGACTAGTCTCCTGTGTGGAACGGAGTCAAAAACTTTGCTGAAGTCCAGGTAAACCACATCCACTGCCCCACCCTGATCCACTGTTTTGGTGACCCAATTGGAAAAATAAACCAGGTTTGTCTGGCAGGACCTCCCTACCGTGAAACCATGTTGATTTTTGTCAAGCTGATCAGTTTGCTCCAAAAAAGCTACGATTCGTTCCTTCAGCAGGGACGCCATCAGTTTTCCCACAACTGACGTTAGACTAACCGGACGGTTGTTACCTGGCTGTTCCTTGCTTCCACTCTTGTGGAGTGGTACTACTGTTGCACTCTTTCAATCCTCCGGCACCTCCCTGCTCTTTAATGATTTGTTGAAGAGCACTGCTAAGGGGGCTGCTAGTTCCCTCCCTAGTTCTTTCAGTATTCTTGGGTGTATCCCATCTGTCCCCATAGCTGTATCTACCTTTAACTTGTCTATTTCCTCCAGAACTCTTTCCTCTGTGAAGGGATCCATGTCTATTCCCTCAGTCGGACACCTGTTTATGCCTGTTGTTGGTCTGTTACCAACTGCTTCCTGTGTGAAGACTGAGCAGTACTCATTGAGTGCCTCTGCCTTCTCCCCGTCTTGCTCTGTGGTTTGTCCATCTTTTTTTGTGATTCTAACAATGCCCCCTTTGGTCTTCCTTTTTTCACACATGTACCTGAAGAAGATTTTGTTACCCTTTTTTACTTCCTGAGCTATCCTAACCTCTGTTTGAGCCTTTGTATTTCATCACTTTCCCTGTCTCTTTTAGTTTGTCTATATTCTGTTTTGTCTGCCTCATTCCCCGACTCCTTGTATTTTCTGAAGGCTATGTGCTTTTCTCTCACCATGGCTGCCGCCTCCTTGGAAAACCATAGTGGGTTTTTCCTCCTTTTGTTCTTACTAACCTGATGGGCACCCTGTGATGTGACCATGGTTATTGCATCCTTCAGCCTTGTCCAATATTCCTCAATGCCCCCTTCTGTCAAGTTACTAAGGTTGTCTCTTAGACAGGCCTTCATGTTTGTAAAGTCTGCCCCCCGAAGTCAAGGACCTTCAGTTTGAAGTGTGTGGAGTCTACAGTCCTTTTTACCCTGAACCATACTGTGGTATGATCACTGTTACCCAGGTGATTCCGTACTTCGACACCCGTAACCCTATTGCTATTTGTGAATTTCATATCTAGAACCGCGTTACCCCTCGTGGGTGATGTCACTAGTTAACTTAGGCCTGTTTCCTGTAGTGTGACTAGGAATTCCCTGCTCTTCTGTGATGCCGCTGAGTGGGTATTCCAGTCAATGTCCATCAGATTGAAATCCCCCACCAGCACCATGTCCCCTTTGCCTGACATCTGGAGGATGGTTTCCAGGATTTCCTTATCCCTGGCTTCCTCTTGATTTGGGGGGGTGTAGATTATTCCTGCCTGAATGGGTTTCTGGCTTCCAGCCCCTATTGTGATCCACAGATCCTCTGTTTCCCCTAGTGCCTGCTGCATTTCTGTAGCATTGATGGTATCCTTAACATAAATAGCTAGCCCCCCTCCCTTTTTCCCAGTCCTGTCTCTCCTAAACAAGTTATACCGTGGGATAGTCACCTCCCGACCATGATTATTTGTTTAAATAGTTATATAGATATTGTATGTGTTCTTGTTATGCACTGGCACTTTAAATTAACAGTTTAAATTCGGGACAGGCTACAAGGACTAATACGCTCTGATAATGACCCGATTGGTCGATACGTAAGCACGGCATGACGACGAAATGTTGCAGCTCGAAGCTAGGCACTGACCATATGGCGTTTTTTTTTGTACTCTGGTGTTTTCAGCATTTACAGCGTGTGTAGCTAATTTGCACAGTGTCCTCATGGTGTCCTTAGAGTGAGTGCATTTGCCTTTACAATTTTAAGTATTTCGAGTCTCTGAGTTGAGTATGACTACTTGTTTATTCTTTTTGGTTGTGTATCACACCACGAGACCAGGACTGTTCGAATCCTTTAGCACTGAGTAAGCCCCGTATTACCGCAACTGTGCAAGAGTCTGTCTGCCTGCTTCCTATCCCACCCTGAGCTGCAGTGGTGGTGAGCTGTAGAAACTGGTTCTTTTGAATGTGACTCTTTTCTGCTTTTTTACTTGCCTACTTGTTTATGCAGTAATAAAAGGGACTGTCACTATAGATATTTTGTCCTTTTTTTCCTTTGTGCTGACCTCTGTTGGGAATGTTTTGTTCCCTGCACATGTTCTTGTTATCTGTGAACCATGTTTCGGTCACGGACACCCACTCTAGTCCTGCCTGAGCTATTATGGCAGTGAGGTCAGTCATCTTGTTAGCCAGACTGCGTGCATTGAGGCATAGTGCTGACCACACTTGGTTTGTTGCTCTGTTTGTCATGCTTGAGCTTATTGTTCATCCCTTTGTAGGTTTCCCTGTTTGTGGTTCCTTCCTTTCCATTGTGATGGTCAACACCAGAGCCTGAAAGGGTGCTATGTTCCCGGCTATCTGCTTTTGCTATCCTGGAGCGTGTAGATTTGGTGCCAGCTGGAGGGGGGGGACAGCAGGCTCTGTGTGTGCTTCTCCTAGAGCTACCATCATCTCCCCCCTCCCACTAGTTTAAATGTCCTACGTGGACGTCAGATTTCTGGCCCAGTGCTCTGACTCCCTCTTTAGTCAAATGTATTTGTTTTGTACGGTCTCCTTACACCTTTGAATCTTTGTAAATGAGTCTTGGCTCAAAGGTATTAATCCCAAACTGAAATAAATAAATGACAAAATCAAGAGCTGCAAGCAGCAAACTTCCTCAGGTCACAGTGGGCTTTCTGCGTATGCTTCATTTGCGGAACTGGTAGCCGTTGAGAGGGGATTAGCATAGTCAGATATGTGATGTGTCAGCCAACAAGATTGATCCCCAGATTTGCACAGATGGAGAAACATGTGAGTTGGAGCTGAGACTTGTGTTGGACAGAGAAGGACACAGACGTCAGGGGAGAAAGGAGGAGGTGCTACTTCACTGAGAGGGTGGTAGAGCCATGGAATGCACTACCTAGGGGGCTGGTGGAGGCAGAGACAGTGGAGGGGTTCAAGAGGGGGTGGGACAGGTACAGGGGAAGGGTTCAGGAAGCAAAATCCAATGCAGCAAGAATATCCGGAACTGGGAAGGGAGAAGCCAGAGAAGGCGAGGGGGACAGCAAGGTCAGCACCCAGGGTGGGGGCTGACCAAACGAGCAGACACGAAAGACCATTAGGCCTATTCTGCTGGCATTTTGGTATGTTAGTATGTTAGTACGTCTGACAGTGATCAGCATTCAGCCATCTGGTTGAGAAAAATGGTTTAAAATCTCTAACAGAGATTTTTTCGTAAACTGAACACCACCAAAGTTCCTTCGCAGGGTTTAGGTGACTTAGAGCAGGGTTGCCTTGTTCCAGCTCCAGTATAGCTGAAGCATAGGGATTAGCTTGGATTGGCTTCAGAGCCAGGAGAATGGTAAGTTGCTGTTTGCCCAAATACTGCCAGGACATATCATAACAGAGGGTTCTACGTAAGCAGAGGCCCTGAGTGACTGCCTGCCTTTTGGGGCAGGTAAAGGCAAGTCCCTTGTGGGGTGAAAAGGATCAGAGACCAGTGTGGGCCTGCACCCCTCACCACCCAGAAGTACTCTGGGTCCACCACACCTGTAGCGCAACCTAAATTTGCCAAACACAGGTGGAGATGTCCCAACAGAGCCAGCTTGCTGCAGAGACCATGAGAGTTCTAAGTACTGGGTCAGTACCCCACCCTTTGCATGTCATGGATAAGGCAAGTTAGATCATCGGAGCATCCTGCATGACTATAAAACAATGCCCACAGGGAGACAGTAAGGCCAGGAGCAATTTAAAGTATTTGTTGATTAATAACAGTGTTTGTTTGGGATCCCCATCCTCGACCTTCACACAGTATCATGCCAAGGTCCATCATTAGGCCTGCAAACACCAACCGCATGCACACAAATATATATTATTTGGGCGTTCCCTAGGGACTTAGAGCAACTGGTGCACCAGCTGGGATTAAAGCAGAAACTATGTGTACTCACCAGAGGGTGGTGGGACTGTATAGTGGGGAACCTTCTGAATATTGTTTGTTTGCATTTAACCTTTTCCTTCTCTGTCTGTTTCTCTCCCCAGTAAATTGACTGGCAGTATAGCCTAGAGGTTAGAGTAGTAAGCTGTGAATGTGCTTGGTGCATCCAGCAGACCCAAGTTTGATTCCCACAACCTCCACTTGCATACTGTGTAACCTTGAGGAAGTTGCTTAACCATCCTGGGCTCACAGGACACACCTGGCAGTATTCCCTTGGAAACCACTGTAAATGAGTCAATGACTCAATGGTGTATCCATTTCTCATGAATACAAAAAAATGACCCATTGTTTCTTAAAATTGCATTTACTGTGTACCTTGTTATTATTGTCTTTTGTTTATTTGCACGCTTAGTGTGAAAAGTAGGGGTTGTGAACATATGATTAGGAGTCCCCTTCAACAAGGGAGGGAGTGGCATTTATTTCCTGTGGTCCAGCACCCTGATAACATTCTGTCAGAAGGAACCCCATCAGAGGAGATGCCACATCACATTCCGATTACCTCCAAATCAGGTACCCAGGAGCGATTCACCCAAAGACCCGACTTTGCCCAGAGACCATTATACAAGCTTTCATCACAGTAATTATCAGTGTGATCAAATGCCATTACAACGAGGTATGACATCACACCAAGTTATTAGTGCTTCACTTTCCCTGTTGGGAAAATTTATTTTTGTGCTCATGTCCCTACAACAGTTATTGTAAAAAATAAAACATAAGTGACTGTGTCCTTATGAAGTGTTTTTACACACCCTCAGTGTGTGATGACATAAACCTCTTGAGCTTCGCTCTGCAGCTTTATGGGTCATCACACATTGGATGTCATAACATACAGTCACCTATGCATTATTCTCTGTATAATAACTGGTGACCCCCTTATAATAACTGAATTTTCACTCCTGATTAAACACCGTAATAACCCACTGAATTCTATAATAACTCGATAGCAAGTGATTACAGCGTTTTCCTCATCATGCTCTCGCTTCACTGAAGCGTGAAAGAAAGGACACTATTTGTGCGAGTATGGCAGCTGGTCAGGGACCGGCTTGCTCGCACAAATACAGCTTACAGTTTTTCTCTCTGTTGAAACCTTGCACCAGTTATTATAAAAATAATTCCCGTGCAAAGTTTGTTTTATGAGGATTTTTCACATACCCTCGGTGTGTGATAATCTCATAAACCCCTTGAGCTTCACTCTCGAGGTTTATAGAATATCACACACCTCGGGTGTGTGAGAAATCCTCATAACACACACCTGCGCAGGCTTTATTCTCTATGTACTGTCTGCTCTGTAATACAGACCCCATCCCCAAAACAGAAACCAGGGAACATTTATAGAGATTTAGCATTGGAGAGATCTGACGTTTGTTTGTGGATAGACAAATGCCCTAAATCTCATAACCACAGTATCCTTATTTTATTGTTGCTATACATCTGTGTTTACAGTGCACTGTATTATCGTCCTGTTATATGCAAGCCACCGTATATTCAACCCCTCCCCGGACAGGAATGAAGTGAAAACAAAATATTGACTCTGACCTGGCTATATCCTGCAACAAAATATCTTCGTACACAAGCAAATAAATTCAACTAAAATGAGCTGAAATTTATTTTTTCAGTTCTTTTTCTACTAACAAAGGCTGCATTGCTTATAGCATAGGGGAATAAAAATGCTTATAAAATGGACTTCGGAAGTCCCTGGAATCCTAGCATCTTCATTGGTCGAAATACATCATCTAACCATTCATTAATTCCAAGTAAATGCAAGGTTTGTCACCAACCTAACATAATCTCCCTAGCAACAGCCCAACTACACAAAATTTAAATTAAATCTTTTTCCATAAAAAAAAAAAAAACTCATTTTATACAAGCAAAAACCCACTTCACAATGTGCATTTTCTGAGTATTAATGCATTTCTTGGATATGTTGAAAGGTACCATTCACCACGTGTCTTTCAGTTTACCCAGGGCATGCATTAATTCTGTATAAGTGCATGCCCTGTCATGGGTTATTGCTTACTTATCAGGAAGTCAGTGAGATCGACTCAAAGTAATTTCAGGTTATCTAAAATGTTCTGAAATGCTAAATTACTCATTCTACTCACCAACTCTGGTGGGAAAAATGTCTTCATTGTTAATGAGAGTCTCAATCCAGTCCATCAGCAAAGTGATGTACCGTGTTGCCGGTACCTTGGTGGGCTTTTTGTATTTGTGATCATCTTGCCAGCGATATTCGTATTTCTGGCCTCCAGACATCACTGGGCAAGTCTTGTCTGTGCAGGACTCGCAGATTGTCCCATAGATGAGGTTAATCCTGTTGAAGAAGTCAACCGTATGGACAGCTATCCAGTCATTGATGCTCTCTCCAGGGGGCAAACGCACCACCAGCTTCAGGTCCAAGCCAGACTTGAGGGATGCCTGGGCCTTCTTGTACAGCTCAAAGCGCTGCGTGCCTGGCTCAAATTTCTTCCTAGGTCGAAATGTTTTGTCTTTATTGAAAACTTGGCTCAAGCAAAGGGCCATTCTGAGACAGTCGTGAAATAATGGTTGAAGTACAATGAATACTCGATGGTTTTAGTCTTTGACTTTGTCTCCTGTTGGTGGTTGATGCAACTGTTCACTGCATGCAAATGTGTCTCTTGTATCCCACTGGTGATTGGAGGTTTCTGAAATGAAGACACATGTCTTGATGTATTAAAGCACTGTCTAAATGCATTAAACAGAAAACATCAAATCTGACACATGAGAAGACAAGAAGTTCAGGACTCTTTAAGTTACCCATTCCAAGTATCAAGATTCACTTAAAACTCAATAACCTTGGGAGTCTGTGCTGCGTCAGGATTTCATATTTTAATAATGAAGCACGCTATTTTGTTATTACCGCTATTACTAATATATAATAATGCTTATAGTGTATGCCTGTGTATTAGGAGTTTTTCTTACACAGCCACAATGTGATGTTACATATGATTTATTTTTTTATCATTACTGATACATGAGATTGCAGCTTGTTTTTTATTTCCTGGCTGTGTTTTCGTTTTCTTGTTCTCTCCCAAATGTTGGCCTGTCACCAACTTCCCTGATTTGGGAGTGAAAAACCATGGAGATCTAGAATGGGGGAAGGGCATGGATGTGCTGTGGAAGCACTGTGGGTCCAGGAAGGCACAGGAGGGGGAGGTTCATTAGGGAAGGTGTGGTATATAGGCTGCCTTCTCGGATGGAGGAGGCAGATAAGAACATGGTGGTGGAGATCACAAGGGAAGCGGAACAAGTCAAGGTGCTGCTAGCAGGGGCATTAACATGTCTGCCATGAACTGGAACTGGGGTGTTCCAATAGTAGCTATTATTGGGAGCCAGATGGTGATAGAGACCCTACAAGAGGCCCTCCTAATATAGAAGGCAAAGAAACCAATATCGGAGGGGGCTATTCTAGATTTGGTCTTCACGAAACAGGACAGCATTGGTTATGCCTCAGTTCACAAACCTGTAGGATCCATGGACCACCAGACCACGTAATTCCAAAAAAGAGGTAGAAAGCAAGCAGTCACTAACAGAAGTATTGGACTTAAGGAGGGCTGATTTCTCCAAGATACAGGAGCTACTCAAAGAAAAGCTAGTAGTGATTGGGTGATGCTGTGACAGTAGACAGCAGATGAGGTCTAGTTAAACAAGGGGTGCTCCTGAAGCTGTGATTCCCCAGAAGACATGGGAGAGGCAATGAGGAATGAAAGGAAGGCCTTCAGAACTGGAAGGCCAGACTAGAAAACATGGAAATGTGGAGCAGGATGTGGAATGCCAATGGGAAGGTGAGACAGGCAAAGCCAGATATTGAGTTAAGGGCTGCAGGGGGATTGAAGAAGAGGGACAAGATATTTTTTTACCACATTATAAAAAAATGTAGCTTCAAACGGGAAGTGGTGGAAGAACATAGATAAACCATAGGCTGACATGCTCAATGCATATTTCTGCTCTTTAGTATAAGTTTATTGGTCCATTTGGATTGCCTCTTATTGGTATGAGTGTCGCCTTGTGCGTTCTTAAGTCGAGAGGATTGTGAACCAAAGGGGAGCAGTTCTGTCATCTTAAGGACGCAAGAGACAACACTCTTGGATCCACAAGAGGTAAGCCAACTGGACCCAATACATAATAATAGATTGCATAACATTTTTGTTTTAAAATTACTTCTTCCCCCCCAATGTTGGTGGTGTGAGCAGTCAGCAAAACGCCAGTTATAGCAGCTCAGGGCATGAGACACTCTTATGGAAATAAGAGTACTTATAAAATGGGCTAAGGATCTGAATAATTTGATTGGTTGTTATTCATATGCTAGAACCATCTAACACACGGCTAAAACTAGTTCTGGCCAGGTGGACACAGGTTAAGTAAGAAATCAATGGGCTGGTAGTTTTTAAAAACTATCAGATGCCATTCCCAGTTAGCCCACACATAAACATAAGTACAAACATACCTCCCAACTCGTTCAGAAAAAACAAGTGTCCTGCACATCAGTACTCCGTTTTAAAGCTCACTAGATTAATCAAAAGTGTGAATGATACATTTCAAACTTGCACTTCTAGTTCAGTTTTTTTAATGAGTCACCGTTCGCTCAGTGCCCAACCCGCTAACCCACCTCCTCCCTTTCCTTCCCGCTTGCATCCTTAGCTGCATCCTAGGCATGTAACCTTCATAGTTCAGTAACAAAAAAATAAAATAAAATGAAACATACCTTGTTTTATTCTGTTTTATACCACCACTGCAGCTGCTAACAGCATTGTAGAGACTCCTCCCCCCGCCTTGTACCAGGATCGCTGACTACCAGGCTTCTGGTCTCTCACTCACACTCAGAAAGTACAATCTCCTTTCTGTATAATAATTTTCAGTACTATCCTCCCAATCAATTGTGTAGCCACAGTATTTTAGTGACAGTAATGTAAAAGAAAAAACAAGTCTTGTGACCGTGATGTTTCAAACAGCACACATTCTCACCGCGCACCATATATGACCCATTCCTCAGGAGCTGCCACTTTCAGCGTGCTGAAAAGAAACTAGAAAAAAAAAGTAAAATTGTTACTTAGCAGTTGACAGAGAGAGGGTGTGTGTATGTGCGTGTGTGGAGGCAATATCAAACTACAACTACAGAACCCTTCAAAAAGATAAAAAAACATTACAGGCGGAGGAACTATTTAATGTAAAATTAGATGCAAAACTTAATTTGTTTCTATCAAAACCTATTAATTTTAATTTCCACTATAAATTACAAAGCAGAGTCCCATCTTATAAACACAATAAGATGCTCCAAGGTATGCATTAGACAGTTCTAATGCATGGCTAGGGGGCTGAACGCACTCGGCCTGTGGCCTCGTGCCTCACTACACCCCCTAGCCATGCATTAGAACTATCTAACGCACACTCTGACATGTCTTATTGCTTATTTCATGCACAAGTGAAGAAAGTGCCGTGATTGGTCAGGAGCGTCACATGACATTCCTGCGATCTATGATTTCAGTAGAAGACAAGGGTCTGTTACCAGAATGTCGACTAAAAGACAGTTGGGTGGGGACAGATCAACATGGAACCCATACCCGAGGAAAGGGTGCTGAAGGATGTCAAAACTATGGGTGGTCGGATTTAGGATGTCGGATTCGGAATCTTCAGATTCCAATCCTTTTTAAGGATTTCAGTTTTTTGGTATTAATTACCAAAAAAACAAATTCGGAAAAACACTCCATTTCCATTAACCTTTAAATCTCCCCACACCAACTGCACAATAGGAAATGGTAAGAAACAGCACATTTCTTAGCCTCCCCTTCCCCCCACACTTGTAGCCCACTCTCCCTCATCCTACCTTAGTTGACTGGCTGCTGAATGCTGGAGTAGACTAACTGTTATGAATCGAAGCTGGTCTGTCCAAGTGTCCAGGGCTGTTTGTCATGTGAATTGAAAGTGTGAATTCCAGTCCATTCATCCTTTATTCACATGCTATAAGCTCATGCTGTTAGTCTTGTAGGTAGATGGAAACCCAGTTTGGGGTTATCAGATTAGAAATCGCAGCCCCCCTTGCCACAATGCTACACTACTCACCACCTTATCAACCCACAGCCCAAGCCCCTTGTAGTATAACATCTTCAAAAAAAACTGCACCCTTCTCTTTCCGTTCTGTTCCAATCACTCCCTTTTCTTCTGTCTGGCTGCGGCCACAATTAGGGATGTACTACCAGGCTTGACTCAGCCAGTACCCTCTCTGAGATGAGACCAGTGGCCAACCATGACAAAACCCTGAGTAAAGGTCCATTACTCCTCACAGTAAGTGGAGCAGTGGCTAGAAATGTCCCAAGTCTTGTGCTGCTAGGCTACTTAGACCTCAGTGAGGACAAGGATGGGCAGACTGGGTCTTGTGCTCCGAGGAGGACAGATTGTACAATGTGCAAGAGCCAGCAGCAAGATCAGGGGCCTTCATTTTTGTTGTCTGGCTTGAGTGGACTTAGTTCAAGTAGGTGCCAGCAGGAGGGTAGCAATGACAACAGCAGCAGCTGCTGGGGGACTCTCTTCCAGATGAGAGAAGTGGACAACTGGTTTTATCTTGGGCCACATCCTCCACCACCATGTCATATTGTAGTCCTCCTAACCACAAAGCAGCCCCCAGCCTGGTAGGTCATCAAAGGAGGGTATTCTGTGAATGTGAAACAGGCATGGTACTTGTGCTTCACTGTGTGTCAGGTGGGGGGGATGCGGTTGGTATGCGGATTTAGAAACAGAAATCCTAAAATTCTGACAGATACAAAACAGAACAGATTCCACAGAATCTAAACATCCCTGCTCAAAACTCTAAAAAAAGAATAAATCAGTGGGTCTGGATGGGTAGCATCGCAGAGTGCTTAAAGAAATGAGAAAGTGGGGGTCACATACTTGGAAGATCTTTAAAGGGACACTGCCAACCCCCTTAGGCCTGAAAATGTCCTAGTTTAAAAACACATTAATGATTGGTCACATTCTGTAGAGATTGTTTATGTAAATACAAACATATGATGAAACCAGCAGAGTAAGGTCATGGTAGGTGATAGTTTGATTAGGATTATTTTTTGATTTTACAAAGTGAAAAACAGACTACCCACCATACTGGTGTTACCACACAAAAACATAGAAGATAGTGTATGAACAATCATACACAGCAGGTCTATTGTTCAATTGAGAGGTTTCCATGATAACAGAAAACCTTGAGAGTGCAGCTCGGGAGGTCTCATTACCAAGGAAACCTCGAGATTGAAAAACAGACCTGTTGTGTATGATTGCTCATACACTGTCTTCTATAGTGTATGGGCAACCATAAAATTATGAATTTGTCCTTAATGTTTACATTTTTTATGCATAGCTCTCTTCTGGGGCCAGTCTCACCACCATGGCTACTTCAAGTGGATCAGAGGATTGCGGAATGCACATGCGTGAAGGTGTTCCAAGTTGTTATGCTGCTCCAGCTACTTAGCTAATGCAGCTCAACAAACTAGCTGAGGTAGCCAGTGCAGCACAACAACGTTGTTCGAGGGGTGGATTTCCATCCCTAGCAACGCTCCACCATACACTATGTTTGTTTACATTCCCTTGATCAACTCCCATTGTATCTTTTCTGAACTCGGGAACACCTCCAACACAGTCTGCATACTCATAATGCAGTGGGAGGACAGAAGCCTATTGAATCATCAGAGACTGCACTGTTTGTGGATTTTTCTAATATTCTGGAGTACGTAATAAGTGTAGATCAAGGATTTGAAACCAAACAAGAATGGGTAAAAGTACACAATTCTCATTCACTTCAGTTCTACTAACAAAAGTAAGGAAATAAAACAACTAGAAACAGCAATGAATATTAAAGAACATAATGATTCATAAAATGTGTGTTTGTAACCTAGAAATAACATGATGCAAAAAAGGTTGACAGTATCCCTTATTATGAAATGGGTAGAAAGAATGCTGAATTCTGATTGGCTGAGAGCTGCTTTCAGCTGGGCCGTTACCCCAGCACAACGGCCCAGCTGAAAGTAATATGTTTAAAAAAATGCATAAAATTTAGTTAAAATGATCCATTTCATAATCGCAATAAGGCACTCCAGGGGATGTGTTATGGTGGGCTAACGGCCCTTCTCGGGTGGTGGAAGCCCTCGGCTATGCCTTGTGCTTCAACCCACCCCGAGGTGGGCCGTTATCCCACCATAACATATCCTCTGTCATGCCTTATTGCTTAAATAAAGCAGCAGTGCAATGAAAAATGTTTTTCTAAAAATCGAGTTTCAGGTACAACTAATAAAAATATTTCCATACCTGTCAAGTCTACTTTTCTAGATACCTACAATGCTACACATCATGCCAAGTCTACAGTGCTATTTCTAAGTCAAATATGGCACCCATTATTTTTTCTTGAGAAAAAAAAATTAGAACACTTATAAAATAGTCAACTTTTGATGAAACTAGAAAATTTTACCACCAAAAAAAAACTGGAAGATGCCTGGAATCTTTTAAAGGGAAAACAGGTAGTGTCAATTTTTTTGCCCAATTTTGTTGTACTGCACTCTTAAGGACACTGCACAAATTTGGCAGCTCTCCGCAAATGACAGCTAGTCCCCCAATTGGGGGTTTCTTTCAGCTGATAAAGAAATTGTCTTCATTACATTCAAAGACAATATTTGCATTTCTAACATCGCCCACTAGCGAATCGAGCAGAGGTAGGACTAGAGGGGCCTTGGCTATCCCCTTCTGTCACACCTCACTTGGGCAACGTGCATTTGCCTACTGAGCCCCACTGTGGATGAATGAACTCCCTGGGCACCTCTTGGCCACCAATTGTCTGGTCCAATTCAAAACTGACCTCAAACAGCACCTAATAACACTCTCTAAGTGCACCTGCCCCCAAGTCCAGCCACACCTGCTCTCTCTCTGCCCACCAGCAAGCATTAGGCAGGCCTCAGGTACCCACTCCCTCTGTCCCTTCTCATGACTTGCCTCTGCAATCAGTTTGCGTCATGCTCCTTCGGCACCCACCACCCCACCTTCCCCCCCTCCCCCAACTCCCAGTCCCGTGAGTTCCCTAACAGTCACTACTAATGCAGGCTGCCTGACCATGCCCCCTCACACCCCACTATTTACTCTAGCATGTCTTCTCCGCACAGCCTCCCCTCACCCTCCCACTTCTCCCTATACCTTATTGCCCTCTTCTTCCCCTCCTTCACCTCCACCGCAGTACCTACCTCTCTCTCGTACCTCCTTTCTTCACCCCACTGCCAGCTATCCCCATCCCTCTGAACTACTGACAAGGCACTTTGTGGCTGCTTATTTGCCCCCCCCACCCTCATAAAGTGTTTTACTTGTTATTTAACTTGTACCTATGTTTTGAGTTATTCTGTAAGTTCTGAATCCAAGCTGTAACGTTCATTGTGATGTACCTTTACTTTCTCCTATTGTACTTTGTTTTGCAATCTATGATGTGGAACCTCTGTAAAAGAGCTTGCACTCAAAGGTCGTTTCTGAATCACTAAAAAAATAATAAATAACACCTGCTGCCCCCTTAGGCCAGCAGACAGTAGCTGTTTTAGCCCAATCTGAACTTTAAGAGGCAACATTTTACAGTTTTCAGGGACTGTGCTGCCCCGTTGACAAAACTGCTATGGAAAAAATTCTGTATATGCCCCCTGATACTGTTTAGTAACTTCTGTTTGAAACAGCTGCCCTCATGTTATGGGCAGCGCACGTTTCTGTTACTTGCTCTACCGCTCTGAGTAATGGTCAGCTGGACAGAACAAGTGCAGATGCACATGCTGCCCACAAGATGGCAGTGCTGGTTCTTGCGAACAGAAGTAAGTTGGTAGTATTAAAAATGTGAATATCTACTTTAAAGGTAATGAAAACCATTTCTTTATCAGCTGACCCTCCCCCCCATCAAGAGAATAGCTATCAACTGTGTCGTTCCCTTTTACATAGTCACATGGGCACTATATTTTGGATGCTGAGCCTATACACTTGCATTAAATGTCTTAATTCGTAAAGAGCATTCTCTTCTACAAATGTTGACCTTGTGACTAGCTCACCATTGGCCTATCCTACATGACTACTACACTTGCAAAAAAGGAAATGGGGAACTAGCCAATGAAATATGAGGAATAATATATGGGCGACCATACAAAACAAGTCTAAGTTTCCATTGAGAGGTCACGATACCAGCATGTACACATCTTCCAGTTTTATTTGGTGGCAAATTTTTCTAGTTACACCAAAATTTGAATATTTTATAAAAAAAATTTAATTTAGTTTTTTTTTTCCAAGGACAAAAGATGGCCACCACATTTGACTTAAAAAAGCATTGTATGCCTGGCAAGGGTTAGGATCGAGAAGACAAACAATGCTCACAGTGCGCTGCATGGGAGATACCCAAGAAAGTAGATTTGACAGGTATGCTAATATTCTAAGTTATTGTAGCTGAAACTAGCTCATGGCAAAAATCGTTTTTGATTGCATTGCTACTTTAAGTACTGTAATGTGATGTGTGAGGTGGCTGTTGTAGCGCCTCAACAGGATGTCTGAAATGTTACCTCTAGCACCCCAACAGGATGCATGAGAGACAGACATCCTCAATGTACCAATAAATATATTATCAATCAATGGTTTCAATATTATCAATCAGCGTTACAATGTTTTCCATATTTATACTGTTTACAATTGATTACGTATTTATTTTGTTTATTTTGTTCTGTCGTTACATGACAAGCGTGACTGAAAAAAGGCTGTGCCCAGTTCACCTCCTCATTAAAAATTAAAAATGAAAATGAAAATGAACTGAAATCATCTAGTACATACCACAGATTGTTTTTTCCCCATCACAAGTGCTGCTGTTCCTCTGCCCGGCCACCTCCGAGCCATGTACTTCTTCACTGGTTGCCAACCTTCACCACTCACGTGCTCCCACTCCCCACAATGGTACCTTTGTCATCCCCTCCCCAACACAGGAACATCTAATGTTGGGGAAGGCAATGGGTAGTTGTCTGGGCGGGACCCGAGACTGTCTCCATCATTCTGCATGCTCACTGCAACTTTCCTACCTGCGTTTCTGCCTGCCCCATCAGCCACTGAAGATAAGTGTTACCTGACATGCATGTAACTGTATGCCACATTCTAGAGCCAGTCAGTAGGCCCCTCTCAAAACAGGGGTCTGCAACAACTAGCAGGCTTCATTTGCTCCAGGATACTACTTGAGTTGGCTGGCAAGGGGGTTTATGGCGAACCAGCCACCACGTTACTCCTGGTGGTGTGGCCATATAGGGCTATAGAGCACAAAAGCTTGTGCCTCCCACAGAGGATATCAAGCTCCTCCACCCCTCCATTCTGATTTCCTGCCACACCTGACTAAAACCTCTCACGTAACGGGAGTCCGCAACAACTGGCAGGCTTCACCTGCTCCAGGACACTAAGTTGGTTGGCAAGGGGGTTCAGCAGTTGTGTTATTCCAGGGGACTGGTCCGAGTGGCACTCATGCGAGTGGCTCTCACTGGAGTGGTGAGAGTCATTTTCAAGAGTCACATGGAGGAGGCTCAGCGGGAGGCATTCTGAAAAAAAAATTGTCATCTCAACCCCATCTCTTGTGTAAGTAGCAAATTCATAATTATGTAAACATGAATTTCTGGGGAAACCTTATGTCTGTATGGGGGCTTTTAGCATCAGTGAACTATTTAACAACAGATGGTATTTGTAAGGCAGAGGGGTGCTCAATATCCACACGCGTGCTTGGGAAATTCACTAGTATCTTTGATGCTAAGCAGATTGATTATCCAATTGATCTGCCATCCCAATTTATAACTTTAAATGAAGATTGGAGCAGTTTTGCACTGTTAACTTGTAGAGTGACCTCAGGAAGGGGTACAAGATTCCCCCAAAAATATTTCTTAGGCAGACATGTGTACTTGAAGCTTGTCTTGCTAACATTGTTACTACTTGGGGTGACATTGAACAAAATCCAGGCTCGATAGACCACTGTTTGCAAAACTCTTTCTTACCTAAACATAGACTCTGATGGCAGATAAGGACCGCTTGGCCCACCTAGTCTGCCCATTTCCCTACCTATTGGATAAGCTGCAGATCCTAAGGCCCACAAAGGTTTAAATATCTGTCACCTAAATTTTAAAAGTTTCATGGCCCCAAGGATGAGGTTAAAGCGTTATATAGGTTACATAGGTTATACAGAGCTTTTTGAAGACCAAGGTCCATTTTAGCTCACTACTAGATTTAAGAATACCCAAAAATATTTCTAGTAACAAGGTGAGTATCAAGGCATGTCTTCCACACGTTCATATTTCTGCTAGCCACAACTTCAATTGGAAGCTCATTCCATATCTTGACCACCCTAACCAAAAACCACTGCTTCCTTTTATTTGTATTCAGTCTTTCCCCACCTGGCTGTAAAGGGTGAGCTCTGGTATTGTATACCTGATCCCTAAACATAAGGCCCAGTTGTTCCCAAAGTTGCATATCAGTTAGGGCCCCTGTAGATCAAGCACATGTCACCCCTCAGTCTTCGGAATTCCAGGGAGTACAGACCTAATGTTTCTAGTCTGTTGTCATAGTATAATCCCTTGACCTCCTTTGTCTTATGGGTGACCCTTCTCTTTACCCTTTCAATGGCTTTTATCTCTTATTTGCCCCCTGGTGCCCAAAACAGGGTGCAATACTCAACGTGGGGACGCACCAGGGAGGTATAGAGTGGAAGCAGAACCTCCTTGTTCCTACACTTAATATGTTTGTTTGTTTATTTATTGAATTTTGATGACCGGGTAGGCCCACTGGGCCCCAGAGGTCCCTTTTTCAGGGGCGACCCGGGAATAAAAGTACATGAGATTATAGACAGTTGAACATATACATAAAAGGTCACAGTATTCGGCTTTGGTTTTATTGGTATTAAGGACCATTTTGTTCTTGACAAGCCACGTCTCCATGATGTGGATATCCTCTTGGAGAGATGCCCCTAGATCATCCAGGTTGTCCGAGGATTTGTAAATGACAGCATCATCCGCGTATTGGATTGCATTGCTGTTCCCACAATGATTGTGCAGTTCATTTACGAACAACGAGAATAGGAGGGGCCCAAGTATAGACCCTTGGGGTACTCCATCCATTAGGGACTATGGTTTAGAGAGTTTCTCCTGCCACCTAACCCTCTGTGTGCGATCAGAGAGGTAGCTTTCCACCCATTTGTGGGCATGGGAGTCGAGGCCTATATGGAGGAGTTTTTGGTGTAATAGTCTGTGATCTACCCGGTCGAAGGCCTTGGAAAGGTCTATAAAAACTGCCCCAGTACTGGATCCAGAGTCTAGTTCTCTGAGTACATCAGACGAGAATTTGGTTAGGGCAGTATCTGTCCCATGATTGGCTCTAAAGCCGTGTTGCAATGGGGACAGCAGCATGTGTGCCTCCAGGTATTCCCTGAATTGGGCATAGACGAGTTTCTCCTGTATTTTTGCCAGGATACACAGCAGGGAGATGGGTCTGTAGTTCTCAATTGGTTCAACAGGCCCACCCTTGTGAATTGGTACCACATGCGCCTGCTTCCACAGGTCTGGGACATATCCTTCAAGTAAGGACCTGTTGATCAGCCATGTGAGTGGCCACGCGAGTGCCGAGGCCCCATCTTTTAGCAATCTAGCTTTGATTCCATCCGGGCCTCCTGAACCTCTTGTTTTCAGGGTTTTTAGGATAGCCAGGACCTCTTTTACCTTTGCCAGCTTCATGTGAAAGAGTGGGCGGCCAAGAGATTGGGGATCAGGCGGAGTGGACTGGTTGTTGGGTACCAATGGTCCTACCTGATGTTTATCAGGGTTTGTGAAGTGAAGTATGTATTGAGGGTTTCAGCGATTAGTGACTCATCATGTAGTACCTGCCCGTTAGTTGAGATAGGACCCGTGGCTGTCTTTTTATTTCCCTTAATCAGTTCATTGATATGGGACCAGAAAGTCCTTGGGTTACTGAGGTTTGCTTTCTGGTGGTGGTTGAGATACTTCTTTTTCGCCAGTTTGATGGCCTGTTTACATTGGTTTCGGAGGGCTCTGTAGATTACCCGGTCTGCGTGGAGTGCCGTGTCCTTAAACTTTTTCCAGGCTTTTTTCGCGGCTAGTTATCAGGGCCCTTGGGGGGGGTAATCCACTTGTAGCAGTGGCCTTTTATCCGGTAGGTCTTATTTGGGGCCAGGAGGTCAGCGGCCCACATGATAGACCTGTTGAAGAAGTCAACTGCCCCCTCAAGGGTGGGGAGACTTCTTATCAGGCTCCAATCCAGGTTGCCCAGGAGGGTATTGTAGTGCTCCGGGGAGAACTTTGAGTAGTCCCTGGTAGTGAGTATTCTAGGCGGGACTTTTACTGCCCTATTTTTCCAAACACAGAAGATGGGCAAGTGGTCACTAAGAGCATCAGCCATGGTGCCCACCGATTGAAAGTTTTTAGGGTTGGATGTCAATACCCAGTCAATGATTGAGTGACTACCTGTTTTATAGTTCAACCTTGTGTGTAGGGTGATTAACTGGAGAGGTTTGTCTCTTGTAGCAAACCGTTTATTGAGGACTTGGCCTCTTTGGCCCAGTTCAAGTTGAAGTCTCCAAGGATGATGAGTTCAGATGCAAACTCAACAGTTAGGTTTTTAGTGAGTATCTCGAGGGATTGGAGAACATCCTTTGGTGGACTATATACACACCCTACGTTTAGGTGTTTGGCACCACCAAGGGTGATACGTATAAAAATAGCTTCAATTTCGGGGGGCAATGTTACTTGCAGGTTGATACGTGCAGAGATCAGGGTAGTCTTCACATAGATGAGTACCCTACCCCCCTTTTTCAGGATTCTGTCCTTTCGGAAGCAGACATATCCTGGGACAGCAATTTCATGGTCAAGAATCGATGGTTTTAGCCAGGTCTCGGAGACCGCTAGCAAATATACTGCTAACTTTTTTGATGACCTGGTTGCAATGCATCTTGAAACTAAAGTCATTGCTAATTCTGATGCCCAGGTCTCTTTCGTCCTGCACTTCCTTTAATGCCACCCCACCCAGCAAATATTTAGGCTGCATGTTATTCTTCCCAAAATGCTTCACGGTGCATTTGTCGATGTTAAAGGTTAATTTCTTTGCATTTGCCCAGTGTTATAATTCCCCTGGGGCTGTTTGTAAAGTGTCTACATCCTTCTGATTGTTGACAATGTGCCCAATTCGCATATCATCAGCAAACTTAGACACCCATACTCCTGTTGTGGTGCTCATTGAGGAGGTGTAGATGTTAAAAAGACAAGGGACAAGCACAGATCCCTGGGGCACCCCACTGGTCACTTCTGCCCATTTGGAATATGACTCTTTTACACAGACCATTTGTTTCCTTTTGGAAAGCAATGCCTTAATCCAACATGATATATTCCCGTGGACCCCATGTTTGATTAAAACATCGAAAAGTTCTCCATGTGGGACCTTGTCGAAGGCCTTCGAGAAGTCCAGAAAGATGACATCCACAGAATCTCGATTATCTAGAGCTTTACTAGCTTTTCCATAAATTTCCAACAGGTCGGTCTGGCACAACCTTCCATTAGTGAACCCATGTTGTGTGTAGTCCACATCCTTGGTCAGGAGTAGGAAATCAATAATGTGATCTTTTATGATGCCTTCCAAGATTTTCCCAAAGACTGCTGTCAGGCTGATTGATCTATAATTCCCAACTTCCTTCTTGGTTCCCTTTTTTATGGATAGGTACCATGACTGCCTGCCTCCAGACCTCCAGGACCTCTCCCTCATTAATGATTTTTTGGAAAATGGCCGTTACTGGACCTGCTGAAAACAGTTGCTAAAATTAGATGAAATAGATGTATTAACCCTTAGAGAGTCATGGTTAAGAAAAACTAATTTAACTGAGCACAGTTCTATAGACAGGTACAAAGTCTTTCCATCAGACAATCTGATTGTTAAGGGGACAGAGTCCTGGTTTATGTTAAAAGGGTATCCTGTGAACATGGCGACCATGATTGAGCAACTGCAAAAAGGGTGACTCAATCACGACACCTGTGTTCTGGGCTACCTGGCAGGGAAGCGACAGGATACTGGGGTGGGTGACTACAGCGACAGGATGTGTATATGTATCAAATGCATGGGAGGGGAACATGGGCAGAAGGGAGGGAGGGAGGGAGGGTACGTGGGATGTAGTATGACAGTTGCTGCTGAGCTGGCCATGTGGCATGGTGGGTAGGGTAGTAGGCTGGGGTTGTGAGGGTGCCGGGTTAATTTCAGCGGCAGGATCATTTTTTGCATCACGGCCAGTTTATCATTTTTGTAAGTTTTACACACGCCCCCGACATGCACCCCCCTGGAGTTGAGAATCTTTAATTAGGGGGGTGTGGGGGGCACAACCCCCTGCATTTCATATAAATCCATCGCCGGTTTTGTAGTCGCCGTGAATGTACATCGCTGTTATTTATTTTCTTTTTTTTTTTTTTTGTGTTATCTGTTTCTACCCCCTACGTGCTCCATGGCAGCCACTCCTTCAGGCTTGCCAAGGCAGTCCTCCAACCCATCCGTCCTCCGAGCCTCCACCTCATATCACAGCCGATCCCCAGGGTGACCCGGCGTAACTCTTCGCCGGATGGGTCCCCCTCCTCCGAGGGGGAAGACACCAGCCAAGGGGGAGACCAGCACTCCTACTTTAGCCCCGGGGATGCTGCTGAGATGGAGAGCTCAGTAGGACCTTTGATGGCCTCAGAGCGCTGGGCAGCCATCATCTGGTTACCGTGAAGCGGTATTTCCGCTTTTCTAGTTACTCCCTCTTTTTCTTGCATGCGTCAGCAGTGCTCCTGATCTCAACCAGAGGCCGCTGCGGTGTGACAAGACCCCACTACCCACCCCCGGGAGAGGAGAGCAGTCCTACGGATGCTTGATCTTCTCCCACCCCTGCCAGCCCCCAACGACTCGAGTCCGTTCCCGAACCCGGGTCGCCGGCGTGGGATTAGGTAAGGCGCCAGCGCCTCAACCCTCTGCGCCACTGGGCCGGCCTGTTATTTATTTTCAGTGATGTACACTTGCCCGGCGATCGCCGCTGTGACATAGAACCTGTTAAAAGTCATCACAATTATGAATTAATTTAGTCTGGAAATCTTGATGGGACCGCTGATTATCTAACACTAAAATTTAAACTGGGAGGTCCGCTAGGAACTGATTTATATTAATTAAGTGTGTATGTACCACCCAAATCTGCAGCAAATGATTTGAAAGCATCAGATAAATTAATGACTCAAAATAAAGGTAACAAAAAGAATACAGTGGTAGGAGATTTTAACCAGGACTGGAATGTGCTATCCAAAAATGACAAGAGAAGAAGTTTGCTTTCTGAGCACAGTTTACTTCAACTGAGTGTTGAAAATACGAGAATAAATTGCAAAACTAACAACGGGTCTTTAAATTACTGGGCATTAACAAACAGACCAGACTCCAAGTGCCACTGGTGGGCTCCCCGATAACATATCTGACTGCTGTCCCATTTTTATAATAAGAAAGTAAAAGAAAGAAAAGCCACAGGAAGTACTGTTACGTGAAAGTAGAGATTTTAAAAAATTTGAATGAAGGAAGTTTTAAAGAGGATATTAAGACTATCGACTGGTCAGAAATGCAAACTTCTACAGAAGTTAAGGAAACCATTCAAACAGGATATTTGGGAAGGTAGCAGATAGACATGCTCACTAAAAAAGCACAGATGAGGCAGAGCTAGCAGTCCAGCGAGAAGGATGCATTTTTCTTGAGTTCCACACCATCAGTAATTAAAACATATACAAACTGGGTTCACCACAACATAACCCAGATAGACCATCTTAGGGTAGCTGGTTCATTCCACTGGGGTGTCAAACAGATGAGGCATACTGATGAGTCCTGGTAGGACGAAACACGTGTCTATGTCTTCTGTTAGCACCCTTTGCAAACTGCGTGAGAGGCCTTTTGGCACCATGCATTTATGCTTAAAGTTGAACCAGCATGGTATTCTGTGGTGATTTGCATATGCAGCCCATGATGCTTTGCATTGTGGGGGCATGTGTGATTTTGTATTTCATTGAAACTTGGCTCCCCAGCCAAATGCCCCTTGGGGTAACCATTGCCTTAGTGCTTGCACACACAGGTTCTTTGTCTTTTAAATTGTTTTTTGTTTTAATTGGGTTCACCACAACATAACCCAGATAGACCATTTTAGGGTAGCTGGTTCATTCCACTGGGGTGTCAAACAGACGAGGCATACTGATGAGTCCTGGTAGGATGAAACACGTATCTATGTCTTCTGTTGGCACCCTTTACAAACTGTGTGAGAGGCCTTTCGGCACCATGCATTTCTGCTTAAAGTTGAACCAGCATAATATTCTGTGGTGATTTGCATATGCAGCCCATGATACTTTGCATTGTGGGGGCATGTGTGATTTTGTATATACAAACTTAACTTTACAGTTTTATTTGTGCTCAAAAAGTGAACTAATAGTATTATCAGAGTGTCCGGTTACCTTCAGAGAAGTCTGATCATTATGGGGTGATAAAGGATGACCGGGAAAAAAGATTTGGTGGATGCTGGGCCTTCAAAGTTGGGAAGACAATAGTCTGCAAATGAAGTAGGTCATCAGCTGGTGACCCTAGAGACTCTTTGATTGTGATCACAATGTTAATGCAGATGATACAACGTCTGGACAAAAAACTGGACCAAGTCGAACATCTGTGCCCACTTACAGACCCTCGCGTCAGTGTTGCCATGCCATCATCCAGGGAAACCTGCTACCTATCCTGGACTACTGCTCTCCTATCTATTCCAGGACCTCTGCATCTACCATGGCAAAACTATCAGTAGCATACAACAGTGTCTGCCACTTCTCCCTGCTGGTCCCTTTCTCCACACATCACTGTACACTCTACTCTACACTACACTGGGGTGGCTTCCACTACAAGCCCGCTTTGACCTTGCACTGTACAGTTTTATTGATTCTGCCATTCGTATTGGCCAGGAAATCCCCTCTTGCTCCCCTTCTCACTGTCCAAACCTCAGAATGCTGCCTACGCTCCGCCAGTATCCCCTTCCTGAAAATCCCCAGGGTAGCCATGAACATGGGCGCTAGAGCCCTGTCTGTAGCAGCCCCCACACAATGGAACAAGCTGCCCACTGAACTGCGCACCATAAACACTCACCACCAGTTCAAGACACGCATCAAAGACTGGCTCCTGTTGGCATCCACCTGCCACTGCTTTAAGGACTAGCACCCCCAATAGGTTCCAGGGGTAGGGCCAAATGGGTTCTCTTATTTACTGACACTGTCCCACTATGAGCCTTACTTTGCTTTATTTGTTGTCCCTCAACTACTGCCACCATGTATTGCCAAATGTAACAACTGTAACCTTTCACTGTGTATTATCTGCTCTTGTAATATTCTTGTTATTTTGATGTTTCTACTCTGTGCCACTTTACATGGCCCAGGTCGTGCCTGAAAACGGTCCCTGGGATCAGTGCACCTACCTGGTTAACAGAGTCATAAATAAATAAATAAGATAGTTGAACAATGGACAAAGACTGTGACAGAGGCAATGGAAGAGGGTAGCAAAGTAACAGAGAGAGTGCTGGCTGCAATTGCCACCATACTGAGCGATCAAGCAACTGTTTGAAACTGACTTGAGCAGTTGGAGAATGAAGGCTGCTTGGAATTCCTGAGGGCACAAAAAAGGAGGACTTGATAAATTGTATTGAGAGATGGCTATGAGAAGCTGTTGGTCTGGGTTTTGCTATACAAATCCAGAAAGCTTACAGAATGTTTCTGCTTCGGGCAGCTGGAGCTAGTGATGGGTAACATAATTGTTTTTTGTTTTGTTTTTTTACTTTCTATTTTTACCCCACCCCCCTTCCGGTGCTGTACCCAACTCCTCCAGACCTCTACTACCAACCCCTGAGGTCTTGCCATAGTGTGCAGGTTTACCTCCCTGGTGAGGTTGCATTGGGGGGACTCCCCATACCCCCACCAGGGAATTAAGTCCTCATTGGGACCTCGGTTTGTGGCATTTGGTGGTTGGAGGGAGGGCCCACTTATGGACCCTCATGTCAGTGTTGCTCCAGAGAAAAGAATTTTTTCTTGTACTCCACCCAGCGTGACGACACCATAGCGGTTACGCTGGCATCCGTTGTGCTTCCCTTCTGTTGCTGGCGTCGGGGCCGCGCTACCTCTGGTTGTCGCCAGAGGGCAGTCAATCCCCAAGACAGGGCACCCCTCCTCCCCGGAAGAGCAGAGCGATCCGTCGGATGCTCAGACATCCACCCCGCCGGCCGGCCCTCTGATGCCCGAGTCCGCGCACTCCCAAACCTAGGTCGCCAGCAACCTGAGTGGAAATCCAACCCCTGTGCCGACGGGGCTGGCAACATATTTGTATTTACCATGGCTTCTCCCAACATCAAAGATCAAGTACTCAGAGGAGCAAAAGAGCATGGACCAGTCATGTTGTGGAAACCCAGACTGTTTTTTTTCCTCGGACCACTCCTATACTACTAGGATGACAAGGAAGGCTTTCAAGGGGGTGGCGGCTAAGCTCAAATCGTCTGGACTGGTGTACTGTATCACCATCCCTGCTCACCTTCAGTTTATTTACTTAGACAAACAATACACTTGTACTGACCCAAAGGTTGTAGGGGAGTTCAGCTCCAAACTGCTGAACAAGAATGTGAGCAGGGTGGATCGGGAAGGACACTCGGACATTCTGCTTATCAGCACATACTTTCAAGGCTGGTGTGTTGACTGCTGCTACAGAGGGTTGCTCTTTTTTCTTTTAGCCACTAACAATGTGCGACTTAACTATGGACAATTTCTGCTCAGTTTACTGAACTGTATGTTCATTGGTGTTACAACTGTGTGATAGAGGGGAATATTGCATACTGTGGAAATGGCGAGTGAGAAGGACATACCTGTGGGGGTGAGACAGACCATAAAGAAAAGTTTGTATAGTTCAGGTTCAATCAGTGCTCTGTATAACCAGCTTTCCTGTGACTAAATAGCTGGTCAGTGAATTGCTCTTATTTTAAACTGCACGGCACAGAAGATGGTGACCACTATGCCTTCTGTTAGTGGCATGTGCATGACATTAGAGTTTGGCACACCTTCACTCTCAGAGCTGCAGGAGATGGCCCCACTGGCCTCTCATCGGGGGGGGGGAGTTGCCGATGGCCCCCAAGATGGTGGGGCAAGGAAGGCCGCCCACCATTCGGGGAAGAGGCAGCTCCCCCAAACAAGCGGCCCTATGAGAGAATCTCCTCAGAGAGGGCTGGCCCTGTCGGCTCTGACAAGGAGGGGCATGGAAGGGTTTTTAAGGAGTGGTCCCAGGGCATTTCACCCTCTTGGAACCACTCCTCAACATGAAGTTTTCCCACCCTCCCGCCCTAAGCTGCCAGGCCACAGCAAGAGCACTGTCACAGCCTCAAAGTACACCAGATGAGAGATGATATAGAAGGAATAAGAGGCAGTAATTCATGGCTGACCCTGTGTAAGTGAGGCTCCAGACATAAGAAGAGAAGCTGCGATTGGGTGTCACCGGGGAGAGGCATGACCCTAGGACAGATATGCTTCAGAGAGCTGGGGAGGAAGGCACCCAGGTGGGGCGTGCACCAAAACGCTGGCAGCCAAGATTCTGAGATGGGGAGTGCGGCCCTGAATGGGCATGCACCTCGTCAAGGGTCTAGGAGGCCCTAAATTCAGGGAAGATGGGGAGGGGTTTCAGCAATACATGAATTGCGGCTGCCCAAGGGGTCTTACGGGATGGAATACTTGATGTATATATTGAAATAGGATGTGAGGTTGTATATAGACATATTGTAATGTACATATCTGTCGAATGTAATATACACATATTCTGCTGTATTGAATGTTAAGTATTCCATGTAATGCCAACATTTTTTGATTAAGTAAAAAGAGCTGCATCCTTTTTTTATCCCCAAAACAATGTGGTGCGTTTTGATTTGGGGGTCCGCTTTGGGCAACTGGAGCTGCTGGAGTTACAAGTACCTTCTCTGCAGGGTACGTTCCTTTCAACACATCAGAGGCGTGGTTCGAATTATGACCAAGAATGCTAGCAATCTCTAAATGGGCATGGACGGACTTGTTAAGGAGTTATAAGCAGTGAGTATATGAGACATCGATATTCACAACTTTTTTAAACATTAGTTAACTTAGTCATAGACATACTGGTGTTATATGTCTTGACCAACAAGGTTGTGACACCATTCTACATTTTAAGACATATACTGTTCATTCTGGACATCTAAGACAGTGTGCTTAATGTTGAGTAGTAAATCTACTTTTCCAGATATGGAGTACATTGTATATCTGAGAGCTTGGATTTATATATTTTAATTTTAAATCAACTTACACATCAGGACATTGATCTGTTTGTAAAGTAAGAGCCTATGGTCAAATTCTCCATGTAATTGTGCAAATATTGCATAAATGTATCATACATGAATTGTTCCTAGGCATTATTAGTGACTTGTAGCAGCTATTGTATTGTGTTTTTATGTAATTGTTTTTAATTCCTACTGTTGTACCACATTCCTCCAAGCATGGTTGAAAAAGGGATAATTTGAAGCCGGCCCGGTGGCACTGAGGTTTGAAGTGCTGGACGCAACACCTCGCGCCATGCCAGCAACCTGGGTTCGGGAATGGACTCAGGTCATTTGGGGGTTGGCCGGGGTGAGGAAGGATCGAGCGTCCACTGACAGCTCTCCTTCCTCGGGGGAGGGGGGACAGTGCAGCACACTGTAGACTTGACACCCAGCAGTTGCTGGGTGTCGGCACAGGCGCGCTGCCCAGAATGGGGAGGGCCACTATCCAGGGCATTAGAGTGCCTCCATGGAGGCAGAGAAAGTCACCCCGTTCACTGCACGTTTGTGGACCTTGGGGTACCTCCACGGAGGTGAACACAGTCACCCTGCCTACTGCACGTTCATGGGCCTTGGGGTACCTCCACAGAGGTGGAGACAGTCACCCTGCCCACTGCACATTTGTGGGGCCTGGTGTGTAATATTGGAGGAAAAAGACAGAGCTGGCAGGCTCCATGCTTGCCGGCTTCACCCACGCTGACCCCCGGCAATCTGGATGTTGGCTTCTGGGAGTGGGGGGGGAGGCCAGTGCCCCTCGCTGCCCTCCCTGTCATGGGGGGGTAACCCATGGGGGATGTCCGGGTGGAATGGGTGTGGGGAAGCCTGGCTGGAGAGACGAGTCCCTTCCGAGGGAGCGGATGGAGCCATCTGTCTGCTCCAAGGAGGAGCAGGAAAAAAGTGTATTCGGGGGGAAAAAAATGGATCATTTGATCCAGTCCACCTTCCTGGTTAAACGGAAATAAATAAAAAATAAAAACTATATTTTCTGTCCTGTTATGATTCTTCCTGTACTTACCAAAGCACTGGCTGCATTATAGCTCTACTAGAGAGGTGAAATGTGAGTATAGTGAATGTGTGTTTTTCCTCCAGTGAAGCTACAGACAACAGACACTTTTGGTTTGTGTATTAATCTTTATTGAGTATTACAGATGGTTGTATTGCTGTTTCTGGAATGCATATATGCCTTTTATATGTGTCAGTATTGTATTTTAAAAACATGCAATAAATATAAATAAAAGAAAAGCACAGACTTAAGGTTATGTTTTGCCCATGGATTAATACAGGCTTATTGAAGTTAATGAGCTTTGGGGGAAAGCCTACAAACAATATTATCATGGATTCGGACCTGAACAGATACTGATATTTACA
The DNA here is from genome assembly GCA_016271365.2 of Neoceratodus forsteri. Classification (NCBI taxonomy): domain Eukaryota; kingdom Metazoa; phylum Chordata; order Ceratodontiformes; family Ceratodontidae; genus Neoceratodus; species Neoceratodus forsteri. Next base: position 953,425,668 of record CM028136.1, read on the forward strand.
AAATATGTGTAAAATGGCAATTAAAACAAACAACAAACGCAACAAAAGAAACAAGATTACTGCAAAACAAAACAGTTAAATAGTGTTGAACAACCTAACTCCTTCTGGGATCCATTCAGGGATTTTTGCCAATCCAAATTAGGAGAGGGATGAAATTAACATTGCTGAAAGCTTCAATTAAGACTTTACAAATACGAGTACTGTGTATCTAATTACAGAAAACAAGTGAGTAATTTATACAGCGAATTTGTTAACCAACAGAGTTCAGAGTGTAAAACTAGATCTAAATGTATTTTTTTTCATTCAAGATTAAAAGGACATTGGTAAACCTTTGAAGCAGTCGAAACCTAATAAGGGTGCAGGATTTAATGGACTTCATCTTATTAAACTATTGCAAATTGCTGCTAGTCAAATAACAAAACCTGTGGCATTCATTGTAAATTGTTCACTGTGTACTAATTGTGTACCTACCTGTTGGAAGAATGCAGTGGTAAGTCCAATTTTTAAAGCAGGTGACAGAGAAATCATGACAAACTAGAGACCGATTCCAGTCTTACCTGTGTTATCTACATTGCTTGAGAAGGTTGTTTTTGGGCAATTGTTCAAATACCTGGAAGCTAATAAGTTGCTTTCGATTGAGCAGCATGGATTCAGGAAGGGTTACAGCATGGTAACGGTCTTGGTCAGGTTGGTGAGAGACATTTATGACAACATCAAAAATGGTCTATTAACATGAGCAGTTTTCATCGACCTGACCAAGGCATTCGACCTGGTAGCCCATTCTGTACTAGTCAATAAACTTGAGTTCATAGGTGTCAATAATTATACAATGGAGTATGAAAATCCTGTAACCTCATTGGTCCGAACACATCACATGACCATGGTATATCCTGCAATAACCCATGGCTGAGAAATGGCATTTATAAAAAACATACTTAAACACATTTTAAAATGTATTTTACACATGCGTCCATTGCATAATCACAATAAGGCACTCCAGGGTGTGGGTTATTGGGGGATTTACCCATTTCTTGTGTGGTTAGTCACTGCCGCTTTCTCGTGACACACCAATACAAGGCATAGGTAAATCCCCAATAAACTTATTGCTTAAATATACTTTTGGTTGCAGACCATTGGATTAAAAGAAGACAGATAATGGAAATTGCGTGTCTTTATCAGGTCCATTGAGACTCAACTTGGGTGTTCCTCAGGGTTCTGTCCTGGGTCCGCTCCTGTTTTCCATTTTTTTCCATTTGCTCTACCTGCAGTATGCAATGATGTGTCTACTGTCATGTACGTGGATGATATGGTACTGTACTGTACTGGAAAATGGGAGTGGACCCAGGAACACATCTGCAAAACACTTATAATAAGCTTCGAACATGATTTCATGGGAACAAGCTTCTCTTAAATGAGAGAAAAAAACAAGACAATGGTCTTTGGTTCCAGACAAAGGTTAGATGTTTCAGGAAATTACTTAAAAATCCTTGGGCCTGACAACTCACCCTTAGAAACTGTGACAACATTTAATTATCTGGAGATTACGCTTGATCAGGCTCCTCCTTTTCAAGATGACATTGACAAAGTGACTCAACAAGTAACTGGAAAACTCATTGAAATCAATCAAGTTCGACAGCTGATGTAAGAAAAAGTCATGTAGCCAAACAGGTTTTACTTCCAGCATCGGAATATAACTCTTATTTTTTTGCTATTTTCTAATAGTGTCCTATAGAAATATAAAATTGTGTTCAATGACATGTGTTGATTTAGAACCTGACTGCCAAACAAACACATCATTGGGACTTGTGTCATCAGTTTGACACTTTGTCACCGTCACTAAGGATCTGTGTCAAAATACAACACGTTTTACTCAACAGGTACTGACAACAAATATACCAGGTGTACTCAGAAGTAAGTTACCTTTGTCTAATATGGTTAAGTCATTATGAAATTCATCAGTCAAGCCGTACACAGAATAGTTTACTAGAACCAAAGCTGCAGAAGGTTCCTTCACTACTTACGGTTCAATGATACTAAATCAACTAATTGATCAGATCTTAGACCTGGTCGCAAAATGTTCAATTTTAAATTTAGCCTACGTGACAAACTGCAGGCACGTACCTTATGCAGATGTAATCACATGTAAAGTGGAGTGGCTGTTATAAATGGGCGGGGGAGCAGGGAATAATTCCCAAGGCCCAGCGTCAAGAGGGGCCCAGGCCACCCAACATACTGTATGCAGGAAAGGGGCTAAGAACTGGTAGGAGCCCCAGAGTCTGAAATTTCCCCAGGGCACCGAATTCCTCTCTAGGGCCTGTGTAAATACACTTTGTACATAAGAATATTGTCTAGTTTTGCTTTTAAATGTATTTTAATTTTTTTGCACTTAGTACTGCAGTTTGTATTGTAGCACGTATTGCCCTTCCTTCTCTTGTAAATGTTATCCCCAGGTGTAGCTGAAAACAGATCATTTCGATCCAGTCCACCTTCTTGGTAAAATAGAAATAAATACAAAATAAATTAAATAAAAAGTGCTCCCCCTCTCACCAACAGCTCTAGCTGCACTGCCGCCTCGAGACACTGGGTGACAGTATAGCGGAAAACAATCCATTCCCCCACCATCATTCAGATCCTATGCAAGGAACATTCTATACGATGACTGATAGAAACAGTGAAGATAATTTATAAAAACTTTTTGTTTTTATAAGTAATGACCCTTTCCTAAGAAAGGAGGAGTATATTGTTACCTGCATGTCAAAGCCCTAGGAGCCAATGCACAAATGGCTTTGTCCCTTGGCAAGAGGAGCGGTGGCTCGGGACAGAGGGATAAACAGGAGGTTATGGTGCGAGAGTAGGAGTTCCCCCGTGCTGGAGGGAGATATCTAGTGTTCAAGGGATCAGAGATATGTGAGGGGAGTAGGCAGGGTCTGTATCAGTGTACCTGTACTAGTTTGGGTCTTGGGGTGTGGGAGGTAGCGCACCAGCTGTAACTCACTTACAGGGTGCCAGAGCCAGAGTGGCAGGGGCTGTTTCTGAGGTTCCTGAGGCACGCACTGGGAGTTAGAAGGGGTCCGCTGACCTTGGCTAAGTGGCAGGGTGCCAAGGTTGGGGTGGCATAGAACTCCTCGGCAGGCTCTCTCTACATGCAATATTGAGGAGGTGGAAGCATCTGAGGTTAGACCATCCTGTGGGTTCTGTTGGAAGCTTTGAGAGGGGATTCAGTGGCCATGCAGTTGCTGGGCCTGATAGATTGGAAGCCCTTTGGAGAAAGAATGAAAGACAGCAGTTACTAGGCAAATATACACCTTCACTCGGCACAAGGGGACCAGGTGGTGGGTTCCCTGCATGCCCGGCCACCAGTGTGGGTCTGTCTGGTGGGAATTCTTAGGAACTCACACTGGGTTTGGAGGCCTCCAGCCAGATGGTGCAGGGGCGGTTCTGGTGGAGATACAGATGGCTGGGTAGCATGGCAACAATGGCTTCCCAGGTGGGCATCCCCTCAAGGGTTGAGCATTGATGGCTTGCAGGCCTGGAGGTTTCCCTGAGGATGCCAAAACATAAGTATGTACAAGAGCTGTGATCTGGTGAGTAGTTCATGGGATCGTTGTTAACAAGGGCTGTACCTTACCCTTAAAAAGGGACAAGCCTGTCAAGTATGGGTTCTGGGATTGGTCGGGGTGTGGTATTTGAGCGAATACTCAAGTGGGGTTACAGTAGCTCCCATGCAGAAAGGAGTGGTGCGTAGGGGTGTCAAAGTACAGTGACAGAAGGATGAGTCTCAAATTAGGAATAGTGATATATGAACTGGGTCTGCAAAAAAGCATTTGAATGAAATATGGCCCAAGAACTTATGAACTATTACATGGGGCACAAACCCCAAAATATGCCTGAAATGAATTGGGAGGTACATGTCGTGATTTACTTTTGGACCCCAATATCCTAAGTAAAGGGACTGTAATGAATTGTCAGTCTGATGTGGCATGTGATTATTTGCAACATCTAAAGCTGTTTCTGCTACCTGAGGGAAAACGATGCAGAAGGCTGTCATTCATAAAGTGTTTGCAAGGAGGCTCCCAGTGAGCCATAACACCTAGATACCCCAAGACACTAGAGTTGCCCCACCCATGCCCACCCCCATCTGGGTAGATGAGACACTCTGCAGAGCAGGCTGAAGGAGGGTTGCATATAAAGCGTGCATGTTTTTAAGTTTTACCGTTTCCTCCCAGTCCAATGCTCAATACGCACTCGCACATGTGGAGACAGCATACGCCGCAGTACTGGGACATCCTCCCACTATTTGTGCTGCCTGTTCGCATGCACTGTCTGAGGACCTCCACCCGGGACAATGGAACTACAACGGGTGACAGAGGAGTTAGTTGCTCGATCCTGCTCCAATTACCCCCGCGGTTCTCCGATAACCCGGGCTTGTTTCCAAACCTGGGTCGCCAGTGTGCCTCAGCCCTCAGTGACACTGGGCCGGCTAAAATGTGCATGTTTTTGCATAATTCAGGTATTAATTTCCCATTTTTATCATCACTGGCCCACCCCATGATGCTCACAGATGACCATGGGTGGCATTCTCCAAGATCTCAACAAGTTGTCTTATTTGGCCATGGGGTACCACTGAACAATGCCTTGTAGCACTTTCTCCCTAGACAGCAAGCAAATAGCCTCCATGGAGGCAAGGGCGAGAAAGTGAGGCCAAGGATAAGGAAGTCGGTAGATAGTGACTGGGCAGAGGAGGATCAGGAAAAAGCGGACATCCTGAACAGATACTTCCGTTCGGTCTTCACAGTGGAAAGGGAGGGGGATGGGCCTACAAGGAGCAGCAGGAACCCAGAAGGGGGAGCTAAACACAAACCTAGCATCTTAAAGGGGCTTGCAGACCTGAAAATGGACAACGCCATTGGACCAGATGAGATACACCCAAGGGTGCTAAGAGAACTCATGGAGGAGCTTACTGCACCACTGGCACCCTTATTGAACATGTCACTGGAAACAGGAGAGGTTCCAGGGGACTGGAGGAGAGCTAATGTAGTTCTGCTCCATAAAAGCAGCACCAAGGAAGAGGCTTGTAACTACAGACCGGTCATCCTCACATCAGTGGTGGGAAAATTAAATGAAATTCTGTTAAAAGAAAGGCTAGTGGAATAACTTAAATCCAGGGAGTTGCAAGACCAAAGACAGTATAGATTCACGAGGGGGAGGTCATGTCACACAAATTTGATAGATTTCCGTGACCAGGGAACTAGACCATGAAGGGAAGTGGATGTGGCCTATTTGGACTTCAGCAAAGCCGTTCACACTGTACCACATAGGAGACTGATAAAGAAATTGGATTCCAATAGGTAGGCAGCAGAGAGGGAGCATAGTAAACAACTCCACGGGGCTTCAGGATGTAGAAGTGCTAAAATACTTAGGAGTGAAAATTCTTTCAAGGCTGGAGAGATGTGAGGAAATACTTCTTCACAGAAAGGGTGGTGGATGCCTGGAATGGTCTTCCAGCAGAGGTTGTGGGGGCAGAAACAGTAGTGGGATTCAAAAAAGCCTGGGATAAGCACGAGGGGGTAATAAGGGATAGGTAAGGGGGTGGCAGAGAACGTCCCATAGACCTGGAGGGGTCTACAGTGTAAGTAATGCAAAAAAAGGGCAGACTGGATGGGCCATGCAGCCCTCATCTGCCATCAGCCTCTATGTTTCTGTGTTTCAGTTGTTTGATGAAAGAGAGGGCTCAGCCTCTGGCCAATGGATACAAAGAGCTATTTCAAACAAATGATTTGACTATACTGAACGCTGCCCTGTAAACCTCCGTTTGTCATGGCCTGTATCACCGGAGTGTTCTGTACTCACGTTATTTGCACTTTGTAATTTGCCACCATCACCGTATTGTATGACTTGTAATTTTGTTACATTGCATTCCCTCTTCCCCCTCCCCTGAGATCACACCTGGAAACAAGCCTTGGCTCAGTGTGTCTTTCCTGGTTACCAGTTTTCCAATCAATAAATCAAGATTTACTGTACTGTGTTTCCTTTACAAACGGAGGTGCATTCAAAATGGGCATTGAGCACGGGAACGTTCTCACAGCAGAAAGGAAGCCCATTTTGTATCTGCTCTGCTGCTGGGTGTGTATTACATTTTCTTGTAACTTTTATCAGTTCAGCACACCCAGAAAAACAGGTCAGCCCCACTGCTGTGCAAGGGCCAGGTGTTTCTCACTGATATACTGTGCACGACAGAATTTCTCAGACAATTCTCTGGTACGCCACACTGTAAAGACTTCCTTCCTGTACAGTTTAAAATTTAGTTAACTTCTTAAACACAAATGCTCAGGAAATTGTAGAGACAACTCTTGCCCTTTTTTTTTAATATAGATATTTTTAGCAGGAGAAGCTGTTTCCTGGCAAGTTTCTTTGCAAAATATGAAAGGAGGTCACCACACATGTCAGCCGTCACATCCGCTTCCCTGCCTATGACTGAGCTAAATTTAAATGTAATCCTGATTAAAACAGTTGTGCAGTTTAATAGATGCACCCAGTGCCACTGCTCATAAAATGGCTAAGAGAAATCATATACTGTAATTGGTGGAATCACGTTATATAACTTTGTGGTTATTTTCTAGCAATAAAGGTAAAGTACTGGGGGTTATGAGGTAATAACTACTTGGGATTGCATAAACTCTGAGGCCGCAGGCCAAGGTGTTTATGAACTCCCAGGTGCAGTTATTACAAAGTTTAGAAAGCATCAGTTTCTGTGCTTTAATTTTTTTTTTAAATGGAAGAGATTCTCTATATGGTGCCAGGGCTTCTATGGCAAGCATCTTCGAGCACCTCTGATCCCTCTCTCAGTCAGTCCTTCAAGTGGTGACCCTTAAGGTGCACCTGACAGCCATGTATGCTTACTTGGCATGGACTGGTAAGCTGATGGTGGCTCAGGAGAAGATGGTTGGGTGATTTTTCAAGGGCCTGGACTACCTATCCCCTCAAGTGTGTGAGCCGCCACCACCACCACCATGGGACCTACTGTTGGTGCTGGCAATATTCAAGGGCAAGCCATTTGAGCCTATACACAGGTGTGTGATGTCAGACTTCTCGTGGAAGGTGGCCTTTTTGGTGGCCATAATGTCAACCAGAAGAATTAGTGAGCTCTAGGTGCTCTCGTTGGAGTCTCCATATCTAGTCTTCCACAAGGACAAAGTCATCAATTGCCCCCACCCAAAGTTCCTCCCAAAGGCAGTATCAGAGTCCTAAATCCTAAAATACTTTGGGGGAAGGGATTGTAAATTCTCCTCAGCAGTGCGATCCCTTTCCCCTTCCTTGTGCAGATTATAGCCAGCTCCACCCCCTGCCACACCCACACTCCCACGTTTTACGATGCAGGAGTTCATAGAGCACAGAGGCACGCTGCCTAGAATGGGAACAGAGTTTACAATATACCCATCCACCCATCTTCTTGAAGTTGGAACAGGTTGATGCTTTGTCACAACTGACAGCTGCATGGAAGACATTATATTGGACTAGGAATCTGCAACAAATCTCACTCTTGCTCAAATCTGAGGGAGGTGTACCTTACTTTAAATTCTTACATTGGCATCGCTTTGTATTTAATTATATTAGTTTTAAAATCAAGAAGGGGTTTTGCAAAACTGCTTATCTTGTGAGTAACGTCAGAAGGACTGAATACTGCATATTTGGTTTTCCCTTGTGGGTAACTGGACTGGCTACTAGTATTCTGTGACAGTTTGCAACAAACTATTTTTAAATAATTTACTGGTGGTTGATTAGTTGCCATAGCAAAGGCTGCAGTTTGTGTATTTCAATCCAGACAGAGCCTCAGGTGGGGAAGGTTATCTTCCCCCTGATTGCTTTCAGTGCACACAACACCAGGTTGCATTGGGTCGGGGAGGATTACCTGTGTTGTGCTGAACTGCTTGATTTGTCTCTGTTTTTTCCTTTGCTGGGTATTTTCTCTGTTGACTTGTTGTGCAGGTTGTCTTGCTGAAAGGAAGGTCAACACTCATCATAGTGGTGGGTCAGAGCTTGTAGCTGATTGTGTCTGGAGGGCATGGCAGGCCCAACTCCCCCGCCCCTCACCCGACCCCACCTCCTTGGTGTCACTTTCTTTATACCAGGGGTTCTGACATCATTTCTTTTAGGGGCATACAACTGTCATGTCCTTACCAGCACAGCACACTGCATTGACAGTAAGATGCTGCCCTGTTTGCAGGCAACTCTCTGCTCTGAGGGAAGAGGTTGCCCGTCTCCAGGCCAAACTGGACAGGAGTACAGGGCCTCCCCCAAATGCAGGGAACACCAAGGTCACCACCTTTGCCTCAGAGGTTGCCAAGAAGGAGCAGCAGTTGGACCACAGTGAGTTCAAGGAGGGTGAGGGTGGTGGAACGGAGGCCCATCCTTTCAGACGTACCACTCCACAATCCATATGCCATTCTGGTGGAGCATACTTCCCCTATAGAGGCAAGCAGTGTGGAGACTAGGAGGTTGCTGGCAACCATCACAAGGGAGGCCCACAGGAAGTTGGCACAGGACACCATAGGGAAAGGAAGCAGCTCCTGGTAGGGAACTCAATTATCAGGGGGATAGAACTTGGGGGGGCAAGGGAAATTGAAATAAGGTGCCTGCCTGGTGCCATGGCTTGGAGGGACAGGAAGCGGATTCTGAGGATCATGACAGCAGCTGCATGGGAGACGGTGCTGGATGTCATTGTTCACCTAGGGACAAATGACTTGGCTGGGCATGGGATTAGAGCAGTGCAGGAGGAGTTTGTGGAGTTGGGTAAGGGCCTTAGACAAGTTGCTCATACAGTATCCTTCTCAGAGGTGCTGCCTGTCTATGGCATGGGTGAGGTGAGGGTACTCCGCACCATGCAATTCAATGAATGGTTGAAAAACTGGTGTAGAGCACAGGGTTTTGGCTTCACTGGGGATTGTGGTTCCACCTGGCGGGATGCTCACCTGTACTGGCAAGATGGTCTGCATCTGTCCAGGAAGGGAACCAGTCTCCTGAGTGATCGGTTTAAATGCTTCATTGGCAAGCTTTTAAACTAGCCAAGAGGGAGGCATTGACAAGCAGCAGAGAATTCCCAGCCTCCCCTTACAAAACAGGTTACTAAATGAGGTAAAGACCAAGGTAGAAAGGTCAGTAGGGAGCAGGACTGGGGTAATTGGAGAAGGCAAAGTCAGTAAGGGCAGGGATGGGGCTACAAGAGGTAAAGCCATTAAAAAATGGAGAGTAATGAGTACCAATGCCCATAGTCTGGGTAACAAGCTTCCTGAACTAGTGGCCTTGATGGAAGAAGAACATCTGGATATCGTGGCAGTCACAGAAACACGGTACACACAGAACCATGACTGGGATTAAACATACTAGGCACACTATCTACAGGAGGGACAGGGAAGGTAAAAGAGGAGGAGGAGTAGCTCTCTTCATAAGGGAAGGAATCAAAGCAATAGAACAAAAGGGTAAACGGGGAGGAGAGAAAGCACTGTGGGTCAACTTGGGGACAGGCAATGGCACCACAATCCGCACAGGGATTGTATACAGCCCCCCATCTCAGGGGGAGGAAATGGACAAGGAAATGATAGAAGGTATCCTTAGAATGGCAGAAAAAGGGGAGATATTGTTGATGGGGGATCTGAATATGCCAGATGTTAACTGGAGTGCATCTGCTGCAGCCACATCAAAGAGCGGGGTCATTCTAGATGCCCTGCAGGGGTAATGCCTTAGACAACTAGTACTGGAACCCACTCAGGAGGGAGCAATCTTAGACCTAGTACTCTCAAATGCAGATGGAGAGAGGATCATAGATTTAGAAGTGGGTAGCCATCTGGGAACTAGCGACCATCAAACAGTATGGTTCACGAGAAACACAGCAGTAGAGTCAAGCCATACAAAGGCAAAGGTCCTGGACTTTAGGAGGGCTGACTTTGCCAAAATGGGTGAGTGCTAAAGAGTGCACTAGCAAATGTGCAGGAAGGAGGGTGAAGAACAATGGGGAATAATCAACACTGCCATCACTGAGGCAACAAGCGTGTGTAAGCAAATAAACAAAACAAAACTATGCAAAAAACACTATGGTTCTCAAAGGAGGTGGCAGGGAAGGTTAGGAGAAAAGATAGCATTCAGGAAGTACAGGAATCAGAAGGAACAGGAAGAGAACTGTACTAGTTAGGCAGGAAGGAAGGAGGGAAAGCAACAGTATAAGGAAGGCCCAAACTGAGGGAAAGACACAACTCAGTTAAGAAAGGGGATAAAATATTTTATAGGTACATCAGGGAGTGAAGGAAGACCAAGGGAGGATAGTGAGGCTTTAATAAAGGGAGGGGTGGGCAGAGGGTGACGGTGAAAAGGCAGAGATACTAAACAAACAGTTTTGCTCAGTATTCACAAATGAAGAGGGGAAGGTACCTAAACCAAACAATGGAAACACTCTGGATAGGGGGTTGATACCAGCCCATTCACAGAAGAAAGAGTTCTGAAAGAACTCTTAAAACTGAAGGTGGACAAAGCAATGGGGCCTGATGGGATTCATCCCAGAATTCTAAAAGAACTAAGGGTAGAACTAGTGACACCACTGACTACCCTCTTTAACAAACATGGCAGGATGGGGTGGTACCTGAGGACTGGAGGAGAGCAGATGTTATTCCACTTTACAAAAGTGGGAGCAGGGCAAAGGCAGAAAACTACAGACCTGTTAATTTGACCTTAGTGATAGGGAAAATGATGGAATCACTTCTGAAGGAAAGAATTGTTGAGTACCTAGAGGCCAGAGGGGCACAGGACCCAAGGCAGCATGGATTCACAGCGGGGAGGTCATGTCAGATGAATCTAATAGATTTCTTTCACTGGGTGACCAAAATAGTAGATCAGGGAAGGGCTGTGGACATGGCCTGCCTAGACTTTAGCAAGGCATTTGACACACAGTCCCACACAAAAGACTAATATACAAGTTAGCCAGCCTTGGAGTGGGTCCCAAGATGGTAGCATGGGTAAAAAATTGGTTGGAGAACAGGACACAGAGGGTAATAGTAAACAGAGTCCATTCTAAAGAAAGGGGGGGGGTTACTAGTGGGGTACTGCAGGGTTCAGTACTAGGACCATTCCTCTTCAATGTCTTTAAAAGTGACATTGCAGAGGGACTGGAAGGAAAAGTATGTCTCTTTGCAGATGACACAAAGATCTGCAACAGGGTTGATACACAAGGTGGGGTGGAAAGGATGAGAAGGGACTTGGCAAGGTTGGAGGAATGGTCAAATGTATGGCAGTTTAGATTCAATGCTAAGAAGTGCAGAGTAATGCACCTGGGAAACAAAAACCCAGGGCAAGAGTTCACAATGGGGGGTGAGATACTAACAACAACAAAAATGGAACGGAACCTGGAGGTAGTCATATCAGATGACTTAAAGGTGGGCAAGCAATGTTAGAAGGCAGTAAGGAGGGCTGGGAGATACTGGGATGCATAGGGAGATGCATCACCAGTAGAAAACAGGAAGTTGTTATCCCTCTGTACAGACAGCTGGTGAGACCCCATATGGAGTACTGCATGGTGTTCTGGAGATCCAATCTCCGCAAGGACATAGACAGAATGGAGGCAGTCCAGAGAAGGGCAACTAAAATCGTGCATGGTCTGCACCAGAAGACATATGAAGAGAGACTTAAGGAGCTTAATATGTATACCCTCGAGGAAACGAGGGAGAGGGGGGACATGATACAAACTTTCAAGTACCTCAAGGGAATCAACAAAGTCCAAGAGGGTAGCATCTTTCAGAAAAAGAGATGTGCAAGAACAAGGGGACACAATTTGAAGATTGATTGGGGACAGCTCAGAGGTAATGTGAGGAAGTATTTTTTCATGGAGAGGGTGGTGGATGCATGGAAAGGCCTTCCTGAGGAGGTTGTGGAGTCGAAAACAGTGGGGGAATTCAAGAATGCATGGGACAGACATAAGGCAATTCTAGGGGGTGGGGGTAGGAGGAAGTAGGCTGTTGGTTAACTAGGATCTGCAGCTTATCCATTAGGTAGGGAAATGGGCAGTCTAGGTGGGCCAAGCGGTCCTTATCTGCCATCAAATTCTATGTTTCTATGTTTCTATTTAACATTTTAGAGGGGCACTGGGGTTAAATCAAAGCCTCAGCTCAAGTAACAAGAGCCTCGCTAGTTGAGATGAGGCTTTGATTTGACTCCAGTGGCCCTCTCAAATGTTAAATAATATATTGCAAACTCCGCTCCTGTTCTAATCAATGCAGTGCACCCCCTTGCTCTACAAAGTCCTACATCATGAAACATTGGAGTGCAGGGACAGAACGAGGGCAGAGCCAGCTATGATCTGCACCAGGAAGAGAAAGGGATCGGATGCACGAGGAGAACTTACGATCCCTTCCCCTGTTTAGTATGGGGCCTATGGGGTTAAGCCATGACAACAATTGTTGCTCTTTAATGGAGGAGAGAGCAAGAAAGTTGAGACAACGTCCATTCCAAGATTCAGCTGAAGGCAATAAGGTTATCACCTTCCCAAATATCAAAGACAGAATCAGCTATAGCTGTTCAACCTTCAGACAGAGCTAACTGCAGACATACACGTCTGGGTGTCATGAATGCAGTGCTGCACAGTAACTAGTGATACCGAGACAGACTTTTAACCAAAGTGTAAACCTGCATAATAATGTAATACAGTCCTGGGGCCAGATAATCGGAACATTAGCACACGCAATTTGGCTGCTCAGCAAGTTTTAAAATAACTTCTATGGCAAAAACATTTTCTGGGCAAGCATGTTTCTACACTGAAAAAAAAGTGTTTTAACATTTGCTGGAGCAACAAAATTGCTTATAGTTGGAAACAAAGTGTAATGAGCTCTGAACGGATCCCTGTGGAACATATGGCCTAACTTGACTCTGCTCTGTGAAGGCAGCATTAAGGTTGGACCACCTGGAGGTGACTAGTGAGATATAGTAGGACTAAAACCAAACTGATATATTTGAGGAGAAGCTGTTTACTGTATAAGAGGCTTGAAACTATTGCATTTTTTAATAACTATGTTGAATTTTGGTGTTTCGGTTTTTTTAATACTATGTCCTTCTTCTGATGCCCCACCCTATGCTTTAGCATAATTTTGAGACCCATTTCAGTATATATTTTTAATTCAGCTGTCCCATTTTTTTATATAATAACTCTGCACATCAACATAAAGATATGACCATAGTCCCCTGTTTTTAACTGTTCTACTGCTCGTCTACACCTGGAAACATAATCCTCTCTTTTTGGCATGCAATATCATACAATACAAATAAAATACTGTACAATACAATACAGTACAACGCAATACAATACCTACAATACAAATACAATACAATGCAATACAATGCAATACAATACAATACAGTACAGTACAGTACAATACAATACAGTACAATGCAATACAATACAAACAAAACAAATACAATACAATGCAATGCAATACAATACAATACAATACAGTACAATACAACACAACACAGTACAGTACAATACAGTACAATACAATACAGTACAATACAATACAGTATAACGCAATACAATACCTACAATACAAATACAATACAATGCAACACAATACAGTACAATGCAATACAATACAAAACAGTACAATACAATACAGTACAGTACAATACAGTACAATGCAAATACAATACCTACAATACAAATACAATACAATACAATTCAATACAATACAATACAATACAGTACAATACAACACAGTACAATACAATACAGTACAATACAATACAATACAGTACAGTACAATACAATACAGTACAGTACAATACAATGCAATGCAATGCAATACAATACAATGCAATACAATAAAATATAATACAGTACAATGCAATACAATACCTACAATACAAATGCAATAAAATGCAATACAGTAAAACATAATACAATATTGGTGCTCTGATAGTGCCTATTAGGATCACAGTATCTTTTGGCGGATAGTCCCACAATCCATCTCCAAATCCGACCTCCATCCAGCCAAGCAATGATTTCAGATCCCCAGTCACATTTTGGAGATCAGCGGTCAGATGTTGGGATCCAAGGTTGGGTGTTGGGATCTTAGAATCAGATTTTTGGGTCAGATCCTCAGATAGCTATGATACAATGGGAATCTAGCCATTGGATCTCTCAGATCCAATGGATCCCAGGTCTGATGTCATAAATACCCACTGGCATCTGAAATCCCCCAAAAAGGGTGGTATCCAAGTTTAGAGTAACATAAGGCTCAGCTCAGAGCCCCGAGGTACCCAACTGATCACTTTTCTCAAGTCTGCTGTTTCCCCATTCAGTGTTAACTCTCTGTTCATGTTATAATATTTCCCACAGCGACAGATTTTGATGTCACAGAGGACTGTGATGTCAGGTGTAGACAAGCAGCCAGTGCATTTACAAATCTAAAGGACACTGCTCCTCTTTTCATGTTATTTTCATAGTCATAAAGAAAAGGGGCACTTTGCAAGAAAATATATAACATATAAATCAAATTGTCGATATCCATGCCCCTCTGAAAAAATGTAGGTCCAAGGGGATCAAGGCTCCCTGGCTCACCAAGGAAATCAGGTCATTTATGTCCCAGCGTGACAAGGCTTGGTGGACCTATAAGAAAAGTGGTCTGTCCTCTGACTGGCAAATCTATAGGCAATATCAGAACAAGTGCACAAATTCACTCCAAAAATCCAAACACCACCATTACAAATCCTTACAAACTGAGCACCTCTCCAACCCTAAGGAATTTTGGAGACAGGTTAATTCTTTGATCAAGGGGAAGGCCGCTGAAGCCCCGAGCTCCATTTCAGCCCACGGTACAACCCTTGCTGACCCTACGTCCATCCCCTCTGGATTTAATGAATTTTTACTGACCTCCAAATATACACTTCGCTCTTCAGTAACTCATCATACATCCCTTCTGCCCCACCCCCTCCAAGTACCCCTGAGGCCTGACCTGCTTTCCACTTAAAACTTGCCTCCCTCAAAGAGGTTCAGAGACTTCTTGCCAACTTAAAAGCTGAGAGTTCTTCTGACCATGACTCCCTTGAGCCAAAATTCCTCAAGTTGGGTGCTCCAGCCCTTGCTCGCCCCGTCCATGACCTATTCAACCAGTCATTCTTAACTAGTACTGTACCAGACAAATGGAAGGTGGCTGTAGTCATTCCTGTGCATAAGGGGGAATCCAACACTATTGTCAAAAACTTTAGACCCATCTTCATTCTCTGCCCCTTGGCTAAAATTCAAGAGTGAATCGGTTACAACCACCTTCAGAACTACCTGGAACTTCACAACCTTCTCTCTCCATATCATCACGGCTTTAGAAAGAATCATAGTACCCTTACTGCCCTAGTAAAAGTGACCTCTGACACATTCCAGGCAATGGACCATGGCTATGCTACTGTCGCAATCTTTGCCAACCTTACAAAAGCATTTGACCTGGTGAATCACGGTCTTCTGCTCCATCAACTTCATGTTCTTGGTATGGATTCCAGCACACTGAATTGGGTCCAAAGCTATCTATCCAGTTGCTCCCAAAGGGTAAAGTAGGCTGGCTCAGTCTCTGATCTTAGACCCATAACTCATGGTGTTCCACAGGGCTCTATTTTGGGACCAGTGTTGTTCTCACTATTCATAAATGCCTTACCCAACATCTGTGGAGGGGCCACTGTACATCTATTTGCAGACAATGCCATAATCCATCGCTCCTCCCCTGATATTGCTCTGATTAATCAAGAACTTGCCTCTGACTTTGCTTCCCTCAAGGGCTGGTTCAGAAGCAATCATCTTGTTCTTAATACAAAAAAAACTAAAAGCATTCTATTCACTCACCTTCCCTCCTCCTTGCGTACTCACTCCCCTCTTAGCATTATGTCTCTCACTGGAGATATCCTTGAGTTTGTCCAGGCCTTTAAATACTTGAGCATTACGTTGGACTCTTCGCTCTCCCTTAATGTACAGCATACATGTCTCCAATGTCACTAGGTCTTTGAACCTGAAGCTTGGCCTCCTCTATCGCATCCATCCCTTTCTCAAAGCAACAGAACTAAAGGGTAAACAGGGAGAAGAGGAGGCACTGTGGGTCACCCTGGAGACTGAAAATGGCTCCACAATCTGCACAGGGGTTGTATACAGACCCCCATCTTGGGGAGAGGAAATGGACAAGGAAATGATAGAAGGCATCCTTGGGAGAGAAAAGTGAGGTATTGCTGATGGGGGACCTGAATACGCCAGATGTTAACTGGAGCACCTTTGCTGCAGCCACATCCAAGAGCAGGACCATTCTTAGTGCCCTACAGGGGGCATGCCTCAGACAGCTAGTTTTGGAACCCACTCGGGAGGGAGCAATCTTAGACCTGGTACTCTCAAATGGGGAAGGAGAGAGGATCTCTGATCTTGAAGTGGGTAGCCATCTGGGAACAAGCGACCACCAAACAGTGTGGATCACGATAAACTTAGCTGTAGAGTCAATCCACACAAAAGTGAAGCTGTTGAACTTCAGGAGGGCTGATTTTGTCAAAATGGGAGAGTGCCTCAGAAAAGCATTAGCAAACAGGCAAGAAGGTGGGGTGGAGCAACAATGGGGAAACATCAAAACTGCCATCACAGAAGCAACAAGCCATTGTGTGAAGCAAATAAACAAATCAAAACAAAAGAAAAAAACACTATGGTTCTCAAAAGAAGTAGCGGAGAAGGTAAGGGAGAAAAAGATAGCATTCAGGAAGTATAAGGAAACACAGAAGGAGCAGGACAGAGAACTGTACCAGTTAAAGCAGAAGGAAGCGGGGAAGGCAGTTAGAATAGCCAAGGCCCAAACTGAGGAAAAGATAGCCAACTCGGTTAAGAAGGAGGATGAAACCTTTTATAGGTACATTAGGGAGCAAAGAAAGATGAAGGCAGGGATATTGAGGCTGAATAAAGGGGAAGGTGGTTGGGCAGAGAGCGACAGTGAAAAAGCAGGGATACTGAATGAATATTTCTGCTCAGTATTCATAATGGAAAAGCAGGGGGAGACCTAATCCAGTCAATAGAAGCACTCTGGATAGGGGGGTTGATATTAGTCCTTTCACAGAAGAAAGGGTTCTGGAAGAACTCTTAAAACTGAAGGTGGATAAAGCAATGGGGCCTGATGGGATTCACCGCAGAATTCTAAAAGAACTATGGAAGAACTAGTAACACCACTGACTACCCTTTTAATAAATCATGGGAGGATGGTGTGGTACCTGAGGACTGGAGAAGGGTGGATGTGTTCCCTTCACAAAAGTGGAGCAAGACAGAGGCAGGAAACTACAGACCTGTCAGTTTGACCTCAGTGGTGAGGAAAATGATGGAATCACTTCTAAAGGAAAGAATTGTTGAGTATCTAGAGGCCAGTGGGGCACAGGACCCAAGGCAGGATGGGTTCACAGCGGGAAGGTCATGTCAAACAATCTAGTTGATTTCTTTGACTGGGTGACCAAAGTAGTAGCCCAGGGAGGGGCTCTGGACATGGCCTACCTAGACTTTAGCAAGGTATTTGACACAGTCCCACACAAAAGATTAATAAACAAATTAGCCAGCCTGGGTAAAACACTGCCTGGACAACAGGACACAGCGGGTTATAGTAAATGGATCCCACAGCGAAGAAATGAGGGTTACTAGTGGGGTACCGCAGAGTTCATTACTGGGGCCGGTCCTTTTTAATGTCTTTATAAGTGACATTGTGGAGGGACCGGAGGGGAAGGTATGTCTCTTTGCAGATGACACAAAGATCTTCAACAGGATTAATATGCAAGATGGGGTGGAAAGGATGAAAAGGGACTTGGCAAGGTTGGAGGAATGGTCAAATGTATGGCAGCTTAGGTTCAAAGCAAAGAAGTGCAAAGTAATGCACCTGGGAAACAAAAACCCAGGGCAAGTGTACACAATGGGGGGGTGAGATACTGACAACAACAAAAATGGAAAGAGACCTGGGGGTAGTCATATCAGACGACCTACAGGTGGGCCAGCAATGTGAGAAGGCAGTAAGGAGGGCTGGGGGATACTGGGATGCATAGGGAAAGGCATCACCAGTAGAAAACAAGAAGTTGTTGGCCCTCTGTACAGACAGTTAGTAAGACCACACCTGGAGTATTGTGTATAGTTCTGGAGACCCCTTCTCCACAAAGACATAGACAGGGTGGAGGCTGTCCAGAGGAGGGCAATCAAAATGGCGCAGGGTCTGCACCAGAAGACATATGAAGAAAGACTAAAGGAGCTTAAGGTGTATAGCCTTGAGGAAAGGAGGGAGGGAGGGAGGGACATGACAGAAACTTTCAAATACCTGAAGGAATCAACAAAGTCCAAGAGGTAGCATCTTTCAGAAAAAGAGATGAGCAAGAACAAGGGGCACAATTTGAAGATAATGGGGGCGGCTCAGAGGTAATGTGAGGAAGTATTTTCACAGAGAGGGCAGTCATGAATGGAACAGCCTTCCTGAGGAGGTCATAGAGTCAAAAACAGTGGGGGGATTCAAGAATACATGGGACAGACATAAGGCACTTCTAGTGGGGGGTAGGAGGAAGTAGGCTGTTGGTAAACTAGGATCTGAAGCTTATCTGTTAGGTAGAGAAATGGGCAGACTAGGTGGGCCAAGCGGTCCTTATCTGCCATCAAATTCTATGTTTCTATGTTTCTCTCTGTGGTTTCCTGCCTCAAGATTGTGTCTTCATCCCTTCTTCCTCTCCTAACCTATGGTGATCCCCTCCTGCTCTCTACTAATTCATCTACCTTGTCTCTCCTTTTTCCCAGGCTTACCATAGAGTCGGTAAGTTTGCCATGGGGGTTAATGCCCGTCACCATTGTGATGTATTGTCCTCTCTGGCTTGGTTGCTCTATGAATCCAAACTCAAGCACTCCTCCCTGTATTTCATGCATAAACATGTCCACAAATTCACACCTCCCTGTCTAAGTGAGACCATACGACTAAGACAAGCTCCTTGTTCCCTTAGATCTGCCTCCTTCCCCTCCCTTCTCATAAAGCCTCATTTGCGTCTAGCTATTGCCCGTAAGTCTTTCTCCTTTGCGGCAGTATCTGACTTCAACTCCCTGCCTCCCTCCATCCTGTCCTGCTCCTCTCTCCCCAAATTCCATTTGAATTGGCTTGCCTCTCTTCAGCTCTGTATCTTGCTCCTGCCTCTGCTAATGCCTTATCTATTCTCACTCTGCCTTACTCCACTCTCCTCCTTTTCTACCCCTGAACCTTCCTCCCTCTTCTCACTCCTCCTCCTCCCCACCCCTGAACCCTCCTTCCCTCTTAGAAACATAGAAACATAGAAGTTGACGGCAGATAAGGACCGCAAGGCCCATCCAGTCTGCCCATTTCTTTTTCTACCTTATAAATGTGCCATCGGCCTTTGCTCTGTCAGTGGCCTATCTATTCATAGTCATTTGTATTGCTTCCTTATGCCTATCCCATGCCTGTTTGAAGCCCTGCACTGTATTCATAGCCACCACTTCTTGTGGTAAGCCATTCCATGCATCCACCACCCTTTCTGTGAAAAGAATTTCCTCATATTCCCCTTAATCGGCCCCTCTAATCTCATGCTGTGTCCTCTGTCCTGCTAGTTTTCTTATATTTAAACATGTTAGACTCTTTCACCTTGTTAATGCCCTTAAGGTGTTTGAATGCCTCGATCATATCACCTCTCTCTCCTCTTGCTCAAGGGTATACATATTGAGCTCTGTTAATCTGTCCTCATCTGTGTTCTGATGCAGTCCCTGCACCATTTTGGTTGCCCTTCTCTGGACTGTCTCAATTTGGTTAATGTCCTTGTGAAGGTGTGGCTCCAATACTGCACGAGTACTCAGATGGGGCCCTAACCAGTGTCTTGTAAAGAGGGATTATTACCTCCTCTTATGACTTGTGATACCCCTACTAACACCCTAACACTAGCCTTACCTACTGCTTTAGAGGTCTGCTTGGATGATTTCAGGTCATCAGTGATGATGATGCCCAAGTCTCTTTCTTCCTTTGTGACTGCTAGCAACTCCCTCCCAGCCTATAGGTGGCTTCAGGGTTTCTCTTCCCATGTGTATGATTTTGCACTTTTGCATTAAATCCCAGTTGCCACTCTTCTGACCATTTTGCTAGTTTATCCAGATCTCTTCTCATTCTGCCCACCTCATCTGGATCATCTACTCTGTTGCAGATCTTGGTGTCATCTGCAAACAGACAAGCCTTACCCTCTAGTCCATCTGCAAGGTCACTAATGAAGATGTTGAAGAGGACTGGCCCCAGGACTGATCCCTGAGGTACCCACTTGTGACTTGCATCTCTTCTGACTGTATACCATTTACCACCACTCTCTGTTTCTGCCCGTCAACCAGTTTGCCACCCAGTTGACCAACTTCTGACCCACCCAGGCCTACCCAGCTTATTTATCAATCTTCTGTGTGGAACAGTGTCAAAAGCTCTGCTGAAGTCAAGGTAGGCGACATCAACTGCTCCCCTTGGTCCACCACTCTGGTTACCAGTCAAAGAAATCTATGAGATTAGTTTGACAGGACCTTCCTTTGTAAACCCATGCTGTCTTGGATCCTGCGCCCTATGGTTCCAGGTGTTGCACTATCCTTTCCTTAAGGGTGCCTCCATAATCTTGCTCACTACTGAGATAAGACTGACTGGTCTGTAGTTCCCGCCTCTCCTGCTACCACTCTTGTGGAGCGGGATCACATGAGGCCTTCTCCAGTCTTCTGGGACCTCTCCTGTGCTCAGAGACTCACTAAACAGTTCTGCTAATGGCCTGCTAGTTCCACCTTTAGGTCCTTGGTACCCTGGGATGTGTGCCATCAGGTCCCATTGCCTTATCCACCCTGAGTGAAGCAAGCTGTGGGACCCTTTCTTTGCTGAGGGAGTGTGCTCACCTCCCTCCCCTGTGTCCATGATGCTGAGCTGTGGGCCTGCCCTACCTTCTCTTCAGTAAATACTGAGCAAAAGTATCTATTTAGGATAGATGCCTTTACAGGGTCCTCCTCCTCACATGCTCCCTTTTCTCCATTAAGCTTAGCAATACCCTCTCTGGACTGTCTTCTTTCACTAATGTGTCTATAGAAAGTCTTGTCACCTTCTTTTACTGTTCGTGCTAGTGTTTCCTCAGTTTGGGACTTTGCCTGCCTTACTGCCTTCCCTGCTTCCCGTAGGAGACGGTTTGGTATCTTCCTATCTTCATCCGCTGTGTTCCCTTATTTCCTGAAGGCCAGCCTTTTAGCTCTGACCTTTTCTGCTACTGTATTTGAGAACCAAAGTGGTTTCCTTCTTCTTGCACTTCCTTTTCTATCTAACAAAATGGGATGTTGCTTCAAGTATTGCATCCTTAATGCCTGCCCACTTTGCCTGTACCCCCTCACCTGTGTTTCTTTTTGCCAGGGCTAGCTTAACTCTGTTGGCCATCTTATCAAAGTCAGCTCCTCTGAAGTCCCATATTTTTGCCTTGGAATGGGATGATTTAGATGTAGTAGCCAAACTGAACCATACCATGTGATGGTCACTGGCTCCCAGGTGACCTTCTACCTGGAGATCTGTGATCCCTTCCTTGTTAGTCAGTACTAGATCTAGGATAGCCCTGTCTCTTGTGGGTTGCTGTACCAGTTGTTTGAGGCCCTCCCCCTGCAGGGAATCCACTATGTGTCTACTTCTGGCAGATGTTCCTGCTGGTATTGACCAATCTGTATCCGGCATGTTGAAGTCTCCCATTATCAGAACCTCCTTTAGCTGTCATGTTTTGTATATCTTCTAACAGTAATGTGTCTATGTCCTCCCTGGTCTGGGGGCCTGTAGACAACCCAGTTCTTATGGCTGTCCCATTTCCTGTTTCCAGGGTGACCCACAGTTCTTCTGGCTCCTTATGTGTATTCTGAATTTCTGTAGCTTTGATATTTTCATTGACATACAGGGCCACTCCCCCTTTTGCACCTCAGTCTATTCTGAACAATACATAGTCAGGTACTGAAGTCTCCCAAGTGTGGTTACTGGTAAACCACGTCTCACTAATTGCTACTATGTCCAGTTTAGCCTCTGACATTATTGCCTGCAATTCTGGGATCTTATTTCCCAGGCTGTGAACATTTGTGTACACGATTTTCCATTGGCCAGATTTTGGTGTGTTAGTTGTTGGGTGAGGTTTGGCATTACCCCTGTGCATCGTATGGGGAGACAAACCTTTTTTCTTACCTGGTGATGCAAATGAACTGCAAACATGCTGAATCCCTGTTTGACCACTAGGTGAGGGGGGAGGGGTGTTCTTCCCATTCGACGTATGGGGTGCTGCACCCATCTCCCCATTTGCTAGTTTAAATATTCTGCAAAGACGTCAAACTTCTGCCCCAATGCACTGACTCCCTCCTTAGTCAGATGCAGTCCATCAAATTTAAAGAACTTTCACTCCCAGAACTGTTGCCAGTTCCCTACAAATCTGTGTCCTTTTTCCTGGCACCAGCCCTTGAGCCACGTGTTTAGCTCCCCTATCTCCCCTTCTCTGACCTTCCGTCCATCTGCTCCCCTCTCCCAGACTGGCAAGATCTCAGAGAAGGAGATGCCGGATGAAATAGATGATAGTTTGTCACCCAGCCTGATCAGGTGTTCCTTGGTCTCCACAACTGACCGGCTGGCAGATCATTAGTCCCTATGTGTACTAGGACATCAATGTTTTCTCCTGCTTTGTGAACAATTTATAATGCGGTCAGTGTCTCTCCATGCTGATGTACCTGGGAGACATCTGACCATTATCCTGGCTGGAGATGGGTATCAACTCCCGAATCATGAGTCTCCTATGATCAAGTTTTTGGATTTCCTTTTGCTTTTTTGTTTGGTTCCTGATTTGGGTGAGTTTTGTTGTGCTAGCTCCTGTGCTGCAGTGTCCTGCTCTGCAGTGTCTTCTGCCTCTTTGTTTGATTTCAGAGATAGAGGCAGATACCTGTTTGTAGTGTTTATATGGTTTTGGAGGTAATATGTTGGAGAGCAGAGAGTGATGGGGCACCCGATTTGCCCCTCCTAACCACCTGCCAACCTCCTGGACCAACTACCCTCTGCAGTCGAGGTTTTTCTGTTGGATGCTGGGGAAATGGTGGGTGGTTCTTATAATGTATTTCCTCTTGAATATGAAATTTGAGGCGTGCAATCTCTGCCCATGCTGCCCGGAGCTGAGCCCTAAGATCTCCAAAGGCCCAGCATGTAGGACAGTGTCCTAAATCCTGTAAGACTGTCCTTCTGAAAATTGTTCCACAGTACCTGCAGTTAATGATATCCATTCCAGATAAGTTGCTGGGTTTATAACCTAGTCAGAGTAATTAGAAGGAAAAAAAAGGAAAAAATGCAAGTAATGGTTTGATTGTGTTTTGTTTAACTTTTTATAACAAGTTAAATTACTAGTGCCCCTGTAAATGAGCTCACCTTGTGATCTCTCGCCCTGCTCCTTATCTTGCTGTGCCATTTGTTAAGTGCCCCCATCCCATAAATTATTCCTCTCAGCTTTGGGACTGTATCCTGCGAACTCAACTGTATAAGCCTTGCATCTTTGTACAAAGTGAAGATTGGATATAACTTAATTCTACCTTGTTATATTTAATCTATAATGCTTTTTTTTGTACCTCTTTTTATTGCTGTGATGTGAGCTCTATGACAAACTCAGCTGGCTCCCCCCTGTGGAATTCCTGATCCTTGGTGTAGGAAACTTCACCAGGAAAGTGCTTGCCATGGGCATACCGTCGGGACTGACGCATCTCCTCCCAAAACTGGACGCCATCCCCTACCAGCTCAGGTCACAGACCGCCGAGTTGCTTAAAGTTCCCCCTACTCGGACCCTTATGGGGGATCGTGACTTTGCCGCTTTTGTGCCTAGGCTCTGAACTCCATTCCAGACTCTGTTCGCTCTGCCCTTCCCATGGGACCTTCGCTCCTCCTGTGGTCCCACCTAAAACAAATGACAAGATGTGACTGCTCCTAGTCTCTGTAATGTAATACTCTGCAGTCCACTATTGTCCCTCTGAGTCCATGATGGTCTATGAAATATGTATGCAGTGATTCCAATGTCTATCTATGTCCTGTAACAATTTGTACTACGGTGGCAGTATCTCTGTCCTTATACAAGCGTTGTTATAGCTGTTTTTTACTGTATCATGCTGTTTCGCCAATGTTGCCATGTATGTATACTGTATGTTTTGTGCTCTCCCGGGTTGTTCCTGAAAATAGGCATACTACTTGTCTAGTGTACTTACCCGGTAAACAAAAGCTAAATAAATAAATAAATTGCATGCCCATTTTTATAATCCTTACTATGTATATCTGCTTAATTCAGACAGTACTGTATTTGCTTGTTTTATTGAACCATTCTGTATTTGTTTGTTTCTACCCCAGGTCGACCCTGAAAAAGGGACTGTAATTGTCTCAGTGGACTTACCCGGTTACCAAATCTCAAATAAATAACTTGACTTTTGTCTAAGAATTATGTGTTGTTGTTTTTTTAAAGTGCCTCTGGTTAGAGTGGGAGCTCTTTAAGGAGGACTCCAGTTACCACTAAAACAACATAGCTGTCATTACTCCATATCATTATATGTAATGCAAACATATGAAACTACTAGCATCAAACCAAAAGGCATTTAACACAGCTATGAAACAGGAATTGAGGACACACTGCATTTGCATACATGTATAATCCAAAACGCCTACATTTGTACATGTTCCTATGGCACTTATACTTGGGTTGAATGCTATGTATGTATTGTATGTAAGTTAAGTATCGATTTGTTAAACTTAATTGAAAATGTATGTTGAAACAGAACCCCCTTGAAAATAGGGCATTTAGCCCAAGTAGTGTTAAATGTACCAACTTTTTACCTGTATAAAAATACATTTTTTTGCTACTATTAAATCCCAGTTACAGTGTGGGATGGACTCTAGGGCTAGCGCATGTGGCCGGGTGTGGGTAAGGATAACGCAGACAACAGTAGACTGGTGCAATACACCACAGTGTGCTTTTCTTCCAAAGTCAGGATAAAAGAATTAACTCCAGAATAAATAAAGCAAAATTCTTTACAGACTTGCCGGTAATTCACTTTCCTCAGTGACCACAGGGAATAACCTTAAGAAATGGTATATCCATTCTTCAATACATCAGTTTGCAGCAACAGGCAATGCATATCCTTCCTCTGCACTTGGTCAGCACTTACTACTCTATTAATCTATTGCTCCACCTCTTCTGTGAAAATGAACTATCCCCTATGTTGGTCTTGCGTGTTTGGGTGACAGTGAGCCCTAATTAAAAAAAAACAAGCTAAGGACAAAGAAGCTCAGTGCAAAACCACTGAAGCAAAGGTACCTCAAAGGGCACTGGCAATAACGCAAGTTTCAAAGAAATACAAAATCACACATACACCCATAACACAAAGCATCATGTGATGTATATGCAAATCACCATGACATTTTAGGCTGGTTCAGCTTCACGCAGGAATGCATGGTGCCAATCATTTCTTTTCGGCATGCTGCACTTTATTTCTGACTCCACTTGATAACTATAACATTTTCTTTTTATCTAGCACTCTAATTATATCAAACCCCTTCCCTTGCAGGATTTGTAGGACAATGTTTTCAAACGACATGAAGTTTCATTTTACAAAGCACTTTGCACGTCATTAATGCACTGCCAGCACTTTATCTTTCTTCATATAAAGCACATGTAGTACGTTGTTAAACAGCCAGCAAGCAAGCTTGGCATTGTATGAAGGTATACATATTTATTCAGGTTCCAGCCTTCTTCCTATATATAATCAGTTACTGTATTTGCTCATAACCATATCTGTTATTTCCTTAGAAAGGCATATGGCTTCTGGTGCGGGATGGAACGGTGAATAAGAAGCAAAGAAAGGGAGAAAAGAAATTTAGGGAGGATACAAAAACACTGCTGTAGGTAGCCAACTTACTGCAGTGTTAGAAAAAGAACAGGATAGTTTTTAGAGGTACTGTTGCAACAGATTGTACAGAAGGAAAGGGAGAAGATAGAAAAATGTCCCTAACTGCTACACCAATTTCCTGGGTAGAGCACAACTCTACCATAGAGTAACTAGGTAGGGTGGACAGAGTGGATGAGCTGTCAGACCTTTTTCTCTCATCATTTTCTATGATAATATGTTACACAACAACCCATAATAAAATGTAATGGCAAGTCTGTTTTTTTAAAAAGGCTATGTGCATCAAAACATGACTGTCACCCTTTCCGCAGGATGCCATGCAGGAGCTAAGGGTGTAATCCTCTGCGTGTTGTTTACAAAGAGTTCCATATTAAAAAATGTCGACGTCATCAGCTCAGGAACAGCACTGAGACCAACTAAAATTTGAAGGACGTGGGTTGTTTCCATTGAAATATATCCTGATTGATAAAGAATAAACAGATTGAAATGCAGTTTTATTTCAGAATGCAAAAAAACTGCAACTACACCATACCTTTACTAAGTTTTTAGATGCTGACAAACATTCTGATTAGTGTTCTCGTACAGCATTAGAGATATTGCATCATTTTTAATACCATCAGAGAAAATTTAGTTATAAAAAAATGGAATGTTGGAAAAATTGGGGTCTGGCGCTTCCAAACTGCAATGTTTTTAGCGAAGATTATGGCCCCATTTCAAAGCAGCAGTTCATGTTAACCATATAACAAATGGTACAAAATGCTTTTCATTTCGTATGGGAGCTTGTCTAGGCTCCCATACTAAATTAAACAATTTCAAACACAAAAAAAGTGGGAAAGTATTTTATTTGAAGAAGTTTTTTTTTAAGAGCTGAAGAAGCGATAGCCCTGGCCTACCCCCACTTAAGCTAGACCAAGCGGGATAAAGATTCAGTAAGTTTATAAAATGGCAAGAAAAAAATCTAGAAATGTCATTGGCTGAGAGACATCACCTGACCATGCATTAAATCTCTATGTTGAAAGGCAGAAAAAGACCACACCTGAAAGGGTAGCAAGCCAAATCAAGCTAATCAAAAACATATTGTAAAGCTTCTAAGCTTGATTTATTTTAAGAGTGCAAAACTGCAGTAACCGTACATATACTCACAAGCTACCCGTCACTTATTTTGTCAACAGCAAACATGATTGCTTAATCCAGAGGTTTCTGAGCTTCATGCCCCTTTGCACTCTTAAAATGAATCAAGATTAAAAGCTTTACCAGATTTCTTGTGCAGTTTCATTTGTCTTATGACAATTTAGCTTCAGGTGCAGTCTTTTTCTGCCTTTCAAAATGTTACGTATTTAGACTGGCATAGCAGCACTTCCTGGTGCGCCCCCACCCCCACTTACAGTGAGACTCTGCTCTTGCCTCATTGAATCTCTATAAACTCACAGTCAGGTGCTGAATCTCATTTTTGTCCCCCCAAAAAAATACTTAAAGCTATTTTACAAGTGTAATAGGCCCCTCCAGGGTGTGCATCACAGGCTTTTAATGCACTTCTCAGGGGTGTAAGGACACACTGCCTTTAGACTCGCACCTTACTAAACCCTTGGGGCATGCATTAAAATCCTATAATGTTCACCCTGTCATGGCTTATTATTTACATATCTACTAAGATTGGTTTAGCATAAGAAAGGGTATGCCAAGGTCATAATATTTTATTTATTGAAAATGTTTTACCAGGAAAGGCCTACTGAGTGAAATAAGCACTTATACTTCGGTGTCACTCCACATAATAGGAGTAGGCCTGGGACAGAAGTAATCTATACTTGTGCAGAATTACGTGTTACTGTGTACATAAATTTCCTGTATTAGAAAAAATTCCCCTATATGGCAATAAATGTAAGGAAGGGTAAAATTAGTTCTAAAAAATGATCTGCTAGAACCAAGTCAGTGTTAAATTTTAGAACCAAATGGAACTTCCTATTAAGAAAAGTTCTAGGGATTGAAATACAACTGAGTCATTAGCATGCAATTAGCATTTGATTTATATGCAAATTACTAGGTTTAAAAAACACTTTTTTAGTTTTACTGAGTTTAAATTAAACATGTTGTACATAAAACCAGAAATGGTGCAAGGATTGCACGAGAAGCCCTACAAGGGGAGACTAAGGGACTGCAACATGTACACCTTGGAAAAGAGGAGAGTGAGGGGGGCATGGCAGAGAACAACAAGTACCTCAAAGGGTTCTATGTGATAATGGCGAGTGCTGAACGACGACCCATATTATCGCGATGTCAAGGCGGCAAAAACATTTTCGCCACCCTGAAATCCTCAGCACATGGAGGAACGGTGCCAGGAACCTGGTTCTTTTGCTTTCTGTAGGGGGGCTATGCCCCCTCACATCCCCAACGTGGGGGGCTTTGCCCTCAGCACCCACCTACTAAAGGATTCTCAACTCCGGGGGCATGTTGGGGGACAAGCAAAAAAAAACACAAGTTTTGGGTCAGGCGCAGCAAAAATGCAGTGGCGCCCGGACCCAGACCGAACCGGTAACCCCACGCACCACAGGCCAGCCCCGATGCTCGTGCAGCTTGCAGCGGACCACAGTGCCACCCCACATCCCTCCGCCCTCTTCCCAGGCTATGCTCACCACGCACGCGTGTACATATAGCGACGTCCTGTTGCTACAGTTGCCCACCCCATCACTTTCGGTCGCTCTACCCCCCATCGCAATTTGGGCTTTCACCCACATCGCTTCACTGTTTCGGACAGCACCTTAATTTACTAACATACTAAAATGCCAGCAGAATAGGCCTAACGGTCTTTCGTGTCTGCTCGTTTGGTCAGTCCCCAGCCTGGGTGCTGACCTTGCTGTCCCTCTCACCTTCTCTGGCTTCTCCCTTCCCAGTTCCGGATATTCTTGCTGCATTGGATTTTGCTTCCAGAACCCTTCCCCTGTACCTGTCCCACCCCTCTTGAACCCTCCACTGTCTCTGCCTCCACTAGCCCCCCTAGGCAGTGCATTCCATGGCTCCACCCACCCTCTCAGTGAAGTAGCACCTCCTCCTCCTTTCTCCCTGAATCTTCCCCTCCAGCTTCCACCCCCATGCCCTCTAGTGGCCCCTTCCTCCTTCCTTTGAAGCACCCCAACTGTTCCTCCCTATTTATCCTCTTCATGTACCTAAAGACCTCTATCATGTCCCCCCTTCCCTCTCTCTCAATGTGTACATATTTAGCTCTTTGAGCCTCTCCTCAAGGTTCTGTCCCCAATCCCAAATCATTTTGGTTGCCCTCCTCTGGACCCTCTCCAGGAGGTTAATGTCCTGCTTTAAGTGTGGCTCCAAAACTGCACGCAGTACTCAAGGTGCAGCCTCACCAAGCAGTTATACAGAGGGAGTATCACTTCCTCCTTCTGAGGTGATCCCATGATGCATCCCAGCATCCTGTTGGCCTTGCTGCTGCCCTCCCACAAGTCTCAGAGTTGTTCATCTTGACATCCACCACCACCCCAGGTCCCCCCAGCCATCGAGACTTGTAGCATTTCCCCCAGGGTGTTACACTTGGCCTGGGTTTCTGGCCCCAGGTGGAGTACACTTGCATTTCCCTGCATTGAACCTCAGCTTCCACTTTCTAGACCATCTTCCAGAGCCTCCAGGTCCCCTGTAGGGCCACCCTCCCCTCCTCCCCATCCACCACCGCCCCCAGTTTCGAGTCATCTGCAAAGAGACTCATCTCACTCCTGATTCCTATCCTCATGTCAGATACGTAGGCGTTGAACAGAAGGGGCACAAGGACTGATCCCTGTGGGACCCCACTAATGACCCTCCTTGGGAATGAGACTATCCCACCAACTCCGGTCCTGGAGCCAATTGCCTATCCATCTGATCATCTGGTTCCCAACCCCCATTTCTCCCAACTTATCCAACAGACCCACGTGAGGAACAGAGTCAAATGCCTTGCTGAAGTCTAGAAAGAGGACATCCACTGGTCTACCCAGGTCCAAGGCACTTGTCACCCAGTCATAGAACTCCACCAGGTTTGTCTGACACGATTTCCCAGGATGAATCTATGCTGTCTATTGTCCAGGCACCCTGACTTATCCAGGTCCCCCTAGCCTCTCCTTGACAATGCCCTCCATCACCTTGCCCACCACCGATGTCAGGCTGACAGGCCTGTAGTTCCCTGCCACCTCCCTTGATCCCCTCTTGTGGATAGGCACTATATGCGCCACCTTCCAGTCTTGGGGCACCCACCCTGTCCTCAGAGAGATGGTGAAAAGCTCTGCCAGGGTTTTGCCAGGACATCTGCAAGTTCCTTCAGCACTCTGGGATGTAATTTATCCGGCCCCGGTGCTTTCTCTGTCTTAAGGGAGCTGAGGGCTTTCCTCACTCTCTCTGCTGTGATTTCCACTTCCGGTACCCTTCTCCCTGCTTAGCTCTCCCCTCACCTGCCAGTGATGCCTCCCCCTCTCCCCAGACCTGCCGATCGGTAAGGGTCCCCTCTCCTCAGTATCTCTGTCTCCTCCCATGTATGATGCAGCACCCCCATTTTCCCTGGTGAAAACTGAGGTGAAGTACTCATTTAGTACCTCAGCCTGCTCCCCCGGGTCTTGTGCCCATCTCTCCCCTGATTTAATCCTGCTAATCTGCCCCTTCACCCTTCGTTTTTCCCCAATGTATCTAAAGAACCCCTTGTTCCCTCTCCTAATTTCCCTGGCCAGGTTCTGCTCCTTCCTTGCCTTAGCCGGCCTCACCACTCTAGTGGTCCTTCTAGCCATCAGCTCATACTCCCCTCGATCCCTTTCACTCCTTGAGCACTTGAATTGCTTATAGGCTGCTTTCTTTCCCCGCACCACCTCCTGGACCTCCCTGGTCCACCAACAGGGTTTTTGGGCCCTACCGCATTTTCATCTTACTCTTGCACAGGTGCTGGTAGCATCCTGCACCCTTTCCTGATGATTTCCCACCTACTATCAGCGTCCATGTCTGACCCAGTCCCATCCAAATGCTCCTTAAGGATCCTTCCCATTTCCTTAAAATCCGCCCCCCTGAAGTCGGTTACTTCCATCTTTGTGCAGCCTTCTACCCCTCCTAGGTCCAGACAGAACCAGACCGTGGCATGGTCACTCCCCGCCAATGGGTCCCTAACCTCCAGGCCCCCAATCTGGTCACTGGCTGCCAGTTTCAGGCACCGATGTCACAGGCTACCCCTCAAAGGGGAGAACAGAGTGCAGGAGGGGCATCTCTTTCAAATGAGAGAGAGAGAGAGAGCACCTGGACCTGGGGCATGTGATTAAGCGGGAGGAGTTTAATTGAGATGGGAGGAAGTACTACTTCACTGACTGTCAGCAGAGGTGATGGAGACAAAAAACCTTGGGGGGCTTCAAACATGCATGGGACAGACACAGGGGAATATGAGTAAATAACCAGGGAGGGGGAGGGTTGCCAGAGACCAGGTAGGGTCTACAGAGACACATTAGGCAGGGAACATCTGAGAAGATGGGCTGGGCCAAGTGGTCCTTTTTTGCCATCAAATTCTATGTTTCTGTGGTTTGCGTATCTGTAATAAATATCCCCTTTCATATCCATTTAACATTTTATCTCTAGCAATGTTTAAAAAGAAAACCAAAAAAAAGAACTCTGAAAGAGAATACAGCAGCTAACCTGCCACATCCCACTACAGACTGAAACATACGCTCGTGCCTTCTCTTGTACACTGTACAGTAGATCAGTTTAGACTGGGGCACTGGTTTGACTCCCACTTGGAAATTTGAAGCTAAATTTTTCAAAACTCTAATCTAACTAATTTCAGTTTGCTCAGTTCACATCATAGCAAATATGCCCAAATGTTAATGTGGGCTATTTTCAAATGTGTTGACACATTTACATCAATGTCCTCACTTTATGATATAAAAATGATGCATGCATGACTATTTTGATGTCTGCATCATTTTGGGGGCATAACTCATGGCACTTGTGTCTTGTGACATGGTTTTATGCGGTCTCACAGTCATGTCACAAGTACAATTCTGCTTAAGGTTGAGCCAGTCCAAATTCTCTCATGGGGATTTTCATACATTTTCCATGATGCTTTGCATTATTGGGATATGTGCAATTGTGCTTTCTTTAAAATTTGGCTGTATGGCCAATATCCTCTGGGATAACCCATACCTCAGGACATTTGCTCTGGGATTCTTAGCACAACTGCACTACAGATGTGATGCAAGTCTTTGAAAAGCCACTCCCAATATCTAGCCATGTTCCACTTTTGACTGACCAGCAACACTGGAGTGTCTGTGCCCATGCTGTGGAGTTGGCAGGGGCACCAGACTATGGTGTAGGCACAGCTGTTGAGAGGGTAGTAAATTGTTGGGCCAGTTTGCACACCTATGTGTAACCCCTGTATGAAACTGGGTTGTTAAAAAATGTTTCTGCCCTCACAGGGCTAAAGTAGGGCTGCCAAAGAGCCCTCTGCATATGATCATGGAGATTTTTTCCAATAGTATAAAAAGGGGTGGAGCTAGTGATAGAGTAGCTGGAGAGTTCCAGAGTTCAGAAAGTGAGAAGGCCATTAGTCTGCTCCTCTGGCCACTGAACCTCAGGTCCTGCATTTGTCCTGGGAAGGACAGAGAACAAGATGCAGGTGGGCGCTGACATGGCAGCAGCCCCATGGATATAGCCGTCAGAGACATAGATCCAAAAAACCTACAAAAACAGTGCAGCAACAGAGCTCGTGAATGGCGACTAGTATCCAGCAGGTGAGAGGAAGAGGCACAGGAGGCCCTCTTGTATGCTATATGCAAAGATAGGCACTTCATAGCAGACCTGAACCTAGTGTTTAGCAATGCTGACATTAATTTAAGGGGGCACACCAAAAAGCTACAGAGAAACATGTTCAAAACTGGGAAAAGAAAATATTAAGACACACAAATGGTGCTAAATATATGGAACAGCCTACTGGAACATGTCATTAACAATACTTCCCAGGTGTCCTTCAAAACTGGGTTGCACTTTAAGTGTCACTTAACTACACTGTAGTTATAATGTAACCACACTCTAACTGCATTGCAACTGCAGTATAGTGGCATGCAACAAACATGTAACTACAATGTAATTACCCTGTTGCATGTAATTAATGATTAGTTACCTCAAAAGTAATGGACACACATATGTCCAAAGTGAAAATGTCCTAATACCACGAAGCAATGGGGCTTATTAAAATAGATTACAAGGCCCGTCGTCTACCCTATAACTTCAGTATGAACCACAGTACGAACCCCCAGAAAACAAAGGCAGCATGTGTTAGGTCCATTTCCTCACGTTCCCTGAAGGGTACCAGAGAGATGGAAAGATAAAGAGAGCTAAAACAGGAGATTTTACTATGAGAACTCCCTTAGGCATTATTTTGAAATTTGGGGAAATGTACAGTGCCCAGAGTATAACATGCATCCAGATCTGATCACAGGTGGTTGTAGGGAGTGTTCTATAGAGACAGCACAATGGAGCAAAGGAGGAAGACTCAAAGAGGAATCTTTCAATTAACTGTTGGTACCATATGCTGCTGTGCGGGGGGGGGGGTCACACATGTGTGCTGAGCTCTTCATATGAGACTGACTTCTGTCACCAGGGAGGTCCCACAACCTTGTTGTGGAGAAAGGTGGGGACTGCAGTTACAGCACAATGTAATGGATCTTGTCAGGAGTGTAAAATACCAGCCGCCACCATGACACCGAACAGTGAAGAATGAAAAATGAAATCAGTAGCTCTGCCAGTTTTGTAATCACTTCTCAGGAGGGAGCTGTGTGTATTGAACCATCAAACAGGAAGGAAAATGCGTAAATGGGGATCAAATAAATGCAGACTACCTGGACCATTAGTGTAGCAATGAATCTGTTGAAACTGCTTATGAGCATGTCAGTTGCCCCCGTAGTCCCACCAAGCCTAAAAGAACCACGGTGGATTGCGCTGTACTACCTGACTGCTAGGAGTCTGCCACACGTTGCCAGCCTGTTTAGGAAATAGGACCGTTCAAGGATCGAAACAGAAACTGTGAAATAAAAGTAAATTAAATCCTTCCTTTGTGAACTGTGAGAGTGCAGCAGGAGCACAATTCAAAAATTACCAAAGAGTACCATGAAAACAGAAAAGATGGGCAGTCCTTAAACGCATTCGGCTATTGCCATAGAACGAGTCAGTAGTCTATGTCTGTGTCGGATATGGTGTGAGAACTGAAGCTTTTACAGATTATGCAGTGTGGATAATATGCTGAGGAAGGTATATTTCACCTGCGGCTGCAACAGTAGTTCTTGTGCTGTGTTTCACAGTCAGGGATTAAGGCACCCAATAGCTTTGTATGAAGTCTGAACCATCCATTGAGTCTCCTGATACAAAATGGCCACCCAGGGTATAACGAGTTAAGGAACTTATTATGAGAAATTGGCAGATTTCCAAAAAGCACCAGTGAAGATCAAACCTGCTACCCAAGGAAGGTGATGGCATGAGTGGCTTATACAGACTATATGCAAAAAGACAGTGTTGGGTAAGTTTTTTTATTCATTCCCATTGGGGTGACCTTTGATGACTTCACGAGTGGCACAGCAAAGTATAGCCATGAGTAAAGCATCACCGAAGTCGCCATATGAGTATCGATGAAAAATTTATCCAAACACTTCCCTTCAGTTTGTGCAACGTTGTTTGTGTTTTTTTAGGTATCATTTGATTGATTCAAACATATGCACTATTGATAATTTTAAACAAACTCCATGAAACTATTTTGCTGATTTTAGTTAGTTAGCTAGTTAGTTATTTGAAAATTGGTAACTGGGAAAGGCACACTGAGCCAAGGCTTATTTTTAAGTGCGATCCGAGGACAGGGGAAGAGGAGCACAGAAAATGTTAAATGATAAAAACATCAACCAGCAGTTAGATTAACTTCTTTACAGTTGCAGATCAACAAGCAAATAACAACATTGCTATAAGCAGAAGAAGTGTAGACATGCAGGTAGCTAATAATATAAAGTGCACAGTGCTTGTTGGAGAAGGTGACAGTGCTTTGGGGCATAGGCACAGACCGCAGGCTAAGCCACATTTAGCTTGGCAAAAAAAGTGGGAGGGTGTTTCAAGATGGGAGGACAGAAGGGAGGGGAAAGAGAGTCAAAAGTGGACTTGACATGACTGGAGGGGAGCAGGGAGGTGCCTTACCTAGTATCTAAGGGCACGGAGTGAAAGGGGAGATATGGATAGAATCATAGAAATCTGGTGGCAGAAAAGGACCCTCTGGCCCATTGAGTCTGCCCCTTCCTCACTTACTCATTACCTATGTCACAGAACCTCCCCTTCCCCCCACTTGCCAACCCTTTATGTTTGTCCCATGCCCTCTTGAATCCTTCCACCATTTCTGCCCCCCACCACTTCCTCCAGTAGTTTATTCCAGGCCTCTACCACCCTCTCTGTGAAGTAACACCTCCTCACATTGCCCCTAAATCTACTTCCCCCCAAACTTAGACTATGCCCTCTAGTTTTAACCTCCACCTTCCTCTTCAATATGCTCCCCTGCCTTACCTTATTGATCTCCTTCGTGTACTTAAATGTCTCTATCATGCCCCCACTCTCCCTTCTAGCCTTCAATGGGTACAGATCCAGTTCCCTCCACCTCTCCTCATAGGACTTCCCCTACATACCATGCACCATCTTGGCTGCCCTTCTGTGCACCCTCTCAATCCCATCTATGTCCTTGCATGGGTGTGGTCTCCAGAACTGGACCCCATACTCCAGGTGCAGCCTCACCATGACTTTATAAAGAGACATCAGTACCTGCCTCCTTCTGCTTGTTATGCCCCCCCCCCAATGCACGCCAACATTCTGTTTGCCTTTCCCACTACTTTGCTGCATTGATGACCTACCTTAAGGTTGCTTGATACTAAGATCCCCAGATCCCTCTCCTACTCAGTTGGCTTAATTACCTCCTCCCTCCCCCAGAGTGTAAGTTGCTTACGTGTTCTTATGCCTCATGTGCATCACTGCACACTTTCTGGAATTGAATTAGAGCTGCAAGGTTTCTGACCACCCTTTCTGAATCTTCAGGTCCTTCCTCATGGCCTCTACCCTTCCCCCCAAAGGGGTGTCCACCCTATTGCAGATCTTCGTATTGTCTGCAAATAGGCACACCCTCCCCTCCAGCCCATCTGTTATATCACTGATATAGATATTAAAAAGGAGGGATCCCAGTACCGACCCTTGGGGCACCCCATTTCCTTGGAATGTATCTTATTATCCACCACCCTCTGGCTTCTGTCCTTCAACCAGTTTTCTACCCACCTAGTTATTTTATGTCCCACCCCTATGCTTTCCAGCTTATTTATCAGTCTTCTGTGAGGGACAGAGTCGAAGGCCTTCCTGAAGTCTAGATAAGCCACGTCCACCGCCCCTCCCTGATCAACCACCTTCGTCACCCAATCAAAGAACTCTATTAGGTTCATCTGACATGACATCCCACTTGTGAAGCCTTGCTGCCTATCATCCAATAGTCCAATGTCTGTCAGGTAGTTCACCACCCTTTCCTTTAGTAGCACCTCCATTACCTTCCCCACCACTGAGGAGAGGCTGACCTGGGGATAGTTTCCTGTCTCCTCCCTGCTGCCCCCCCTTATGCAGTGGCGCCACATCCACCTTCTTCCAGTCACTTGGCACCCATCCTGTATCTAGGGATATGTTACACAGTCTCGCTAGAGGTGCCACCAGCTCCTCCCACAGTTCCTGAAGTAACCTAGGATGCAAACCATCTGGCCCCATTGCTTTGTCTACCTTCAACAACCCTAGTTCTTCTTTTACCCTGCCCTTGCTGAACGGGCTAGGATCCACTCTTTTGCCATCCCTTCCCCTCTTCTTTAACTCAGGTCCCTTCCCCTCCCCTTCCACCATAAAGACCAAGCAAAAGTAGCTATTCAGCACCTCTGCCTTCTCAAAGTCTCCTTCCACCAGCGCTCCCCCCTCCCTCTCACTATCCCCTGCCTTGCCATCCTCTTTTCCCCCACGTTCCTAAAAAAAGTTTTATCTCACCTTTTGGCTTGCTTAGCAACTCTCTCTTCAGTATCTGCTTTTGCTCTCCTAATTTTTTGCCCTGCCACCCTCAGCTTCTCTCTATCAGTCTCCCTGTCCTCCATCCTCTGGGTCTTCTTACATGTTCTGAAAGCAATCCTTCTTTCTCTAATTGACCCAACCACCTCCCTGGCAAACCAGAGTGGCCTTCTTCTTCTTTTGTGTTTTCCAACCCTCTTGATGCAGAGCTTCATGGCTTTCAGTAATTCATTCACACCCCCTATTAACTCCTTACCTTCCATTTCCTCCCTGAAAATCCCCCTCATTATTGCAAAGTCTGCTCGCTGGCAGGCCAGAACCTTCGTGTTGGCTCGATTTGCTTCCTTACCCATCTGTATCTTGAAACTCACTGTATTGTGGTCGCTCATACCAAGGCAGTCTCCCACCTCCACTTCTTCCACACTATCCCTGTTGGTGAGGACCGCATCCAGTAAGTTATCCCCCCAGTGGGCTCCCTAACCAGTTGTTGCAGGAAAACTCCCTGGAGTGCTCCAAGTACCTCTCTGCTCCTGGCAGATGTTGCTGTTGGTATTACCCAGTCCATGTCGGGGAGTTCGAGGTCCCCCAGTAGCAGGATCTCCCCCTTGAGTGCCATTCACGGTACCTCTTGTACTATCAGCCTGTCCCCTTCCTCCCCCTGTGTTGGAGGCCTGTAAATCACACTCAGTCTTAATGACACCTCCAACCTTTTCCCCAATGTGATCCACAGGACCTCTGCTTCCTCGGTACCTCCTGCTACTCCACTGCCCAAATGTCTTCCTTAACACACAATGCCACCCCCCTTCTGCAAGCCCTGTCCCTTCTGAAAAGCCTGTACCCTGTAACTTCTACTCCCAGGATGGAAGAGGAAAGCAGATTTCAAAGGGAGGGGATATGGTAGGAGAAGGCAGATTGCTCAGCAGAGGAGTGGGGGTGGGGAATGGAGAAGGCGTGAGGATCCCTGGAACAGAGAGTCTGTCAGTGTTATACTGCTCCTTACACCAGTTATTGAATGGGAAGAATGTAGAGCTTACTGATTGGTCAACATTATATTGGAATCTAATTGTGATCTGCCAGCTGCTTCAAGGAAGGGAGCACAGTTAGATGCAGAATGCGTGGACACATTTACACTGAGAAAATAAACTCTGTATTCTCATTTACAGTATAGAACCTGGCCAGATAAATGATTTATCCTACATTTTTTTCTTGCATACACATTGCATAGAATGGTCTTATCCTTATTAGTATGGGGTAGGCCTGTGGACAGTGTAAAAAGAATAATAACTAAGAAAAGAAACCGTAATTAATATATAAAACAATGAACAAGAAGATGAGAATAACAGGTGTATTAGCACACAAAGATCGGATGACATCACAGAACCGTGGGAGTAAAACTTGCGTAGTCCTAGATCCCATGGGATCCACAATAACCTGAGGTGAGTTACCAGAGGTTACCCGGACCTGAAGTTGTTAATCAAAAGTATCGATATGTTATTTTTTAATATTAACAAAAAACAAGAAAAGTAACTCCAACGAAGTGGTGTGTGCTTGGTTATGAAGTAACATAGTCCCATTACAACTGGACTTCTGACGGCTCCAATAAGAAGTGCCAGGGCATCTACATGGTCTCAGTCAACTCTCTATGTTTGCATTGTGTTAAATGTGCTTAATACATGGGGGGGGGGGTGACCAGAATTTTACACACACCGGAGGTGTGGTATGCTACGTAAACCCCAAGAGTCAGTGTCAGTGGCTCAGTAGGTAGCACACTCGCCTCTGAGGCTGGGAGATCAGAGGGCTGTGGGTTCAGTTCCCACATCTGGCACTTGGGTTAATATCCCAGTACTGATACTGTAGTGCAGCATTAGAGGGGGGTGCTGCACTTCTGAGGTGCCGTCTTTCGGATGAGACGTTAAACCGAGGTCTCATCTGCCTGGATTGGTGGTAGTTCAGGTGGATGTTAAAGATCCCATGGCACTTCTCGAAAAGAGTACAGGAATTTCCCGGTGTCCTGGCCAAATTTCTCTCATTCACTAAAATACCACCAACAGCTTAATCTGGTTCAAAGTCAGTTGGCATTCATCTGTATCCCCGTCTGTGCCTGAATATAGGCAGGATTTGCCTAGTGCACTTACCTGGTCAACAAACACTAAATAAATAAATGAAAAATAAAAGCCTCCCACACCAAGGGTGTATGTAAAATTCTGCTTGCACACACCTACCCATGTTTTATTTTATTTAATTACTGGGCATCATTTTTTTTTATAACTGGTGGTTTTCCAGATCTGTCAGATTGAACCACAATTCCATTTTTTTCCCCTCAGGATGGCAGTTTTATTAAGATTTTTGTTCTATGGTTAAGAAATGTTTAGTCACCTCACTGATTTCTGTGTGAGGAACTGAGCTGGTGGTATCAGAAACAGTTTGGTTAGCTCGCACTGAGTATAGCACAATCAAGATTGATAGCCACTAATTACAACCGCCGGGTTGTAATGCAAAATATCAACTGGGAGGTTGCAATGTAGGGTAAAACCATGGTTATCCGTATATAAAAAATGATGACCACTAATTAAATATGACCAGTCTTCCCTCGAGGCTCGTACTAACTGCAAAATGGCAACTTTCTGCTACAAACTCTATAGGGGACTCCTCCTTAAAAATCTTACACCCCCTTTCCCCTTAGCCTCCAAACCAAAGGCCACAAGTCATTCCTCCTCCTCTACCTTCACAGTCCCTTTCTGCCACACAACCCACTGCAAAAAGCTCTCGCCTTCCAGGGACCCAAACTTTTCAACTCCCTCCTCCTCAAACTGAAGCTCAGTCACTTCACCTATTCCTTTAAACACAAAATCAGGACTCTCCTCTCCCCCACCAGCAACTGCTCCTCATCCTGACTCCTAGCTGATAAGGTCTGACTCTTCCCTCTGTTTCCTACCTCTTCTACCATTCCTCTGACTAGTGGCACTTCTCTGCAAGCACTTCTCTTTATTCCCTACCCCTTTGTCTAACGATGTCAGCCAAACTTTTTTTTGTATTTGGAATGTTATTTTTGGAAACAGTTGTATCTTTCGTTGACATGTTGTTGTCCCCTTTATTGTCCATGTTGTCTCCCATGTGTTTCATGTAACTGGACGATTGAGTAAACGGGCAGTGATGCTCACATGCCTTTCCAGTATAATCAATAAAATAAAATGAAATAAATACACAATAAAATGTTACTTGCAGTACTGCACTTTTGGCAGTTTCATTTGATTGCACCACTTTCTTGCCTAGTTTGAAGCCAACTGAAGGTGGCCTCCCTACATGGCTGTGCCAGCACACCTACCATTAGGTGCCAGTCACCTGTTTTGTGTTAATACAAACTGGCACCAGACCTGCTAGTTACTGCACAAAAAATTAACGTATTAAACTGCTCTGACTGGTTTTGCTCAAGTAGCTTTGTCAGGAGTCACGACAAAGCACCATGAGCACAGACAGCCAGGCTTTTGCTGTGAAGCATTCATTCTTCAGACTGCCATGCTTTAGAGTGCTTTGATAGGCACTGGTACTAGAGACATTGAAAAGTTTCACTTCACTGGTGAAGTTTCGGCAAAGTTCAGAAATTCGCCTTTGCACAGAAATTCCGCAAATTGCCCACTTTGCCACTTTACCTTGAATTTTCCTGGGAAGAAGGCACTCTTTCAGATGAAGTCAGGTGAAGTTATGGTGAATTTGCACAAGTTCTGAAAAAGTGCCATTTCGCCTGACAAAAACGTCATGAAGTCAGCACGTCACACTTTGCAGATTTGGCGAACTTCACAAAATTATTTCACGCAGCAACGTTTGCCAAATTCACACATCTCTTAAGTGTCACTAGAATTTTTTGTACATTAATAAATTATTTTTTTGTGCAATAACTCAGAGGTCTGCTGCTGGTTTGTACTGGGACTGTGTGTTATATATTTAATGTTTTTTTTACCAGTGTCAGGGCAAGTTAGTGATGAGTGCAGCTTTTCTGAGAGGAGGGAGTTTCAACAGTGACACACCTAAACAGGTTCAAGGAGCATAGTCTGGAGTATGCAGGTAGGTAGCACTAGGAAGTTATGACAACATTCTCAAAATGTTGTTATTCACAGTAGTGATTTCCCACTTAAGCAGAATGGCATACGGACTTCACTACTGTAAATAACTTTAGAAACCATGGGCAAGTATGCAAAACATATATTAACCAACTAATATAAGCTGTAACTATATTGTAGGAGTCCTCTGACATCATATTCCATAAGAGCAAAGCTTGATAGGTTTGTGATGTCACCAGACTCCAAAACTAGAAATAATTAAATTCCTTGTTAATAAGGGTATCGTACCTGGTATTTATGTAAGCAATACGACATGACAGGGTGTGCATTATACTGATATCAGACACTGTCCTGTTACCCACATCTTCTGAACCCAGCACCACTGCCACTTACAGCAGTTGGCTGTATATACCTGATTCTAGCCTGCTAATTCTGACAAAACCTTTTGTTTATGTTTACGGACACCTTTGCACTTGCCATTTTGTATATCTTTTACAATGACTATACATCTGTATTACTCCATTGTGTGTTTTTTTTTTACCTTTCTATTTTTCCTCCTTACACCCCCAGTCTCCGACCCTTTGGGGCATCTATGAGTCATCCCTCTGCCAATCACCTCACCTACAAACCACCCTGTGTCCCATAGAGCCGCGGCTATACTCCCCAGGCAGGTACACCCCAAATGTTTACTTGTCTCGCCAGGCAAGGTGGTCAAGGTGGGTGAAAGGCATATCAAGGGCACACTCCTGAAGTCCCGTCCTCCTGGAGACAGAGGGTTGTTATCCTCCTGGTTTTTCTCCCTACGTGTGGTGTGCACCCTTGACGTCTAGGCGCAATGCACCGACATACACCATACATCATGGCCAGCCTTCCCCTGCAATCAGGGCTAGCCATACCTCGAGCCTTCGCTCAGGGTCACACAAGTTGTGGGCTTTGGCCCCCTTCCTCCCCCCGGAGAAGGCGAGTTGTCGTGGGACGCTCGAGCCTTCTCTGCCGGCCGGCCCTCCGGTGTCCCGAGTCTACTCCCGAACCCGGGTTGCTGGCATCACAGGAGGAAATACAACCACTGCACTGATGGGCGGGCTATATTCCATTGTGTTTTATCTCATTGTAATGTTATACTTATTTGTTTAATCTTGTCATTGTCACATACTGTATTGCTTTTTGTTTGTACTTCTCCCAGGTCGTGCCTGAAAATAGGCAAATGATTATCTTGTGCACCTTACCTGGTTAATACAAACAAAATAAATATATTTGCATGTACTCTGTTAGGAATGAAGTGCAGCTGAGCACTTTGGAAGTGCTGGGATGGTGATGGTGTGTGTGTGTGTGTGTAGATTTCTCCTGAGCAGGTTCGCTGAGGCCATCTCTGATTCAAATACATGTGCTGTTTTGAACTTCAGGACTGTAAAGGAAAATACTTGTTAAGCAAACAAGCCCACCCCCATGGATAAACCTTTGATATGGGGGTTTGCAAGGAGAAAATATTTTTTTGTACCTTTTAGTTGCTTGATTCATCATGTGTTAATCGTCCATTTTGTAAATAATGGCCACACCGCGTGCTGCCATTTCTAGCACGTAGTGCGACTTGGTGTGGCTCACTTGTATACATTCAGTACAAATTAGCTGCACTGAATTCCAT
This sequence comes from Neoceratodus forsteri, assembly GCA_016271365.2. NCBI lineage: Eukaryota > Metazoa > Chordata > Ceratodontiformes > Ceratodontidae > Neoceratodus > Neoceratodus forsteri. The sequence goes on from CM028136.1 coordinate 953,468,374, forward strand.
ACTAGAAACAGAGTGCAGTGCGGCTGACTTTTGCTGAATGCATACAAGTGAGTCATACTAGGTCATGCTCTGTATTAGAAATGGTGTCACACAGTGTGGCCATTGTTTACAAAGTGAAGGATTAACACAATATTAATCAAGCAGCTGAAAGGTACAAAATAAATTAATTTTCCTTGAAAAAACCCAGATCAGTGGTTTATCTTTCAGGGGGTGGGTTTGTTTGCTTAACAGGTGTTTTTTTTGGGTCGTCTTTAACCATTTAATTGTGCGTTACTACCGTTTCCCTCTGTTTATATTATTGCTTCCTTTCCTCACCCTTTTTCTTTTTTGTCTGTCTCTCCCCACATTCAACAGATGGAATGTTTATCATATGTGACAGGACCAGGACTGTGATACATTTTTATAGGCAAAAATAAAATTACTAAAAACATATTCTGTTATATGTTGTCTGCTCCTTTCCTGTCCTATCCTTTTAAACATTGGTTGCATAACCATATTCCTGTGGGACCTGCACTAGGAGCTGGCCCCTCACTTCAATGACCACCCCCATCCCTTGGTCCTTCTCCCGTGCGTCCCTGTCGTAATTCTAATGCCATCTTTGTTTTCTTTTTTTCTGCCACAGTCATGTTGACCCCCACCCCACCCACTGAATTAGACTTAGAGGATCTTTAATTTTACAATGAATGTGAGCTGTTCCTCAGGCTATAAAAAAGAGCTGTTTTTTCTAAAAATTAGGGGTTTGTTAAAAGACTAAATTAACTCTCAAGGCAGGAAGGGGTTAATAATAATAATAATCTTTATTTATAATGCGCCTTTCAAAATCAAGGCGCAGTACACATTTTAAATAAATTCACAATAAAACATCATGATAAAATAGCTAAAACAAGTTCAATCAATCCATGTCAACACCATCCCCATATGCCTTATTTCATAAAAGAGACTTCAGTGCTTGTTTAAAGCTCCCCACAGTCATGTACTCTCTAATTCAATGGGGTAGAGAATTCCAGAGGGTCAGTGCCACGAACATAAAAGCCCGGGCCTCAGAAGATTTTAAAACTACCCTTAGGTTGTGAACACAGAGAGTCATTCAAAAAAAGGTAGGGGGGCTATGGGGAATTGTATCGACTTAACCAACAGATTTGCCCCACTCTCACACATGGAACTGCCTGAGACAAACACTTCAAATCAGCAACATGAGGAATGTTAAATGAGCCCCAGCCTAATCAAGATACAATGTTGATCAATAGACAAAATGTTGTTATGGGCGACTCAATCATTAAGTACACTGACCGGCATATTTCTAATTCTTGGAAACATGAATTATTCGGGCTCTGTATCAAGTCATTAGAGACTCTACAAGAGGAAATAACACTTTGGATCTGGTAATTACTAATATCAAGGTCTGGACAGCAACAAAATCAATATCTCACCATGCCAGCGACCCGGGTTCAGGAATGGACTCGGGGCACTGGGGGTCGGCAGGGGAGAACAGGATTGAGCATCCATAGGATTGCTGTCCTCTCCTGGGATGGGAAGCAGGGCCACATCGCTCTGCAGCTGCCCCCAGTGGAGACCGTGAGCACTACATGAGCGATGCAACAGGGGAAAAACTAGAAAAGTGGAAACCACTTCAGGATCGGCCGGATAATGGCTGCCAGTTTGCTGACACCTCCAAAATCCCCAAAGGAGCCATCTCTTTCTCAGCAGTGCCCTGAGGCCAAAAGAAAGAGTGTGCTGGCTATCCCCACTGGTGCCATCCCCCTTGGAGGACAGGGACCCACCCGGCAAAGGGTAACGCCGGGTTACCCCAGGGAGGCTGAGATATGAAGTAAGGAGACTTGAAGGGGTAGTAGGAGGTATGTTGGGGACCATGGTGGCCTGAAGGAGTGGCAAATCCTGGAACATGTTGGGGGGATAAATAAAGCAAAAAAAATTGAATAAAAAATCAATACCAGTGAACTATTAAGAAGCAGTGATCATAACAGCATTAAATTTAGCATCAAGAGAGACAAGAGGTATATCAAAGGGGGGGTACAGTTGTCAAGAACTATAGTAGAGCAAATATCGTAGCGATTACGGATGAAATCAGTAAATAGGACTGGTATGCAGCTTTTAAGAATATATCAATTAAGGATAGTTGGCTTATAGTTAAGAAAAAAATATTAGAATTGGAGGTTAAATATGTTCCAAGCAGAAGGTCATTCAACAGAAAGGCAAAGAAATCATTATGGTTAAATTGGAAGATCAGGAAATTGATCACACATAATCAATCAATCAATCAAATCTTTATTTTACCAGTTGAAACACCATTGAGAAAAACTCGTTTTCAAGGTGGACCTGGACACTATACATATTCAGTACACATACATTCCAATAATGGCACCTACTCTTACTCGAGCCTTGCAAAGCCTCATTTTAATCGCCATTATTGCTGCCCCAGGCATTTATAGTAGGCCCAACAAATCCTGCCTGACTACTCAGAAGAAGGTAGTCCTAAATGTATATGGAACTACAACCTCAGTGCCAATTGAAGATTCCCACAACCTTCATCAGCTACCATCCAGTAGGTCATGGAATGAGTCCCCAACTTATAATCCGGGCAAGGTGCCACTACCAAGCAGTCTCGTAATCCACATAGAGCACACGAAAGTCAAAGTGACCAGCAAAAGGCAGTGGCGACTCTGTAAAACAATAATTCAGGAGCATCTCCTCCGTCTACTGACACTACTCCTACTACTGATATCTGGCAGTGTGAATCCCAGCCCTGGACTTACACCTAACCACTGCACTCATCCACGGAAAACCCCTGGACTTTTGCTTGCCCTACTAAACATCTGCAGCTTGCTCCCCAAACTGGACTGCCTGAAGGTCTGGGTCACTCAGCATAACCCAGATGTTTTGTCTGTCACGGAAACCTGGCTATCCTCAAAGATACCTGACACGGCCATCTCTCTGCCCGGCTACACACTATACAGACAGGACCAGCAATCGAAAAGAGGTGGGGGCTGTGTCATCTATACCAAAGACCACCTCCAGGGTCATGTAATACCCTCACCATGTAGCAGTGACAACCTACAAGCCCTAGCCATCAAACTGCTAATAGGGGCCCACAACAGAGTGCTCATCCTACTTTTAGTTTATATTCCACCAAAACTATCTCTGTCCGGTGCCAACAACCTGCTGGACTATATCAACACACTGAGCCTAAACACTGAAATAGTACTATTAGGAGACTTTAATATCAATTGGCTCTCACCTGCATCTACCACTATCAAAGGTACCCTTTCCATGATCCATTTCTCCCCTACCTGGAGCCAAGAGTATAGTGTACTCACTGAGCATCTTATGATATTTTGGTGCATGTATGTATCTGCTACTGTTGACGCTGGGTAAGGTCTACCCTAGAATTGTGTAATATGTCATACCTACTTTGTAACTTGGGCCCACCAGGCCTTAGATATAATGTCTCTACTGCATCACTATTCTCTCTCGATTGTCATCAGTGATGTGCGCTATGATGTTACTGTGTATTTTCACCCACTACTGTGTCCACTCCACCTATGTATTTCTGATGTGGAGCTTTTGCAAAGGAGTATATGACTCAAAAGTCGTAATTCTGTTGTATTGAACACATAAATAAAACTTCAACAAATTACAGAAGGAGTTACAAAGCCACAGTTAAGACTTTTAAACAAGGAATAAAGACAGAAAGGAGTAAAGTAGTGTGCAGGTTAGCACCAATAAAAGACAGCTACAAGTCCTTCTTGCACATAGGGAAGAGAAACCCTGAAGCCACCTTTAGGCTGGGAGGGAGTTGCTGGCAGTCACAAGGGAAGAAAGAGACTTGGGCATCATCATCACCGATGACTTGAACTCATCCAACCAGACCACTAAAGCAGTAGGTAAGGCTAGAGGTATGTTAGGGTGTATTAGTAGGAGTATCACAAGTCATAAGAGGGAGGTAATAATGCCTCTTTATAAGACACTGGTTAGGCCCATCTCAAGTACTGCACGCAGTACTGGAGATCGCACCTGCACAAGGACATTAACAAAATGGAGGCAGTCCAGAGGAAGGGCAACCAAAATGGTGCAGGGACTGCATCAGAACACATATGAGGACAGATTAACAGAGCTCAAAATGTATACTCTAGAGCAAAGTAGAGAGAGGTGATATGATCGAAACATTCAAACATCTTAAGGGCATTAACAAAGTGAAAGAGTCTAACATGTTTCAATATAAGAAAAATAGCAGGACAAGAGGACATAGCATGAGATTAGAGGGAGGCCAATTAAGGGGTAATGTGAGGAAGTGTTTTTTCACAGAAAGGGTGGTGGATGCATGGAACGGCCTACCTCAAGAAGTGGTGGATATGAATACAGTGCAGGGCTTCAAGCAGGCATGGAATTGGCATAAGGAAGCAATACAGATGAGTGTGAATAGATAGGCCATTGACAGAGTACAGGCCTATGGCACATTCATAAGGTAGAACAAAATGGGCAGACTGGATGGGTTCTGAGGTCCTTATCTGCCATCAACTTCTATGTTTCTGTGTTTCGTCGCATATATCAGTACAGCAAAGAGTGATATTAGAACATTTGACCCACTGTCAAAATAATACAAGTGGCGGAGAACCAAAAGAAACGGCAAATGTCTTTAAAAAGTATCTTTGTTCTATATTCAGTAAGGCAGGGCAAATTAGTGGACTTAGTCTAAGAACAGACAAATGCCATAACACTTATAAGGTACTGGTGAACAGTAGCATGGTATCGGAGAAGCTTAATGCGCAGAATAGTACTAAATCGGCAGGACTGGAGTCATTACACGCCAGGTTACTCAAGGATTTATGCACTGAATTTGCAGCCCCCATATGTAACATTGTCAATCATTCTTTTCAAGTTTATTGCAGGAAAACTCCATCAAGCAAACTCATTCACAAGGAGGTCCTGAGAAGCATATACAAAGGAAATTACATACATAAAATCTTGGTACATAAAAGTATATGGTGCATGTGGTACATAGTGCTCAAAATAAGACATAAAAAGGTAATATTTATAAACATAACCTGGAGAAATCATTAAAAGTAGAGAAACTACAGCCAAGAAAGTTAGAACAAAAGCTATAGGATGCATAAGGTGAAGGGAGAGTATAACAGAGGTGCAAAGGGGAGTGGAGAGGGAGAAGAGAGGGAGGATCTTGTGAGGGAGGAGGGGAAGGGAAAAGGAGGAAAAGTGTGGAGGAATATCGAAAGCAAGGATGACTGAAATGAAGAGTAAAGGGAGGGTGGGAAAGGAAAAGGAGAGGTAAGTAGAATTGGAGAAGTAGAAGAATTAGGAAGGGGAACTGAGTTGTTGATATAAAAGTCAACAGTCAAGTAAGGACCGGAAACAGACACAGGTATTTTTTTTTGTTTGGTCACAGCAAAGGTTTTAAGAGATTGACAGAAACAATGCTAGCGAGTTTCAGTACAGACTGGAGCTGGTTCCAGGTAGTTGGAAGTGCGTATGAGATGGTACGCTTACCAAAGGAGGTACGAGTCCTAGGCATGTCTAGAAGGATAAAGTCAGACTTTAAGGGAATACGAACTGTGGGAGATGCGAATAAGGGATGTTATATAGCTTGGTAGTTTCTTCAGGAGGATTTTGAGAGTTCAAGTGCCAGAGTGAATCAAACGTCTGGTAGTAAGTGATGTCCAGCTGACAGCTTTATACAGATCACAATGGTGGATTCGAAAAGGAGAGTTAGTAATGAACCGTAGTGCACGATGGTAGAGGACATCCAATTTGTTCAGGTTTAAGGCTGAAGTAGAATTGTAGATTATGTTGTCATAATCGAGTAAAGGCAGGAATGTGGCCTGAACAAGCCTAGTTCTAATCTCAATATGGAATGGGAACCTGTTTCTGAAGAAGAAATCTATTCTGGATTTTAACCTGCTGGTCAAGTTATCAATATGGTCGTTAAAGGTGAGCTTATTATCTAGCCATATACCTAGACATCTGAATTTGGAGACAACCTCAAGAGATTCACCTAGAGAGGTGACAATAAAGTCATTAGGCAGGTTTAGAGAGGCGGTGGTGGTGGTGTTGAGAGTAAAAATCATGGCCTTAGTTTTTTTGGCGTTAAGAAGGAGCTTTGCGTTAATAAGGTTCTGTTCAAGCTGTGCAAAATCAGCCTGTAGTGCGTCTCTTACTTCAGACAGAATTGAGCTAGAAGTGTACAGGACTGTGCAAGCAGGGGAGGTACCTAATGATTGGCGTATGGCTACAGTTGTACCAATCCGTAAGAAGGGGAACAGATTCAGTCCAGGGAATTACCGGCCTATTAGCCTTACATCAGCAATACAAAGCACTTCAGCAGAAGTGAAGGCAGCGTGGACACTATTTGGATAAAATAACTCCAATGTGCACATAATTTTTTCCCAATTTCATAAAAGCATTCAATATAGTACTACATGTAACCCCTAGGTTCGGGGAGAAAATCTATTCGCTCAGCATTATGCTAGGTTTGTACCCCTGGCAGTGGTGCCCAAGTAACTCCGAACACAGGAAGCAATAACTGAAATGTCCAAATCAGGAATGGGATTCTAGAGTGCGGCCTTTATTCACATCTACACAGGAATAACAAAGCAAAGATGGACCCCCACAGGGCTACACTCGCTGGTAATGCAGATTACAGAGGTCAGAGCACATCTTCTTCACTACATGAAAACCCTCAGGTTCTGAACTATTCTGGGCTCACACAGTCCAAACTGGTACTCTTCTACTTTGATTCCTTGACATGGCACCCCGGCCAGTATTTGGATACTTTTCCATATAGCATGGAGTTTGATGGTGGCTCCCTAAACCACCCCTGAGCACTTTCTAGCTCTAAAGGGAAAGATCATCCTTAATCCCACGTCTGGGTACTTTCTGCAGACACTGGCCAAGTGCCTGGGAGAAAGCTATAGGTGCCCAAACTGAACCCGTAGAGGTAAACCTGGTTACTCCAGATGGGGGTCTCTCACCTCTTGTTTCCAAATCTATATCCGGCCATTCATTTGGAACAACACCTTTCTTCAGACTACTGGTTGTAGATGCTATCTCGAAATGTTGGTCACATTTAACATTCTACACTGTATTCAGGTGGTGTCCTGACTTAAAAAAGTTCTGTAAGTGGCTATGTACATTCCTTAGACCCCCCCCCCACTGTTGCAGACGCTTCCAAGCCATACACAAATTAAAAGCACTGTACTTGGCAAGTCTTCTCCTGATCCCACAGTAGGCAGATACTTTTACACAACTCTCTGTCTTGGTGAACATAGGCTCTATATCAGAGCAGACTCACCGTGGTATGCAGGTGCCCAAGGCCTTCTTTCAAAGGAAACAACAAAGTCTCTGGTACTCTCAGTACAACTTCACTTTCAGGCAGCTTTTCCCTTTCCAGGCAGGGCCAGGGGATTGCCCCTGAAATGCTGGAATTCTCCCCATCCTTCTGGGGATGGGGCACTGGAACAACGCCTGGAACGGTCTCTACGACTTCCTTCTGGTCTCTTCTGTGTCACTCTCTGGGGTGAGAACACACAACCCACTTTCTGATGTAGCTCTAAAGCAGAGCTAGGTTCTGAGGGGCTGCCAACTGCAGCACACCTCTTCCTCTGACTGCTCCCTCCAGAAGACTGACTTGAATTCCCCAATGTTCTACAGCTAACCCCTGCTGCTGCATTCCAATGTGGTTTATGCTGCTGCGAGAATTCTATGGTGATGTCATCCCTCCAGCTCAGCTGAGACTGAGGACAGAGTGAGACAGCGTGAAACCCATTTAACTGGTGTCTCACAAGCTGCCTTTCCCTGCCTGCCACTGGTTCTAAGTGGGATTCTAGTAACCCCGGGGTACAAGGGGGTTACACTACATGTAAAATTAGTAGATACACTTAGCATCAAATTAATATGCCTGATTAAACTGTTAATAAAATGGCTAGCCAATAGGAAGCAGAGGGTAAGGTTCAATGGGGAGTTGACAGAGGAAGGTACTGCGTCCAGTGGGATCCCTCTGGGTTTAGTCCTAGGGCCTATTTTGTTTTAATATCTATATCCAGGACATGACTGCGAGAACTGGATGATTAAATTTGCAGATGACACCAAGCTGGGTGGTATTATAAACACACAACGTTACAAAGCAAACCTTGTTACTGATCTCAAATGTTTCAAAAACTGGGCAGTAGAATAAACATATAGAGTTCAACCCAGACAAATGTGTGGTGATGCACTTAGGTATAACTAATGTCTGTCAACAATATATAGTTGACTGAATGGAGAAATATAGAAAGTAGTAAATAAGGAAAAACGCCTTGGCATTAATATCAGTAGGGGTCTAAAAGGTAATGATCAATGTAGGCAAATATCAGCCAGAATGAGCAACCTAAGAACTTGCATTAAAAAAGCCGTCAATAAATCTGAGGCAGTTATTATGCCCTCCCATATTCAGAGCCCATATTTGGGGAATGATGTTGAACTCTTGGAGAAAACACAGCATAGAATCACAAAAATTATTCCTAGGCTTAAAAATAAATCATACAAAGAAAGAATTGAAGAACTGAGTTTATTTATGTTGGGGAGAAGAAGACAGGGTGGGGGCCTGTTATTGATATTCAACACTCTGAGGGAGCCTGTGTTAATGACTGATCTGGGTTTGAAATGTAAAGTGCAGTATAAGGATACAATCTAAGGGGACGCAAATTTGAACTGGTCAGTAAAATGCAAAGAAGGGATAGTTGAAAATATTTGTATAGCCCTAGGTTGGTAAATGCTCAGAATTCACTGCCAGAAGACATTGTTAATTCAATTCAATTAAGTTCAAAATCTTTATTTAGCCAGGCAAAACACCATTGAGAAGAACTCATTTCCAAGGTGAACCTGGACCAGTACAAGACAGTCAACATTGCTTTTTACACATTCGATGTAGTATACATAAAACATGATAATTACAATATATAGCAAGTTCAAGTAGTCTGGCACCCTTTAAACACCAACTGGCTTCTTATATGACTGAGGGCAACCATGTAGGTTACCGCCACTGAGAACTGGGGGTCAGTTTATATGGGCATATGCCTCCTACTGTCCTAAATTCAAAGTATAATCCAAGTATATGTCTAAACAAGAGTTTATTCAGCTAGTTTGCATATCTCAGGGAGCTTTGAAGGGGCAGCTAATTGAGTGTTGTGTGGTGTGCTGTGAATAAAAGATGAAAGGGAAGGCAGATCATAAAAAATAAATAGCCACAGGAAGTTTGCAAAAAGAGGGTCTGTCTACACACTCTGAATTCTATGTGAAGGAGGGGGAGGCTGTCTTAGATGGTGAGAGCAAGAAAGACCTAACCTAATCAATCAGGTTAACCTGAAGCTACAAGGTATTACTTCCTACTACATAAAAAGGGGGTCTATAATTTTGATATAAGCAAGAACTTTTAGAGCAGATATGGAATGCAAAAGGCTTTGCTGAACTTATTTATAAATAATAGAAAGCAGCTATTAAATACGTTTTCTAAATCTGTTTGCCATTCTGATGCCAACTGACAGTTTATATTTTTTTGGTCATTTGTTGACAAAACTATACTATTTTCACCTTTTACCTTTTTCATTGGTCTGTCCATACTTCCTGACTAACTCTTCTGGTTGCTAACAGGCCTTCCCTGGTCCTGCCTTGTGACCCCCCCCCCCCCATCTTACATGAGCTGCTCTGGCAGCCTATGAAGTAGTGTATTCTCTTCAAGGTTGATTTGATGATTTTTAAGGCCCTGTATTGATTGGGCCCTGGATAACTGCTGGAACTTCTGAACCCTCATTGTCCGTCATACCCCCTCCACTCCTCCAAGGTGGGCCTCTTGGCAATTCCCAGTACTAGGCTTAACTCTTCAGGGGATCAGGCATTTGAGGTTGCCAGTCCAGCCCTGTGGAACACTCTGCTAAGATCTTTGAGTGTGGCCCTGTCAGTGGTGGCCTTTAAGAGAGGCCTAAAGACCTTTCTATTTAATGAGGTCATTGGTTATGTTTAGGGGGCTTTGAATTTTCTTCTACTGATGCTGCCTGTTTTTACTGATATTTTATTGCTGTTTTAAATGCTAAATTGATTATTACTTGAGTATTTCCTATTCTGTCATGTATTTATGCAATGCTTTTATTTTTATGTACAGCATTCAGAGACCCTGGAAAGGGCATGATATACAAAGAAAATGACTACTAGACCATGGAATTACTAGAACTAGACAATTCTGCAAAATTCCACTCATAGAATATTCATCTCCCAGTGTGTACACTCACAACAAAGGCCTCATATGATGCAAGAGACTTAATTTGGGTTCACCTGTGCCAGTGCACAAGAGATGTGGGCGACATGTCACCCATCAGAATCACAGGTTGACATTACACTTCCAGCAATGTACAGCGCCCAAGGACCGTCAGGTCAAAAACTGATGTTTTGAGGGGGGCTTCAGCCCCCGTACCTCCCGCACCCCCCAAAACTAAGTATACAAACTCCAGGGCGGGCATGCAGTGAATAGCAGGAGAACAGTGTGGACACCAAAATCGATCTGAGTGTGGGATGCTGTGAAATCCACAACACCTCTGTCACTTACGACCTTGTTTCAGTGCCCTAATCATGGCACCCTCACAATGGCACACCCTCAATTTGATCTGTATCAGAGTAAGCAGCAGAGATTTCCTTGGTAACCAGATAAAGCTAGGAGGAGGATTTTTGATATAGTCAGCAAAGGAACAGTAGAAATTAAAACTGTGGGTAGTACTTGACTTTTTAAAATAAAAACAACCTGTTACTTATAGTAGGGAGAGGAAGTTATTACTAGCTTTGGCCAGCAGAGGGAGGGATGCCTTGCTACCCCCTCACAGGAAAAGTTGGTATGAGTAGAGCACAGGAAACAAATAAGCAGGGTTCCCTCGAAGTGCTAGGAGATAGAGCAGAAGTTTCAAGGAACCAGGAGAGGGGATGTCTAGGGCCAGGTTTCCACATTGGATTGGTACTGTGGGCACTGTCAGGGGAAGGAACTCCGCAGCATGTCCATGCCTCCGTATGTGTACGTTGATAAGCACACCCCAGCATGGGGAAGGGAGGAAAATGGATGGCAAGACAAGAGTATATGACAGCTGCCTGATGATCCCCCATCCGCCACAGCATCAGGACCCAGGGGCCAGAAAGCTGGATTTGTGCACAGGAGTTGGACAGCCCTCTTCCTCCTGACCCCACCATGGGAAGGGGCTCTGTAGGGGTAATCCAGCACCTAGGTAAGTCCTAGAGAGATGCAGGATTGTGGAGGTCAGCAGGGCAGAGTGAAGGGAGCCCAGTCTGTCCTGGTCACACAGAGCATAAACAGCTATAGGAAACAAAAAATAGAATGCTCTAAATGTTTCATGTACACTGCACTTCAAAGGAGGCTTCTTCCTCCAGTGTGGTGCAGATCTGTGTATTTTCTCCTCTGAGGTTTGCTTGCAGCCACACCTGTGTTATAAACTTGACTGCTTCCTTTTACGTTTTTTCACATTTCAAATACATAACTACTCTGGGTAATTATACTTTAATGATTGCACACTGCAAAATTAAAGTACATTAAAATTACAAAGCAGTTATTCATTTGATCCATGTAAGGATTAGTAGTTTTCCTGTAGTTACATGGTAACTACATTGTAATTACAGTGTAATAACAACTTGATGCAAAGTGTTACCCAGAAGAGGACTGCAGCAATCAAGATGGTACGGAAAAGAGCAAATAAATGAAAATCATCAAGAGTTGGAGAGGTTCAGCAATGGGGAACACGTAGGCAGCCTCGGAATGTGTTCCCTGGAAAATAGAAACCTATGTGGAGATGTTATTTCAGTTTCTAGAATATTAAAGGGATTAGAAAGTAAGCAATAACACACAACAGGGTGTGCAAATGCTAAATTATCACACATCCCAGGTGAGTTGTGAGGCTCGAGGCTTTCAAATGCTCAAGCTCCTATTTTCTTTTGTAACACCTACAGTATGTTGGTCCAACAAAAGTTATCAAATCCTTCTTTTTCTGGATTTTTCAACCACCTGGGAAGTGCAGTAATTTATGGCATCACTGCATACCCATGAGTGTGCTACTGCACTAAGAAAATGGTTTTAAAATAAAAAGATAAATAAAAGCAAGTCAAATTTGCACCATTCAGTAACATAAAATTAATGTGCAGTCATGTGACCCGTTTTGACCAATCAGTTTGCTTGTTTGAGTCAAGACATTTAGTAAGGTGGCTCAATGAAAATGCTTCCATCCTGCTCAGAGCAGTAGAATTGGAATGCGCACCATACACCTGGAGGGGGAGAATACAGTTAGAGCTAATGTGAGGAAGCATTTATTCACCCAAAGTGTGGTATGCCCATGGAACAAGCTCCCCACAGAAGCAGTGCATGCTGGGAGTTTTGAATGTTTTAAACACAAGTTGGATCAGTTCCTCGAGGAGAATAATGTTGCAGGACACAGAGTGTGATTCATTGGAGAGGGTCTCGAAGAGCAGACCTCACAACAGAATTAGTATACTCTGAGGGGGGAGATGGCAGATCACTGGGCTTCGGGTTCTAGTAGTCTCTATCACTGGAAATGCAGTACATCCCGCTCAACAAATGGTTATTGATATGTCACGTGATACTGAATGCTGCAGCTGATGGGATGCAAGGACACGAACACGATGGACCACCAGGGTCTTTGTTTATCTCACATGTCCTAAGTTTTAACATTTCTGCATTATATGCTAGTTTCCCAGTTGTGTTAAATATAGTAGCAAGTCTCCTTGAGCAGCTACTGTACATCACGCTAGCATTGCCTATGACTCTTTTCAATGTGCTGCACTCACTCTGAAGGTCTGCCATTGAGCTTCTCCATTTTAATTAACTTGTACTTCTAGTTTGCGCTGCGTCAAGGTTATTCTGTTATGGCCTATAATAAAAGGTATTCTTGGTGAGTCACTGTAGTACTATTTTTATTCCTACATGACCTTCCTTTTCAAACACCATTCAGAAGCAGTGGAGGTTTCAGACTAGAGCATCTAACTTGGATGGTGGCGGAGCTTCGAAGGCTTTCTTTGTGCAGGTAATGGGGTAGGGGTTAGAGTGGCCACCTCCAATCTCAAAAAAACTAAATTGTATTTTTATGTGTTGTTTTGTTCTTTTAAAACAATAAAATGTTATTAAAAAAACCAAAACTAGATTGTAATTTTATGTGTTGTTTTGTTCTTTTAAAACAATAAAAATGTTATTGAAAAAAAAAAAACTAGATTGACTGGGAAGGTGAGTATGCCAGGTCCCTCCAGTTCTCAAAGCTCATGCAAAGGCCATTCAAACGAGGAACTGGACTTACCTACAGATGGCAGAAGCCAAGAGATATCTGCATCATCTGTAAATTAAATCAAGGAAGCAGCCCTTTTGTGGAACTTTAAGACAGAAAGTGATGTCACTAAGGGACAAGCTGTGAATAGAAACATGCAGCTTGCCCTTCAGTGACATCACTTTCAATCTCAAGGTTCCATGAAATGGGTGCTCCTGTGATTTTTTTTAAACTCTGTTTATCGCTATGTACACAGGAGGGGATATACCCCACATCAGTCCTCCACAGTCCCCCCACCCAGCATCCTCCAACAGCTGCCCAGGATGGAGGCCCCATAGATTATGCCCTATGGCAGGGCTCCCTAAGGAGAGACTGAGATCCAATATTGATCTTCCCGAGTCTTAGGCTGCAGCATCATTCAGCTGGGTGGGCGGAGGTTTCATGCTGCTGCTGCTGCTGCTGCTGCTGCGTAGGGTTTTCCTTGTGTGGTTGCCGCCAGAGATGCGGATCTGCAGTAACGTAAGTGTACATGTATATGTGCTCTCATGCATGCCTCACTGATGTCCTCCTCTTCCTCCATCCCATCACATAGTTCCGACTTGGTGTACACCCAGCCTCTGCTGGGTGTCACTCTAATGCCAGGAGTCACCGACCCCCCCCCCGGAGGTGGAGGGCTGTCCATGGGATGCTCATCCAATGTCCCTTCCCCCCGACGGCCATCAGATGCACCAGGCTCGTTCCTGAATCTGGGCCACCAGCATGGCACGTGGTAGCACTACCACTGCACTGGCAGGCCAGCCCTTTTCCTTTGATTTAATGCATAGATATTTTTGATATTTAAATCTCAGGACAACTGACACCTACAGGCTTTAAGGGTGGCATGGCACCCATAAAATTAAGCAAGATACCAGTAACGGGGAGTTGTTCCACCCTGACCTGTGTCCTGAAGCCAATCACATAGCAGAACATTTCATGTGCCCATGTCTATGGTGCACCAGCACCCATAGAAGCAGAATTTAAGCAAGCAATGCCTGCAGAGAAATCCCTGATCTGTACCATGGTATGGAGCACAGATCCAGGCCCTTGCCCCTGCACAAGGCACAGGATCAAGGCTGAATTGGGACTGCTTCCCTTTAAGAAGTATTGTTTGAATGCATGTTGGGATTGGGGCCTCACCTATGACAAAGCACCCTTTTTCAGGTGTGAAATGCATCAGGCAGCTTGTGGGTGGGATTGCATTTCACCAGTCTCCCTTTTATGGACCCTTTCTATAAATGAATAAAGGTTTTAGCACACCAGAAAGAAATTGGCCCAGCTGACAACCAGAGTTTAGAAACAAGCCTAGATGACCGGGTGGATAGCTGAGGGGGATGGAAGATTGCACGACTCATTGGTTGCTCTTCTTTTGGGGATGAACGGCTGATGACACCCATTGCTATCTTCCACCTGGGTGACCACCAAAGCAGCTATGGGGGCATGCATAGCAGGGAGGTGCTACTTAGTGTTCGCACATGCTATGGATTAGTGAGATAGGAATAAAACTAAGAGATATAAAAAAATAGGAGTCCCAAAGCAACATCACCACTATGGAACAATGGTTACAAATTACTACATGCCCAAAATACATAATGCTCTGTCATCAGAATAAAAGAATTTGTCCAGGTTATCTGTCTTTAAAAAAGCCAGAAGACACAAATCTATAGACAACTGTGATTGTCACTGAAACTTGAGGAGTGTGGTCATTTACAATAGACAACTACGTGTATTTATGTTATTTGTGTGGTATTTCGTATTTTTAGGAAGTTGGGTATGTTGTTTATTTCATTGTGTTTGTATTTATTTGAGCTAAATGAATTTGTATTAAGTGAATTTTACTTTGTAACCAAACGTTATTCTGTAGCCGGGCACCAGTATCAGGATGACTTTGTACATAGGACTTTGTCCTAATAGTCTCTATCCTGTATACATTTTTTTTTATCTGTCTATCAAGCTTGGCATACGCGTCAGGGCTTTGACATCCTAACATGGAAGCATCCTTAGGTATCGGGGCACGCTCATTAACATTTTGCCAAGCAGAATACAGTTAGGCATTTGATAAGGCAGTTTGTCTACGTAATGAAAGTAACAGTTTGACAAAAGGCATTGTGTGCACAGAGTGAAGGCCATTTATTTATTTAAAACATTCTTTACCAGGAGAGCCAACAGAGCCCAGGAGGTCTTGTGCCCAGTTGCGACCTTGGGTGGGGAGGACAGAGGACAGTACAGATATAGCTATCCAATGCTTATGGGGATATTTTTTGGCAGATATCACTGATATTTTTGCTCCCTCTGGACCTACACTGAGAATATCAAAATATTCTCATTCGAGGTCTAATATTTTTCATTGTAGGTCCCCCATGACAAAATATCCTCACTGTAGCTTTTGACCGGTGGAAGCCAGCCAGCAACACAAGCAGCTCAGTTCTGATTTTTGAATCAAAAAGTACACTTGCCTGCTGGCTCCCACCAACCAGTTTCATTTCAACTCAGACACAGTGAAATCACTTTCGTTTTCTCACCCTTCCAACCAAATCTCATGGTTTGTTTCAAAAACAAATGATAATGGTAGCAACAAATATGTAAAAAAACAAAGCCACAAGGACAAGCGCTGGATAAATTGAATATGCCATGGCCCCAGGAGCAATAGCACTGATATTTCTCACCCGTGCTGTTTGACCTTATGACATCACTTGTGGCTTTGCCACTCACGATGTCATAAGGTCAAACAGAACTTGTGAAACATTTCAGTGATATTGCTCCTCGGGCTGTGGCATGTCCATACAGATATATTGTTTTGTTGCTGTTATATTTACGGGTGTGGTAGTGCCTGCATATTAGGGTTGATTAAGTTATTCTATGTTAAATCCCATTTTTTGCACCTTAATAACTTTGCTCCCGTTCAACTAATTTACTTGACATTTAGGAGGCATAGAGTTGGTGCCAGGAACTCTGAGTCCTGCAAATTTCATGGCAATTGGTTTACTCAGGGCAAAGTTATAGAGATGCAAAAAACATAAAATTGGCGACATTTAAGATCTTTTATTTGCTCAACTGGAACTTAAAACATGGAGGATTTCAAACCTGGAATTTGCAGGTTTGGTAGAGTTTCCCACGGTGTGTGCTTTTGTGCTTTTCATAACACTAACTTTTGCCCCATTTTTGTGAAATTAAGTAAACACTGCATGTATGCTTAGTTTAAAAACTGCACATTCTACAGCTAACTGATTTTTCATAACTGCATTTATAAATGTGGTCATTTGACAAAAATCCGTGCATGTGTTAGAGTGTGGGGCTATAGGCATCACCACGAGCTGATGCCTAACATTGTAAACAATGTCTATTTCTTATCAAAATGTGTTCATTCAGTGGGGGGGGGGCTACGTGTCAATGTGTAGCCTCGCCTTCACTGAGTGAAGCGGTGTGAAACTATCATGTTGGAGGCCATCGCTACATCACGTTAAGCACGACAAATGACTCATGGTTGTTGTCAGATTAGTACCAGACACCAGAGTGCCCAGTCCCCAGTGCTGGCTAAAGAATGATCAATGTATTTGACACATGGGTACTCACCTCCAGTGCCACTTATGACCCCCTCCATTATACTACTCCCCCACTCACCCCACTCAACAGACATGTGTATACCCAATACCAGGGTGGCCAATCCCCAGTGTTGCTCAGACCCCTACCTCCCTGCTGCAACACTGTGTGACACTGGGGTGCCCACACCTGGTGCTGCCAAACATCAAGCTTACACTGGGGTGCCCAATCCCTACTCTCAGTACCCGTAAAAGAAGAACAGTCCTTGATATCATTTTTTATACCCTGAAATGGGAAAAAACATCTGTCAATGTCTTGTTACGGGCTTCTTCCCCACCTCAACCACCCCCCACATCTCACACTCACTTACAGAAGGTCCACCAACACAGAGGCACTCTCTGTGAAGAAAGACGTCCATCTCCCTCAACCATGACTGCAAAATGAGCAGACAAGATAAGTGCGGTCTGTATATTTTCAATGTATCTTGAACTTTTACTTGTAACTTAGTCATTGTTTAATCTTTTGCCACAAAATATTCAACGTAACCTTTATGGGACCAGGGAATAAGGCAGGTGACATTTTTCAAATCAGACCTGAAAAGTGATTTTGCAGTCTCTCTGGGAAATCACTTTTTGAGTGGAATTTAAAAATGTCATCTACCAGGTTTATGAGGTGGGGTCATGAGAACACCATGTTGAAAATCTGGGATCAAAATCTACTAAAAAAAATAAAGTTATGAAGGTATGCAGAAATTTGTCAACACTCACTCATAAGTTTGGTAATTTTCAATATTTTGACCCCAGCCTACTCATATTGTCACTCCACCTCATGAATGTGACAAGTATCCGTTTTTCAAATCCTGGCCAAAACATGTTTTCTCACCTGTGGTTCTAAATGATGTTTCAACTGGTATTTTATAAATGACAACAGTCATGTTCAGAAGGGAGGCCATAGAAAGACTTTATTGAAAATTTGGTGTCAGAATGTTAAAAACAAAATTATGAAGAAACTAAGTGAGCATGGTCAGCTGTTGGCCCAGTGGGTAGTGTGTTGTGTTCCCGTGCCAGTAACTTGAGTTCAGAGAGCTGGCTGGGCAGTATGAGAATGGGGGCCAGTGCTGTAGCATGCTACCACACTGATCCTGGGAAAAGATTACGCAGTGTTCTGCAGCATAGACGACACCTTGTGGTGGCCCAGGGAGCCTTTCGTCACAAGGGGTTAATGCACATGTCATGGCCTGATGGGACCACATACTGCATCAGGAGAAGTGGGTTGACATGAAAAAATGGGGCTTGAAATATCTTCACTATTCTGTTTATTCCGATTTGCACAGGTCCTGAAGGATACAATTCCACTATCACAAAAAGAAGGGAATTTCATTGCAACAAAATTCTGTTAATGTAGACATTAGGGTTGAAGAACACAATGCGCACATGTAGGGAAATGAAAACACATTATGGTTTTTGGTCTCAGGAGTCTTGGCAACCAGTGGTGGGGCATTTCTTGGGTTTGTTAACCCTAATGCCCACCCCCACCATCCTGAAAAAACAAGGCCACTCATAATCTCTTGCTTCATGTGGGGCCCACGGCCTATTTCTGTAGGGCCAAAGCTAGAGATGAATCCGGGTGAGGCCAGAGAGTGCCCTAGAGACAGTTATGACAGGACAGAGGGGTCTTGTGGTATGCTTTGATCAAGGTCTTGGCAGATTGGAAACTGGGAGGGGGGCTTAGCTAGCTTGAAGGGAAGGCTGTTCCAGGTGTAATAGACTCTATTCCTGATAGAAGCTGGCCCTAAGTTATGTCTGCAGCATAGGATGTGGCATCTGTAGCCTTCCTCAGACCTTGAAGATCTGCTGATGCTTCTGGTAAGACTTTAGAAAATGTAGTAATTAGACACACTCAGCTTGAATTTCATTTACCTATTACAGATTTCTCCTCCTCTTGCCCCTCCAGCTTATTCCCTACTAGAAATCATAATCCTCTGTTGTAACATCACAGTCTGCTACTAGGGGAGTTACTGTGATGTCACAGGCAAAGTACTATGACATCACGTTGGGAATAAGTAATAGAAGCTGATGAACCATCATGGAAGAAAGACCCAGGTTTAATGCATATGACCTCAGTAATAAATAATAGGGAGAAGAAATACAGATCTAATGAGAAATATAAGAAACAAAAGCTGACTTGTGTACAACTATTATGTTTGTCTAAGTCCTCCTGAATGTGTCAGTGGCTCTTTTAGGAGTACGATGGATCTGAGGAGGTGGTGAAGAAGTCCACGAGGCATTGTCTGACCAGTGTTTGGCACCTACCAGGGCCCTGTAAAAGACAGTGTCTCATGGGGGAGGGGCACACAATCTAGTTCTTTGTAAATGGTACACAGGTGGGTATGGGGAGGGCACACCAGGGCAAATCTATTGAAGGGGACTGAAAAATATGGTGAGTTTGGCTAGGGTACTTGTGGAGGTTCTAGAGTAGATGACATTCCCATAATCTAATAACAGGATGTTCATACAGTATATTCAGGTACCTGCTTCCTACTTTTGAGGTTTAGGCAATTCTTTATATAAAGCTTCAGGTTTGGTAAAGCATTTGGCCACAATATATGCCACATGGCCAGAGTAGTCAAGGTGTTGGTCAAGATGGAGTCCTAGATATTTGTAGGTTAAGTAAATCTGTGAGGTCTCCTTGGAGATAGCATATCTTCAAGGAGGTAGAGGAAAAGCTCAGTTAGGGCCTGGATCCAAACAGCAAATAACTATTTTCTTTTGGGTTATGGCAAACTGATTTACTCAGAACTATTTGTGTACCTTAAGGATACGTTGTTGCAGAACCTGCTCTGTTGAGTAAGTGGTAGGATCTCCAGGATTGGAGAATCGGTGTCATCAATGTATATGTGAATATTGCAAGTGGCGAGTACGTTGGGAAGATCATTTATAAAGACAAAGGACAGCAGAGGTCCCAGGACTGAGCCTTTGGGAACTCCAAGGGTGACCAGGTTGCAGTCTGACAAAAAACATATTGTCCTCAAAATTAAGTTAGCAGTCTGACCAGCTGAGTTTTGTCAGATACAGTGGGGTAGTTACAGGACAGGTACTTGGGTGCAGGAGTGCCAACTTTTGTAAACCTTTGTGGGTGCTCACTGCCAGAAAATTGTATTTTTCCTATGGCCAGGTTCCCTAGTAATGCTTTTTTGCAGTCTTCCCTCAAAATATTGAGGGTGCTTAAGTCAACTTTGTGGGTGCCTGAGCACCTCAGCACCCCTGGAGTCAGCACCTATGCTTGGGTGAGGTACTTTGTGGGGCAGAATATTGTGTAGCAGTACTGTTAGTGGAATATGGGGCAAATACTGTGCTGTAGATGATTGTAGGAGCGGATACTGGGGTGTGGCATGACTACATGGCAGATATTAGGGTATAGGGTGGCTGTAGGGCAGATAGGCTGGACAAAATGCATTCTGTCAGACTCCTTTGTTCTGTGGACACAGTATTTCATCAGTCTGTTGACTTCATTCTGTGGACAAACTGTATTTTGTCAAACGCTTAACTTCATACTGTGTACAAAATACATTTTGTCAAACTGCTGACTTCATGCTGTGAAATAAGATAGTTTGTCAAACTACTAACTTCATGCTGTGTACAAAATACATTTTCTTAGACTGCTAACTTCATTTTCTGGACAAAATGTATTTTGTCAATGCCTTATTTCATTTTGTGGAAAGAATATAATTTGTCCGTTTCCTAATTTCATTCTGTGGAGGACAATATGTGTTTTCTTGTCAAACTACTAACTTCATTCTGTGAACAAAAATACATTTTGTGAAACTGCTAACCTCATTCAGTAACTGCTAATTTCATTCTACTTGCAAAACGTATTTTGTGAAACTGCTAATGTCATTCTATGGACAAAATGCATTTTGTAAAACTGCTGACTTCATTCTACAGACATAATGCATTTTGTGAAACTGCTGACTTAATTCTATGGACAAAATGCATTTTGTGAAACTGCTGAATTCATTCTACAGACAAAACATATTTTGTGAAACTGCTGACTTCATTCTATGGACAAAATGCATTTTGTAAAACTGCTACCTACATTCTATGGACAAAACGCATTTTGTGAAACTGCTGACTTCATTCTATGGACAAAACACATTTTGTGAAACTGCTGACTTTGTTCTATGAACAACATGCATTTTGTGAAACTGCTAACTTCATTCTATGGACAAAATACGTTTTGATGGGGCTGACATGCTGGCACAGCAGTAGCAAGCCTGGGTCATCAGAGAGCCAGCCAGGGGAGGATGGTTAAGCATTTCAGCTATGCTCAACTCCTCAGGGGTTGTAGGGAGAATGGTCTCCACTGCAACACCACCACCTGGGTGACCACAGGTAGAGGTGCAGCCAGAGCATGGATTGAGGGAGGGGACGTCAGCGGCATGGGGCTCCACCTCACCAAGGCTCTCCCAATGTCAGGGGGTGGGACAAAAAAAAAAGGGAAAACCCCTGAACTGCATGATGTCATCCACCACCCATTGCAGGCCTGGTACCACCGACTGGGCTCTCCACCTCATCAACCAAAAATTAAACTCTGCTAAGGATAGTAAGTGTTCAGCCCCCGGCAGCCCTTCCCATGGGAGGGATATCCATTGGGGAACATGTGAGGTAGACTTAACTCCCAGAGATGGCAGATGACAGGGATTGATGGGGCGGAAGGACTGATGGGGGGTAGGTTAGGGACATGGGAGAAAAAGCATAGTAAATTCAAAAACAAAACAAGAAAACAAAGTACATTTTGAGAAACTGCTAACTTCATTCTGTGGACAAAATGTTAATAAAGTACATGGATGTGGGGTCATGTACTCTCATTTCTAACACAATGAAAATACAGTTGTATCACAGATCGAAGATCATGGAACACTGCTGAACCCTTCTGTGGTACACTAGTGTGTTTATTAACATGAAATGAGTGCCACGTATCATTCTCTTTGCCACACACTGTTGGCCTTCAGCTCACTACCTACTGTACTTCTCTGACTACCCCCTCATACCCACACTACAAAAGCTATTCATACCTTTAAAAAAGATAAACTCACCAGCACCCAGCTGCTACTAATGCACTCGACTCCACATACAAAATTCACATAAGATTGCATTACCTAAAGTGGCCCCTGGCACGGATGGCTGTGTCGCTATAAGCGTCTCACCTCTTGCCAAGCCAGTGACCCAAGTTAGGAAATTACCTCAATTTGCTAGGGGTTGTAGGTGGGGCTGGAAGAGGATCGAGTGGCTTCCAGGCAGCTCTCCTCTCCAGGACTGGGGTGGGTAGTCATCTCAGCTCCTGGCTGCCACCTGGTGGAGACCTGGTGGGAATGGTCATGCTTGGGAGGCTAACTTCAGTCAGGGAGAGTGAAAGGAGCTGCAGTTCTGCAGCATCAGAGTGTCTCCATGCACATGCATCCTCCGTGCTGCCACAGCTCCAGAACCCAGGGGAGAAAATATGAGGAAAAATGATGGACATGGACCTGGGCTTTGTGAAGCCTCACCTGATGTACCACAACCCATCCTGCCACTTTGGTTCAGAGTGATTCTGGATGAGATTCTTGGGGGAGGGTGGCCCTACCTCCCTTGGCCCCACCACAGAGGCCAATATGGGGGGGGGAACCTAACCCTTGACCAAGGAAGTCGGGTAAGAGATGGCCGATGATGCCCAGGGCTCACGATGAATAGCCACCTTGTCTGACCCAGGAAAGATAAAATATTTATGAAAAAAAATAAGACTGCATTACTTATAGAACACATCCAACATTAGGCAGTTACTAAGACTGCTGATCCTCACTACCGGCACTAGGTGAATCACATGGCATTCTAGCAGGCTAATGTGAAACTCAGTCTCACTCAGCGACCAGAACCTGTGCACTTTAAGGTCAGCAGATATGCATCCCATCCCCCCAGTGATGTATCCATCATCAGAATGACAGAGGACTCTGTCTGGATGAATGGGATGCTGTCTGAGGTTTGCGCAGACAGCCACCAATGGATGGCATCTAGCATCAGCTGCCATACCTGGACCAATTGGTTCAGGGCTTTGTACGATTGGAATTACTGGCACCCCAGTTTCCACTGCACAGGTTGCATGTGCCAGCAGGACCAACGTACCATGGCTGTGGTAGAGCCCATGAAATCAAGAAGCTGGAGAACATCCCAAGCTAGGTGAAGGTGCCCAACTTCTGAAATGATCAGGCAAAGGAGGACAGTTCCTCCACCCTGTCCAGAGGCAGACACACTCTTGCTTGCTGGGAGTCCAACTCCACTCCAATGAATAGGACCACTTGGGTCTAAATGCACTTGGACAGTGAGATATTGATAGGGTCGAGGTCCAACACTTACTCCACCACCACTGTCAGAAGATCCAGGATGGGAATATCCTCACCGTCCCCCTCTACCTCTTTGGCTGGAAGCTGCACAACCTACCCTGTAGCCACAGACAGTACATGTGTTTTCATTGGCTTGCCCTGGAGCACCCACAGTTGGCACACATACAACACCTGCAAGTATACAGCTTAGTACCAGAACTGCGCCACATTGTGACCAGTGCCCAAACAGTGAATTCAGGCATTGTGTAAGTCGGTCATGGACATAGGGTTAAAGATGTGCAAAGTTGGAACATTTTACTCTATGAGATAATTAGCAAACTTTCCCAGATTTGCATGTCGATTCCGCAAAGTTTTTGGCAGGTGAAGTGGAATTTTTCAGGCGAAGCCAGGAGACGTTAAAGAGAAGTTGCAACTTTGACTTAAAGGTGACAGGAAACAGTTTTTAGACCTCTAGATGCCCTCTAGTTGTTCTTTTATTGGCTACCCACTATTCTGATATGTTTTTGACCTTTTTTGTTAAATTAATAATCTAATTTTGTTGCCTTTGTAACTACCCTGAATCCCTCTCTGTTCAGCAGTTGCTGCTGTCTGTTTTCATACTGCCTGAACATTCTATGACATCAGAAACTCCCATTCCAGGCTATTCAAATGAATAGCCTGGAATAGGAGTTTGTGAGGTGGGGGGTGACAGTGGGATGACAAAGGGAAGGGGGGTGGGGCAACTGCAAACTAGGGATGCTAGCTGCACACTCAATCAGACCTAGATAGACCAGATGGTCTGTTTCTGCTGGGACATTCGTATGTTCGTATGTCATAGAATGTCTAAGAAATATGAAAATCAACAGCAGTAGCTGGTGAAGAGAGTGGCCCTCAGTGTAGATCTGATGGCACTCCAAAGCTACATTATTTATTTATCAAAAAATCATCAAAGCATATCAGAATACATAACTGGCATGGAAAGGAAGAGGGAAGGGCAGTTAAATATGTAAAAATCATTTCCTGTCTCCTTTAACTTCACCTGAGAAAGCACCATTTGCCCAGAACAACTCAATGCAAAGTGGAAAAGTGGGCAATTCGCAAAACTATCCATGGAGGTGAATTTTGCAACTTTGCCAGAACTTCGTTGGTGAAGTAAACTGCATAGCACACACTCTTGAACCCTAGCTTCTTCTTCCTCTTTTTCATGGCACACATCTATGACGAAACAGGAAGTCGATGGTGAGGGTACAGAAATGAGGTGATATGATCGAAACATTCAAACATCTTAAGGGCATTAACAAGGTGAAAGAGTCTAACATGTTTTAATATAAGAAAAATAGCAGGACAAAAGGACACAGCATGATATTAGAGGGAGGCTGATTAAGGGGTAATGTGAAGAAATTATTTTTCACAGAAAGGGTGGTGGATGCATGGAGTGGCCTACCTCAAGAAGTGGTGGATATGAATACAGTGCGGGGCTTCAAACAGGCATGGGATATGCATAAGGGAGCAATACAGATGAGTACGAATAGATAGGCCATTGACAGAGCAAAGGCCGATGGCACATTCATAAGGTGGAAAAAAATGGGCAGACTGGATGGGCCTTGCAGTCCTTATCTGCCATCAACTTCTATGTTTCAATGTTTCTGTGTAATAACTGAAATAAAACTTTGCATAGAATCGCTAAAAGCCTGAAACCTAGTAGAATCCTAATTCATTAACAGCTGTGAAGGAGAAGACCTGTTCTTTCCAGCAAAGGAAAAGATCTGAATACATTGTGGGGTGGTGCCAGAGGACCACGTGGTTGAGTGGTCGGAGGAGTCCAGCTTTAAGACTGTTTTGGTGACTGAGGATGCTCAGTGAAATATTACCTTACTATGGATAGTGAACTCAAGCTAGGTAGTTCGAATTTTTTTTAATATAGTGTCTTTCATGCAAACTTCATCTAAAAGCACATAACAATCCAGAAGGAGAATGCTGCTGTTGTCAGGGCAATGGGAGATTCAAAGAGCACAGAGGTAGATTATAGTGACAGAAAGAATGGTTACATGACTTGCTGAGGGTCACATAGTGAGTAAGCAGTAGTTGTGTAATTCAAACTCGGGTCTCCTAAGTTTACAGCTCTGCACTCTAACCACTAGGCCAAACTGTCTCCTGTGAGATGTCAACGATGATGAATCATACCACAAAGCACCAGGAAATACAAACATTTGCATGAATGTGGTCAGCTGACCTCAATCTAAATAAGGTAACAGATTATCTACAAGCTGCGTTAGGCAAAGTAGAGTCAAGTTTGTGAAATTTACAGTGTTATAAACATACAATATGGTGTCTTAGAAACAGAATATACAATGATGACAGAAAAAGTCCACTGGTCCATCCAAAATCCTCTCCAGTCTCTGCTGCCCTCCCCACCCCACTCCTTATACCTCCCTTCTCTTCCCCACCCCATATGCCAGCCCTTGCCCATGGTAATTACTCAAGGACTCTTACACCTCCATTTTTCCTGCACTATGATGTTAGAGGAACTGCTATTCCTGCTCACTATGACTCCTCCTATGATGACTACTGTATAAGCCCTAACCCATTACTGTATGTCCTTATATCTGTATCCGTGCAATTGTATTTATGTGGCGCTACCTCCTGTTGTGCCCACTGCTATGCTCTAGTGCAAGTAACTTGTCACTTGTGATGGTTATATGTTATTGTGATTCTGTAATTGTTATTGTACGTGTACTTGACTAGTTTTTGTCTAAACCCTGATGGCAAGTGTTGCCCCAGGTCCATCTTGTAAATGAACTTGTCTCAATGATGTTCCGCCTGACAAAATAAATATTTTGATTGATTGATTGATTGATTGATTGACTGATAAACCCTAGCAAAGTCAGGACCTATTGTCCATACAGGGTTCTAACCCACACTATCTAACCCCCATGCCCCCCTGCCCTACCGCTATCACCCTGAGCAACAAAACAACTTAGCCCTTCTCTATGTCCCACCCATGTCTGAAACCATTGATAGTTTTGGCGCCCATCACATCAGCTGGCAGGTTGTTCCATGGCTCCACCACCCTTTCTATAAAATAAAACTTTCTCACTTCCCTCTTGAATCCCCCCCCCCCAAATCAGTTTCCACTCATGCCCCTGTGTTCTTGATCTGCTACTTATGCTAAATAGTTCCTCACAGTTCACCTTATTAATTCCTTTCAGGAACTGGAAGATCCCTATCACATCTCCTTTCTCTCGTCTGGCCTCCAGCTAGTACATGTTCAGTGACTTTAGCTGATCCCTCATTAGATCTGCTATGCTGGCCCTGAATCATTTTGGTCACCGTGCATTACACTGTCTCCCCGCCTGGCCTTTCCTTTGGTGAGGATGCCAGAATTGGGCATGGTACTCAAGGTGGAGCCTCACCAGTGATCTATAGAGAGGTAGTAACACTGTACCTCCTTTCTCCTGCTGTCAATACCACTTCCTATACACCCCAACATCTTGTTTGCCTTACTGTAGGCCTTGTTACACTGGTTTATTATAAGGAGTCACCAATGATGACCCCTAGGTCTCTGTACTCAGAGGTCATTCACAGCTTTACCTTCCATCCAGTACTCTGTCCTCAGGTTCTTGTTCCCTATCTGCATCACCTTGCACTTTCTGGCATTGACTTTCAACTACCAAACCTTTGATCACCTCTCTTGCTTTCTTAAATCTCTCTACATTTCCCTAACCCCTCTTCACTGTCTATACTGCCACAGAGCTTAGTGTTGTCTGCAAAGAGACACATCTTGCCTTGGATTCCTTCTCCCATATCACTAACAAACATATTGAAAAGGACTAGACCAAGAACCAATCCTTGAGAAACCCACTGGTGATCTCTCTCACTTCTGATTTGACTCCATTAACCACAACCCTCTGTTGTCTCCCTTCCAACAAGTTTCTCACCCCTCTAACTGTGTCTTCTGCTGTACCCAGATCGAATTTATTCAACAACTTTCCCTAAGGCAGGTGAGGCACTGAGTCAAAAGCCTTGCTGAAATCCACAGCATAGCCCTTATCCACTACCCTCTTTACCCAGTCAAAGAATATTATCAGGTTTGCCTGACAAGACCTTTCTGCCACAAACCTGTGCTGTTTACTGTCTTGAAGTCCACTGCTCTCCAGGTAGTTTACAAGGGCCTTTTTGACTAGTGTCTCCATCAGTTTACCCATAACATAGGTAAGACTGACAGGTCTGTAGTTACCCAGTTGCTCCTTGTTCCCCCTTATGGAGCAGGACTACATCTGCCACCCTCCAGTCTTTTGGAACTACCCCTGTCTGAACTGAGCTACCGAGTAGCCACACCAGGGGTTCAGTTAGTTACATTGCCAATTCCTTGAGCACCCTCAGATGCATTCCATTTGGCTTCCGGGGCCTTACCTGTGTTAGGGGCTCCTAGCCCTTTTATAGAAACCCTTTCACTGGTAAATACTTGTTGCCTCATCTCAGGGATCCCTCTTACAGCTGCTTTAATGCCACTCTCTGGCAGAGGCCCTCTGTCTTTCCTTGTGAGTACAGAGCAAAAGTAGTCATTAAGAATGGCTGCTTTGGGGGGGGCCAGAGAGCCATCTTCCAGGTTGGACGCACTCCTGCAGTCTCCTTCACTTGAGGAGGCAAATTTACTACAAAATTGAATTTTATTGGTACTATAGCTAAAAAAGAAGAGCAGCTCTAAGTGCAGTAGCCTTTTTGGATCCCGACGATACCACACTTGCCCAGATTTGTGGTACAGATCACCCACAATGACCGTAGAAAGAATCTATGGCACACATTGCTGGGAAAGCAGGTTCCATGTGTATTAACGGGCTCAAGAATCCAATGGCCCAGCCAGAAGCAACGTGGCAGATTATGCTTGAGTTCATGCGGGCCACGGACTAGAGACTGGGGTGCCAAATGGATGTGGGTTTTAAGAATGCATCAAGTACCCTACCAGGAGGATACTCAGCAGCCAGGGAGATTATGTTTGCTACGGAGACCTGTGATGGGAGGATTTCTCAATTACATGATGGCTTACTTGGGGCTGAGGGCTACCTGAATCGTGCAGTGACTCCCATAGAGGATTACCACCTCCTAAATGGATGTACAGTAGCCGTCAGTATAGCACAAGATTGGAAAATTCTACGCACGAACACACACCAACTGAGCCCTGCAATAGCAGAATCCGAGGATTTCGGGGCCTGCGAAGAGATGGATGTGGTCGCTGGATGGTTAAATCGTTTGGAGCACGGCGAGGCTTGCACTGTCTGGAGTTACGAACTTCTTGAGTGGAACCACGCCATTCTTGGTTTTGCTTTGCCCGTTACAACGATCAGAGTGGATAATGGTGAATCCGCAGCTTTATGGGCCTATTACACGTTGCTGCAATTGGACTTCACGGGCACTTAAACAGTGAGTTTAAAATTGAGTCAGGACACTGCAGTTTAAATGCTAATTTTGTTTGCTGATTCTCAATGTTTAAAATATTCTGTTTTTGGAACTTTTTGGGAGGTGATTAGTTTGCCTTCCAATTTGAATGCTAGATACTCTGGATAGCACGATGAAGGGGCATTTGTATTAAAATTATATTTTGGGTAAGTGGCAGTATTGCCATGAGGTGGTCTTGGGGCCATCTTTTTGGTATCTCCTCATCTAGTGCAATTTACCAGAATGTTTCAGAGCTTAAAATGTATGGAAAGCTAATATCTTAGAGCTGTACAAGTTTTTTTTTTTTTTTTAATTTAAACCAGTTTGTATTAGTACCATAATATGCAAGCATTGCTCAAGTGGGGGTTGACTGCTTTAGGAGTCATTACTACTTCTGTGCATAGTCGTGAAACAGGTTTAAACAGCAATCTTAGGATTGTGTTAAGATTTTCCTATTACTCATCCCTATTGGACATGCCTTACACCGCTGAAGAGGTTGGCAATTTCTAAGAGACTTTTTAGAACTTTATTTTACAGGACTTATTGTCCAGGATTACCCCCAACTCCTATTGTACCAAATTACATGGGCAAAACTATGTGTATCTCAACAATCTGTAAGTGTGAGATGTGTTTCCTATGCCCTGTATTTATTTATTTAAATTTTGGTAACCGGGTCGGCCCGCTGAGTCCTTGATGGTCCCTTTTTCAGGGGCAACCCAGGGTTAGTTACATGTACCTAGGGAAAAAGAAAACCAATGCTTTGATATTTACAATACAACAAAAAGTACATAGTGTATAGATATAGACAGCAACAGTATAGAGTATAATACAACATTTACAACTAGGTGTACACATCTTTGTTATAAACAGACATTCACATCTATCAAACCACATAGACAAGTGTAAAACCTGTACTTCATTATCAGTCTTGTTGTCCCTACATCTCTTTTGACTGAGTTCCCTAAACATCGTCACCCTTAGCAGAATCCCATTGTTAGGGCTCAGCTAGGGCAGTGACACTGAGACCCAGGGCTTAGGTGTAACTTCAGCCCTTTCTTGAAACCTGCAAGAGAGGTGCGATCCTATAACTCTTTTGGGAGATCGTTCCAGAGGTTGGGTAGGGCTACCCTGGTGACCATTGACCCAGGGACGTTTTGGCTCTTGGGATTTCAAGTTGTTTAAAATCAGTAGGCCTGAGCTCTCTTCTATTGGTTTTGGAGGCCAGTAGGTCCCACAGACTCGAGGGGGAGGGTGTCAGGTTGTTGTAGCTTATATGCCAGGCACAGGGAGGGATATGCTAGTCTGGCATCGAATGAAGGCCAGTTTAGGGGTTGAAGTACATTGCAGTGGTGCTCTATCCGTTGCACCCCAGTGGTATACCGGCTGACCCTATGGTACAAGGTGCTCAGACGCAGCCTTTCCATTGACCTCAGTGTCTGGAGCATAGTCGCTCTGTAAAACAGAATGGGTAGGACTGTCCTGTCGCTGTCTGCTTTTCTGGTTTCATTGGTGAGGTAGGGATTCAGCCTATATTGGAGTCCCAGTTTTTGGTTAACTGCTTTTGTAAGGTCATCTATATGTGTTCTGAAGGAAATCTCCTGGTCCAGGTACATTCCTAGGTACTTTATACTGTCCACTACTTCTACCCTTGTACCATTTAAAGTGGAGAGAGATAGAAGGTTTGATCTCTTTGGGCCGAGTTCTTTTTTGACCGAAGAGCATGGCTTTGGTCTTGTTGCTGTTTAAGATCAGCCATTCTTCGAGGGTTGCAAAGTCTTGATTCGGCTCTTGATTAAGGGACCCAGTGTCCCTCCCAGTTCTGTATAGCACTGCGTCATCAGCATAGAGCGTGACCTTCGCCCCACCTCAAAATAGGGGTAGGTTATTGACAAACAAGGAGAATAAGAGGGGGCCTAAAATAGACCCCTGTGGAACCCCATCTGATACAGGACGCTCATCCGATTTTGCACCATTCCAGCAGACCATCTGAGTCCTCCCGTGCAGGTAATCCATGAACCAGTTTAGGGTTAGTGTATCTAGACCTAGTCCCCTGAGGTGTTCTAGCAGTAACTGGTGGTCAACTAGATCGAACGCCTTGGTTAAGTTGATGAAGATTGCCCCAAGGAGTTTGTTCTGGTCAAAGGCTTCATACACGTCAGCAGTGAAGCGTAATAGGGCTGTTTCAGTGCCGTATCTCTTTCTAAAACCATGTTGTTGATCTACCTGCAGATTATGCATTTCCAGGTATTTGTTAACCTGTTGGTAGACCACCTTTTCCAGCAGCTTGCTTAAGGCACAGAGAATAGAGATTGACCTGAAATTTTCCACATCCTCATGCATCCCACTTTTCGGGAATGGGGTCACTAGTGGGTATTTTTCTTTCAATAAAGGACCGGTTGAATAATTGGTTAATAGGTCCTGCGATGACGGGGGCTCCAATCTTCAGCATCTTGGGCTCAAGATTATCGTGGCCTATAGCCCCTTCTGGTTTTAAGCCCTTGAGCAGCTTTAGAACTTCACCTGTTGGGACCAGTTTTAGGTGAAATTCAGGGCCCTGAGGGGAACTCCCTGGACTCACTTGACTTCCTTGGCTTTGACTGGGGTTGCTGGTTTTGAACTTCTGGAGATCCAGGAAAAAGTCATTGAATGCATTGGCGGTGGCTTTCAGGGTGGAGAGAGGTACACCTTTTGCCTTTATTTCCCCAGTCCCTTTACTCTTATTTCCTTTTAGCAATGAGTTTATGTGCCCCCAAAACTTCTTTGGATCTGTCAGGTTCCTGGATTACAGTCCGTGCAGGTAACTCATTTTTGCTTTCTTGAGCTCACTTATGCAAGTGTTTCTGGCTTCCCGGTATTTCACCCAGTCCTGGTGCTGGTTTGAGACCTTGAATTTCCCCAATTTTTTTGTCCCTTTCTTTCATCTTATTCTTTAGAACTGGGTTAAGCCACCTGGCATCCTTCCCTTTGATTCTGATCTTTTTAAGGGGCGCATGTTTGTTACCTACTGATAGAAAATGTTTAGTGAAGCCCTCTAGAGCTTCATCTATATTAGGAGTATCTAGAGCCTGCACCCAGTTCACTTCTGATAAGGATTGAAGGAAAGACGCTTCATTTAAGGTCGAGTACTTTCTGGACCAGAAGATTCTAGGGGGTTATTTAGGGCAGTTGTTTCTCCAAACCAGAAAGACTGGCATATGGTCACTAAGTGAGTCGGCGCAAGTCCCCACTATTTTGGCCCTATCTGGGTTGGACATTAGCACCCAATCAAGGGTGGTGTGGTTTCCTGTCTTTTGGTTGATCCAGGTAGGTTCTCTTATTAGCTGTGTTAGGTTAGCTCCCTCCAAGCAGTTCTTAACGTCCCCATTTAGCTTCTCACTCTGATTTAGGTTGAAATCACCTAGTATAATTTTTTCACTACCGGGCAGAGAAATCATGGTGTCTGTGAGGATTTTCAGGGCTTCCATAGCCTTCTTTGGAGTGTTGTAAGTACAACCAATCAGGAGTGGCTTTATACCCCCTAGGATAAGTTTAACAAACACAGCCTCACACCCCATTTCTTCAAGAGCTGGTGTATTCACCATTGTAGCATTGAGATGGGACTTGACATAGAGAAGGACCCCCCCGCACTTCTTCCCCTTCCTAAATGTATTAAAGCCCTGCAGTTCCACCTCGTGTGCAAGTATATTAGGCTTCAGCCAGGTTTCTGAGACACCAATTATATTGGGGAAGTAAAGGCTGGTCCAGGCCTCAAGTTCGTGCATCTTGGGCCTGAGACTATTAATATTCACGTGGACCACCCTCAATCCCCTGGCATTGATCCACTCGAGTGTAGTAGGTGTAAGGCTTGGGATACTGACCCCTAGAGGTTTGGCTCTATGTCGCCGGCTATGAGAAGCAGCAAGCCAAGCAGAATTGCCAGGAATTTGGTTGGCATATGAGGGGAGAGTTTTTTTTAATTTTATTTTAAAGGCCTCAGGAACAGACCCCTCTTTTCTAGCATGTAAATTCTTATTATATTGGTTCTGAAACAGGGATGGTGACAACCAGGGGTGAAATGGCCGCAGTCTGGACTGTCTCCATACTCGTGCCCACCCTCCCCTATGGTCAAGTTATCAACTAGAGCAATTGTTAAGACATATAGGGATCCCAGTAAAATCCCAACTCCACCCATGTCTGTGTCCCTATCTTTTCAAACAATACTTTTGGTTATGGACAGTCTTTCCTGGCTAGGGGTATTCTCCCGATGTAACCTAGCCTTCCTTATCTAGGGCAATTAATACAAGTGACCTGTTCTGGGTAAGTGGATTAGGCAGTATTATCATAGACACGCTTTAATGAGGTTTAAGCAACCACTCTCCCTTCCAGTATTAATGCAATTGCTAAGATCACGGCATATCCGGTTGTTATGACAAGATACTTTAAGGTAAAGGTAAAAGTCACTCTAAAGAATATCCAGAATTTATGCAGTTACTAGGATCAAAGGCATTTACACCTCCTGGGAGGCATTATGACAAGATACTTTAGTGTAAAAGTAAAAGACACTCTAAAGAATGTGGCTTCACCTGAAATCATTATAGTGTCATTATAATGTTCAGTATTCAGATCTCATACATTTGTAGCAGGTGCTGAGTGAGACACTTTGTTTAAGATTAGCACTCATTCCCCCTTTAAGTCTTCCCTGCTCTCGTATAACATTGTGTCAAATGATAGTTTGGGAGGCTGGACTGTACCTGGACCCTATATAGTTAAAGGAGATGATGAGGGGCGGGTGGTAGGGCCAGTCCGCTCCACACAGCAAGTTCTCCGCTTCTTGTCTCCGGGAGGTAGGGGCAGCCCAATCTACCCCTGATGGCTTCCCCTTTTTTAAAATAAAAGAAATGTCCTGAGAAGCACTTTCTCCATTGCGGGGGGAGGGAGCCTGTGTTAGTCGGCAGCTCCCTCAACCCCCGTTGGCTTCCCGGTCACACTGGCGCTTGCAGGTTTCTGGGTGCCCTTCTTGTAGGGAGCCAGAGTCAGGAATTTAAATCTTGGGGCCTTTTTTCTTTCAGCAGGGGGGGACGCACAGATTGCTGTGTTCACTCGTCCCTCGCCAGCAAGTTCTCCGCTTCTTGTCTCCGGGAGGGGGGGGCAGCCCAAACTACCCCCCAGTGGCTTCCCCTCTTTTAAAATAAAAGAAATGTCCCAAGCGGCAGTTTCTCCATTGTGGGGGGAGGGAGCCTGTGTTAGTCGGCAGCTCCCTCAACCCCCGGTGGCTTTTGTGGATGTTAATTGTCTGCTTATACAGAAAATTAATAAACATAAATTTCAAAAAAAAGAATGGCTGCTTTCTGCCTGTCCCCCTCAGTTACCCAACCTCCCTCTGTTAGACTAACAATTCTTCTTCCCCTTCTTACCTTTTTCCCTAACATATCTAAAGAACTGTTTTTCCCCACCCTTGACCTCCTCCGCAATACGCAGTTCTGTGTCTGCTTTTTCTTCTCTGACTTCCCTTTTGCTTTCTGTTGTTCTCATTTGGTACTCTCTCCATTTCTTCCTTCCATTGTTTCTCCTTGTGCCTGGTGAAGGTCTTCTTTTTGGCTCTCACTGCTTCCCTGATCTTTCCAGAGAACTATATTGGTCTCCTGTATCTTTTTCTTTTGATTACTATTCTCATGCAAGACTTTGTTGCCTCGAGAATGGCCCCTTGATTGCCCCTCATCTTTTCTCCACATCCCTGATGCTGTCCACTCAGACTAACTTGTCCCAGGCCAGCTCCTTCACCTAGCTGAAGTCTGCCCTTCTGAAATCTAGGACTTTAGCCTTTGATGAGGGCTTACTTGTCCCAAGAACCAGGTTGAACCATGTGGCGTTATGGTCGCTGTACCCTAATGATTCCCCTACCCTCACTCCTACCACCTCTGAGCTGGTGAGCACCACATTCAGAATGGCAGCCCACCTAGTGCATTCCTTAACTAGCTGCTCCATCAGGCAAGTCCTGCAGTGTATCCAGCAGGGCCTAACTTCTGGAACTCCTGGGTGCTAGAATGACCTAATCAATATCTGGCAGGTGTAGCTCTCCCACCACCACCACCTCCTCCCCCTTTGCTGATCCCCTTTCTAGTTCTGCCCCTGGCTCCTTATCTCTCTGTCCTGGAGGTCTATAGATCACCCCATTCATATTTCTTGCCTGAGGATGCCATGAGCTGAACCCACAGTGATTCTGTTTCCCCATTACCTCCACTGATGTCTCCATCCTCTACTGCTTCTAAGTCCTCTCTAAAATATGGTGTTACTCCCCCTCCTTTACCTTTTCCTGCATCCCATCTAAACATGTTGTAGCCTGGGGCTGTCAGGTTTCATTATTCTCTGTGGCCCAAGTTTCTGTGGTGGCTACTAGATCCATCTTACTGTCTGTCACCATTGCCTGGAGCTCACTAATTTTATTCCCCAGACTCCTGGTATTAAGGCAGACCCCTTTCCATCTTTCTCCTGATCCCCTCTTGCTTCATATTCCTTTTCCCTTATCCTTCCCTAATCCACTTAGTTTTTTTCATACCGAATGTAAGCGTTGTCGGCCATCCCTCATTAACCTCTTCCCCTAACCTAATTTGAACTTCAACCTTACTGTTACCCACCTTGCTGCCAATATCCCCCTATTCAGGAGGACCCTAGCTAGATTCCCCATCTGCTCTCCCTTCTCAGTGGTTCCCCTGGCCTCTGCCTCCCCCTGCAGTCATTTTAATTGTCCATTAAATGTCAGATTTCTGCCCCAGAGCACTGACTCCCTCTCTCATCAGGTGAACGCCACTACCCTTGAAGAGCCTCCTGTCTCAGAAGCCCCCTAGTCCCCCACAAAGTGGTATCCCTCCTTCTGACACCATCCTGTGAATCACACATTAATCTCCTCAGTCTTTTCCTTCCTTACTCTAGTGTACTCATTCCCCTTATTCCACACAGGGAGGACCTCAGAAAAGGTCAGGGAAGCAGAGTACACCTCCAAACTGTCTTCCAGCCTCTTAAAGTTCCGCTTCACTGCCTACACAGGCTGGTTCACCAGCTCGTTGGTACCCAAGTGTACCAGCACCCCCAGATCCCAATCCCCTTTCTCCACCAACCTACCTAACCTTTTATATTTCCCTGGCTGATGCAGCATGAAGGCATCAGAACATTTCACTCCTTTTCCTCCCCCTCCTACCCACCACCTTCTCTACTCTTCTAATCCCTGAGTCCCCATTCACTAAGACCCTTCTTGCTGACTTCCTCCTGCTCACCCCCTTAGGTGCCACCAAGTCGTCCTGCCCATTTCACCCAACAGACTTAGAATCCCCCTCAACAGAGTCAGGTACCTGAGCCTCCTCCAGGGATGCAAAGCAATTTGCTGTCCAAATGGTGTGAGATTGGTCAAACCCCTTGTGGCTGCCCTTGCCACCCTTCCCTTCCACCCTCCAGCCCCTGGGGACAGTAGGCCTCTGGGGGAGTAAGAGTGTGAGGCATGAACCCCAGGTGAGTTGGTGACGCAGCCAAGATATCTCATTTCTTGCTGCTACCAGCTGAGCAAAGAGCTCTGAAAAGGTCTTGCAGATGGGGCAGTGCCCCCTCCTCCAGGGTGTAAACCTGGAAAGAGCACCCCATAGTCTCCTCAACTGACTACCTCCATCCAATATAACAGCAAATCTCAATATTCTAGAACTCAGTGGGCTGCTACTTCAGATGTTCTATCAGAACTAAAACACTATGCCAGGAAAGCGATTTCTTCAGAACAACCTGATTCTAGCTAAAAATGTATTCATAATGCTTCTTTTTAAACAAGAAATCAACGGCCCCAAAAGTCCACCAAACCGTGACAAACAAAATCACAGTACCACAAAGTTAACAGGCCAACACATAAGCAACCGAGAAGCCAAAAGACTCCTGGCAACCTGTTTTTCCTCATTCTTTGCAAACCACAACTACAGTTTGATACAGTGTTGCGTAATGATGTGTACAGGGTTATTTCATGGTCACATTTATATCTGCTGCTCTCACTTTCAATTTCTGAAATGATGGGCAGCTGTGAAAGCTCGATAGTTCAACAGTTGATGGCAGACAGTTTTAATGTTGCCCTGCTAGCAATATCTGGATAGAAACAGAAATGCAGATTACAGTAATTAGAGCCCGCCTGTACCGAAAAAAGGTTGCATAGCAGCAACATCAGAGCTTTAACAGAATCTCCTGCATGCAGCTACACATATGCAATGAGTACAAAGCAGTACCCTACAGCTGGGTAGAATGGAACCAGGAGGAAGAAGGGCTCTAAGTCAGCAGACCTTACAGCACTGCTAGACCAGACCTAGCTCTTGTAATAGATACTATATCCAGGCTGTAATTCTTCAAAAATGGATGGCTCTCAGTCCATGTGGCAGCCTAACAAATCTCAGCCGCTGAGAATCAACTGAAAACATGCTCCAGGATTAGCCATGCCCCTAGTGACATGTGCAATCACACTATGCACCAGTTCCTTGTTGTTTTTTTGGTAACCGAATACAATGCAGAAAGTTATCCATTGAAAGAGAAATCGCTTAGATACCTGCTTCCCATGTGACTAAAGGAAAAGGAAACACACAGCTGTGAAGGCAGTCTGATGTTCTTGGTTTAATCCAAGTAGACCCTAACTTAAGCACTCTGTGAACATCCAGAGAATGGAGGCGCGCCTCCCCAAGGTTCTTTAAGGCATGCTTACATTACCTTGTTTGTTGCACTGCCATGTGCACCGTCCTCCTCTGCCTCTCCTCCTGAAACCCTGCCAGCCAGCATTTACGCAACAGAGGTTGTGCATCGTTGCGGCATCACTCACCCTGCTGGTCCAAATGTTCAATCAAATGTACTGGATTTCCACCAGGGGCATAAGAGATTTGAGTTAAAAAAAAAAATGACATGGCATGGGGTGCCACAGGGGTGCACGGACGCCGGTCAGGCAGAGAAGCATGTTTACATGCTAGCATAAAATGCCTGCCTAACAAAATGTGCATGATCCTAACAAAGCAGCAATCACTGTAAGCTGCAATGGAGCAACTTACAATGCTCTGGCAGGTGTTTACACACCAGGATCCGCAGCAGTGCAAATAATCTGCAGCATGTGTAATGTTGCAGATCCCGTAGTGTAAACACACCTTTAGGATTCATAGAAAACACAGGAAGCTTGATGGCCTAGATAATGTTAAAATCAGACACTACCTTCAACAGAAACTTAGGATGGACTCAAAGCAATACCCAGTCCTTATGAAAAGTCAAGTAAGGCAAGTCAGCCACCAAAGCCTGCAGTGCCAAAACCCCTCAAGCAGGAGCAAGGGTCACTAAACACATACTCTTCCATGCTAGGAACTTAAGATGGCAGGAAGCTGTAAGTTCAAAAGGTGCAGTTGTCAGGGCACATCCAGTGACTATCACCATTAGATTCTTTTGGTGCAGGGCCTGTCTCTGGTACATTCCCTCTGTCAGTATGGGGCATACGCCTGTCCTGGGCCTGATTTATTAAGGTTTCCTTATCTGGCCCCTCTTGTCTATTTTGCCCCGTCCAGGGACACTGGTGGTATGTGTGGCCCTGTTCATCGCATAAATTACACCTAAAGACGTTCCTACAAGTCCCGCTATCATGATCTAGATCCCCACACAGTGCACATTTGATTTTATCGCATGCACTGCTCAGATGTCTTTTGCTGCTGCAGTTATAGCAGACTTTGGGTTGCCCTGGGTAGAAACACAGGCCCCTATCCTTCCCTAAAAAGAAACTGTTTGGAATATGTTGCACCTCGTTTCCCAGTATGTGGAGTTTAACCTTAAATTTCCAGCTCCCAGTCCAAACCCCTTCTTCATCTATAACAGGTTCTGGAGGCCCCAAAACAGTACGCTTATTTTCTAACCCAAATTGGATGTCCCCCACGTTGACACCCTCATTCCTAAACATTACATTAACAGTTTTGAATAAAGGTTTAGTTATGGGCATTGCCCAAAAGAGGTGCACATAGTGGTAACATCTTAAAAGTCTCATATTTATGCCAACATTTGTCCAGTCCAGCAGACGTCTTGAAACTGATATCAAAGGTGTCTTCACCTCTCACATTTATAAGGGCACAGATTTCAGTAGCTTAGAACTGCATAGATTATTTTAATAATTTGCGTGCCACAAAAAAATCGGTCAGGATGTTCTGACAGGCTGCCCCTGTACCTCAGTGGGACAGCATTTCTTCTTGGGGCTTGCTTGAGTTTATTGTTTTTGAACAAATCAGAAAAGCGTGGCCCAGTTCTGAAATTGTCTCTCCGTGGGGAGGGAGGGGGAGATTTGTTTGCTGACTCAGAAGGGCCCTCTTGCTCGAACCCCTCTCCATCTTCCATATTTTGTTCATCGTTAATTTCTTCATTTCCCATATTTAAATTTGTAGTACTAGTTTGCTGACCTGTTTGTTGCATTTGTTCAGATTCTTTGGGAGCCCCCTGACTTCACGGTGAATAAGGCATGAAAGAAGTCCATGAAGAATCTGGGACCCATTTGCCATCACTGAAGATCCAACCGGGATCCTGTAAGGCTTTTTCCTCCGACCATTCTGTATCTGAAAACCCCTCGTCATTGTTTTTTTCCTTCCGCATTCCTTTCTGAGTCTCGTTAGTGCTCTGACTCATTCTCCGCAATTTTGTTGCTCCCTGTATCTGACAAGCAGCTGATTCTGTCAGACCCGTAGCTGAAGTCATCACAGGCACTTCAAAAAATTCTTGCACAGGCTCTGTTTGTGACTCTGAAATCGGCTGCACTGCTGATGCGGTCGAGAATCTCTGGATGAATTGTCTCTATCCATTTCCCCCACTGCACGGTTGGTCCCATGCGGTTCACTTCCAGTCTCTCAGTTCGCTGCCTGCTTGCTTACTTAATCCCCTAATGAATCCACTGCCAGGGTTGGAGACTGAACCTCTGGCTGCTTACTCCTCAACACGTCCTTCCTCTCCAGTGACCCAGTATGGTCTGCCATTCTGCAAAATGGCAGCTCCCCCTACTGTTGAGTAGGAGAATTTCCCCAATGCCCTGACCAAATTTCCCCCCTTCACTAAAAATATCACCAACAGCTTAATCTGGTTCAAGGTCAGACGGCATTCATCTGTATCCCCCTCCCCGGGTCATACCTGAAAACAGGCAGGATTTGTCTAGTGCACTTACCCGGTCAACAACAACTAAATAAATAAAATTATTTTTTATTTACTCTTTATCCTCCTACTGAAGACTGCTGTCCCCTTCCGCCAGTCCCTCACCCCCATTAACCACCATATCATGTACTTGCCCCTTACCTTCATGTATCCTCATCGTTTGCCCCCATAGCAGGCCTATCAGGGTAGACAACTTCTTTCTGGAGACCAAATCTAACAATGAAGGAAGAGGGAATTTCACTCGGTGATGCGGGGCATGTGAAGGACCAGCATCATCTGCAGAAGTCCATCATTTTCCACCTGATCTCCCCTCCCTCCCAGGCAACTGTGTAATGTGCTCCACAAGCAGACAGAACACGCATGAAAAGGAGCACACTTAACATCCTCCCTCCCATTGCTGAGTCCACTTTGCCATGCCACAAGTGGCACTAGAACAGTTAGCTCAGTTGCCCTCCCCTTTGAGAAGAGCCAAGTGTCTCCTGGGATGCACAAGCCTCCTTCCCCTGGCTGGCTCAGACAGTTGAGTCTTGCTCCAGAACACATGTCGCTGGTTTCAGAAGCGGAAATCCTGCCACTACACCAGTGGCCCATCCCACCTAGGACCAGTCCTAAATTCTGCTGACAGTGGTATCTGCATTTACTTTGAACTAGTCCATCAATC
Source organism: Neoceratodus forsteri (assembly GCA_016271365.2). NCBI lineage: Eukaryota > Metazoa > Chordata > Ceratodontiformes > Ceratodontidae > Neoceratodus > Neoceratodus forsteri. The sequence goes on from CM028136.1 coordinate 953,508,881, forward strand.
TTCCAGTGTTCTTTCCAAACCCTGAGAACCCTGTTGAGGTGCTCCTGCATTCTCTGGGTATTCGCAGGATGTTCAGTTTCTACCTGGATTGTACAATATACCTGGGCAACCCTCACAACTGTTTGTTTCCTTTAGTCTAGAATAGGTGGGCCAAGTGGTCCTTATCTGCCGTCAAAGTCTATGTTTCTATGTTTCTCCAAATAATCAGGAAAGCTAGCATCTGAGTGTCTTTCCAGATGGATAACTTCATGCTTTGGATTCTGTTACCAAAAAGCTAACAAAGAACTGCTGGGTAGGGTGACTGGGCATGCTACTGTGGGAATGGCTGCTTCTCTTTTTCCCCTCTCCCCCAGGGTTCCCCTGTCCCTCAGGTCACACCTGGAAGCAAGCTTTGGCTCAGTGTACCTTTTCTGGTTACCAATTTTTAAATAAGTAATGCCTTGTTAGTTGCGTTGCGGCTTTGATTTAACTTCTGTGGCCCTCTAAAATATAAAAAATAGTATTTCGAAACAGGTTCCCATTACTATTAATCCAGCATGTCCCCACACTCTCCAAACTAATACATCATAAAACATGACAGCACAGGGACAGCGCCTGCTCAAATCAGGGACCAGGAAGGGGAAGGGAATGGCCAGCTGGCTCCTCCAACCGAAGAAGATTTGTGATCCCTTCCACTTAGTTATAGAGGCTATCAAAATTCTAAGAAGTGGACTTTTGAAGTTCTTTACAGGTAAGCTGTTGCTGGGGGGAAATGAGCACAAGTGGTGCTCTTTAAAAATCATTAATAACAGCATTTACATAATATGGGCATTACTGACAAAATGACTATTTTGCCAATAGCAGTGCATTTCATACCCCAGAAAGCTTTCAAAGTACAAACATCATATGGTAAATAAGTGCAAAATTATCTAAGGATCTTAATTCTAATAACAGACATGTATGAAGACACTTAAAGGATAGTTTCCTAGGAAAGAAAGTATAGTTTTGAAGGGCCCAGTGAGAGCCTATTAGCCAATGCCTCCAGTAGGCATTGATATCCAATGGAGCTCCCTGAGGGCTTAGGAACTCACACAGGGTGAACTGCTTCACCGGGTAATCCCTATTCAAGAAAGACACTATAGCGTATGGTGGAATGTGGTTGTGTACAGAAATCCATACACCACAAAAAGTGGTTCTGCTTCAGTAGCGATGTCCTCACTAATGCAGAATGACTTTTCATTCTGTGTGAGGACGTAACAATGTAACCGCCTTCACCAGTGCTGTTCACAGGACAGGGGGCAGTTGGTGAGTCATGTGTGCGAGCTGGCTGAAAAGCTGGAGAGACAAGAAGTGCAGGTCTCTGGTGGCAGACACTGCCCAGAAAATGTAACTGATCCTGTTTTGGGGCACCACACATTATATAGAACAGTATATGGCCTCCCAAACAACTCAGCAACTCTTGCCTCTTGTGTTTTCTACGACGGCAGAAAGACATCTCGAGCTTCGCTCTCAAGGTCATTAGCCGTCATAGAAAACACTCAGGAGAAGAACTGCCTTGTTGTGTATGGAAAGTCATACACTATCCTATATGTAATTCAGCAAAGAACGGAGTTTCCTATGGGCTCCAGCAAAGCTGATTTATCTACCATTTTCTTCTTTTTTTTACTAGTGCAGTATAAAATGTTGCTATGGCCCCTGTGCCACATATTGCCATTGGGTGTAACAAGATAAACAAAACACCTTGAAAGTTACCTGCGTAAGTTTTCGGAGTAGTATAGATATGTATTTTTCTATATTCATTGTACAGTGTACATTGTACATTGACATGAAATAATGTTTCCATAAATCCCTTATTACGTGGATAGTGCATGTTTACTTGAAATGAGTTAATAGCCCCATTGTTTCTGTTTTCTAAGAATCTGAAAGGATGGAGTTCAAATTTTGCTAACATCGTCAGTCTCCTATTATCGGGCTGTAGAGGGAAAACAAGATAATTTTCCAAAGTGTTGGAGATTTTATTTCATCTAAACCAATGGGTGTACTTCAGATCTCTAACTTTGTCCATGTCTGTTTTTTTGTGCAAAATAATAATAATTTTCCTTTGATTAAATTTCTATACAAAACTGCAACATTAATATTCTTTCAATAATCATCTTATAAGTGTTGGGATTTAATACATGATACGTATTCAAGGAAAGCTTTTAGCCATATCGACTGTTTCTACAAACAAGATCATGATATTTTTTCGTGAAAGCATTCCCTAGGTAAAATAATTTGATGGTTATTGATTAGTCAAATACAATATGATATTTCTAAGTTTAATTTGTTTATGACAATCAATTCTGCTTAATTCAGTTCTGACCATAACTAAAGAGGCAAATGAGGGGATCCCTAAAATAAATTTATAAAAATATAATAAAGAAGTTTCTAATTCTTTCACTTCTTTTTCACCCAGCACCTCCCCACTGTAAAGTAATTAAGCAATAAGCCACAAGGGGGTGTGGGTTATCAGAGAATTTACCACGGCTGGAGTGGTTTGCCCACAAGGTGCAGCTGAGTGGGTAAATCCTCATCAGCCATGGTAAATCCCCTGATAATCCACATCCTCTGAGTGGCTTATTGCGATTATACCAAGGTTAATTTTTTTACTATAATAAAATAAAATTAAAAAAAAGCAACATCTTTAATATTTGTATTGTATTTATCCCTGGGCTGCAGATGATATGGATTAGGAATAGATACTCATCAACAGCCGTTGATTATCAGAGGATTTACACCGGTGGTAAACTGCCAGTCTGACCATTTCATTGGCTGTTCACGTATGTCCATGGTATAATTAAGCAATTTATCCCTCCAGGGTGTGGGTATACTGGAGGATTTACCATAGCTGTTGTGGTTCGGTCACGGCGCAGCCCGGTGACGAACCACCTCAATCATCTAAGTCCTCAGTATACCCATACCTGGAGAACAATCATGTCACAATGGAAAATGTTGTTTCTTTAATGTTTTTAACTATTTTCTAACTCACTGAGGTCCCTACACTTTGAAAGAGGATGTCATTTTGTTAAAAATTTACTGCGGTGTTTTAGCAAAGCGGTGACAGGACACATCGCGGCAGTTTCATTTGAAGTGAAAGCAACCGGATTGTCACGATACAAGGTTGGCTGGCACTTTTTCCAGTGGGTACACTGGAGGATTTACCACACTGGGAAAGGTACCAGCCAACCAATCAGGCTGCAGGATTTGGCTCATTCGATTTACTACATTGTATAATACAGGATTTATCTTTGCTTCCCCTGCTGTGAGGGCTGGCAGCAAGGTATTCCTATCCTAAACACAGTTAAAGTGTAATAGTGCCTTTGATATATGTTTATCATTGATAATCTGCTGTTAATTATGATGGTTCCATTTGCCGTTGCTGGTAAATTTTACAACTCACCCCAGATATCAGAAGAAGAAGAAGAAGAATCTGTATTTATATAGCGCTTTTCATACATCCAAAGCGCTTTACAAGCAATGCTAGACTGGTAGTGAAGTGACTGAATGTGTGGTGGCGGCCATATCGCACATCATCACCCACACACAGCCTGGGTAATTGCATGAACCGGTTTATGGGAAGGGGAATGTTGGCCAGGACACCGGGAATGTTCCCTACTCTTTGCGAAGAGTGCCCTGGGTTCTTTTACTTCCACCTGGACACCCACCAGGACAACACCAGGTTGGGCAGAAAGGACCTCGGTTTAACGTCTCATCCGAAGGACGGCACACCCCTGCAGTACAGCACCCCCCAATACTGCACTCAGATGCCAGTGATTTTTAGGTGCAAGTCCAATCCCGGTGTGGGACGAGAACCCACGACCTTCTGGTCCAGAGGCGGATGTGCTACCAACTGAGCCACGCTGACACCTTTACTAACTGTCAGTTAGTAAAGGCACCAACAAAGCAAAAGTGCATAGAAAAGCAATATAATGTATTTAATATAGCTACTGTATATGAAAGTACTGAAAAGGTGCCACCCCTGAAGTCCACTAGCTAAAAGCCTGATGGCTTTTCGCTCCCTCTCACTCAGCTCCACACAGAGTGCAAGTTTGTTCTGAATCATAAAAATGGGCCCTGCTTTTGTCACTTAAGAAACGGTTTTCATGACTTGCAAATCTGCAGTTTTCATGCAAGCTGCATGGTGATCTTTCATGCTATGCAGCCTGTGTGAAAAACTGTCCTTTGAGTCATCAACTAAGATTTTTACTCAAACTGCATTGTAATACTAGATCAACATGCAACTTGTGTGAAAAAGTGCCCTGCGATAAGGTGACTCGCTACAGCCCCCCCTTTCAGTAATCCTGATATCAACCAATAAATACACAAGCTACCACCCCCACCCACTAGCAGCCATATTTCCACCATAGAAGTAAAAGAATATCCCTATCCCCGCAGCCCACTTAGCACCCGTACACGCCCTCCCCCCAGCACCCAGCTTTTGAAATCCAGATCCATCACTGGATGAACAGCACTACCCTCCCTCCACCTCAGCTGGCCACCATCTACTAAGGAAGAAAATCTAGGTCCCAAAAATGGAGTAACTGCGCATGGTTCGGGACTCACGCTCATTTTGTATTAGTGTTTTTTTCTTTTCTTTTGCTCATAATTTGGCCATTTTGGGCCGTATATTTTAGGATGGCCAAGTCACGACTTAACCATGTCTATTTAAGTGGTACCTTGAAAATCAGACCCATTATGTGTTTTTCAGGGTTGACCCCCAAAAATATGTTTTGGGTTGGGTTAACAAGGTACCACCTACCTGGTCAGGGAGGACATAGCAACTTGGCAAATGGCCAAAAGTGGCCATATTATGAGAAAAAGAAATACTGGGAAAAACTAATCCAATGCATGCAAAAGTACCACATTTCAGGACTTATTTTATTTATTCTTTTCTCTTTTTATACTTTATTAGGCAGCTGCCAATTGAGCTGGAGGGAGGGTTGTTCCAGTCGTCCAATGATGGATCTGAATTTCAAAATCTGAATTCCAAGGGTAGGCAACAGCTGGGAATGGGTGCTAAGTAGCCTGGGGAATGCTTTCATTTTTTGTTTGTATGTATGTAGGACCGGTCCTCTTCAATGTCTTTATAAGCAACATTGCAGAGGGACTGGAAGGAACAGTATGTCTCTTTGCAGATGACACAAAGATCTGCAACAGAGTTGATGCACAAGGTGGGTGGAAAGGATGAGAAGGGACTTAGCAAGGTTAGAGGAATGGTTAAATGTATGGCAGCTGAGATTCAATGCTAAGAAGTGCAAGATAATGCACCTGGGAAACAAAAACCCAGGGGAAGAGTACACAATGGGGGGTGAGATACTAACAACAACAAAAATGGAAAGGGACCTGGGGGTAGTCATATCAGATGACCTAAAGGTGGGCAAGCAATGTGAGAGGGCAGCAAGGAGGGCTGGGGGATACTGGGATACATAGGAGAGGCATCACCAGTAGAAAACAGGAAGTTATTATCCCTCTGTACAGACAGCTGGTCAGACCCCATCTGGAGTACTGCGTGCAGTTCTGGAGACCCAATCTCCATAAAGACATAGACAGGATGGAAGCTGTCCAGGAGGGCAACTAAAATGGTGCAGGGTCTGTGACGGAAGACATATGAAGAGACTAAAGGAGCTTAATATGTATAGCCTCGAGGAAAGGAGGAGAGGGGGACATGATAGAAGCGTTCCAAGTACCTCAAGGAATTAACAAAGTCCAAGAGGTAGCATCTTTCAAAAAGAGATGTGCAAGAACAAGGGGCACAATTTGAAGATAGGCGGCTCAGAGGTAATTTAAGGAAGTATTTTTCACAGAAGGTTGTGGATGCATGGAGCAGCCTTCCGGGAGGAAAGGTTGTGGAGTCAAAAACAGTGGTGGAATTCAAGCATGCATGGGACAGTCATAAGGCCATTCTAGGGGGTGGGGGCAAGAAGAAGTAGGCTGCTGGTTAACTAGGATCTGCAGCTTATCCATTAGGTAGGGAAATGGGCAGACTGGGTGGGCCAAGCAGTCCTTATCTGCCGTCAAATTCTGTTTCTATGTTTCTATGTGGGGAGGGCTAGGGACGCATGGCTGCCATTGCGCGCATGGGGGGAAGTTTGCTGCAGGTACTGCACAGTGTGTTTAATGATGTAGTTGGTAAGACAAGCTACAGGGCTGGTGCAGTGTGTGTCACTATGCAGCTGTTTCATGATTGGCCCACACTCACAAAGAAAGCTACAGGTGGGACGCAGTGAGCGTCACTATGCAGCCTTTATCATGGGATGTAAGAATGGCAAATGCCAAAGATGTCATTTGCAATATATCTTTTTCAAAAAATTAGACAACTAATTGCAAAAGATTATGTTAATGCATGTATTAAGGTTCAGCCACAAAGAATATGAGGTAGGAAAATGAAAGATTAGGTTTGAAAGTCCTTGGAACTTGGTGAATCTGTGGTATGGTATTCCTCAGTGTCTGAATGAACATGTGATTCCGAGTTGGCATTACCCCAATATCGGCACTGTCTTGTCAGACAAAGTAAATAATAATAGCAATGCTTACATAAAGGTGACTTCAGCCAATCAGCGTACAGAGCCACTGTACCTCTTATCCTACGTACAGTGTGCTCTCATGCAGGACCGTTAGGGGAGATCATTCCACTTCAGTGCCAGGGAGGGGGCAGCATAACCAAATTTAAAAAGAAAGGCTCTAAACCGATTATAAATCTCTAACCCTATTATAAATCACTTGAGCTAAACTCAAGTGATTTGCAATGTTAATAGGGCCTCCGAAGGGTGCCTCTTATGGTATAAGAGACTGCACTTGTGAAGTTTCGGCAAACAGAAACAACCAGCTTCACAATCCTCTTGACAAAACCTCATGCTCAGTGTCTCTTACACCATAAGAGACACCTTTTGGAAGCCCTATTAACGTATAGCAGTGATTCTCAAATGGTGTGGCCAGCCTCCCAAGGGAGGCCCCAGACTGTTCAAGGGGAGGCTCAGTCAAGTTTGAGAATGTACAGTATTTACTGTAAATTCTAAGTTTTGGATTTTATGTGTGAAGGGATGAAGCAAACTAAATATGTATAGTGGCAGGTGAACTTATTTACCTGTGCACAAACTGGTGACCAGGAAAATCCCCCTGAGCCAAAGTTAGTTTCTGGGTGTGTATTTATATGCAAATTGGTCACTGGGAAAGGCGCGCCAAGTCCAGGCTCGTTTCTACAGTAGGTGTTTGTGTGTAAACGAGTGACTAGGAACAGCACACTGAGTCCAGGCTTGTTTCTAGAGTGGGTGTTAATTTATATGTAAACTGGTGACTGGGAACAGCACACTGAACCAGCGTTTGTTTTCAGGTGTGACCTGGGGTAAGGGTAGAGGAAGTTGCTTAGCAACAGGGTCAGAGGGGAAGCGATGAAGGTGGCAATGATGGGTGTTTCAGATAAAGGAGAGACAGACAGAGTAATAAGGGTCTAAGAGTCAGAAAAGTGGAGTGACATGGATAACCTGGGGTGTGGGGTTGGGGGGAGACTAGTACGTTGAATAAAGGAGAATATACTCAGCTTTATTGACCACACTTTATTCCTGCTGTACTGTGCAAAATATATTTTGAGGGAGGCTCAAAATGTTTTCTATGGCTTGGGGGAAGGCTCGCTATCACAAAGTCTGAGATCTGATGAGTCTTACAGTAATGCAGCACTGGCTTGCTAGATCATTCAAACCCCATGGAATACTGCACCACTTATTCGCTATGTCTCTAGGCACTGTACCTTAATTTTGGATGTTCTTACTTTGTACACTTTGTGCTTCAACCTTAACAGATGCATTAATGTAGTTGTTTTGCAATTAAGATATATATATATATATATATACACACACATAGATACATAGACAGTGTCGGCAGATAAGGGCCTATGGCCCACCCAGTCTGCCCATTTGAGCTCGTAAGTTCAGTTTATGTTTTCCTAGAAGTCTGTTGTCCCTTACCCTGACCTCCAGAATTCCTTTATGTCTATCCCATGCATTCTTAAATCCGTGATTGTTTCAGCCCCCACCACTTCCTCTGGCAGGGTGTACCACTTGTCCACCACCCGTTCTGTGAAGAAATTCTTCTTCACGTTTCCTCTGAATCGTCCTCCCTCCAACTTCATCCCATGCCCTCTTGTCCTGGAACACCTTTTTCACTTAATATATATATATACAGTATATACATTTATGTATAATATATTGCTATATTTCAATGCCTTTATAAATTATATAAAATGCCTTTGTAAATGAGCCTGCCTCAAGGGGCTTTCTGATTCTCTGCAAAATGAATGAATGATCAGTATATGGTGCTTTTGAGAATGGAATAGCTGTGTTTAGTAGGATACCTCATGTTTGCCAGTCCTCGCTTAACTCTTCTTCTGCTGACAGCAATCCATTGAGAGCACTGAGAGGACCAGGTAAGGGGTCATTGGGGATGAGAGCTCACCAGGTTAGGCCCAAGGTAAGGCAGCTGACTGAAGCATGCAGCTTTAATTAAAAAAAAAAATGTTCAGCACATTTACACATGCAATTTGGTTGCTCCAGCAAAGTATCAAAAAAACTATTTTTTTCAGGCAGAGTACAATTTGTCTGGACTGAAGTCTCTCTCATGCTTCTCCTTCAAAATGTTTTGTCATTTTATTGCTTACTTTGATGAGAATTAAATTTGTTTTACTGCTAAGCAATTTAAATCACAAATTGTAGTGAAAAAGAAATCATGTGACCTACTGGGAATTGAACTCAGGCCCCCAGAATACCATCCCAGTGTTCTAACCACTGAGCTACAGGCTTGCATGGTTGGACCTGGGGTTCCCAGGCACACTTCCTTCCTCTGGTATTGCATGTCCTGCAACTAGGAATAATCAAGATGGCAATTAGATGTGTTTTGGTGTGGTATTAGCCACTGCTAAATGATTTAAATCACGAACAGTATTGAGAAAGAAATAATGTGACCTACTGGGAATTGAACCCGGGTCCCTGGGATACCGTCCTGGTGCTCTAACCATTTTGATTATTCTTAGTTGCAGGACATACAATACCAGAGAAAGGAAGTGTGTCCAGAAGTCCCAGAACCCACAATGTAAGCCTGTAGCTGAGTGATAAGAGCACTCGAACAGTATTCCGGGGGCCTGGGTTCAGGTCCCAATAAGTCACAATATTTATTTTTCACCACAATTTGTTATTACTTACTTTGTATCTGTACTGTCACTGTGGCACCAGGCGCTCCTTCAGTTCACTCCATTATCCCCTCCACAGTACTCAAGTGATCGCCACTAACCTCAAGTCAATACCAATCCCCCCACCACCACCACATGCCCTGGTCATTTCTCTCTGAGCAAGACCAGCTAGCGAGGTTGGTACAGCAGCCTGAACCATCCAAACATGAGAGTGGGAGGCCAGCAGAGGCAGCAGTCCGAGCACCACAGTTGAGCAAGTCCACTTCATTCTGGCCCTTCCTTCAACAACATTGGCCTGAACGTCCAGATGCCTTCATATCAGGTAACAACATCCCTGGCCATTGTGGTGGCAACCACGTACAATGCAATGGGCCACGTAACCTATGTCACATGACTCTCTGGTCCAGGATCATGAATGGTGTTATTGAGGCTGGCGCTACCAACCTTCCTTGAGGCAAGGAGTGTCTGAGGCAGATGCGCCCTGTAGCCTTTGCCACCTGATGAATGATGACCCTAGATCAGGTCATGACCTTGGGTCACCAGCGTGATGGGCTGACGTACTTACAGTACCACTGGACCATCACGCAGCCAGTTCATAAAAGTGTTTTAAAGTTTGTGAAACAACCAAAGTGAATGTGCAAATGCTTTGAATATACAGGATGGCCCCTACATGGAATATTGGCTGTGCTTGAAGCTCATGAGGTTATCAGTTGAAGTCTTATCAAGGTGTACATGAACTACCAGTGCTGTTTCCTCAGCACAAGAAAAGCATATGAACTGTCCAATATGCAAATGAAAATGGCCTAAAAACATTTTAAATGTTGGGCCCCTGATCCAGATACTGAAATATACAAAATAACACACAAGTACAGTAACACTGTGCCCCTAATCCAGATACTGAAATATACAAAATAACATACAAGTACAGTAACACTGAGCCCCTGATCCAGATACTGAAATATACAAAATAACACACAAGTACAGTAACACTGTGCCCCTAATCCAGATACTGAAATATACAAAATAACATACAAGTACAGTAACACTGAGCCCCTGATCCAGATACTGAAATATACAAAATGACACACAAGTACAGTAACACTGGGCTCCTGATCCATATACTAAAACATACAAAATGACATACAAGTACAGTAACACTGGGCCCCTGATCCAGATACTGAAATATACAAGATAACACACAAGTACAGTAACACTGGGGCCCTGATCCATATACTAAAACATACAAAATAACACACAAGTACAGTAACACTGGGGCCCTGATCCATTTACTGAACAATACGAAATAACACTTAAGTATAGCAACACTGGGGCCCTTATCCATTTACTGAACAATGCAAAATAACACTTAAGTATAGCAACACTGGGGCCCTTATCCATTTACTGAAACATATAAAGTAACATACTAGTAACACTGGGGCCCTGATCTGTATACTGAAACATACAAAATAACATACATATATACTTACATGCAGAATTGCATTCTTTTTAGTTTTTACTATTTTCTGTCCAATCTGCAGCCAATGCCCCTTCTGCCTATGCCCTCCAGCCCCGTCACCGGCCATCTCTGGGGATTACCATGGTCACTTTTAATGCCCATGTCTTACCTCCCATGATGGGGCCTTTGGGGGTGGCAGAGAACCCCCTCCAGAGACTCACGCCAGTACAAAGATCCAGACCCCAGTTGATGGTGTAGGTTCTCTGGAGAAGTCAAGCAGCATCCTGTTTTGGCTGTCTTTTTGACTCCATGTTTCTTCCCTCTCCAGAGATGTTGACATGATTTTACTTCTGCAGGAATGTAATGAGTATGTGCGGGGCTGTCAGCCAAGTCTCTCCCGCAACTGTCCCCACATTGCTGCTCCATGTGTGGGGTCCCCAGATAGCACTACCACAGCAGGAGTGGACCACATTCCTCCCCAGAGAAGATGAGCATCAAGTGGGATGCTCATCCCCCCAATCCCTTCCCTGGAAAAAGGTCACTGGGATGCTCCCCCTCCACTGCTGTCCCTGGGAGGAGGAGGAGACATCCACTGGAACACTCACTCCTTAACCCCCACCCCCCGCCCCACCAGCCCTCCGACATCCTGGGCATATTCATGAAGCCAAGCCATCTGCATTGAAGTGGTACCTCCCTGCTGTGGTAGCAGGCCAGCCCCAGTTTACATTCACAATATATACAGCAGCATATAACTTAAATACTGTACAGGTCACGCACCACACAAGGTACAGAACGTAAGCTTATGTCCGCTGTGCTTCAACTGGACAGCCAGTGAGTCAGTAGATTCAATTCCTGTAATCTAGTTAAAACACTTTAAATTAAATTACAAGTTGAGCTTATAATACAATGGTGTCGTGTAATATGATCACGTCATAACTCCAAAGCCTACAGACTACCAGAAATAGTATTTTTCTCACACGCTTGAAAAAGGGCTACTATTTGTTTTCGTTTCTAATTTGCTTTCCAGATGTTAAATGCCTCTCTGTTTCAAATGCTAGAAAGACAGCAGGCAGCTTACTGCGAGGACATGTACAAAGCTTCCAACCCAGATGCGGTAGGAAAGTAGATACGTTTCAGATTTAGACTTAACTGGCTTCAGAAGTAAAAGTTCTACTGAATAGTTTCACACTCACCTTTTCAGAGCGATGAAGGCTTCTAAACTGCTAGAGTAACTCCTTTGTTCTTAAAAGAATCTCTTTCTTAGCTTCAAGGGCTTTCCTTGGGATTTCTATGAAAAATTCCCCTATCACAAGTCTGTGCTGTAAACATTCATTGAACAGCAGTTTGTGGGACTTTACATTTAAGACTCTTGCTCTTCTGCCTGTTTTTTTCTCCCCTCAGTGATGTCATATCCTGATTTTATCTAAAAGCCCAGCTGGCTTTGCACTGCAGCACAAACCAGTTCTTGCAGCAGCAGGAGGAGGTAAGCTGGCAGCTAAGAAACACACAAACACATGCACTCATCCCCCGCGTGGGGCCCACTTGGACGACATCTGAAAAAGTGAAACTGAGAGGCAGATCACATTCTTACTTGCTTTTTAAAAAGGGCAATATTTCTTTCTTGACACAGGCTTTAATTTAAATAGCGGTAGAGCCTGCTCTGAAAAGAGATGCCTCACATATAAAGCTGTAGACGTAGCCTATTCTTGTTAGCACAATAGTATTCAATGAGACGCTGCCCGAGAACAAAAAGCAAGCGGACTGCTAAGTACGGATTTAAAAGTCTGGTGGGGCTGGCATCAGCAGTCCAGCAGTTGAGCACCAGTCACTAAGCAGGAGACCTGGGTTAATTCCAGATCCTGGAGTCTCAGTTGGGCCAGAGGGTGGTAGAGGGAAAGCTGGTGGGACGGTCTCCCTCACTGGGAGGACCCATTGGTGCTCGGGGGGGGGATATACCCATCCCTTGATGGCAGAGGGGAATGGCTCAGGCATGTCCATAGCACCCCACCTTGCTCCTTGGACACTATTGGTGCCATCACCAGGGTCCACCCAGTGATGGGCGTCGCCTCCCCACTACAGTGAATACCTGTTCATCTGAAACACTAGTGCAGCAACACGAGAGCTCAATGGAGGTTCATTGACTGAAAATTCAGTAGAGATGTAAGTAAATTCTACTTCACCAAGGAAGTAGTAGACCCATGGAACAGATTACCAGTGGAGGTGGTGGAGGCATGGACAACAAAGGGGTTCAAGAACAGGTAGGACAGCTATGGGGGCTTGTAAAACCAAAAGGAGGTGCTGGGGGTGTGTGGATGGGAAGAACAGCTTGGAGTGGGCATTGGGGCTAAAACCCCCTATTTATTTCGGTCTACAAAACTGAGTTTAGACAGAACTGAGCCATTACAGGTTGTTACCACCGGGGTACTCGAATGGAGGTTGTGGCTAATACAAAGTACCTAGGTGTCATCCTAGACCAGCAATTCTCCTTCAGACCACACACTGAACTCACAGCCAAGCATTGCTCCCAAAAACTAGGCTTACTCTACAGGCTGAAAGCCTAGCTCACAAATGAAGCCTGACTATCCATAGCCAATAATATATTACTCTTATCTGTACTGGGCCCCTATTCTGTCATTACTGGAAGGTACAGCGCTCGATAACCTCAAAATACTCCATCCTAGGCTAGGGTTTGCTGCAGGTGCAGGTAACAGAGAATACCACTGTACTGTCTTTGCCTTCCTTAACTGGCTCCTTTTGAAAGAGCGATGCCACTACCCTCTGCTCTGTCTGCCCCATAAGATTCTTAGTGACAACTTACCTAACCTCAGGGATGTGTTGGAAGGAAGACATCAGAGGAGGATCCTTCATTCCTCCGCTCAACCACTACTCGAGGTACCCAGGGTCCTGACAATTGCTGGCCAGCAACTCTTCTCATATAAAGGCCCCTAGCTCTGGAATGAACTCCCCTTACTATTCAGGACGGCCCCTTGTTTCTGACATTCAAAGGGTTGCTCAAAGGTCATTCATCTCCTAAGAATGACTGTACCTGTACCCACTGAGACCTGCATGATGGTCGCTGATGTCTGATGCCTTTTCCACTATACTTTATGTATTACTTGAGCTCTGTATGTACCATGGCTTTAAGGTGACTGAATGCATGTCATACCTTTGCTTTATGTGTATGTCACCCTCACTTCAGCATGTGCTTAGGGGTCCTGGTGTTTAAAAAGCCAAAGGGGGGGGGCACAAGTCAGGAAATCACCAGGAATACTGAGGGAAATGAAATAGTTTCTCTTACCTTGTCTACAGAATTCATACCGGACAGGCACTGTCTCCACAAAGCTGACACCTGAAGAACAAGAACAGGGCTTGTGACTGGAGAAACAGCATTCTGAAAGCATGCTGGGGGGGACAAAAGTAGTTAAGCAGGCAGAAACTTATTGAACAGAGGTGCCAAATTAAAGAATAAAAAATATTTAATTAATAAAACTGATAAAAAATTAAATTACACAGATCCCGGGGGCGGGAGGCACAACAGAGCATAGTCACAAGGTTACACGGGCAGAATTTAAGCAGCAAAGAGCTGTAATCATCATTTAGGCCTAAGCAGGCTAGGGAATGAGCTCCACGCAGAATTGCAGATCCAAGGAGGCTCAGGAAGGGGAGGCACTTGGGGTGGCTGACCAAAATACTGACCACAAACACCAGGGCTCACTAAACAATTACACCCCTAGAACCCTCACCAGCCATGCACTACCCACAGTCTGCCCACACTCACAAATATCAGCGAGCGCTAACAAAGCGACCGGCTCCCTCCTTACAGTTTCTCCGACATCCTGCAGTCATGGGTGTGGTGAGATAAGGCCATACCTCATTGTTCTAATCATATTTTATGTTATTTTATGTGTGTAATAACATCTCAGATGTCTATGGTGGACCAGTGTGACTTGCAAAAGATCATGGGTACAAAGAAAGCCATGGGCCCAAAAATGATGTAACTTCTTGTTATTAGGCAGAGAAACTGTTAGCTTCTAGCCAGGGACTGGATTTTGATTAAATCATTTAAAAGGAGACAAAAGAATAATTAAGCAGAGCTGGAAGGCCAGGTATACATTTGTGTCTGGATAGCCCTCAGCATCTAGTGGTGCCATTTCGTCTGGATCTCTTTTGTCCTGAAAAGGCCTACCCTGAGTTAACCTAGTTGCAGCTAAATGGACTAGCATTTTAAGTATATGACTGTACTGAGTGTAGCTTAATTACTGTCATTTCAAAGGGAAGGGGTCTGGATGGTCTCCTACAATTCTGGTTTAGACTAGCTGACCTCTGAGCCCTTTATCTCCCACATTCAGAGATGAACATTTGTTATCTGTAATAAAATACTAACAGCTGATTGGTTACATAGCCACAGAGATGGAATGCTAGCCAATTGCAGGGGCAAGTCAATAGTCACTGGACCTGTCCTGTGAGAAGCCCATAAAAAGTACAGTTACGTAAGAACTTACCGTAACAGTAGATCTTCGAGAGAAGCTCTTGCAGCAGGTAACACATATAGGACTGATGCCACCTGGCAGCTGTTCTCGGCAATTCTTTTCCAGCAGTACCGACGTGAGAACACCCCAGCCGATGTTAACTCCACCCCAGACATAATCCTACATAAAGGGGGAGTTCTCCACATGCCCCAGTTCTTGCACACCCACCAAAAGGTAAGCAGAATCGCATGAGGTGACAAAAGTAGGAGTGCATACATTCTCCCCTTAACAGAGAGGAAATGGCAGTCATAGTTGAGGTCTGATCCCAGGGAGAAGGAGGGAGGAAGGGAAAACATACCTGTTGCAAAAGCTTCTCGAGACATCTGTTTTCAGTAAGATTCATCAGTAACAACTACTATCTTCTGAGAGGAACCTCTTGCAGCAGGTAACACATATACTGTAGGACTGATTCCCAAGCAGTATAAACTGAAGACAACCCTTGTGAGGGGGAGAAGGAAGGACAGGCAAAAAGGAGCAGAAGGGATCCCTCATGAGACCAGGCCCTGCAAGACCAAACCCTGCTCTGCGCCTGGAAATGATGTCCAGGCTATAATACCTGACAAAAGTGTGAACAGAATGCCAAGTGGCGGCAGCACAGATGTCAGCCACCGAGACTCTTTTTAAAGCCACAAAGGAAGTAGTGACTGCCCTGGTAGAATGTACCTTGATTGGCCCATGAGCAGACTTGTTATGTTTTTCATAACAAAAGGAAATGCAGTTGACCAGCAAGCACAAAAGCATCTGCTTGGTAACCGGGCAACCTACAGACCTTTGCATGAAGGAAATGAAGAGTTGCTTAGATTCCATGTCCCTCTTAGTTCTGGCCAGGTAGCAACGAAGTGCCCTGTGGACATCCAAGGAATGAAGCAATGCTTCCCCTTTATTTGAATACTCCGGGTAATACACCGGGAGCTGAATTAGCCAATTAAGTGAGCTCCAAGACCTACTGGCAGAAACTTCAGATTAGTGCAAAGATCACCCATATCCTTGTGAAAAAACAGATAGGGTTCTTTACACATAAGAGCATGAAGCTCAGAAATATGCCTTGCCAAAGTAATAGCTACCAAAAGCAGGGTTTTTTTCAGGATAGAAAACGAAGCTCAGCCTCCACTGCTGGTTCAAGAGGGGGAAGAGTCAGCTTTTGTAAAACAAAAAGCAGATCCCAAGGAGGGACAGGATCCCAGATCGAGGGTCTGATATTAAGGACACCACAAAGAAAAGCCTTAGAAACCTCCATCTGGGCCACCATCTTACCCTGGACCGGCATGTGACGGGCAGAGATGGTGGCCAAGTGTACTTTGATGAAGGAGTAACTGAGGCCTGACTCTGAAAGGGAAAACAGTATTCCAACACTGAATTAACTGGATAGACCATAGGGTCCACCTTCTTGGCTGTGGCCCAAATGCAGAAATGTTTCCACTTCATAGCATAAGTGGCCCTGGTGGCAGGCTTACACGCCCCAACCAAAACCTTCGCTATCTTGTCTAAGACTCCAAACCTAGTTCTAACTAGGTCCTGAGGAGCCAGGCATGCAGGTGAAGGGAGCACAGATTTGGATGGACCAGGGACCCATTGTCCTGAGACAGGAGTTGTAACGAAGTTGGAAGAGGAAGTGGAGGCTCTGCCGCTAAACACTGAAGCAATGAAAACCAAATCTGACGAGGCCACAGTGGGGCTATCAAAATGAGGTTTGACTGCTCTGACTATGCTTTGAGAAGCACCTTCTGCAGCAGAGGAAAGGGAGGGAAAATGTAAAGGAATCTTCCCTTCCAGGGGAGGGACAATGTGTCTTTGCCAAAAAGCTCCAGGCTCTAGCCATAGTGAGCAGAAAATGGGAAGTTTTGCATTGGATGGAGATGCGAAGAGGTCTAGCTCTGGAGAACCCATCTGCAGAAGAGTTGATCTGCAACTTCCAGAAGTAGCTCCCATTCGTGAGCTCATGACCTGGTTCAGCTGAGAGCGTCGGCCATTACGTTCTGTGACCCGGGAGCGTGTACCACCATCAAAGTGAGCAGATGCCCCAGTGCCCAGTCCCACAGTCTCATAGCTTCCTGACAGAGGGGCTACGAGTGTGTGCCTCCCTGCTTGTTGATGTAGAAAATCACAGATGTGTTGTCTGTCTGAATCAACAGATGGCCCGGCATCAGCACTGAGGCTAGGGCCTAGAGAGCATACAGGACCGCCCTCAATTCCAGGATATTGATGTGCAGATCTTCCTCTATTGGGGACCAGGAACCCTGGGTATGATGAGTCCCCAAATGAGCGCCCCATCCCAAGGACAAAGCGTCTGTGGTCAAAGTCTGGGATGGCGCTCCCACCTGAAAGGGAAGCCCCGCCAGAAGGTTTTGTGATGACATCCACCAGAGTAACTCCTGGTGGATTGGCTCTGTGATCCTTATCAAGGCATCTAAATCATCCTTTGTCTGAACCCACTAGACTCTTAAAGACCACTGAATGGTCCACATGCACAGTCACACTAGAGGGACTGAAATAATGGTGGCTGCCATGTGTCCCAGCAGCCTGAGAAGGAGTCTTGCTGGGACATTTAAGGCTGAAGAGACCTGAGACGCCAAGACTTGGATGTGGCCCACCCTGTCGGAGGGGAGAAAAACCCTCACAAGAGTGGTATCCAGAAGGGCACTGATGAACTGAAGCTTCTGGGATGGGAGAAGCCGAGACTTGTCCTTGTTGACCATGATTCCCAGCCACTGAAACAGCGAAAGGGTGCCCTTGATGGTTCCCAACAGGTGGGGCCTGGAAGGAGCCAGGAGGAGCCAGTCTTCCAGGTAAGGGAACATGAAATTGCCCATCCTCTGAAGCACCACAGTGAAGCACTTGGTGAATGGGAGGCAGTATAATGCAGTGGTTTAAGGCTCTGAGCTGCAAATCTGGAGACCTGGGTTTGAATCCCACAGCGCCCACTTGCATACTGTGTGACCCTGAGCAAGTCACTTAACTTCCCTGTGCTCCCAGGTTGCACCTGTAAACAAGATTTCAGCTTAGTGTGTCTCACGTGGTTAAACAATTGGAAAAAAAAAAAAGAAATACCTTGGGGATTGACGGGAGACTGAAGGGAAGGACTTTGAACTGATAGCACCTTCCCATGAACCTGAACCTCAGGAATCTCCGATGAGACCTGACAATTGGGATACGCAGACACACATCCTGCATATTGATGGATGCCAGCCAGTCTCCTGCTGAAATGAGTGGCAGAAGAGTGGGAAGGGAGACCATTCAAAACCTTTGGTAAGTGACCCATTTGTTTAGTTTGCTGAGGTCCAGAATGGGTCTGAGATCCACAACTTCTTCAGAACCAGGAAGAAATGGGAGTAGTACCCTGTCTCTACTTCAGCCAGAGGCACTGGCTCGATGGCATCCTTGTCCAGGAGAGATAGGATTTCCCTCTGGATTAGAGCCCAGTGTTCACTCGGATAACAGGATGGGGGTGGTGGTCTGTCTGGAGGAATGTTGTTGAACTCTGTAGAGTGCCCACACTCCACAAGCTCGAGGACCCACTGGTTGGAGATCACTGGACTCCAGGCTTTTGCGTAACAAGAAAAGTGACCTCTTGCCAGCTCCCCTGGTGAGGCTTCTAGTGGAGGTGGGTTGCCTGCATAGTCAAGCTGTGGGGGGGAGGGTGGCAATTGGTGACTTGGCCTGTCGGGAGGTAGAAGCTGAGGTACCCCTGGCTCCACCTCTGTGACCAAAGCTGCCCTGCTGCTGTTGGTGGCGGTAGTGGGGCTGCTGAGGCTGTTGTCCCCCATGACCATGAAAACGAGGCTGCCATGACTATCCCTGTTTCAGGCGGTACATGGACTGCATGGTTCTGATAGCCTTGCTGGTGTCCTGTAACTTAGTGATGTTCTTCTCCATCTCTCCCCCGAAGAGCACAGAGCCCTTAAAGGGAGCATCCAGAATGTTCAATTGCACATATGGATCAAACCCAGAAACCCAAAGTCAGGCATAGCATTGGAGGCAGATGCCAGTAGCCGCCACCCTCGAAGAGGTGTCTTCAGAGTCGTAAGCTGAGCACAAAATGTGGGTCCCCACGCCTGAGCCAGACTGCAACAATTTGGCAAGTTCAGCCTCTTGAGGGCAGTCGTGCAAGCTTTGCACAATGTCCAGACCCTGTTCGCAAAGAGTGTTCTGGTACTGGACCATGTATGTCAGGAAGTTAAAGCTCCAGATACTGTAAGTGGCAGCAGAGTACACCTTGCGTCCCATAGAATCCAGCCGCTTCAACTCCCTGTCAGGCGGCTGGGAGCTCAGGTGCTTAGGCCTCTGCGAATGGTCATGAGCCACCAAAATCACCACAGAGAGTCCACAGCGGGTGGTTTGGACAAAAAGGGGTGGTTCTTAGGTGCCCGGTACAACTGATTAGCCTTTTTGGGCATGGCAGAGGAGAAAGGAGGACGCCTCCAGGTGGCATAGGTGACATCCTTGAAGGTGTCAACCATGGAAGGGATGACCACTGGCTTAGGGTCTTTTTGGCGGAGGTATTTAGCCAACCATAGGTGCTTGGGGTCCAGGGCCTCTGTATCCCAGCCCATGTTCTCCTGGATGTCCTTCATTACCTCCATAAAGCTGGGGTTATCAGGAGGGGATCTAGGGTGTCCCCTCCGGTCCCCAAGATCAGGGTCTGAGTCCGGTAGGAGTCAGAGTCGACACAGGACTTGGAGGAAAAGGAGGGAGACCGACTCCATCTCCTCTTGCGCCTCTTATAGGGAGAAGGAGAGTGGGAGGAGTGCCTGGATCTGGTCCTCCTGCACCTCTTGTCCCTTTGCTTCCTGGGTGCAGTGGGCTCCTTCCCTGCCTCATGGTCGGAGGGCTTCAAAACGGGAACAAAGTCCAGTTCGGGTTCCCCTTGGGGGTCTGGAATGGGAAGCATGGGAGGAAGCGCACCCACTGGGATATCCCATTTAATGGTATCCCACCAGTGGGAGAAGAGCTCCTTTACCTGTGAGAGGCTTAACTTAGGGGACTCTGGTGTAGGTGGAGCAGACACCCCGGAGCCAGTGCCAGTGTTGTCATCGGGTGGTGCTGGCATCAGCTTAGAGCCACCAGTGCCAGTGTCCGGGGTCACCGGCATCAGTGTAATGGGCGATGGCGTAGCGGCACTGGTAACCCTGTTGTTGAGCTCTTACATCTGATGAACTGGCTTCTGTTGTGGAGAAGGGGTCCCAGAACTGATGACAGGCTGGGCCGGCATAGCAGGTGTCGGGATCACCGTCACCAGTGGCAGAACAACCTTCACCGGCGGAGGGTTGGAGGCCAGTGGAGCAATGACAAGGCATCAGTCGAGTGCCCACTTGTCCCCAAGCTCTGACGGGCATCCCTCCATGGCCTTGGCCTTGGGACAGTTAGAGTGCTTGTGTTTTTCATGTTTCTCCAATGAACATCACTTAGATGCAGGAGGCTGACGATAGAGTGTTTGGTTTGCGGCAGCAGAGATGACGCCCTGCTGCCCGAGCACCCAGAGTCTTTGCTCAGCTCCCGGAGGTTGGCTGTTGAGATAGAGGCCAAGCGGGAGGAGGACTTACCAGTAGCCACCGAGGAGGCCTTCTCAGTGGGTGGGCACACCTTCAAGGGTGTAAGGGTGGCCCCAGAGGACTTAGGCATTGAAGATCCAGAGGCAGCAGCTGATGGCTTGAGGGTCATAAGGCAGGGTTCCCCCAAAGAAGTGAACCTCGAGCATGAGGACCTAGGCCTAGATCGGGACCTCTCTCGCTCCTTGTCCTGATGCTTATCTTTCTGGAGTTTTTTGGGAGTGGGTGAGTGGGATGATTCCCCCGAGGAAGAACTCTCCATGGCGGCCAATATGGACTCCACGAGGAAGGCAGAAAGGGACTTTTGTCGCCTAATACACGTCCGACTATTAAAGGCCTGGCAGTGAGGACGGGTACCAGTGTTGTGGTCGGGACCCAGACAGTAGATGCATGTGGAGTGGCTGTCCTTAGAGGGGATCTGTGGCCCACAAGAGCACTTGTTGATATGCCCTTTAGAAGAAAAGTACATAAGTTTTTTGAAAAATACTAGCAAAAAGTTGAAAAGACGGTGGAGGAAAAAAATGATGAGTATTCAGTACAGCTGTGCAGTAGTCGAAGTGAACTAACCCAAACCGTGCGGTGGGAAACAACTGGAGCATGTGGGGAACTCCTCCTTTATGTAGGGTGACGTCGGGGGTGAAGCCAACATCAGCAGGGGGCGTTCCCACATCAGTACTGCTGGAAAAGAATTGCAGAGAACAGCCGCCAGGTGGTGTCAGTCCTATATTTGTTGCCTGCTGCAAGAGCTTCCTCTTGAAGTAAGATCATGAGTGCCAGACTTGATTAGTGCCCTTTGCTTGTGACCTTTTGCCGGTTTGACTTTTGTGTGAAAGACTGCATTTGGGACCCTGCCTGCTTGGAAAGCAGATACGCTTTCTTTTTCAAGACATTTTCCTGGACCACAAGAGCCAAGACTTCAGCTACCACATTTAAGAACACTTTGCACTTCAAATTCAGCAACTAAGAACTTGAGGTAGAACTTTCAAACCGGAATGTTCAAAGTTTAGTTTTTGGTATACTTCCATTTTATTTTCCATATCCTGTAATCAATGTCTGAAATTATCTGTCTTTAAGTTATTTACTGCATTTATTAATTAATTAATTAGTAAAGTCTTTGTCTTATTTTAAGATAATTCTGCCAGTGTCTTTTGTGTGTGTTGCTCGGGAAGGGTTGTTCAAGTTATATTATGCCTGTGTGACTGCTTAAGGCCAGAAACTAGTAAAGTAAGGTACCACTAGGGACTCTGTAGACAAAAGAAGGGGAGGAATCTGTGGGAGTTTGAACTGGTCTCTGCATTTCTGGGGAAAGACACATAATTGGGTGTATAGCCCCCCCCCCCCGAAGGCCTGTACATGCCTGTGGTTTTCTGGTTTGCTGTGCAGTGGCCGAGAGGGTTCTTTTCCAGGAACACAAACTCAAGACTGTATTTGCACCCCCTCACATGGAGAGAGGGTGCCCTGGGATCGTCTGGCATACATTCAGTTGTGAAACTGAGTGTGCTTAAAGGACAGAAGAGGGGTATCCCTGACCCTTGTCACAAGAGGGCTTCGCTGTGACACAGAGAATCCCGCCTCACAGGAGAGGGCTTGTGATGGATTTGCTGAGCAGCAGTGTGATTGGTGAACTGTTTGAACAACCACACACAAAGAGGACAGAAATTTGGAAAAGGGAAAATTGGTTACAAGATATAGGTCCCTACCCTATTGTTTTTTTTTGTTTTTTTTGCTGCAAGTAAAAGCAGACTAGTGATAGTGTAGAGAATAAAGATGACTTCCCAGTACAGTGACTACAGTGTAGAATAACTGAAGCAGCTGTGTCAGGAGAGAAGGGTTCAGTATGAGGGGCAAAGGAAAAAGAACCTCATGGAGGCTCTTGTGGCAGCCAATGAGCAAGTGGTTGCCCAGAACCTTGAGTCATGGCCAGTGACTGAAAGGGATCAGACCTTGTGCATGGGGGTGCCAAGGGACATTACAGTATCTAGTCCCAGGGAGAACAACAGCGAGACCAGAGAGAGAACCTGGAACTGCAGCACCAAGGGAAGTCCACAACAGCTCCTGAGCTACAGAGGCTAAAGCTACAATTTGAACTGAGAAAATTAGAGCTGGAGCAGGCAAAGTTCGAAGCCCAGCAAGAAAGGGAGCAGAAGAGGTTTGAACTGGAGATGAAAAGGGAGCTGGAGCAAAGAAGGCTCAAAATGGAGGTCAAGGAAAAGCAGCACGAGAGAGAATGTGAGGAAAAGCAGTGCTAGGGAGAGGCTGAGGAACAGCTACAACAGAGAAAGTCTGAACTGGAGAGACTAAGACTCCAATGACCAGCGCTAGAGGAGGTAAGTGGCAGGGGTGAACATGAAACTCCAGGGCTGGGGTATAGATTAAATTCCAGATCAATAGTGGAGTTTAAGGAGGGGAAGGATATGGATGTATTTTTGAATTTGTTTGAAAAGGTCTGTATCCAGGCCAAGATACCCAGGGAGGACTGGAGCTTTCAGCTATCCCAGTGCTTACTGGAAAAGAGTATGAGGCAGTAGGCCAAATGGACAGTAAGAGCAGCAGAGACTATGAGAAACTTAAAACTGCTTTACTTAAAAGTATGAACTAACTCTTGAGGCCTACAGGATTAAATTTCATAAACTCCGAAAAAGCCCTGACATTAGCTTTGAGGAACTCGCCACAAAGCAATGTCATTTTTTGAAACATTGGTTGAAGGGGGTGGAAGCAAACTCTGTGGGGAAAATTGAGGAGGTTGTGTTATTAGAGCAGTTCTTTTGGGCTTGCCCAGCGGAGATGAAAACCTAGCTAGAGGACTGGGATCCTGAAACAGCACAGCAAACTGCTGAACTCTCGGATCGCTATGCCAGGAGCAGGCCTGCTCTGAAAGGAAGTGGAGAGCAGGTGCTGCAGGGCAAAAAGGGAAAAGCATGCCTTCAGGGCAGCTAAAACCCCCAATGTCTCTGCAGAAAGGCAAGGCAAATTTTATTTCTATGGCGCCCAATCCTGGAGGCTCTGGGTGCCTAGCAATGGAAGCAGGTAAGAGACTTAAAGACTTACACATATAATAAAATAGTGATAGAAACAAGTAATACAATAAAACCAATAAATAGCTCAGAGTAAAATAACTGTACCAGGTCAGAGAGCCACATTCAGAAAAGCTAGGGAAAACAGTTGGGTCTTGAGATAGCACTTAAACATCTCAACTGATAGGGCCTCCCTGATAGATGAAGGCAGCCCATTCCACAAGACTGGGCCAGCAACACTGAATGCTCTGTCACCAGCAGTTCTCAACCTAGTCCTGGGAATTTCAAGGAGGCCCCTAAAAGACGAATGGAGGGAGTCGACTGGGGCAGCTGGTGTTAGAAGATCAGTCAGGTAGCCCCGAGTTACCAAAAAGGAATTTTCTGGATAAAAAAGGGATAAATGTTGATTTTGTAAGTAGCCAAGGTATCTTGCTAGGCAGTGTCCTAAAAAGGCACAGAGTAGACAAAGTGTCCCTCGAAAGCAGGTGGTGCACTGTGTATCCCTGAGAGTATGTCTGTGAAAATAAGGGAGCACATACACCTGGTTACTGTAAATGGGGTACAGACCCATGGGTTAAGGGGACACAGGGGTGTTTCTTACCCTGGTAAAACTGGATTTGGTTGAGCCTGAACAACTTATACCTAATCAGTTTGTAACTGTCGGGGGATTTACTGGGGAGGAGAAAACCCTGCCACTAGCTAGTGTTCTCCTGTATTGGGGTGAGACAGGAGAGAGGGTGCAAAAAGTGGCAGTGGCAGACAACCTCCCCCTGGATGCAATTATAGCGAATAATCTACAGCAGAGGTTGTTGTGTGTGGTTACCCACAGTCAGATGGCAAAGGCTGCTTGTAACTCCCTGAACACCACAGAAGCCCCAGTGGAAAAGAATAGGAGGCTGGTTCCCCAGCCTGAGTCTTCTGACATGGAGAGTAGAGAAAGGAAGGTAAGACTTCCCCAAGTAGCCATTCACCAAACAGCTGCAGAAAGTTACTCTGAGTAGGGAGGGGTAACAATTGGTCAGAAGGTTAGGGATGGCAGTGACTCTGAATGCCCTAATGCTAGCGCTATGAACCCCAGTTTAGGAACTGAGGGGGACATGTCCCATGCTTTAGGAAAATGTGAAGATTTTGCAGCCACTCAGAGAACTGATCCTAGTTTGGAGAGGGCTGAGGGCTTCTGCAGAATCTGACGGGACACAGGGAGGTGACAGGAGACATCAGGTGTTTTGGGACCAAGGACTGTTGTATACATAAGATGTGAGGACAGAGGAAGGGGTGATGAGCAGGCAGCTTGTCATTCCCCAGGGGTATCGTGAGCGATTGCTTAAGATCGCTCATGATATCACCATGTCCGGACATCTGAGCATCACTTGCACCACACAGCAATTAGCCCAAAATTTCTAATGGCCCAACTTCGCCCAGCACATGAAGGAATATTGCAGGTCTTGTCACCATGCCAGCAGATAGGGATGGCAGGTAATAAAACAAAAGCTGCCCTCATTCCCTTGCCCATTGCCATTCTAGAGAGTAGGAATGTATATCGTGGGATCCCTGAATACCCCAAGCTCCTCCAGGAAAAATATTTATCCGGACAGTGGTCAGTTACACCACCTGATACCCAGAGGCGGTTGCCCTCTCCTCCATTAAGGCAGATAAAGTGGCAGATATCTTGCTAGGGATTTTCTCCTGTGTCGGGTTTCTGCAGGAGGTTATCTCTGACCAAGGGGGTAACTTCATGTCAGACTTGATGACGTGTTTGTGGGAGACATGTGGGGTGGTGCAGAGATGCACTACGCCTTATCACCCACAAACCAATGGGCTTGTGGAACATTTTAATGGTACCCTAAAAATGATGTTCCAAACATTTGCTGAACAGCATGGGAGGACTAGGAGAAATACCTTCCCCACCTGTTTTTTGCATACAGGGAGGTGCCCAAAGAGTCAGCAGGGTTCTCCCCCTTCAAACTCTTATACAGACATAGGGTGAATGGGCACCTAGACTTGATCCAGGAAGGCTGGGAAGGCAAGCATGCCACCCAGGAAACTCCCGTAGTGGAGTATGTCCATAGGTTTAGGGAGAAGCTGAAGGAGCTTATGGCGGCGGCCCAAAGCAACCTGTCAGCTGCCCAGCAGAAGCAAGAAGTCTGGTATGATCGCGGAGTCAGAGCTCACTTGTATAGCACAAGTCAGGAAGTAATGGTTCTAATTCCAGTCCGGAAGAACAAGCTGCAGGCTGAGTGGGTGGGACCATACAAGGTAGTGCAACAGGTAAATTACATGAACTGTATTGTGGAACTGCCTGATAGGAGACATACCCATAGAATGTATCATATCAATAGGATGAAGCCATTTGCAAATAGGGCCAACATGCTGTTTGCAGTTTGTAGCCCTGGGTAGGGGACGGACCAAGAAGACCCCCTCCTGGACTTGCTAGAGGAAAGCAAGCAGGAGTCCTCTGTAAGGACAATCAATCTGTCACCCCAGTTGACACCAGAACAAACCCAAGAAGTGAGGGAGGTTTTAGAGGACTTTGCCTCTTTATTTATGGCCAGGTCTGGATGAACACCTTAGCGACCATGATGTGGACATATCAAGGCAAGTGCCCATATGACGGACAGCCTGTCAGGTATCTGAGGCTGTCCTAAAAGACATTAGCAGGGAGGTGGAGGAAATGCTGGATTTAGGAGTAGTTCAGAAATGTCACAGTCCCTGGGCCTTGCCTGTAGTCCTCATCCCCAAGCCGGATGGGTCTACCTGCTTTTGTGTGGACTATCGTGGACTCAATGCGGTCATGAAGCCAGACGTTCACCCAATGTCCCAAACAGACGTGTTGTTGGGCAAGTTGGGCGGGATGACCTAACTAACAACCATAGACCTGACAAAGGGGTACAGGTAGGCGGATATGACTGCCAGAACTAGGGAATGGTCAGCCTTTGTCACCCCAAAAGGCCTGTTTGAATTCAAGATGATGCTTTTTGGGATGAAGAACGCCCCTGCAACCTTCCAATGGTTAGTAAATCAGGTGCTGCATGGTGATGAAGAGTACGCAGTGGCTTATCTGTATGATATTGCCATCTTCAGTACCAGCTGGAAGAAACACCTGTCCCACCTGAGGGAAGTGCTGGGCAGGATACAGGAAGCAGGATTAACTGTAAAGGTCAAAAAGTGGCAAATGGCTACGGCATCATATTTGGGACATGTAGTGGGAAGGGGACAACTACAGCCAAACCAGGCCAAGATAGAGGCCACTGAGGCGTGGCCCATACTGGAGACCCAGAAGCTGGTGAGGAGCTTCCTGGGGACTGCAGGATACTACAGAGAATTTGTACCAAATTACAGCACCCTGGCAGCTCCTCTTTCTGGCCTGTGAAAGAAAAAGCAACCTAAGAAACTAAAATGGGACCCAGTATGTAACAGGGCATTCACCCAGCTAAACACCAAGCTGCACAGTGCCCCTATGCTAGCCAGCCTAGACTACACTAGGCCATTTGTAATGCAGATGGATGTCTCGGATGTGGGGATTGGAGCTGTCCTCAGCCAGACATCCCAACAGGGGAAAGATCACCCTATTGTGTACCTTAGTAGGAAGCTACTTCCCCGACTACCAGGTCATAATGTCATACGCTTAATAACGTATGACATTATGGCTAACCCAGAACAGTGCTGTAAGTTACAGTGAGTGGTGCAATACCACTAATATCACTGTATGCAGTATTGCACCACTCGCACTATCCCAGGCAGAGGATAAGACCTCTGCTGGGATAGGGTTCTGCTGAGCTGCTGTCATGGTTCAATGGACTGAGCCACTGCAGCAAGGAACCCAGGCTCTGCGTCTGGGACCGGGTTTGATTCCCAGTCCCAGAAACTGTTATTTTTTTCATACTTTGTGCGATTTCAAGTTGATCCCCGGAGTTGAGAATCCTTATTGGGAGGTTTGAGGGGTGCGGTGGGAGGCGCCCCACAAAAAAAAGAATTATGCCGCATACAAAAATCGCGCTGTATTGGCAGCATGATTTTTGCATGTGGCATGTCTTGTGACATATGACCCCGTGCCCTTCCCCGGGAGCAGGCACACTCCTCTGTGGAAAAAGAATGCCTTGCCCTGGTGTGGTTGTTTAGGAAGCTAGAGCCCTACTTCTATGGGAGGTGCTTCGAGGTACAGACAGACCACAACCCCCAGGTGTGGCTAAACCAAATGGGAAAGAAGAATGGGAGACTCCTTAGATGGACCACTGCACTACAGGCCTATAGTATGGACATTAAACATAGGTCAGGGTCTGCTAATCCCAATGCAGATGGCCTATCCTGGCAATTGGAGTAAGGGACAGAACTGGTGGAAACCCTTACTAAAAAAAAAGGGGTGTGTTCCCCCCAGATTATGTTAAGGATGGAATAAGGCCATACCTTATTGTTCTAATTATATTTTATGTTATTTTATGTGTGTAATAACATCACAGATGCCCATGGTGGCCCAATGTAACTCGCAAGGGATCCTGGGTACAAAGAAAGCCACAGGCCCAAAAGTGATGTAATTTCTTGTTACTAGGCAGAGAAGCTGTTAGCTTCTAGCCAGAGTCTGGATTTTGATTGAATCATTTAAAGGAGACAAAAGAATAATTAAGCAAGGCTGGAAAGCCAGGCATACAGTTGTTTCTGAATAGCCTTCTGCATCTAGCGGTGCCATTTCATCTGGATCTCTTTTGTCCTGAAAAGCCCTTTCTTGGGTTAATCTAGTTACTGCTAAATGGACATTATATAGGATCAATGGATATAAACTTCACAGATGTGATCATCCAAATGCTAAAAAGGGTGGTGGCATTTTGTTTTATACCAGACAGGACCTTGACATCACGGTCCTCCCGGTCAACACTACCTGTCAATGTGAAACTATTCTTATAGTTATTACCTTAGGTCTCACTAAGAGGCTAAATGTAGTGTGCATCCATAATCCTCCTAAAATGGACTAACAGGCCTGACTAAGGTAACTGACCATCTTTCCTCATTAAAGGGTAGACAAGAGCTCATCTTTATGGGGGACCTCTACATCGATTGACTAGGGAAAAACTCTAATCTCTATGTTGCTGAACTCAGCAGGTTACACCTGTCTCAACTGGTCACTCTCCTGACCAAACAGGCAAGTAACAACAGTCTCCAGTCTCTTCTAGACTGGGTCGTCTCTAACAGGCCTGAGAGGATCAGTGCTATTGGAGTTTTACCAGACTCAATCAGTGACCGCTCCCCAGTTTACTGTGTTTGGAAGGCTAGGGCCCCTAAACCACCCCCAGAGAAATTATTTTCAGGGATTTTTCAAAAATGGATAAGACAGCCCCAATCTTGGAGCTACAGAACATGGACTGGGCACCTCTATATAATACTTGTAATACGGAACGTGCTGCTCAATACCTCCTTGCCACGCTTTTGAACCTTCAAAACAAATATAACCCAGTAAAAATATGCCATATCCAGGGATCTGCTACCTGCTGGTTAAATTCTTCAATCCTGTCTTCTCAAAAAGAGGGATAAAGCGGTAACCCAGTCACCATCGGATTGGACGGAGTACAGAAGACTCTAAAACCTATGTAAGGTTTTCATCAGATCTGCTAAGGGTAATTACTACCGTCAGCTCCTTAGTACCTATGTCAGTGACTCTCGTGGTTTTTGGAGTCATGTTAACACCATCATGGGGAAAAACAAGTGCAATACCATCTCTGATGTGGTTGTGGATGGTTGTAACTGCAATAACCTGCTCACTATAGCCGAGGCTCTTTACTCCAGATTCACTGACCACTCCTCCTATACCGCACCTCCTGGGCCTTTACCTGTCACTCTGCAGGATAACCTTAAACCTTCCAACTCATATTTCACCCTTCGCCCAGTCTCTGAGAGTGAAATCTTACACTTACTTAAGTCTGTCTCTTCTGCTGGATCGGCAGGGGCAGATGGACTCTTACTAAAATTCCTAAGAACCATTGCACTGTCTATAGTCTCTCCAGTGACTAGACTTTTCAACCTGTCTCTTCTTACAGGACGTGCCCCTTCCCTCTGGAAGACTGCTCAAGTTGTACTGGTCCACAAAAAGGGGGATACCACATACCTGGATAACTACTGCCCTATTGCCATCCTCTCCACCCTCTCTAAAATACTGGAGAAAATTGTTGCTACCCAGGTCTCGGATTACCTCTACTCCTTCAAGCTCCTCACCCCAACCAACATGGTTTCTGACATGGGCACAGTACATCTATTGCTCTCATACAGTTTACAAATGATGTCAGACTCACTATGGACAAAGGCTCTCTCACTGGGGCTACTTTTGTTGATGTTACAAAAGCATTTGATTTAGTTGACCACCCGCTGCTGCTCCTGTCAAAGTTGTCATCCCTAGGCTTCACTACCTCCATCACCACCTGGTTCCAAAACTATCTTTCGAAGCATCAACAATTTGTCCAGGTTGGAGATGCTAAGTCCAGTCTTGC
This sequence comes from Neoceratodus forsteri, assembly GCA_016271365.2. Classification (NCBI taxonomy): domain Eukaryota; kingdom Metazoa; phylum Chordata; order Ceratodontiformes; family Ceratodontidae; genus Neoceratodus; species Neoceratodus forsteri. Next base: position 953,539,095 of record CM028136.1, read on the forward strand.
TCCTATTTGGATCAGAGTGCTCCAGGGTTCAAATATTGGTCCTCTCCTGTTTATGGTCTTCATAAATGACATCCAACCGCTCACTGGAACTTGCTCATCAGGTCTGCTATATGCCGATGGTCTTGTTCTTTACTCATCCTCCTCAAAACTCTCAGATATCAACCTATATCTCAATAGTAACTTCAATACTTTTCAGAGCTGGCTGTTACAAAACAAGCTTGCCTTAAATAAAAATAAGACGGTGGCTATGCTCTTCTGTTCAGGTCCTGCACCCAACCATTAAGTATCAGAGTGCTTGATGGCTCTCCCCTTAACACAGTTACCTCTTTTAAATACCTAGGAGTAACCCCTGATCCCACCTTGGATTCTGACCTGCACCTAGCCTCAGTCATTAAATCTGTCAAAATTCAACATGGGCTGGCATATAAAGTGAGACATTTCTTAACATCCACGGTGAGGATGGTCACTGCACAGGGGATCCTGAAACCCAAATTGGGATATGGGTTAATAGCCTTTCCAGCAACTACTGGAGGGCTCCTCCGAAAGTGGGACTTCTGCTACAGCAACATTTACTGTTTTGCTCTGTCTTTACCCAAACACACTCACCGATGCACACTATACTCCAGTCTGGGATGTTTACCCCCTCAGCCTTCCATCAGTTTACTTCCTACTGTTTTATAAAGAATATAATCTTCTCCCAGATACCTGACAAATTGACTCTACTGCTCAAACCTGTGACCTCTGCCAACCCACTGAGATCAGCTGACTAATCCCTTTTTGTCCAACCAAGATGTAAAACCAAAATGGGGGAGAATGCTTTCTCTAGCTGGACCCCTAAACTATGGAACTCCCTTCCACTGAGTCTAAGAATCTCCCCTTCTCCACACAGCTTCAAACAAGAGCTCCATATGGCTCTTCTAAGCTCTGAACCCTGATCCTGTTCTCTATCCACCCACTCCTGTACTGGTTCCTCCTAGTTGCCTGCCGGTTCCAACCTCTACTTCTCTCAAACCTGCCTCGAAATCTTGCTATTTCCTCTCTTCTAGTACTTACTCACTAGTTGTATGACTTATGACTGTCAGTTATTTCACTTATATTCCTGTTTTGTTACTACATATAGATTCCTGCAAATGTACTGTCATTGCTGAAAATGTTGTACAAGTGTACTATGTCTGACTTCTACTTGTTCCCATGATGTTTTCTTGTATCTACTATTGTCTACATACCCTTTGTTGTAATCTCTCGGGTCGTACCTGAAAATAGGCAGCTATGCTGTCTAGTGTACCTACCTGGTTAACAAAAACGAAATAATTAATTAATTAATTAAATGACTGTACTAAGTGTAGCTTAATTTTAGCCATTTCAAGTGGGGTTGTATGACCTCCTACAATTCTGGTTAAGATTAGCTGACCTCTGAGCCTTTTATCTCCCATATTCAGAGATGAACATTTGTTGTTTGTAATAAAATACTAACAGCTGGTTGGTTGTATAGCCACAGAGATGGAATGCTAGCCAATTGCAGAGCAAGTCAGTATTCACTGAACCTGTCCTTTGAGAAGCCCATAAAACAGGAGTGCAAGACTTGATCAGTGCCTTTTACGTGTGACCTTTTGCTGGTTTGACTTTTGTGAGAAAGACTGCATTTGGTACCTTGTCTGCTTAGAGAACAGAAACACTTTCTTTTTTAAGGCATTCTCCTGGACCACCAGAGCCAAGACTTCAGCTACCACTTTTAAGAACAATTTGCACTTTAAATTCAGCAGCAAAGGACTTGAAGTAGAACTTTCAAACTAGAATTTTGAAAGGTTAGTTTTTTATCGTATGCTTCCGTTTTATTTTCCATATCATGTAACCATGTCTAAAATTATTCATCTTTAAGTTATTTACTGCATTTATTAATTAATTAGTAAAGTCTTTGTCTTATTTTAAGATAACTCTGCCAGTGTCTTTTGTGTGTGTTGCTCAGGAAGGGTTGTTCAAACTATACTATGCCTGTGTGATTGCTTAGGGCCAGACACTGCCAAAGTAAGGTACCACTAGGGAATCTGTGGATGAAAGGAGGGAAATAAATACAAAAGGTCTCAGGGGGAGTCTGTGGGGGTTTGAATTGGTTTCTGCATTTCTAGGGAATTACACATAGTAGGATGTGTAGGGCCCCCTAAGGCCTATACACGCTTTTGTTTTTTCTGGCTCATTGTGGAGTGGCCATGAGGGTTCTCTCCCAGGAACACAGACTTGAGACTATATTTGCACCCCCTTGCATGGAGACAGGGCACCTGGGGTCCTTTGTTGTAGGTTCAGTTGTGAAACAGTGAGCGTGCTAAAAGGACAGAGGAGGGGCATCCCTGACCCCTGTCACAAGAGGAATTCACTGTGATGAAAAGAATCCCACCCCACAGGAGTGGGCTTGTGACAACGGAAAAGCAGGACCCACCTCAGATGCAGGCACAATGAGTCCAGCAAAATCTCACCAGGCAGGCTGCCAAACAGAAAAAAGCATTGTGCCACATGGGTACAGTCTCCTGGTGCTGCCACAACCAGGATGGCCACGCCGTGTCCCTACCACCATCAAGGTGACCCCACTGCCAATCACCAGCTAAAATGGAATGGATCCCAGCCCATCTCAGTGCCACGGAGCATGGGGTAGGCCACCAATTCAATGCCTCCAGGCCACGCTCCATGCTAATGATGGGGGTCCAATCCCATGGTCGCTTTTCCTGACAACCACCCCAAAACTTGAGCATGAAGCAGCACTGAAAAGTGAAGGCCACAACTCGCTGGACCAGGGTTCGAACCCTGGCCCAACACTTGTATGCAGATAGCCACCATCGGCCTCCAGAACTCTCTACCACCTCCTCTTTATGACAGAAGGGCCCAGAAGATACATCCAACTGAGGACACCAGCTGACTGTCCAACCAAGCTGACCCATGAGAGGACAGCAAGGTAACTTGTAGTAAGCCCCCCAAATCTGGGTGGCTTACAGATGAAATGTATGGAATTGTTCTTACTGATACTCTGTCACCTGGAATGTTACTACTATCATGCAGTATGAATCTGGCAATAGTCGTTTCCTCCATTTATTGAATATAATTAATCACAGGTTGCTCCTGAAAAAGAGAGTGCATGTCTCAGTGACCCTACCTGTTAATAAAATCAAATAAATAAATAAATAAAAGATGTTAGGTATGAAATTTTTCTGGGAAGACTGGACAACTCTTAGGCTCTCTCTCCAATCATTGTTTCTATCACTCAATGATGTGTGTGTCCCAGGTCTCCATGGGGATGGGGCTTGGTAGGCAAGTAGTAAGTGGATCCCACTTAAGTGCATATCAGATAAGTATACATTTCTGATAAGTGCACACTTTCTTAGTTTCCCTGTTTTTTTTGTTTTTTTTTCCTATTCCCCTAATGAAAAAATGTCGGCTAAGTGCACACTGGATAAGTGCATATTTCACTTTAATACACAAGCATTCAAGTTCACCAACAGGTCTCTCCCCATGTTATTAATTCCAGTGCAGTGCACAGGTGATTTTGATTAAGTATGACCACAGTATTTAACACCTTGCTTCTCACAAGCAATCAAACTTATTGTTTGCTTGAATGGGGGAACATTCAACTTGGTTTCTTATCTCTCAAAAAAAGGTTCCATGCTTAATGCCATCAAAATGTTGCACCATGCCTGGCAACAAGTAAAGCCAGAAACCATATGTAATGATTTTTGGAAAGCAAGTTTTGTGGAACAGGCTGAAAGTGCTGAAGAGGAGGTGGTTGAGGAGGAGCCAGTACCGCCCCTGCTACGGAACATAAATTGAGCAGAATTTCAATTGTACCACGATATAGATGAAACCCTGGCCACTACCAGGATTATCCAGGACATGGATATATGTGATGAAATTATGTGCTGTCCTGCTGATGATGAGGAAACACTGACCAAAACACAGGAACCAGAGCAGGAGGTGTCTATGTTTGAAGCCCTCCAGTGCCTTGAAAGAATCATCGCATTTGTCCATGCCAGGGAAAAGACAGATTTAACTTGTTTGTTTGAATTTGAGCATTATGTCACACAGCTGTTGCTACAACAGAGAAAGATTACATCTTTTTCTCTGGCCTGCAAGCAACGTGGCAAACACAGACATGGACCTCTGACACTTTATTTTTGTTTTTTATGTGTGCTTTATTTAACTCATTAGGACTTTAATAATGCAGTAAAATCGCTCTTTTAGCCCCACCCAGGGGGATAAACCTGGGCATGGGGGGGTGGCATGCGGGTGGGGCTGAGCTCACTTCGAGGAGAAAGGGGTCCGTACTACAAAAAGACGAAAAATAAAAATAAAATCAATCCTTTAACTGTACCAAACAATAAATTTATAAAAATAAATATTGATTTACACTAACATGCCTCTGAATCACTAACTTACAGTGCATTCAATAGAATTTTGGCTAAGTGCACATTTTGCTTAAATGCATATTTTTCATCTGCAAAACGAGTGTGCATTTAATTGGAATCCACTGTAGTAGAGAGTGGGAGTGCCGACCCATTGGACACCTAGGAGATATGCCTAGAGAAGAAATGGGAGATGTAGAAAACAGTCAAGGTTGGAGGAAGTAACAGTGGGAGATGGGGGAGGGCAATATGAGAAAACCTGACTTGAAAAAAAGAAAATCTCTGATGCTGGTGGGTATTCAGTCTACAGTTTGTTTTATGATTAATTTTCTTCTTTGCTGACAAAATTCCATTTCCCTATCCCCCTCTTCAGTCACTGAGTCATTGTGGCCACATTGTATCCTTCAGTCAGTTGGGCAGGCAAGTGACGACCTTCATGGCATATGCCAGCGCTGCTCTGTGGTCGGCTGCAAGGGGATGCATTGCTGGCAGATGGCCTGCATCCTGCCTCAGTCATTGAGCACTGTAGCTCTGCAGCACACTTGTACCACAGTCCACAGGCAGATCTGGGTCTCTCCCGTGGTAGTGCAGAACAGCACCACTGGGCTAGCAAGTTATTACACAGGGGTGTGAGGTTGTAAATGCTCATATGAAGCCTGTGTGAGGAGAATACAGCATGGATCAAAAGAGATGTCATTTGAAACACGAGTCATGCTGAAGATTGCAAAATTGATACTTTGAAAAGACTACTGTTTTTTTATTAGATATATTTTTAAATATAATCTGACAGAGGAGGAGCTAGCTGACCTCACCAAAAAGGGGTTGACCAATACAGTTGTTTAAGGAATTAGTCTGTTTTACTTTACAGAGACACATTTTTACCTAGGCTCTGACCACAAAACATCTCAGGAGCACTTTTAAGCAAGTATTTAGAAACTAAGTACTAAAGTAGGAATTTGTACTGTTTAAACCTGTTTTGTTTAAGTGATTGTATGTCTTGGGATATAAGATTTCTGTATTTTGCGTTTTACATATTTTTAACTATTTTAGTAAAATTCTTTTTAGAACTTACTTGGTCTGTCTTTGAATTTCTTTTAGTTGTAAGAAAAGTATTTATGGTTATAGCAGACAATCGACATAAGCTTGAATGGTGGTACCAAACTGGAAAAAAAAGCGTTTTAAATCTGAGGTCTTTATTAAAGTTTTAAAGGGTTCATCTCTGTGCAGCTGGTTAGGTGCCCATAGGCAAAGATATCTGGCCCCCCAAAGACAGATATATCTGAGCCTATGCATTGGGTATGCTAACAAGAGATTAACAGTTTGAATCCCTCCAGAACTTGAGACCAAAGGTTGATCCAAACTCACAAAAACAGACCTTGTCTGTTGCACTGTTCACAAGACTACACTCAGAATTTGGCACTTTCGGTGCATAGGGCCTGACCTGCTGAGTGGGTCTGTGACACGGAATTTTTTAAAAGGATGTACTGAAGTATGGTCTTGCAATGTCCTCAATATGGATTCAGAAGCGAGTCTGGAGCATTGGTGGCTGGCCAGGAAGAGGAGGCTTGAGCATCCCAGAGGACACTCGCCTTCTCTTGGGGGGGGCAATCACTGTCCTTGCTGCTATACTGCCACCTGGGTAGCCACACGAGCAGCACAGCTGAGGATGCCAGTGGAGGGAATAATGCAGGCTGGGCACTGAAGCAGAGCATGCTCTGCATGTACATGCACCTTGGTTCCCATTGGCACACCTGCGTCACTAGGGGTTTGGGGAGAAAACAACGGGAATGCTCCGGCCATGCAAGATGAACCCCTGCTCACCTCACAGGCTCTGCACCTCTGACTGTGACTTCTCCTCTCCAGAACACTGGCTTGAGTTGCCTTGATGGGTCTTGAATAGTCCACCCTGTACCTCTTCTTTTCCTTTAAATTCTTTTTTTTAATGTATGGATTTTAGTACTTGTGAAAGGTGCTAAATTGGCAGCACTAGAACATGAAATCCTCTGCTTATCCACATAACAGGTACAGCATGGGTGATCACAATACAAGCTTCTCTACACTGCTCCACCAATGTGCTTTGACACTGCTATAGAGGAGCCACTACACAGATAAAAGGATAGTTCAGATTCTATGTCCATTCAGTCCTTGCAATGGTGCCAATTAGTGCCAGGTGTGTTGGTGGTTTTGTGATGTGGACAGCTGCCCAATGGAAAATAGACTGAGACCACCACAGATCATTTCACATTGACCACTGAACAGCCCTCAGATAATAAGGGCTGACATCCACTACAGACCTGTGCTGGATTTGCACCAGTGACCTAGAGGTAAAAGGCTCTTTAACCTGCTACTAATCCACTGAGCTATCCAGTTTCCACTCCCAACCCCAGAACCCTAATGACAGAGCCTGCCGTGGTGGGGGGGGGGTTCAGACATGGAGGCAGAAAGAAAAGGAGTGGTAAGTCCCACAGAAGGCGGGTGATGGCACTGGGGGAGGCAGGTGGAAGAAGGGAGCTGGTTGGTGAGATTGGAGGCATAAACAGAAAGTATAAAAATACAAAATTGAACTATGGTATTGCACTAGCATAGAGGTCTCTGAATATAGACATGAAAACAGCCCTCGCTCTGATCTCATGAGGAATATGGCTTCATCCTTCAATGACTGTGAAAAGGCTAGGCCCTTTCAGGGAGGGGCCTGGATTTGGGTGTTACAAACTGGGCAAATTAAATGACCCAATGCCACCACTTGGAGAACACCCTTGAAGTACCTGCTGGTACTCAGGAATGATACCGCCAGACTTCTGGTGATGTCACCGGTGGTATGGTGACCTAATATTTCAACTCAGAGACACCATCTCAAATTTAGCCTGCAGACTATAGAAATACTGGAAATTTTAGCATGATTCAGTAGAGACTGCGGCAACCATGGAGAGACAGAATCATTCAAATAATAGCGCTAACACACCACATGCAGAGGGATTCCAAGACGACGGCTAAGTCAGTGAAGCCTCCATTTCCTTACTACCAGATAAGACATCCGCTATCACACACAATCTGAAGAAACCCAAAAAGGTAGATCTAACCGTAACGCAACTCTGTGCCTACACAGCCAAAAACTCCAAAATCCTGGTAACCTTACAAGAAAACTGACAAAAGCTAAAGAAAATGGTTATGGAACATAAATTAGCAATCGCAGAGCTCGATGCCCATGCCAGTGAAACAGACTGCATCCTGCTCCAACATACTAAAATTGCCACACACCTTCGGGACAAGACTGAGGACTTGGAAGGCCGATGTCAAAGGCAACATCTATGAATTTACGGTGCACCAGAAGACACTGAGGGTCCACTCATCATCCCCTTCGTTGAAAAGCTCTTAAGGACTGTCTTAACTCACCTAGTAGATTTCACACACAATATTGAACGAGCTCACTGAGCCCAAGGCCAGAAGCTTTGGGACCCAAAGGCTTGACCCCACTCCATAGTGGCATGTTTTTTGAGTTTTCAGATTAAAGAGCTTCTACTTTATTCATTTAATTTCTGGTAACTGGATAGGCCCTCTGAGACCAGACAGTCCCTTTTTCAGGGGTGACCCGGGAAGTGCAGTACATTGATAGCGCATTCATTGTTACAAGAAGTTAGACAAGCAGTAGTCGTAGAGTAAGAGAGCACATCAATTACATCCAACTATACAAAATAAGCAACTTAAGCACAGTCAACAAAACCTTACGTACCTACCACTGGTGACTTACTGCGGCCTGGAAAAAAGGGGCTCTAGAATTCAACAGCCAAAGAATCCTCATTGACCACAACTATGGTCCCTTGATGCTGGCCCATAGGAAAGAGTATCATCAATTTTGTTTGAGCCTCTATGAGATCAGGGACTCGAATTTCAAACACTGTTCCCTTTGAAATTGAAGTTGTTTTTCACAGAAGGACCAGAGCTGTGCCATACTCCAGTCCTGCGTGTGCTTTGCATGCCCTCGCAGCTAAGACTATCCATCCTTTCCGGCAGAAGAGACCACTCCTTCAGAGACCCACCCATGGAGACCAGCACCGTGAAGTGCACTACCTGGAGGATCATTGCCGAGTCCACCTCCTCACAACTCTGCAGGAGATCAAAGAAATACTGACCTTCCAACCAAGATGATTTCTTCATGCTAGTGTGTTCACCTGCTCGTTCCTAAAACGTGAGTTGGGTGTGAGTGGGGGGTGTACTTAACTGAGTTTCTGCTAATGTACATTTGAGCCACTATATTCAGGGCTAGCCTTAAAGATAGGTGAACTAGGCAGCCACCTATGCCACCCATTAATAGGGGGTGCAGAATTACAAAAAAAAAAAAAAAACTTTTTTTTCTAAATATAATTTTTACAGAAAATGTACCCTTTTAAAGCCACTGTAATTTGTGTTTTTGTTTTGGTGGGAGGGTTAGAAGCATTCAGAACTCCCATGCCTGGACCCTCCCAGCTCCTCCAGCGAGGCAACAGTTTGGGCTGGTGGTGGATTCGCATCAAGCAGTTAAGGTGGCAGATCCTCAACCAGCAGAAGAGCAACGCGGTCATCTCCTTGAGAGAGGAACAGAGAAGTAAAGTTTGTTTGTTTACTACTTCAGACTAAGCTGCCCCCTTCCCCCCTCAAAAATAACAGAATAAAAATGCAGTCCTTTGCTGACCCCTGGTCAGGTTGGGGCATATTTTAGGGAGTAGGACAAACTATTAGAACTGTGGCCCCCACAGCACCCAGGATGTGTGGCCAATGGGCCCCATGATGAGCAAGGCAGAACTAGACTGTCAGTCATCAGTGACTCTCGCCAGCAGTCTGGAATGGAGTGTGGGCTTGCAGGACTGCAAAACAACAAGGCAGACAAGCTCACGTCAGGTCATGAGAACAGACTGACTTGGAGAGTGGAGCTAAGGAGACGAAAACTACATCACAGCTGAAGTAGTTTGGAGAGCTGTCCTGGACATCGGCAGCTCTCTGCAGATTAGAGGGCTTCCTAGTTAGAAGATTGCCCCCCTGGCCCTCTGTTCCAATTGGGAGTGCCAGCAGCTTGGGGCGGGTCTCTGAATTAAATGCTTGGCCGTAAAACGAAGCCAAAGCATTCACAGTTTAATAAAAAGCATTATTGGAGATTCTGTGGCAGCTGAGTGGATTGGAGCCAATCAAGCTCAGAGGACAGCAGCTGGAACAGTTTGGAGAGCTGTCCTGGACATCAACAGCTCTCTGAAGATTGAAGGGCTTCCTGGTTAGACGATCCCCCTGACCCTCTGCTCCAATCGGGAGTGCTAGCATCTTGGGGGCAGGTCTTCTGGGGAGGATATAAAGGATCATTTCAGATTTGTCCCACACATTCATGTCCCAGTGAGTGAGTGGAACAGCAAAGGAGTGAAACAGGTACAAGGTTTGCATCTTAGGCATCAGCAGGTGTCAGCAGAGGAAGTGAGGAAGCAGAGGACCTTGTCGGCAGCTAGGGTGAGTGCCTGTTTTCTCTTGTTGTTGCACTCACTGGTGAGATACAGATAAGGGAAGACCATAAGTCTATAAAAGGCTACAGTGTTTGAATGTGTAAATGTTGTAGAGTTTAAAGTATTACTACACATTGAAAAAAGGGGGAGAAAGAAAAAACATATAGCTTGTTAAATTATACCCCTAAAAGTGGACGTATAAGTTATATCATGTAGTATTCGAACCATAAATGGCTTGTCCTTGCTGACCCATCCGCATGCATCTCTCTGGGCTGATGGGAAGGGTCTCTAGACTTGAAGCTGCACTGATGTTGAGCCAGGGGAAGGTTGCAAGGCTTGAGGCAGTGCTGGCTGGGAGTGGAGCAGAAAGATCCCATCCTCTACTCAGGGGCCATCAAGTCTGACATTGTTACCTCAAAGGATGCCAGATAGGAGGAGCGGCTGGACTATGGTGGTCTCGAGGAGGGAGGGGGTGGAGAGATCAAGAAGGTTGGGTGGGTGAAGTCACTGGAACATTCCTCAGACACAACCGGTACCACTGCAGAATTCATACACTGCTCTGGCGAAGCAGGACAGCCAAGAGGAAGCACCTGTGGGAGTGGCAGGAAAGGAAATGGGAGCCCTCTTAAGTGGAGGTTCCAAGGAAGGTGAAAGGGGACCCTGTAGAAGGAGGAAGCAAGTAGTAATAGCTGACTCTGTTGTCGGGGGGGATAGAGTTAGGAACATGAAAGAAGGTGGGGGGGGTCAGGTGCCTACCAGGTGTCACAGCTGGGAGGGATGGGAAGCGAATACTAAGGATAGCTCGGGTAGTAGGAGGGGAAAGGGAGCTGAATGTCATTGTCCACATGGGGACAAATTACCTTGCTAGAGATGAGGCAACAACAGTGCAGAAGGAGTTTAAAGAGCTGGGAAAAAGTTTTAAACAGGTAGCATGCTCTGTAACATTTGCAGAGGTGCTGCCTGTCTGTGATAGCGGGAAGCAGTGGGAGCTCACCACCAAGGCCTTTAACTCATGGTTGAAGGCCTGATGCAGAGAGCAGGGGTATGGCTACATTGGGAACTGGGGGTCCACCTGGGAGAATTAGAGTCTATACAGAGGTGATGGGCTGCATCCTCTAGAAGGGGGACCATAGTTCTGAGTGGAAGATTTAAACTTTTTTTGATGAATGCTTAAACTAACTGAGAGGGGGGGTGGAAGAAAAAACCCTCCCCAAAGGCAGAAATGAAGTGTATAGTGGTCCCGGGTAAAGATAATCTCACATTGGATACATTAAATCAGATAAGTGCAGGGGTAGAAAAGGATGAGGTGGGGAAACTAGGCTGACAGATGTAAAGAAGGAATAAGAAGGGACAAAAGAGGGAAGCTACAAACAAGGAGTACACAAAATGTGGAATGCCATATGTGCTAAAGTTAGGAGTCGGGGGGAGGGGAAGATCCCAAACCTGGAGTTCGTCGTGGCAGAGGTAGGCCTGGATATTGTGGCCATTACTGAGTCATGGTGCACAGGTAACCACGACTGGGACATGGTTATACCAGGGTACACGTTACTCAGAAGGACAGGGCATGAAGGGGAGGAGGAGGGGGAGTATTGCTTTATGTGAAAGACAGCATAAATCAACAGAAATACAAGGAACTCGGGCAGGGGCTGAAATGCTGTAGATTACCCTTGAGTCAGAAAAACAATCCAATATTCATATATGTGTTCTCTGCAGGCCTCCGGCACAGCAGGAGGACTTGGATAGGATAATGTTAGAAGAAATCAGAAAAACAGCAGAAAAGGGGGAGGTGTTACTGGTGGGGGACTTCAGTATTCTGGGTGTAGATTGGAGCCTCCCTACTGCTGTAACAGCTAGAAGTAGAGACATCCTGGACTTCTTGTAGGGTGTCTTCCTTAGGCATCTACTCAGGGATCCCATTCATGATGGAGCAATACTAGTCCTGGTGCTTACGAACAGGGACAGTGTCGCAGATATCAGAGTGGGAAGCCATCTGGGGACCAGTGATCATTGTACAGTGTGGTTCAACATTACAACAACTACAGAATCCTACCGTTCAAAGGCGAGGGTCCTGGACTTCAGAAGAGCTTATTTTACTGTGATGCGTGAATGCCTCATGAATGAAGTGACGTGGTGAGAATTGAGGGGAGGTGGAAGAAAAGTGGGCCAGACAAAAAGACGGCATAGTGAAGGCAACAAGCCTGTGTGCTAAGCAAAAGTAGAAGAAAGAGGAGACCATTATGATTCTCAGAGGAGGTAGCAGAAAAGGTAAAGGCTAAAAGAGTAACATTCAGAAAGTAAAAGGTGACCCAGAGAAATGTGGATAGGTTAAGTGTATCAGTGGAAACAGAGAGAGGCAAGCAAAGCAGTAAGAAGAAAAAAAAGCCCAAACTGAGGAAAGAATAGCTCAGGGAGTATCGAAAGGAGATAAGACATTTTATAGATATGTAACCCCCTTGTTACCCAGGGTTACTAGAATCCCAGTAAGGCCTAGTGGGAGGCAGGGAAGGCAGCTTGTGAAATTCCAGTTAAATGGGTTTCACACTGTCTCACTCTGTTCTCAGTCTCAGCTGAGACTGAGGGATGACATTACCAATAGAACTTTCGCAGCTGCATAAACCACACTGGAATCGGCAGCCAAGGGAGTTGGATAGAACACTGGGAGTTTTCAAAGGAGAGTGTTCAGTTTGTCTTCAGTAAGTGAAGAGAGAGTCTGCAGTTTGGCTTGAAGGAGTGAAGTTGTACTCAAGTGGTGGAGACCGCTGTTCGGGTCTCAGTGCCCCCTCACTCCATGTGGGGAGGGATGTAAAGATTCCCAGCAGATTCTTGGGGCAATCCCCTTAATTCTGCTAAGTGGAAGAAAAGTTACCTGTTTAGTCCAACATTTATTTTGGAAGATGGAAGATTTGTGAGTCGCCTGCGGGGCACCTGCAACTAAAGAGTGAGTGTCTGCTCAGGCTAAAATGGCAAATTGTTTTCTTCATCCTGGTACTTGTGTGAAAATCTAGGGATTGAGCTACATATTGGGAAGTCTAGAGAAATGGACCAAACAGGTAAAGTAGTGTCAAATCCTAGAGTGTTGTGTGATGCAAATAATATGTAGAGGAGATGTGACAGACGTATACCCTTTAATCTACATTTAGAAGTTCAGCAAAGCAATGATTCAGTTTTTCCCAGGGAAATGGCCGGGTATGGGCTGTGGGAGCTGGAGGTGGGTGGCCCCCCATCTTTAGTAACCAGGTCCACCTCCACGGATTTCTTCTGTGGTTTCTACTTTGCCTCAGGCACTTGGCCAGTGATGGAGGAAGTACCCATATGTGGGATTGTAAGGAAAATTCTCTCTAGGAGTCGCAGACTCTAGTATGGTGTGGGGAGCCACAACAAGGAAAAATTCTCTCTAGGAGTCACAGACTCTAGTGTGGTGTGGGGAGCCACGACAGGATAATTGGTTCATTCTTCCAATGGACCACGGATCAAGTGGCCGGCGGGAGAGCTGAGCCCGTGGGGAAAACCCAAGTGTGTACAAGTCGGGCTGTGTACCCAAAGCTGCGTGCAAATCCAGGCTGTGTGCCTGGTGGGTTCAGAGCCTGAGGGCTGGAAATGGTGATAAAGTGTTCTGTAGTTTCTAATCTGCATGACCAGGAAATGTAGCCGCATGGGGGTCCATCTATGCTTTGTTTGTTCAGCTAGTATGTGAATAAAAGCCACACTGAAGAATACCATTCCTGGTTCTGGACATTACAGTTATTGCTTCCTGTGTTTGGATTTACTTGGGTGCCCCTGTGCAGAGTAGTCAAACCTAGGTCCCCCTGTGCCGAGTAACCTCATCCTCCCCGAACCCAGGTCCCCACCAGGTATTGCTGTCAGCTTCAACAGCATGCCACCTGTCGTTTTGGCAAAAAGGCAGGGGTGAGGGGTTACAGATACGTTAGCCAACAAAGTAGCCAAAGGGAGGGATTGTATGGTTAAAGAGGGAGGGAGGGGACTGAGCAGAGGAGGATCAAGAAAAGGTAAACAAATACTTCTACTCAGTTTTCACAGTAGAAGGGGAATGAGAGGGACCACAAACTTCGAGGTGTGAGAATTGGACAGTAGTCAGTCCATTTTCACAGGGAGAGTCTGGATAGCACTGAATAACCTGAAAGTAGACAAAGCTATGGGGCTGAATGTGATACATCCAAGGATACTGAGGGAACTTAGGGAGGTACTCGCCACACCTCTGACAGACATTTTTTAACAGATCACTGGATAATTGTGTGGTCCCAGAGTACTGGAGAAGGGCAAATGTAGTCCCACTTCACAAAAGCAGTAGCAAAAAGGAGGCGAGTAATTATTGGCCGATTAGCCTGAGAACAGTGGTTTGTAAATTGATGGAAACACTACAGAAGAAAAGGATTGTGGAATATCTTACATCCAACAGATTGTAGTACCCTAGGCAGTATGGTTTCACAGGAAAAGGTCTTGTCAAACAAATCTGATAGATTTCTTTGACTGGGTGACCAAGGAGCTAGATCAGAGAAATGTAGTAGATGTGGCCTACCTAGATTTCAGCATGGCTTTCAACACTGTTCTACACACGAGACGGGTCGGCAAGCTGAGTAACTTGGGGTTAGACAATAAGGTGGTAGCCTGGATTAGAAACTGGTTGGTGGATAGGAGACAGAGAGTAGCGGTGAATGGAGAGTGCGCAAAGGAAGGGAGGGTGACAAGTGGGGTTATTCAGGGATCAGTGTTGGGATGGTCCTCTTTAAATATCTTTATAAGCAATAGCAGATGAACTGGAAGGGAAGGTCTGCCTCTCTGCAGATCACACCAAGATCTGTAACAGAGATGACACACTTGGTGGGGGGGGGGAATAGAATGTGCAGGGATCTAATTAGACTGAAAGAGTGGTCAAGTGTATGGCAACTGGGATTTAATGCAAAATAATGCAAAATAATGCATCTTGGCCATAGGAACCCAGAAGCGCAGTACAATATGGGCAGAGGGATACTGACAAAGACCCAACAGGAATGAGACCAAGGGGTTATCATCAGATGACCTAAAGGTGGCCAGGCAGTGTGATAAAGCAGTCTGGAAAGCCAGTGGAATGCTGGCATGCATAGGTAGGGGTATCCCCAGCAGGAAGAGAGAGGTGATTATGCTCCTATATAAATCACTTGTAATAAATACCCCACCTTGAGCACTTCGTACAGTTTTGGAGACCTCATCTCAGAAAAGACATAGAGTGCAGGTGGTCCGGAGGAGGGCTACCAAAACGGTGTAAGGTCTGCATCAAAAGCCATATGAGCAAAGACCTAAGGAGCTAAATGTGTACACCCTGGAGGTAAGATGGGAGATGAAAACCTTTAAATACTTTACAAAGGTTAATAAGGAGGAGAGTATCTTTCAGAGGAAAAGGTTTTCTTAAAAAGGGGCATAATATGAAGTTCGAAGGGAGCAAATTCAGGAGGGATGTGAGGAAGTACTTTTTCACAGAAAGGGTGGTGGATGTCACACACCCACTCAGCAGGTCAGGCCCTCTGCTCCCAAAGTACCAACCTCCGAGCGCAGTCGTGTGAACAGTTAACAGAAACAGGGTAACCCTCCTGTCTGTTTTGTGGGTTTGAATCAACCTTTGGTCTCAGTTCTGGAGGGATTCAAACTGTGAACTTCTTGCTAGCATACCCAGTGCACAGGCTCAGATAATTCTGTCTTTGGGGGGGCCAGATATCTTTGCCTAGGGGCACCTAACCAGGTGTACAAAATGAACCTTTAAAAACTCTAATAAAGACCTCCGATTACACTTACCATTTTCCAGTTTGGTATCACCATTCAAGCTTATGCATAGTGTCAGCTTTAACCATATATGCTTCACTTGTTGAAGAAAGAAATTCAAAGACAGACCAAGTAGGTTCTAAAAATATAGTTTTACTAAAATAGATAAAATTGTGTAAAACATAAAATACAGAACCATATACCACAAGAACCATATAATCTTTTAAAAGAACAAGGTTTTAACAATGCAATTCCTACTACAGTACTTAGATTTGTCTCTCTGTCTCTCTGAATACCTGCTTAAAGTGCTCAAAGATGTGTCTTTATCAGAGTGTAGATAAAAGTGTCTCTGAAGGAAAACAGAACACTGTTTAAAAAACTGTCTTTGCCAAGCCCTTTGTGTGAGGTCACCTAGCTCCTCCTCTGTTTATTAAAAATCATACACCTAGGATGTTTTATCATTTTAGAAGGTAAGTTAATTAAGGTTACATCAGCAGAAACGCCTTTCCCAATGTGACTTCCCCAATCAAGTCTGTAAATTTCCTTTCATCTATGAGCAGTATCCTCTCTCCACACAGACATCAAAGCATTTATGATTTCGCACCAGTGTGCCATAACCTGGTTTCCTCCTCTAAACGTCATAAAATGGATACTGATGTCCCTCTTAGCAGATAAAACAATATTTAACTTAGATAAACAGGAGATCCTTGATTAAGGCCTGTTCTAGTTTGTAATTAGCTCATGGCCTTCCAGGTAACACCTTGTATCTAAAACCTGTGTGTGTGTGTGTATATGTCATCTCACATGCTGTCTCAGCATCTCTCATAAGAGACAGTCCATAACACATTTTTATATTACAAAAAATCATAGTGTACTCAGAACTGGCTGCCCACGTGTCACAATCCTCCCCACCTAGACTGAATTTGGGGGCTCTATCCCTGGCATGGGATGAGCTTCCCAAATCAGTTCACTCCTCATACACGTGTGAGACAGACCATCTAAGTTCTGGTTTCTGGCTCCAGCTCTATGTAAGATTGTCATATCATACCCTTGCAAAGCAAGATGCCATCTTAGCAATACACCATTGTTCTTTCCCATCTGCATCAGCCAAACCAGGAGGTTGTGGTCAGTCTGCACCACAAAATGCTGCCCATATAAGTATGGCCCCAGCTTCTTTAGGGCCCACACTATGGCAAGCCATTCTTTTTCCACAGTGGAGTATGCCTGCTCCCTGGGAAGTAATGTTTTACTCAGGTATGCTACTGGGTGATTTTTCCCTTGGCTAGATGTCTGGCTCAGTACTGCCCCAATACCCACGTCTGAGGCAGCAGTCTGAACTATAAAGGGTTTGCTATAGTCAGGACTTGTCAAAACAGGAGCACTGCACAGTGCCTCCTTTAGTTTGGAAAAGGCTTCTTCACAGGCTGGGCCCCAGGTAATTTTCTTGGGCATCCTTTTCTTTGTAAAGTCAGATAGAGGAGCAGCCAGGGCACTGTAATTGAGTACAAATTTTCTATAGTACCCTGCTGTCCCTAGAAAACTCTTGACCTGCTTCTGCGTTCTGGTCCAGACCACGCCTGGATTACCTCTATTTTTATTTGGTTAGGATGGAGCTGTCCCCGGCCTACCACATGCTCAAGGTATGCTACTTCTCTCATGGCCACATGGCACTTTTCAGCTTTGACAGTGAGTCAGGCCCTCTGTATCCTGCCCAGCACTTTCCTAAGGTGGGATAGGTGTTCCTCCCAGCTGGCACTAAAGATGGCAATGTCATCCAGGTGTACCACAGCATACTCCTCAGCACCATTTAACACCTGGTTCACCAACCTTTGGAAAGTGGCAGGGACATTCTTCATTTTGAAAGGCATTACTTTAAATTCAAATAAGCCTATCAGAGTGATAAAGGCTGACCTCTCCCCAGATCTGTCTGTCAACTCTACCTGCCAATATCCCTTTGTCAGGTCAATGGTTGTAAAGTAGGTCACCTCTCTCAACTTGTCCAATTCATCCGTCTGGGGCACTGGGTGGGCGTCTGACTTTGTGACTACATTCAATCTACGATAGTCCATACAGAAATGAGTAGAGCCATCTGGCTTGGGCACAAGGACTATGGGTGTGGCCCAGGGGCTGTGAGATCTCTGGATTATCCCTAAATCCAGCATCTTCTCCACTTCTCTCCTAATGCCCTTTTGAACAGCCTCTGACACCCAATAAGCTGTCCGCCGGATGGCTGTCTGTGTCCCTGTCTCCACATCGTGAGTCGCTAAGGGGGTTAGTCCAGGCTTGGTGCTAAACAATGGGGCAAAGTCTGCTAAAACCTCCTTACTTTCTGGATCTGGTCTGGGGCCAGCTGGGGAGACAATTTTACTGACTACACAGAGGACTGCCACTTACTTTCTTCCAGCAAGTCCAGAAGGGGGTCTTCTTCATCTGTCCCCTCCCCAGGACTACACACTGCAAACACCATGTCAGCCCTATTTGCATATGGCTTCATCATGTTGACATGGTACATCCTTTCTGTCTGTCTTCAGTCTGGTAACTCTATAATACAGTTCACATCATTTACCTTCCTAACTACTTTGTACGGTCCTGCTCACTTAGCCTGCAGCTTGTCTTTCTGGACTGGAATAAGGACCATGACTTCCTGACCCACCAAGTACGAGTGAGCTCTGGCTCTGCTGTTGTACAACACTTTTTGTTTCTGTTGGTCAGCTGCCAGGTTGCTCTGGGCTGTCCCCATAAGCTCCTTCAGCCTTTCCCTAAACTTAAGGACATAATCCACTATGGGAGTTCCCTGGGTGGCGTGCTTGCCTTCCCTGTCCTCCTGAATCAAGTCTAGGGGCCCACGTACCCGGCGTCCATATAAGAGTTTGAAGGGGGGAAAATCCTGTTGACTCTTGGGGCACCTCCCTGTATGCAAACAACAGGTGGAGAAGGTATTCTCCCAGTCCCTTCCATGCTGTTCAGCAAACACCTGGAGGATTGACTTTAGGGTACCACTGAATCTTTCCACAGGACCATTGGCTTGTGGATGATATGGTGTTGTGCATCTCTGCACCACCCCACACTTCTCCCATAAACATTTCATCAGGTCCGACATGAAGGAACCCCCTTGATCGGTGATAACCTCCTCCGGAAACCCAACATGGGAGGAAATTCCAAGTAAGGCATCTGCCACTTGTCTGTCCTCAGTGAGGATAGGGCAACTGCCTCTGGGTACCGGGTGGCATAATCCACCACAGTCAGGATGAATTTCTTCCCTGATGAGCTGGGTGTATTTAAAGGCCCCACAATATCCATTCCCACCCTCTGGAATGGCTTCTCCACTATGGACAATGGAATCAGGGCAGCTTGGGTTTTCTTGGCCACATTCCCTCTTTCTTGGCACTGATGACAAGACCTGCAATACTCCTTCACCTGCTGGGTGAAGTTAGGCCAGTAGAAATTCTGGGCCAACTGCTGCATAGTGCACGTGATTCCCAGATGACCAGACAAGGGAATATCATGGGCAACCTTGAGCAACTGCTCATGATATCCCTGAGGAATGACAAGCTGCCTGCCTAGCATCCCTCCCTCTGTCTGCACAGCCAGAGTATATATAAGTCCATTTTCCTAATAAACCTTAAGTCTGCCGTCACCTCCCTGTGCCCCGTCAGAGTCTGCCCAAGCCCTCAGCTTCTCCAAACTAGTATCATTTCTCTGAGCAGCGGCAAACTCCTCACACATTCCCAAGGCATGGGATAGGTCCCCTTCGGTTGCTAAACTAGGGTCCCCAGCACTAGTATTAGGGAGCTCAGGATCACTGTCAATCCCAACCCTCTGACAATAGGTCATCCCTTCCTCTTCAAAGTAACCCTCTGTAGCTGTGTGGTTACTTGCTACTGGGGACATTTTTACCCCCTTTTAATTAATCTCCATATCAGGAGACACATGCTGGGGAACCAGCCTCTCACTGGTTTCCACAATGGCTTCTGTGGGGTTCAGGGAACTACAATTTTCCCTTGCCGCTTGGCTATGGGTAACTGCACATACCATCCCCTGTTTGAGGTTATTAACCAGGATCACATCTATTACTAAGGTTTTGGCTACAGCTACTTGTTGCACATTTCCCCCTGTTTCACCCCAGTCCAGGAGAACACTGGCCAGTGGCAATGTTTTCTCTTCACCAGTGAACCCTTGTACAGTGACATATTTATTGTGTATAAGCTGACCAGGCTGTACCAGATCCCCCTTTACCAATGTCAGGAATGTCCCTGTGTCCCTTAACCCTTGCGTCTGTACACCATTCACCATGACTGGTTGCATCTGTTTCCTCATGTTCACAGGCATGCTTCCAGGGACACACAAATAACCCACTTCTTTTCTAGTAACATTCTGCGTATTATTGCTTTCTTTTAGGACACTGTCTGGCAACATGCCCAGTTTCTTTACATAACCAACATCCACTTCTCTTTTCAAAGAAATCTCTTCTCTGAAACCTAGGGTAACTGGTTTTGGTGGAGGCAGTGAGGGTTTTAGCTGCCCTGAAGATGCACTTTTCCCTTTCTGCCCTGCCATGCCCACCCCATTTGCTCTCAGAGCAGGTCTGCTCTTGGTCCAAGAGTTCAGCAGCCTCTTGCACTGTTTTGAGATCTCAGTCCTCTAGCCAGGTTTTCAGCTCAGCTGGACAGGCCCAATAAAACTGTTCTAACAAAATCACATTTTCAGTTTTTTCAGCAGAGTTTGCCTCAATTCCTTCCCACCAATGTTTTAAAAACTGATGTTGTTTCATGGCTAGCTCTTCATAGCTCATGTCAGGGCTTCCCCTGAGCTTATGGAATTTAGCTTTGTATGATTCAGCAGTTAATTCAAATTTCTTTAACAGTGCAGCTTTAAGTTTGCTGTAATCATCACTGTCCTCATTGTCCATTTGACCCAATGCATCCCGAGTCATGTAAGTAGTGGGGATACCTGGAAGCTCCAGGACTCTCTAGGAATTTTAACCTGAATACAAACTTTTTCAAAAGAATTTAAAAAGGCATCCATGTCCTCTCCCTCTTTAAATTCGGCTATCAATTTGGAATTCAATTTGTAACCCGGACCTGTATTCACAGTTAAACCCAAGCCACTTACCTGCTCTGGTGCCGCTGGTTGGAGTCTTAGCTTCTTCAGTTCATGTTGCCTCTGGCACTCCTGCTCCTCATGGTCTGCGTCTCTCTGTTCTTGCTCTGCCTCTCTGCGTTCTCACTCTGCCTCACAGCATTCTTGCTCTGCCTTACGGTCCGCCTCTCATTGTTCACGGTCCGTCTCTCATTGTTCACAGTCTGCCTCTCACTTCTCTTGCTCCCTCTCCCTCTGGAACTCCAGCTCCATCCTGCACAACTCAGTTTGCAGCCTGAGTACTACTGGATCCAGAATACTGGTGACCTTACTCTGCTGCTGTGGCCCTTCACTGACAGTGGCCCTGTTGCCCTCCTCATCGGATCTGGACACTGCACTGGCCACTAGCCATGCCACACTCAAGGTTTGGTCCTTTTCAGTCATGGTCTTTGGCTCACTTCTCTGGGTATCTGCTGCCACCAGGGCATCCACGAGGTTCTGTTTGCTGGCTTTCACCTCAAATGGGACTCCTCTGTCCCCACACAACTGCTTTAAGTAGTCTATAGTGTGCCTGCTATAGTTGGAAGACATCTTCTTCCCTAACTACGTCTACTCTGACTTGCACGTTAGAAAAAAAAATAAAATGGGTAGAAACTTGACTGTATGCCAAGTGATATATTTCTGTCTTCTTTTTTAAAAATAAATCACTGCCTTTTTCTTTCTTTCTTTGCAAGTGAGCTGACAGTCTCAAGCTGACACATTGAACAATAAAAGCTTGTAATACCAAAATTTATCACACTGCTGCCAACCAATCTGTCACACACACCCACTCAGCAGGTCAGACCCTCTGCTCCCAGAGTGCCAACCTCCGAGCACAGTCTTGTGAACAGTTAACAGAAACAGGGTAACCCTCCTGTCTGTTTTGAGGGATCGAATCAACCTTTGGTCTCAGTTCTGGAGAGATTCAAACTGTGAACCTCTTGCTAGCGTACCCAATGCACAGGCTCAGATAAATCTTTCTTCGGGGAGCCAGATATCTTTGCCTATGGACACCTAACCAGGTGTACAAAATCAACCCTTAAAAACTCTAATAATTAAAGACCTCAAATTACTCTTACCTTTTTCCAGTTTGGTATTACTATTCAAGCTTATGCATAGTGTCAGCTTTAACCATATATACTTCACTTGTTAAATAAAGAAATTCAAAGACAGACCAAGTAGGTTCTAAAAATAGAGTTTTACTAAAATAGACAAAAGTGTGTAAAGCATAAAATACAGAACCATATACCACAAGAACCATATAATCTTTAAAAAGAACAAGGTTTTAACAGTGCAATTCCTACTACAGTACTTAGATATGTCTCTATATCTGAATACCTGCTTAAAGTGTTCTAAGATGTGTCTTTATCAGAGTGTAGATAGAAGTTTGTCTCTAAAGGAAAACATAATACTGTTTAAAAAACTGTCTTTGCCAACCCCTTTGTGTGAGGTCACCTAGCTCCTCCTCTGTTTATTAAAAATCATACACCCAGGATGTTTTATCATATTAGAAGGTAAGTTAATTAAAGTTATATCAGCAGAAGCTCCTTTCCCCATGTGACTTCCCCAATCAAGTCTATACATTTCCTTTCGTCTATGAGCAGTATCCTTTCTCACACAGACATCAAAGCATTTTTGATTTTACACCAGTGTGCTACACCCTGGTTTCCTCCTCTAAATGTCATAAAATGGATATTGATGTCCCTCTTAGCAGTAAAAGCTATATTTAACTTAGATAAACAGGAGATCCTTGATTAAGGCCTGTTCTAGTCTGTAATTAGCTCCTGGCCTTCCAGGTAGCACCTTGTATGTAAAACCTGTGTGTGTGTGTGTGTCATCTCACATGCTGTCTCAGCATCTCTCATGAGAGACAGTCCATAACACATTTTTATATTACAAAAAATCATAGTGTACTCAGAACTGACTGTCCACGTGTCACAGTGGATATCTAGAATAACCTTCCAGAGAAAGTAGTGGGGGCAAAATCTGTGAATGGTTTCAAAAATGCATGGGATAGTCACAAGAGAATAACATTAAAAAGGGGGAAAAGTTTAGAGAAAACTAAACAACTGAGCAGCAGGTTAACAAGTACTACAAAAATATGCACATCTAGACATCAAGCTAAATGTACAGATGGAAAGATATTTTCCAAACAAAATAAAACAAAAAAGGAATGATAATGCAATTTAAGGCAAAAGACCATGGATTTACACACTGGCCTGGATATTCAGACTGCGCCAGGCTGTGGCCCAAGCCTGGGCGCAGCGCAAATGGGCTGCACAGAGGTGTTGACAGGGTGATATTCAATGGAGCTGCACCATGGCACAGCATCGCTGAATATCGCACCCTGGTCACCCCGAAGTGCGCATGGCGCAGTGGCACTGCACCAGCGCAAGTGGCCAGAGTGGAGCAGTGGGATGAGCTAGTGCAAGTTCCATTGTGCTAGGTGCAACAAACGTGATATTTAAAGGTGCACATTCAAATGGGGCCATAATGCATACAAGGTGCAAATAGGGACATTTGCATGTCATTTTGGCCCCATTTGCATGTAGGTGCGCTGATCCCCAGCGACTTGCACCTGGCACCCTGTCAGGCTGCAGCCATCAGGGACTGATGCCCCCTGCACAGTGCAGAAAAGTGACCCACCACCCAATCGCGGGCATCAGTTTACATAAAACACATCCTATATCCCTGGTGGTCCAGTGGACTGCTCGCAGCCCGATCGTGGGCGTCAGTAAAACATTAATGGCACAGCAACCCAACCCTGATGGTCTAATGGTACCCGCCCACTGAGCCCCACTGCCCCACTCCTCCTCCAGTCAGGGGCGGGGGGCAGCTCCCCACCCAATTGCTGCCCACCAACTGACATCATATGGTAGGGCTGTACACCCACTGGTCCACAGCATGAGTCAATGGGCGTGCAGCCCATATCGTACTACACATTCCAGATCACATATCTGGACTGTGTAGTACAGTAAACTGCATGCCCCTCGGCTAATGCTGTGGACCAATGGGCGCACAGCCTACCGTATTGGTGTCAGTCGGCGGCGGTGGGGGCGGCAAGCAGGTGGGAGCTGCCCCCACCACTGACCGTGGGGAGAGGGCGGTGGGGCTCAGTGGGTGGGTGGGGAGGGGGGTACCACTAGACCACCAGGGTCTGGTTGCTGTGGCATTAATGTTTTACTGACGCCCGCGATTGGGCTGCGAGTGGTTCACTGGGCCACCAGGGATATAGTACGAATATTTTTATACTTAAGCCCATGATCAGGCTGCAAGTGGTCCACTGGACCACCAGGGATATAGGACGAATATTTACATCTATGTCTGCCCACGATCGGGCCTGGGGGGCACAGCCATGAAGGTGCAGCCGGAGCTCAGGTGGCCACCGACAGGCGGCAGCTACCATGTTGCGCCCTGCAATACAACAGCTCACCTGTGGGTGACCAGCCATTGTTCCTTTTTTGTTTTGGCTCACCTGTGTGCAGCGCAAGTAGGGGTTGCGCATGCATGGCTCAGCACATCCTGGGCTGAATATCGGGATGTGCGGAGTATGCCATGGCACGCCCCCCCTGCCCGCCCTTACATTACTGATGCGCCCGCATCGGGATTTGTGCCAGGCACAATCCATGTTTGAATATCGTGCAGGGGAACATCAGTGGGTTACGCATTGTTGCGCCATGCACAACCCTTCTGAATATCCAGGCCCCTAATTATTTCTGAATGCAAATTAAAATTGTCAGTAAAACTGTTTACCTGCCCAAGGTATGAAAGTCATACTGTACTGTTAACTATTTGCCTTCCCTAATTAAGGGTCTACTGTTACTTATTTCTTAACAGGTACTTATTTTCTTCCGCAAACCAAATCATTTAGCAATCACAGTATCATTTTTAGTGTGTATAGAGGGTCTCCCTTAGTCCTACTTCTACCCCAGCTTTACAGCAGGAAGGACACTGAAGCACAGAGAGGTCAAGTGACTTGCTCAGGGTGACGTGGTGAGAGCCAAGGCTTGTAGTGAGATTCAAACTTCTGACCCCCTAGTTTTCTCTTCTGGTCTTCCTTTTTTTTTCATTAATCTCTCCTCCTATATGGTTCCTCCTGCCCACCACCCTGATGTAAGGGGGTCACCAGACATGCAGCCTTTCCCCAACAGGGAGGGGGAAAGCAGCTTCTCTCACAGCTGACACCAATGCAACTCCTTGCTGACCTGGCAGGGTGTGATAGCCAGGTGGTCTATACGCTGCCACACTGCTGTGACCCACCTGACCACGAGCCAGCTTCACCATGAAATGCAGGGGCTCAAAACTGAATCCTGGCTTAGTCCTGTTCCCCAACTCAATACCGGCAGTACAGTACTGGAAGCCCTCCTCCAGGGGACTTGAACTGATTTCCTGGATCCAGTTTGGAAGCTGGTGGCCATCTAAGTCAAAAGGGGGCTTTATATTTATCATGGATAGACAGAGCCTGGGTCCACATAAGTGTTTTTCTCCTCCGGCTCTCTCACACTATCCCTCCCTACATTGATTTGCATGAGAAAATGCCGAGGCTTGCTTTGGTTCCCCAAACAATGAATGCAACATGCAAATTTTTTCTGTGTAAGAGTACAGTAGATGACTCACTGCCTTTCCTGTCCAAATGCACTATCATTTTCAAAACTTAGACACAACTAAGAGTGTGGGAAACTCAAACCTTTACAGCGTTAACTTAGCTCAGTTGGTAGCATGCTTACTTCTGGGCCACAGGGATTGTAGGCTAGTCTCATCGGGGGGCATCAGTCATATTGACAACAGCAAAAAGTAGAGTTCCTTGTGATTTTAGCACAAAAACACACAAAACCAGTATTAAAACTTCAGTTTGTTCACAGTTTGTTTTGACAGCCAAGGTTGGAGGAAAATATGTGAAACATAAGTAGCTGAAAGTTTGAAACTTCTGAGGACTGGGGAGAAGGAGAAGTTCAAAGGCTGCAAAGTCAGGGGTTGAGACCAAGCAATGTGATAAGACAGGGTCAGCCTCGGGGCTCCCGGTCACACAGTATCAGCACTCAGCATTCACTTCCCCAGTCCCATGGAGAAAAAAACAGCCACTGGACTGGACACTGTTGGGAGGGATATAGGATTGAGCAGTGAGCAGCACTGTGTCAAATACCATGTAAGCCCCCCAAATGGGCTTACCTTGTGGGACTATGGTCCCCACGCTCCCTCCACAGGATCCCATCAGTGGCTCCAGGTGGGCTCTGGACCCAGTGCTCCCCAATTGCCTTCGTGGCCAAGAGCCACCAGACTCCATGTCTCAACCCCTCTGTGTATACAGGGGCAGAGTTCCGGTGATGTATTTGCATCTCCGGTTGCTGGGAAGGTTTGTTTGGGTCACAGAGGCAGCGTGAGCCCCAGACCAAAATGTAAACAGAGGACATGGTGGCCTGCACACCACTGAGCATGCTCGGCTGTCAACAGCATGAATTTAAAGGAGCCATGGCTCCCTTTGTGGTGTGGACAATTCAGCCATTATTAAGTGCTAGCATGGGCTCCTGGGAAGGCATAGGAGCCAGGGACCAAGTGGAATAAAAACCAGAAAGCCTCCTGTTTAGGGGGGAACTATCTGTAGCCCTTTTAGGGCCATATGTATTTAGATTTATGAGCAGAATTGTGCTGGGACTAATGTAGAGAAAAAAATTACAACAAATATATTGCAGGTGATACCTTTTATTGGACTAACAAAATTAATTTTAAGACTAGCTTTCGAGAGATAAAGCTCTCTTCCTCAGGTCAAAGTGAAAACAGCTGAGCAGTATGACAGATATAAAGGTTGGATGTGGATTCGAAACCTAGACTGGCAGTTTACAGATCAAAGAATTACAGTCAATTTGCACCTCTTACAAACAGAAAGACTAATGTTCACTGGAGTGTGTCTGTTGGAGAGATCAACTTGTAAGATCAAAGGGCTGCCTAATTTTACTCTGACTCTGGACCGTTAATTAACATTTCTAAAAAGTAAAGACAGAAAGAAAATACATACCATTGTCTTAAGAAGGAACCTGTTAAAAGAGCCAGATGGTGCGGATGTGAAGGTTTAAAAAGAAAATCTGAAGCGCTGCTTTTAAGCATAATCACTGGTAATGTATTAAAAAAACAACATCATTATTAAGTCCTTTTACTTTAATGTCAAAATATTGTATCATTTTATTTCAAATGTTCTGTCCCTCTTCAAGACTTGATGAAATACAACTGTGCTCAGACCTAGAGGAATTCTTTAGAAGGCTATGACTGAGAGAATTCTTTCACAATCAAGAGGGTTCATCTGTTAGGAGTTACAACCACAAAAAGAAGCACTCCCACCTTACCCCACTGAGCGGACGTAACCCTAAACTGGACAACTATATAGACAGCTTTAGACACAGGGCACAATCACAAATCCCCAGCAAACAGAAAAATTCTATATAACCTCTCACCTTTGGAAAGAAAAGCAACTGATAGCCTACAAAACAATGAAAGCATCAACATTAAACCTGCTGATGGGGTGCAGTTGTGATCATGGATACGACCAACTCCCTACAGGAAGGCTACAGACAACTTTTAGACAACACCTACTACAGGAAGCTAACCACAGACCCCACAAAGAAATTCATACTAACATACTAACATACTAAAATGCCAGCAGAATAGGCCTAACGGTCTTTCGAGTCTGCTCGATTGGTCAGCCCCCACCCTGGGTGCTGACCTTGCTGCCCCCCTCGCCTTCTCTGGCTTCTCCCTTCCCAGTTCCGGATATTCTTGCTGCATTGGATTTTGCTTCCAGAACCCTTCCCCTGTACCTGTCCCAGCCCCTCTTGAACCCCTCCACCATCTCTGCCTCCACCAGCCCCCTAGGTAGTGCATTCCATGGCTCCACCACCCTCTCAGTGAAAAGAATTGAAACAACTAATCAGCACATTTCCAGAACATACACATAAGAAACCGGAAAATCGGATCCCAAGAAGGCCAGTATTAGGAACCTTCTACACACTACCAACAATGCACAAATCTGGAAACCCTAGCAGACCAATTATATCTGGAATTGACACATTAACTGAGGGGATCTCTGGACTCATAGAAGGTATACTCAAACCACTGGTGCAAAACACAAACAACTTCATACAGGACGTTACAGACTTTCTAAACAAACTGCACAGTATAGACCAGTTACCACTTGACACTATTTTGGTCACAGTGGGTGTTGAATCCTTATACTGCAACATCCCTCACAGAGATGGCATAATGGCATGCTATGAATACCTGCAAAAAGCCACCACAGAGAGCAAATATCCACCAGATGTGATAGCCAAACTTATGGAATACATCCTTGCACACAATTATTTCAGCTTCAACACCATTTACCTTCAAAATATGGGAAGGGTGATGGGCACCAGGATGGCACCACAGTACACCAATCTGTTCATGGCAGAGCTAGAAGAAAAATTCCTCAGTATGCAGCATCCTAAGCCATTACAATACTATCAATATACTGATGATATATTTATCATATGGACAGCAGGAGAGGAAAACTTAAAACATTTTTTGACAGCTTTAATAACTTCCATCCTTCCATTAAATTCCAAATACATTACTCTAAGTGTGTGCATTTCCTGGATACCAGAGTCACACTAAAAAATGGAACACTGCAAACATCTGTGTACAGAAACCTACAGACAGATGCAGATACCTGCACAGCTCGACCTACCATCCCTCTCATACCAAAACATCCATTATACGCAGCCAGACCATCCGGTACCACCGCATTTGCTCTAATCAAGACGACAGGGACAGACACCTTATTACACTAAAAGAAGCTTTCAGACAGAAGGGATATAAAACCAGCTCCATTGACAGGAATATCCATTCTGCACTCCGAAGGCCTAGGAAAGAACTACTACAGTACAAGCCACAGAGAACATCTGATCGCATGCCTCTGGTAGTAACCTACAACCCAGAAATGGAAAAACTATGGAAAATAATTAAAGATCTACAGCCACTACTGTCTGAAGATGAAACTCTAAAAAATATATTTCCCACTCCACCAGTGCTTGCCTTCCGCCAGCCACCAAACCTGAAGCAGAAACTGCTGCGAAGCAAACTTCCTTCTGAGGTCCAACTAGGTGACAACGGTACAAAACCATGCAAAGCATCTCGCTGCAAACTATGTACACATATCTCTCCTGAGACATGTGTCAGTCACAGTGGAAAACCTTTTACAATCCAGAACTCGTATACCTGTTCTTCTAGCAACGTAGTATACATGATACAATGCAGAAGATGTGGAGGAAGGCTGCTATATTGGTGAAACCGGACAGGAACTCAAAACAGGAATGAATCACCACAGATTCACAGATACCCATAAAAATTAAAATATGCCAGTAGGGGAACATTTTTCTAGACCAGATCACTCCACCAGTGATTTTACTGTCACAGTGTTAAAAGGGAACTTCAAAAACAGCCAGGATCAGCGAACATTTCAAATAAAAATGATACAATATTTTGACACTAAAGAAAAAGGACTTAATAAAGATGTTTTTTAATACACTACCAGTGATTATGCTTAAAAGCAGTGCTTCAGATTTTCTTTTTAAACCCTCACATCTGCGCCCTCTGGCTGTTTTAAAGGGGAAAACACTGGAAAAGGCGTAGCTTTGCCCAGGCACTACAAACATTTCTGATTAGTGCTTTCAGACAGTAATTAATCAGACAGTAACATTTTTTTTAATTCCTTAATTGCTTTTTTAGTGATTTAAACAGTGGCCTTCAGCTTTCATTTTCTATTGCTGGCAGCCACCATTTCATGAGTAGCAGAGAGCTTCCTGAGCTCACCTTATGCTAATATGACCTGCCAACCAATAGCAGAGGTCAAACAGGCATATTAGCATACAGTGAGCTCAGGAGGCTCACTGCTACTCATGAGATGGCTGCAGCCAGCAACAGGAAGTGGAAGTTGTTGGTAGCGGTTCTACATAATTTAAAAAAGTTGCTACTGTCTGAAAGCACTAATTGAGAGTTTCTGAACTGCCTGAGGAAAGCTGTGTCTTTTCCATTGTTTTCTTTTAAGACAATGGTGTGTATCGTCTTTCTGTCTTTACTTTTTTAGAAATGTTAATTAATGATCCAGAGTCAGAGTAAAATTAGGCAGCTCTTTGATCTTACAAGGTGATCTCTCCAACAGACACACTCCAGTGAACATTAGTCTTTCTGTTTGTAAGAGATGCAAATTGATTGCAATGCTTTGATCAGTAAATTGCTAGTCTAGGATTCAAATCCACGTCCAACCTTTATATCTGTTATACTGCTCAGTTGTTTTCACTTTGACCTGAGGAAGAGAGCTTTATCTCTCGAAAGCTAGTCTTAGAAATAATTTTTTTTTAGTCCAATAAAAGGTATCACCTTCAACATATTTGTTGTATTTTTTTTTCTCTACATTGTTGACTGGACTAACACAGCTACCACATTTCTTTTTTTACAAACTTCCGGGACTAATGTACTCCAAGATGCAGGGGTGTAGCCAGGGATTTTCAGATCTGCACACCAAGTGGACTCACTGCTACCCCCTCCCCATTGTTAGGGTGAGCTACCCCACCCCGGGGTGTAGCCAGACAATATACAAATGTACACAAGGACCGTGTTTGTTGCCTCATTTGGCACAATAAATACAACTTTTGTATCTCATGACAGTGGTTGTTGCCATGCATGGATAAATACAAATGCCATGCATTGCTCGCTAAGACACCCACATACCAGCCCATAGCCTGTAAAGTTGTATTGTCCTTGGGATGCAAAGACAGTATTAGTGACCAGTCCTGCTAGTTTCAACTCCTATGAATAAAATTACAGAAAGGTTCAGCATTTTCTTTGTTAGTGTTCATGGAAAAAGGAAGCCATTCAGAGCCTATTTTCTACCACCCTTAAATAAAATTGCACACCATGGAGTGCTTGGAGTATGCCTGCCTACACCCATGCCAAGATGGCAAACCCCACAGAACTACAGAACGCAGAGGGCTGCTGGGAAAGGTTGTAGGGCATTAAATTTACCCGGGACTTAAACAGCCAATCGGTGGAGGGCTGGATGGAGAGTATAACTAGGACTGGCAGCCCGCCAAAAAGAGAGATCAGCCAGAGGGGGAGTGCAGAGCAGTCTGAGTGGTCTCCTTAGCCCCATAAGTACACTCAGGCCTCACAGCCTAAAGGACCAAAATCTACTGGAAGAGACAGCATAGAGTGACGTCAGAGTTTGCAGCAGGCACAAGAGCAATGTTTGTGCTGTTTGGATTTGTCTAGTTTGGTAACCCTTGCATCACAGACTGAGAGTTCCCTCCTTGGAGGGGTATTTCTGTGAGTGGAACTACCATCAAGGGAACAGTCTGAGTGTACAGTTGGCCAGTGACTGTGAAAGGGCCAGCATTTCTGTGACAGAGAAATGAAGTGCAGAGAGCTGTGTTAAGAGACTGTGTGAAAGCCAAGCTGTAACCTATTTGTCCAGGGTGTGCAATAGAGGGGTCTAGGGGACCAAGAGTCCTTATCCCCCCTAGACTGACAGGAGAGAGGACCTGTGACCGAGGATGATAAGAGGCCTATCTGGTGACTACTGTTTACAAAGGCCATTGGGTGACGTTGGCAAGGCCAGGCAGGTGAAGATCAACTGCTTCCTTTTCTAGTGCTCCTGCAGTTTTACTGCAATATCCGGATATCTCCACAGTACTGTGCAACTGCTATTGTGACTCCCCCTCAGCTGGCTGCAATAACCCCTGTGTAACTACAAAACTTTGAGTACCATGAGCTACGGCTTTGGGGAGTTTAATCATCCAGCTAGATAGTTAGATTGCTGGGAAGCAACCGCTAAAGGAACAGTGTTCAATTTGAAGGTTTTGACCTGTCCAAGAGTTCAGGGTTTCAAGCATTTTAAAAGTTATTTGGGCCCCACCGAGAGACCTCAGGCCTGCATCACCATCCAGAGGTACTCACCACTTCAGGGACATTCAAGGGTCACCCTAAGGTGGGAGGCAAAAGGTATTGTGTGGGGTATTAAAGTGGTTAAACAGGTTGTGTTTGGTATTTCCCCTTCTCCCCTTACCCCAAATAAATCTCACTATTGTTTGCATGTTAATTCTTGTGGTTATAACTTTGTGGGCTCCAGTTACTGTGTGTGGGGGAATTGTTATTGTGTGGGGAAGTGTACTAGGGGGCAAATATTGTTATTTCCTAGGGGTGGTAATCTGTAAATTGTTCACCAGTATTCCCTGCCTCTGCCCCAGGTGGAGGTACTGACCCAATTTAATGTCCAGTTGCAGAACCCAGGCTAAGCCCCTCAAAGGTGTGCACCAGGTAGACTCGAGGGCCCTGGAGCAGCCAAGATGAGTCAAAGGGCTGTTACACATATACCCATGATGCTTTGCATTACGGGGGTATTTGTAATTTTACCTTTCCTTGAAATCTGGCTTTATTTCTAATGCCCTTTCCGGGTTACCTGTGCCTCAGTTCTTTTGTGCTGAGGTTCTTTGACTTTTAGATATACAAACAGTGCCACGTAATATCTAAAAACAGTTTCCATGATCAAGACTCCCTACATAATGAGTTATCCCATACATTCAAAACGGTCATGAATGTCATACCTCCTTTATATCAGTAAACAGCCCCTAGTGCAGATGAGAATGCCAAACCAAAAAGTCAGTTGATAAGAATGAAAAGAAACTGCAGTGCAGAAGGCATGTATGAACAATGGGTTATTAAACTGGAGTCCAGGCTCAAACAATGTGGATACAGAAATTATTGTGATTTCTAGGGCTAGGCAACGGACCCAAAGTCAGTAGGGATGACCTTCTCAGGGGTAACAAAATAGAAAGAAGTGGTCCAGCAAGGGCCAGCTTCCTTACGACATACAGTCCTAAGGCCCATGTGCTCATAGAAATTGTGAACAAGCACTGGTATGTGGTAGGCATGGGCCACAATCTTTGAGAAATCAGTAATCAGAACCTCAGGATGGTGTACAGGAGTGTCCATTTCATGGAATGAACATGTGTAATATGTTTTATTATTTGGAGACAAATGTAGCTCCAGCGCCATATGCCAGTGGGTTAGTCCCCTTGCAAGCTGTCCCTGATACCAGGCAAGGGTCCTGCTACAGTAACAATTGGGGGTCGTTCCCAGTAATATTGATAATAGCACAGTGCCTCCACCCAGAGTAAAGTATTAGTGGGCCAGGTATCCACTTGGTACAGTCCCTTGGGATACTGTACCTACCTACTTCCCCAACCAACCACTCTGCACACTGTGTCCCCAAATACCTTGTTCCACCATAAACCATATAATTCAGCAGAAAACGCATACAAAGAATTTCAATAACACAGCAGTTTCAACAAACAAATTCACAGCTTTATTCAGGGAGTAAGGACTAGAGAGAGGGATACCGGGACATAGAGTAGCTGTGAAGGAAGGAAAAAGGTTAGTGGAATAGGCAACTATTACAAACATGTGAGCCTGCAGGCCAAGCCCTCCCCCACTGGTACCAGTTTCCCCAAACTGTCTCTAGGGGTACCCACTAGGTGCAGGCCTGATCGGTGCCAGGGGTTGGCTGGCTGTTGGGTCCCTGACATATTTTAGAAAACTTGTAAAACGAAAACAGAACAATTTCCTTTTTCCCTCCCAGGAGTCAGGTCCTGGGTACTCACGGTTTATTGATCTCAGCACCGGGCAAATGGAGCTCCTTGGTTTAGTGCAGCAAAGCAAAAACAGGACAGCCAGGATCCCTCTGACTGGGCAGAACTTGCTTGAGGATCTTGCAACTGGTCACCCTGATCATAGTTCTGGCCGCTCGTCACTTTCAGCCACTTCTGGACCATTGCAGATCGTTGTGGCAGGACAACACCAGCCCCAGAAGGCCCACACCTGAGAGTGGCTCCACAACCCGGCTCTCCCAATGGGTTGCAAGTGCCCTAGCACCTCAGCAAGTGCCGGTGACCCCCTGAGACAGTGAGCCCCACTTGGGAAGGGTTAACAAGTTCCCTTCCTGGCTCTGGGTAAGGACTCCCAAAAGGTGGGGGCCCTCCTGCAGTCCCTGCACTGAGTTCTAAGCAAGTAAGATTTTCAGGCAATTGCTCCAATAAAGTCCAGTGCCAATTTGAGTGGGTGCTAGCCTCTATTCTAATAAACGCAGGTGCAATCCAACGGGGGAACCCAGGAACAACAGCCCCCTGCACGCCAGTTCATACTTTCCAGTTAAGCAGTGTCCAACCCTTTTCTTTGGCTACGGCTGAGACTCGGCTCTCAGCCACTCGAACCAGTTCACACAGGACACACATAGCTCTTGGCTCCGATGACCAGAGATGATCTGCCTCTTCAGAATTGCAATTACTGTCCCACACAAGCAAACAACCTCTCAGCAATAACTGTAGCACTACTGATAATCCGCAGTCTTCTCAGCTAGTCCAGCTTCCTAGTGGAGGGTTTCTGCAGCATTTAGTTTTCTCCCAACAATAGCAAAGCAACTTCTCATTACCTGGGGAAAACAGGTTCATAACTCAGTCTCTTTCTCACTTTCCCCTTCTCAGTTCAGTCCTGCAACAAGTACTTGGGGAATCAAAACCACAGCTCAGTCTCTTTTCTTTCTTTCCCCCTTTCCAATCCACTTCTGCTAACCAGCAAATCTCCAAATGGGGCCTGGGTAAGCCCCTGAAGCTCAAAGTCCACTGTCATAGAATAGTCTTGACTCATACACAGCCTAAGAACCAACTGAAGAAATCCCAGAACGTTCACACTGTTTCAGCCGAACACCCAGTGTCCTGATTGGCTGATGGAGCCTATCAATATTCGATATCAATATTTCCTGCTTGTTTATTGGGGCATGATCTAGGCACCTGAATTAGTCCCCTCCTTCTCCCAGGAGTCCCTTTGAGTCCAGTTTGGGTGCCTAGATCACTGATTGGCTGCTGTTTTAGGGTCGTGTCACAAACATGTCAGCTTCCATTTGTTTACATGGAGTCCCACACAGTTTAGTGCAGTTTCTCTCCTTTTCAAGTCTAGTGCAGCCCAACACATTACTTTATCCAAACCAGCACCCCACCGGATTGTAGTCCCACCTGTCCCCTTTTAAACAAGCCCACTCTCACCTTAGTTGCCCCAGCAGTTTTACCATCGCTGCCGCCGCAACTCCATGCTCCTAGGTGGCAGGCAGCACTCATTAATATTCATGGCACCGCGCATTATTATTCATGACCCCCCAAGCGGCCCCCACTGTTTATACTCTTGATTTATCACAGCTACGGGCTTCTGCCTGATCCCCTACAGGTCTCCAGTCCCCAAGAACATGAAGAGGGGGCACCAGGACCGTGGACAAACTCCCCGTTTTCAGACCGCAACGGCAGTCGGCACATCAAAAACACTAGGATCACATGCGTGAGTGCCAGCCGAAAGGAACATGCCGGCAGCTTGCGACCCAGGGCTTATGCCTAAAAGGGCCAAAAGCAACACACTGGGGGTGGAAAAGAATGTGGGGGACCA
Source organism: Neoceratodus forsteri (assembly GCA_016271365.2). NCBI lineage: Eukaryota > Metazoa > Chordata > Ceratodontiformes > Ceratodontidae > Neoceratodus > Neoceratodus forsteri. Next base: position 953,574,325 of record CM028136.1, read on the forward strand.
GGGGCACCAGAAAAACTGGGGAGGAAACAGGAAAAACACCAGGTAAGCCCCCAGAGGAGGGGGGTTACACAAAGGTGCTGATACTGTGTTCCTCTTTGTCACCCCTGAATTCCCCCCCCCCCCCCCAGCCACAGACAGTCACAGCTGAGGAGTAACTCACCAGCCTGACTGGAACCCTGCTCCCTCCCTTTACTCCATGTATTCATTCTGAACTCTAACTCCTAACTTGTAGTGCCCTCTATATATGCCCCTGCATGAAATAAACCACTCCTCTCTCCTCGTCCCGAGCTGGAGGAGCCCTGGGCATGTCCACAAATTGCCCCAAATAGAGACCCTGGCTATGCTGGTAGCACATAGACTGCCCACGTGCAAATGCAGCAGTAATTATGTTCTTATCCAGGGGTGTATAAATGTATGGAAACTAAACTGAAGAAGAAGCTCATAGCATATATGCCATGAAATCGGTGATGGGAGTCAAACTTGATTCTCTAAGTTCGCAACTAAACCTTACCTTCTCAAAGCCCTTAAGAAGATCTGTTTCAGTACTGACACGATTGACCTTAGAACTCCATGTTTGACCATTGACGAGGTCCTCTCCCCGCTAACCGCACTGCTCAACCTCTCCCTCTGCATAGGAATGTTCTCCTTCCTGTGGAAGACGGTTCTCATGACCCCCATCCACAAATCTGGTGACCGTCTCTCCCCTAGGAACTACCACCCTATATCTATCCTTCCCCCACTCTCCAAGGCTCTCGAGTGCATAGTGGCGAATCAACTCACAAAGTACCTATCCAAATACAAAACTCCTGGCTCCGGAATGACATGGTTTCAGAGAAGGGCATAGTATGACCACATCCCTCCTTGATTTCAATAGTTTCATACACTCTGCTCTGGATAAGGGCATGCTGGCTGGTGCCATCTTCCTGGACCTATCTAAGGCCTTTGACACCATTAATCACCCTCTTCTCCTCTCCATCCTGTCTCAAATCGGCCTCGCCCAGAGCCTCCTAAATTGGTTCACTGACTGCTTGTCCAATCGGTCCCAAAAGGTGAAAATCAACTCCACCACCTCAAGTCCACTCCCTGTCCACTCTGGAGTACCACAAGGTACCATATTTGGTCCACTTCTCTTCAGCCTCTTCCTAAATGCTCTACCCAAAGCCTGCACTGGAAAGATCCTGCTGTACGCTGATGACGCCATTCTCTAGGCATCTCACCCAAACCCATCCCAACTCTCTCTCTCTCTCTCTCTCTACAACCCTCCTTTATGGAGGCAGAGTCCTGGTTCACCAAACACAAACTCGTGCTTAACCAAAAAAAAAAAATCAAAGACTATGCTCTTTTCCCACCACCAGAACAAACTTAAGCACACCCCACTAAAAATCAGCATGTCCACCGCTCTACCCCTTGAACAAGTCCACTCATTCAAATACCTCGGCATAACTCTCAACCCTGCCCTTACTTTCTGAGACCACATACATCAGCTCTGTTCAAATCTAAATTCCCGTATCGGGCTCCTGTACTGTCATCGGCAATGCCTTCCCCTGAAGCCCTCCAACTTGCATTCTCCTTCTCGGTAATATCGGTGGTTGAATATGGCATTGTCATCTATGGGGTGGCTGACAACACCGCCTTAAAAAGGTTCAAAGTGTCGCTCAACAAAGCCTGCCATGTCTCGCTGGGCTGCCCCAGTACCACTCACACCTGCTCCCTCTATAACCAAACAAACTGGCTGGACTTTGATGGCAGACTACAATACCACACCTGCCTATTAGCCAAAAAAATCTCCACTGGGCTCAGGGTCCCTTGCCTCTCTGCACTCCTGCAACTGACTCCACATGCAAGGCACACCAGGAGCTCCCTCAAATCATCTTATCAGGTGCCAAGGCAAAAACCTCCCTGGGACAACACTCCTTTCTCTATCATTCCCCAGCTTGGCTTAACTCACTCCCCCCACACATTGCTGAGGAACCCAAGCTTGGCCACTTTAAATTCCTACTGCACTCCCACCTTCAAGCCTCATGCTCCTGTACCTGTCCCTAATTCCCTCTGCCCATGACAATTACATTTGTCCTACCCTCCGGCCTTATTTCCCTCTAGCCGAAATATGGACGTCTAGCCCTCCTCCTTCCTCCTGCTCTCTCTCTTGCCCATCTTTCTGACAATGGATTCCGTCCAGTCTCTGAATTCCTCCCGATCTCTGTGCCACCCCATCTACTGTCCCACTACCCATCCCCTAGTCCCCGCTGAGCCACCATACAATCCCTGATCTCAGCTCAGGTGCCATGGCTTTTAACCATGGCCTGCCCTAAGCCCTGTCATCCCTCCCCCCATTTCCAGTGGCAGCTCTACACCAGGGCCTGCCAGGGCACGTGCCCCGTTAAAAAAATGCTGTGCCCCAGTTGGTGCCCCATATGGTGCAGAGCTTCCCCCATAGTAACAATATATCAGTGCCCTGGCTGCCATCTGTTGTGCCCCAGCTGTGCCCTGGTAACCATTTGTGGCTAGAGCCGCTACTGCCCATTTCTGAACCTAAGATAGCGCCTAACAATGCCTCTAATGCTATGATTCTAGACCATTATGTTATATAATGTAACACAGTATGTTGACTATGTATATGAACTGTACCTGTCTTAACCACTTGTATTCGATTGTCCGTTATATGTATTGTTTTCTCTGTAATTGATGTGGAGCTTTTGTAAAGGACTCCTTGACTCAAAGGATTGTAATTCTGAACAACCAAATAAATAAATAAAACTCTAACCGCTAGTACATGCTAACTCTCGCCAATAAGCCAGAAAAAGAATTGGCAGAAATTATGGGGAATGATAATAAATGAGGATGTGTTTGCACAAGATACTTAGTCATTCCTGCTTATGATTCATTGTGTGTGTGTGTTTTGGGGGGGGGGTTGAAAATGATCAACCTACAGGATCTTCCAACTTTAAATTACTATGTTAGTAGGGGTTGTGGTTAGCAAGAAGTTGAAACGGGAGCTCGTGAGAGGCTAGCTAGGCTACTGAGCTCAACCCCGAGCTCTCGGAAGAAAAGTTCAAGAGCCTGCTCAGGCGTGCATTTTAATGACAAGTCAGCTGCCAAAAAAGAGGAAAAAAAATTATTTATGTATAACTTTAAGACCAAAAATGGAAACATGTAAGCAAGCAGCATGTTAGCCTACTGTCCCACTTTCTCTCCCTTGGTCTAGGTCATGCACCCCAAAAGCTAGGCTTTTTGTAGGCACTGGCCCATTCCCCATAGCTCCAATCGGAGGCTCCTGCAGGAGTCTCTGTTCACACATTACATTTTAGCCCAGCTATGCTCCAGTCTGTCCCCTCAAGGACTCACAGACAGATCTTAGCATTTCTGTGATGCCCCATGAAAGACTAGAGTCCCTGGCCTGTTAATCTCTCAGTGACTTGATTAAAATTAATTCAAATTCATTAGTACTCCCAACAGTCTGTTTGACTGACAGACAGCTCAACAGACTCTTTGCACCGACAGACTTAACCATTTGATGCTGGAATGTCATGTTACACACATTTTTGCAACTTGTACAAGGGTGATTAGTCAGGTGGGGTCTCAGTGACTCAAAGCGCTTGCTATGTAGACCCTGAAGAATCCATACACCCCATCACAGGGCCACAATGCAGAGATGCGTCACATTAAGCTAATAAAATGCTAGCCATTCTCAAAAGGAATTGTAATCTAGGGATAATAGATAATGCCACTGTGCAGATTATTGGTAAGACCACACCTGGAATGTAACGCCCATTTCTGTGTTGTTCCATGTTGTCACTGGGTTGTCACACCACTCTTTCTGTCCCCCAGGCCAAAACCTCTGCTGGTCAGTCAGCTTTCTCATATTAACTGGCTTGCCTCTGGTCTAACTCCCCCCCCCCCACTATCTGCTGTGATACCTCTCCATCCAGAAAGCACTGCTCCAGTCACATACTACCCCCACGTCTGCTCGTGCACTGATTCTCTCCCCCCAACCAACACACACACACACACACATACACAGACACACACACACACACACACACACACACACACACTAACACAGACACAGTTTTTACCACTCTGTAAGTCAACTGGTTACCTGATGCACTTGTATATACATTTTTTAGTTCTGTACTTTTTGACGTTTTCAGTTTATTGCTTCGTATGGTTTTATTTCTGTCTAGTTATTGTAATTCTCCTAGCATTGTAATGCAAATTTCACTGCTGTTGTTACTAGTGGGCTCCTTCATTTACCCTTCCCCTAGGACGCCTCAGCTGGAAACAAGCCATTCCCAGCTCAGCAGGCCCTTCCTGTTAAAAACTTTTTAAATAAATTAATTATTCATAAGCGCTGAGTAATTCTGTCATCTTGCTAGGGACACTGATGCAGTCTCAAAACTGTGACATCCTCACGGAACTCAGCCTACATCAACATTTCCCTGAGCAGTTACCATCAAGCTATTGAGGCACCTCATCTGTTCTTCTTAACTGTTATTATCTATCTTCCCTTTAGTAACTCTCAGCAGAGAAATTCTGTTTGTCCCAGCAGCAAACAGTATATTTAAATTCAGAGTGTGCCTGTTTTTTGTACTTAAATGACGTCCTACTGTTTTACCTCAGCTCCTGTGGATGTCAGTGTTTTGTTTTTTCACTTAAAGGAACACTGTCAGCTTTTCTCCCCGACTTCCAGCTCAGTCGCGTTACTGTGACCTGTAGTCTTGCTGTAAACTACTCTGCACACTCAATACAAATATGCCAATATCTTTGATAGAAAATAACTTGCAGCCTTTATTTCAACTAAACAAACATTTATGTGGGCATGACCAAAATGCCTCTTGCGGATGCTCCCTGCGCGTCCATATGACATGGCACTGAGCCACCGGGTGCCACCATTCACAAACGAGTATGCGATTTTGGTAGGCACACTGGTAAAAAAATCCCCTTCTGCTTCTAAAGCATTCACTAAGCTTATGAAAATGTTCACCGTAATGTGTTTGTGGGGTGCCTCTTCCCCCATTGCTGCTGTCTGTTCCTTTGTTGAGCTCCTCCTGTTGGTTCGCTCATGTGTTCCTGTGGTGCTGGTTGCTGTTGTTTACCTGCTGCTTTGCATTGCTTGGCAGCTCTTTTGTTTCACGTCAGCCATTCTGTCCATTCTGCCTGCTGCCCCCCCCTCCTTCTTGCTCTGGACATTTGCTGGGGCTGGCCAGCCATTCCCTCTTGCCTCCTGTGCTGGGCTGCTTCTTCTGCTGCTCCCCATACCCTTTGGGGGTTGCCTGGCAGCCAGTTTTGTTTCCTGCCCCCTGCTCTGCTATAGCTCCTGGGTTGGCAGGGCCCTGCGTGGTCATCACTCTGGCTGGGCTGGGCCTTTGCTCCCTACCTCCCTGCAAGCCTGCATCGGGCATCCCTCCCAAAGACAACTGGGCTCATGCCCCAACACAAGTGAGCTAACACCCAATGACTACTGGGCTTATACCCCTTTCCTACCAGGCTCACACCCCAATGAATATTCACACCCCACGACTACAGGGCTCTTGACTCAAAAACAACCTCAGGATTCAGGGTTCCACCACTGTGGTTTGACAGAAAACTTGTTGACCGCAAGTTCAGCGGTGGCGGTTATGCCGACAGTCAGCAGACAGCCATCACAGAAAGGAGTCGTTTTTTCTGTGGGGGCGCTTTGCCCCCCTCCCCCACTCCCGTGCGGGTGCTCTGCTCCCACACTCCCATATATATTATAATCAACTCTGAGTTGTAGGTTATTCGGGAAGGGGGTGCAAGTCCACAAGAAGCACTGCCGTGGTCCCACAAGTACATTACAGTGACATGATCGATTTGTCACTGTAATGTACCTTCGCTGTAAAAGTTTTGCTACGGCAACAGTACACCAGGATTCAGTATGCATTGGCCCTCCAGCATCATACTGCAACTAACCGAGCCCCTTCGGGCTTACTACTTCACCCATATAACTCTGTACCAACCAACCCATTCCTGACCTCTGTTTATCCGCAGTCTTTCCTCTTGACAATACTTCCACTCCTCTTGGGATCAACCAGGGCCTAATTTTCCATAGAGTAGCTTGAGGGCCTAGCTTGATAGGGACAAGTGGTAGTCGGATTTCCTTTCTGTGCTGCAGACTGGAGGATGAGCCCGAGCTGTTCTGTAGTCTGAGGACAGTTTAGTTGTCCAGTAGTTTGAGCATAGTGCAGGGCTGGAAGTACCCTCTCAAAGGGTTCCTTTGGTCATACGTCTGCAACTCTGTGACACTCTTGACCTATGAAACTCAGGAGGTGTTTGGGCAGCTTGTTTGCTTAGCACTCATTTGTCTAGTGCACCTGCTATGTACATGCCCAGTCTCCGCCCATACCCCTTCTTTAGTGGGACTTTGTTCCCTAACCTCGGGGTGGAGCCCCAGCACTTTGGGCTCCTTTAGTCATATGACTCAACTCTGTGCCACCCACCTAGGTTTAAGCTTCCTATGGCACGCAGGTTGGGCATTCCTCCATAGCAAGAGTTCAGCTCCGCACAGGAGTCTAATCGACCTTGTTACGGAAGCCAAGCCTCCTTCCTCTAAGGGTGTGGCTTTCACTCTGGGTCCTTTAGTCATACAATATCAGCTGTGTAACACCATTGAGGATGATCATCCTGCTAGACAGATGGAGCCAGTTTCCATTTCCTCCAAAGTATACCAATCCCCTGCTCCTTCCTTGATTACACAAAAACTCAAGCTATTTGAGTTGCAGTTTTCCTCCTTTTCTCTGCCTTTTGTTTTCAGCATTTCCTATTATGTCTAGGCTAAAAGACAGTTGCATAGCCTGGAGGGATGGCAACCTAAAGTCTTGGCTTCCCCAGTGGTTTCCTTCACAGAGTTTTTTCCTTTCTTCAATGCTGAAGGTCATAACTAGTAGATAAGTAGTTTGCAGTTGTAGGTCTTCCACCGGTTGAGTTGAGAACGTGATGGTGGCTCCTTCTCTGATACAGCAGTGGCATTCACTCACTCCATTGCAGAATTATGTTGTGACTGCTTTCCACACCTTCATCTCTGGGTATTTGAGCATCTTCACTACGGTACTCTCAGCCAAGGGACCTCACTCCTGTAGCACCATTAGAGGTGGAACCCTATTCAAGTGGGTTCCGTGCCATTGTACCCTGAAAGGGTGGCAGTTCCTCTGGAACAGAGAGCTCAAAAGGTCACACACACATATCCAACCATAACTTCCTCCACAAGCACTACCATGTTGTATAAGCATCCTACACACTTAGTTGTCTACTGGACCACTGAATTGGGAGGCTTTGCCTTAGGTTCGGAGGGTAGTGGGTGATATCACCAAACCTCCCCCACACTGAGTGCTATAAGAGCACGTCCTTTCAAGTGTCCTCCAGATGCTCATCTCTTTACTCCCCCCAGCTACCCCCTTCCCCTCCAGAGGCTCACCTCTCTCTGTCTGGGCCTCTTCCCTACAGCACCTTTTGGCCAAGGGATCTCACTCTGTAGCACCTCTAGGGATGAAACCCTCCTCAAGAGGGTTCTGTGCCATCATACCCTGAAAGGGTGGTAGTTCCTCCAGGACAGAGTGCAAAAAAGACCACACACATATCCAACCATAACCTTTTCCAATAGCACAAGCACTTCTATGTTGCACATGCCTCCTGCACACTTAGTCGTCTGCTGGACCAGTGAGTCTTGTTGTTTTATTTAAAATAACAAGATTGTCCTACAGAGATGAACTCGCTTCTTCTTTTTAGTATTCAAGGCAATCATAGCATTATACCCCTCAGCACATGAGTACCCTGGGCCATGCCCGCCCCAATCCTAGGCAGCAACGCAGGTCAGTTGCCATACTGCCTGGGGGGGGGCATAACTATGGTCCAATGTGCCAAACAAGGCCCAAACAGTAATTTGTGCTCCATCACTATAGATCAATCCTGATGTCATCCTGGAATCATACTGATGTCATCCTAGAATAGTTATTGGGATTACTTCTCACGTCATCACTAGAGTCATCCAATTCAAATATTTCAGCCTCCAGGCATACTCTAGCATGACTACAGACATATATGGAAGATGATTCAAATATTACAACAAGATGGGCTTAAGATGAAATCATCTAATGAGTCTGGGATGATTTAGGAAGATCTTTCATTCTGACTTGCCAAGGGGCTTCTCCTTTTCTCACTGCCTGGCCTACATAGCAAAGGCCACCCCCTCACACACCCACACATAAACAAAACACACACGGTCTCCTCAGGCTGCCTTTGTAATTTATTTTCCCCTAGACTTTTCTTTCACTTTTTTCTTTCACTTTATTTTTTATTTTAATTGTTTAGTTTTTGCTGTTGCCTGCCTAGCCTTTGGCCCAAAACCCACCCAACACTGCCTCCTTACTTATTTTTCTTTCAGAGACTGGAAGTGTGAGAAGTAGTCAAAGTTTCCCTTTTTTCCAGTATAACTTTTATTGAAGTTCATCACAGACATGACAACCGTATAACCATACAGATTAACAAGAACGTTATGATCTCATTACAAAATGACATACAGTATAAAAGAAAAAAGAGAAATACAGGTTATGCAGCAAATCACAACAGAAGATTACTACAGCTATTACAAAATACCTATGCACCACTTCTATATGTAGTTTAGTTATACAATTAAGATTTTGAATAAATTCCTAACTCGTAACAGTTGTAAAGTTAGCCTTTGTAAGTTATGAAGGATTCCAGATCTTTGAAAAAAGACCCAACTTATTCAGAATCTTCTAGCTGATCCTCTCATTACTGGCTGTCAATCCCATAATATCTGTCCATCTCTGACTGAAAGAAGTTTACAACATTTCCACTTTTTAAGAGAAAGTCTTTTAAAGAGCCGTGAGGCTGACAATATCCGTATCTGGTGAGTTTTCCCAGAATGGTACAATCTAGTTGCGTCACTTAGAACAAAATTTGATGAGGAAAAGGGAAAGATGTGCCTAATATATTTTGGCAGGCAAAATTAATTTATTTTCGGACACATAAAATATTTGGGCAAAACCACAACATGTGAGAAAGGATCACTTGAAATGAGTTACACCTCCAGCATGTACCCAGGTTAGAATTACCTATTTTCTTCACTTTGCCAAATGAATTCTATAGAGAATACTGGATGGGCAACTATGCACAACCAGTGTGTTCTGTCACAGAGGGGTTCTGATTCCCTCTGGCTTGAGAGATCCATGGGAATCAGGACCCCGAGGTGACAGAACACACTAGTTATGCATAAAGTTGCTCATCCTGTATTTTGTATAGTATTAAGTGAAATGTGTGCATTGTGTTTTTTTTTCTTTCACAATGAAACTGACTTGTGAAATCTCTAGGGGTTCTAGAATGCCGTTCTACCACAGAATTGGAAGAGAGGAACGCAACTATGTGGCAGCATTCCAAGTTGTTCTGCTGCAGTAGTGACATCACTACTACAGCAGAACAACATAATGACATCACTACTGCAGCAGAACATAGAGGATTGTGTATGAGCAATCATACACAACAAGGCAGTTGTACGATCAAGAGGTTTCTGTGGTAACCAGAGACCTCAAGAGCACAGCTCAAGAGGTCTGTTACTTCAGAAACCTTGAGATCTTACAACTGCCTTGTTTGTGTATGGTTGCTTATACACAATCTTTTATAGTGTATGGGCAACCATAAGCAGCACTCCGTGATCCCCCAAACAAGTCTCCCAGAAAAAATTAGCCTTACTTCGGCAGCTGTAACAGCACGCTTACTTCCTCGTCGCTGTGGGCCCGCTCAATTGCGCATGCATGAATGCATTAGATTTTGTTGTACTGCACCAGTGATGTACTCAGTGCAGCACAACAAGATTGTGATGCACCAAGTGTAGCACAACAATGCTGTTCCAGGCATGGATTTCCATGCTGAACAGCGCTCCACCATACACTATAACATAATGACATCACTACTGCAGCAGAACAAGCATATTCCAGGCATGGAATTCCATGCATAACAACATTCCACTATACAGTATTGTAACCCTGCCCCCCCCCCCAGCTACTTTACACAGTCAGTTACCCCTGGCACCCATAACTGGGCACATGGACTTGGAAACATTTAGAAAATGGTACCACCCCTAGCTTTTGGGAATGTATACCAGGCTCATTCTTCTAGAGATCAAGGGGTAGGGGTGTACAAAAGCAATATAACCTATTTGCTAATGGGACACTTGTACTTTGTTTTCTCACATGTCATAGGACATAAAACAACTTAAACTTGGATTCCCACATTTCATAGGATATAGAACATTGCTTCCAGTGGCACTGGCTACAACTGAACACACATTTTTGCTAAGACTAGCACCATTCTTCATAACCATAGAAGAAACTGTAACCCACTTCAGGGGGTAAAATTCTCTTCAGAAATTGTCCCTTTGTGTAAAGTAACCAGGCACCCTTACTGAACCTGTAGTCCTGAACTGGTTACTTCAGATTGGAGTCTGCCCATCCTTTGCTCCCAAATCCATACTCAGCCATTCTTTCAGAGTTATGCCTTATACATTTGGAAAACACACTTTGGAAATGCTTATGCAATGAAACTTGGTGTCCAGCATTCAAATCACTACACTTGTAGTCGAGAAAATAAAGTCCCAAACAATGTGATGCAGTCATACCTCTGAACATCACACACTTCAGCCAAATTTAAATTAGAACAATCTCACACTTCTGAAGTCACAGAAAAGTTGTGCCTTCCCTTTTAGCCAGAGCCCACAACAGCACAAGTACTTGCTTTCTGCAGCAAAAGTCAGATCCTGTTCACTGTTAAACATTTCAGGCAGCTTCAAACATCCTGGATCAAAAAGGGGATTGCCCCTTGGATCCATCCACTAGCAGTCCTCATGACCCCTCCAGGGAAGAAAATCAGGAGATCCAACTCTAGACAATGGTTTCCACCACTTCTCTTGGCAAACTAGAGAATACCAGGACTAGGGTGAGAATGCAGGGCCTTCAACTCAGAGCCCACAGCTAAGCAGTTCTCACTCCTCCAACTTCAAGCTGCTACCTCCAACTACTACTGACTCTTGTCTCAACATTCTAACTCCCGTCTCACAGCTGGCCAAGGCTTATGCTGCTGCGAGAGTTCCAAATGAGCTCATCACTTCCATCTCAGCTAAAGCCAAGTAAATAGAAGGGTGAGCAGGTGGAAAAACATTTAACTCATTAATCGCCAGCTGCCTCTCCCTGCCTAGCACTGATACTGAGGGGATTCTAGTAACCCCAGGGGACTGGGTGGTTACATTATAACGGTGTAACACCTTAAATTGTGTTAGCTTGCATTGTACATTGAATCTCTTCACTGCTAAAATAATCATTTTCCCAAAGTGAAAACCATAATTCAGGGGAAATTCTGATACATAATTTGCCTTCCCATTTAGATTTGGTGGATTTTGCAATGGATGCATCCAAGTCTGATATGATCTTACAAAGAAGATTAGCTCAGCTCATTTTAGCAACTGTCAAGATTTCTGTCCATCCTGGATTGCCTTCCAATTTACATTGTGCATCAAGAATACTTTGATAAAGAGCTTCTCTAGCCTGTAGATATAACCAAACATGATATTTCTGAACTTTCTGTTTTGACTTAACTTTGTCGATGGGGAGGAGCTTATTGTCAGTAGGATGTAGTAGATTGTGTGTCTTTTTAATGCCCAGTTTGCTCCATATTGTCTTTTAGTTTATTATTAAATTTTGTTAAGGGGAAATTCTATAGGGGACAATACTGAAGTGAGAGTGAGTTGAGGCCTTATAGTGTAGTAGTAAACATTTTTATTCAATTGACAAGCAAAAGAATAGGAGACTCGACTGAGACAAGCTCATTTCCAGTGAAGTCCTTAGTGCAAACTTTCATAGCGACATCATAATAAAAAAGTTACAACGCAAATACATACATAAATATACATATAGTATAAACTAACACCACAACAATATTAAGTTACAATTAACTACTTAACATCTATATAAATAATCTACGTAGACGATACAGGACATATTCATTCATATATGTGCAAGTGCAAACCTTTGTCATATTTAATACATAATGTTCAAGGTGGATCAGCAATACACCTTTTATCTGTTTCAATTTTGAACCATCTTTTTATTTCTCCTATACAAGGGCTAGAATTAAGTGGACTAAGATAAATTGGCAATGAGATCCATAAATTGGGACCGAAATGAAAAAATGCGCTCTACCCAAATCTGTCCTTCTTCTCGGCAATTCATATTCCATACCCTCCGCAGAGCGTAGGCCTCCTCTAATCGTCCTAACCTGGAGTTCATCGGTAATATATTCAGGTACTTTACCCCTAACTGAGTTAACCATGTATATCAAAGCATGAAAAGATCTTCTGTCTTTTGGATACATCAAACTCAAAGACTGATATAGCTCATTTATATGGGTTCTCTTAGGTACATTCAAAACAAACCTTGGTATTTTATTAAAAAGAACATCTATTTTAGCTAACTGGGTTGAGGTTGCCCCCATACAAACAATATCTCCATAATCCAAAGTGGTATTAATGCAGTTGTAGCTATATGCTTCTTTACCATTTCATTCATTCAATTTCTAATTCTGTATAGTGCACCCAAACATCCACTAACTTTCCTAATTATATGTTCTATGTGGGAAGTCCATCCTAATGATCTATCCAGGTATATTCCTAGGTAACTATAACATTGCACTTGTTCAAGGACAATTTTATCTTTGGTTACTATACTCAGACCTAACTCAGAATAGGCTACACTATTCTCTTTAGAGAACAGTATAACCTGAGAATTTTTTGAGTTCAGAACAAGTTTAGATTCACTATAAAATATCTGAAGCTCTAGTGTGGTTATTTATTTATTTATTTATTTATTTATTTATTTATTTATTTATTTATTTTGCAAAGCCAGATTGAGGTTGGATGGTTTTTCAAATGGGCAGGGATATTTGTAAAAAGAAGATCAGTAATTGATAAGGGTTTGACCAAATTATTTTCAATTTTGGCCAAAATATTTTTGATAATTATCCATAAGGGAAGTCCTCTGGTGTCCATAGAACTAAACCAAAGGAAGTCTGCTTCAGAAGAAATGACCAGTGGTATCTCTGCCACCAGAGCAATCCAAATCAGCCAATTTTGTGTGATGTCCCCAGTTTAGCTAGATTCAACCTTGGATTCTTATTGTCCCAGAGGACTTTGGAGATCAATCTCTCAATTTATTTAAGGGGACACTGTCAACCCTCTTAGGTCTAATTTGTCACTAGATTTAAGAAAAAGTTATAATTGCTCACATTCGGTAGAGATTGCTGACATAGCTGGTATTTATTTATTTTTATTTATTTGAATTTTGGAAGTAACCTTTGAGCCAGAGGCTCATTTACAGAGGTTCCATGTCATTACAAAACAGAACAAGGATTACAAACAAATCAAGAGATAACAGATTACAACATATAGGTGACTACAAGTGGTATTTACAAAGTGCAAATAAAACCACAAGGGGCTATACAAGGGTAAATAATAAAGGTGCAATAAAAGGTGAGGAGAACACAGCAAAACATGTTTTAACAACAGTTCTTTTGTTGAGGTACAAATATGGTAGCATAGTTTATGTTGATGAGTGTCAGAGAGAAGAGTGCAGAGAGGGGCAGGGTACTGAGAGAGAGGAGGTAGAGGAGAGTTGAGGGAGTGGTGCAGAACTGGAGAGGAGTAGTGGCAAGAGAGGGGATTGGGGGATGGAAGGGAATGAGTTGAGATTCAGGTCGAGGAGAACTGATTAATAATGGAGGGGGAGTGAGGAGGTGATCATTGGAGGATGCTCAGGGGAGTGAGGAAGTTGCAGAAATTGAGTAGGAGAGGACAGTAGCAGGAAAGAGGTAGTAGAAAATAGAGGGGGACCTGAGTAGAGAAGGGGTATGGGAAGAGGCAGTGGTAGTTAATACATAGACAGCAAACAAGGGAGAGGTCATCAGTGCCATGGAGTTAGTTATCATAGTCACAGCTACTGGTAGATGCCAGAAGTGCACATAGGTTTGACTTACACAGCCCTAGCTTTGTTTCTTTATGAAAGCTTTCCTGCAGAGAGTTAAACCAGAGCGGCACACGGTAGTCATACGAATGTTGGCCCTGAGAGGTACAGCAGAAGGGGATTTTAAGGGTATGGTAGCTTACGCCTCTAGTACTTCTAGCAGTATTGGGAGTTGTAAGGAGATTTCACACCCCTGGGGGGGGCAATATCTAGGGCAGACTTCTTGGCCAGGAGGCAGACCTGATATTTTAGTCTGCACTCCAGATTGAGCCAGCTAGACTGTGCATACAAAGTATGAGTGTGTGTCAGCCTGTCTGCCCCAGCACAGGTCTACCGACTTTGTTAAGCATGGTCTTAATCCATTGGAGCACTGTGTATGTAGTGGCACCATATACCACTAGGCCATAATCAATGATTGACACCACTGAGCTTGAGACAGCAATTTTTAGAGCTTCGTTGGTAAGGCAGTGCTTACTACGGTAGAGCAGTCCCAGGTTGGCATTAGCCATCTTAGCAACAGTATCAATGTGACGGGTGTAAGAGAGAGTGCAGTCTAATGTTACACCAAGATATTTGAAGCTTTGTACCATTTCTAGGGGGGAATACAGATTGTTACGAATTTGTAGTTGATAGGAGTTGTGTTTATTTTGGGCAGAACACACCAACATGGTTTTGGTTTTCTTGTAGTTAAGTAGTAATCTGCATTTGAGGAACCATAAGGGAAGGAAGTTAGTAGGCACAGGGGCGGGTGCAAAGCTGGTGAGATGGGTAGGAACCTGCTGCAGGGAAGGCAACAGAGGGTGGTGGTGGGTGGGGAGCTCTCACACCCAAGGGCAGTGACGAACGGTGTTCCACAGGGCTCAGTTTTGGGACCAGTGTTGTTTGGGATATTCCATTGCAAGACATATCATGGGACATCGAGAGCAAGATCAGTCTGTTTGCTGATGATACCAAGGTAGGCTGGTGGTGGATGACCTAGGGGATGTCAGGGGTTGCAGGATGATCTGGCAAAGCTTGAAACCTGGTCAGACACCTGGCAACTGGGCTTTAATGCCAAAAAGTGCAAGGTGCTGCATTTTGGGATGAAGAACCCAAGGAGGAGTTACCAGCTAGGGAAGTGCAGCTAGCCCAGACAGAGGAGGAGAAGGATCTGGGTGTGCTCATTACAGGGTCAATGAACAACTCGGCACAATGTAGGAAGG
Source organism: Neoceratodus forsteri (assembly GCA_016271365.2). Classification (NCBI taxonomy): domain Eukaryota; kingdom Metazoa; phylum Chordata; order Ceratodontiformes; family Ceratodontidae; genus Neoceratodus; species Neoceratodus forsteri. Next base: position 953,589,569 of record CM028136.1, read on the forward strand.
CAGCTGCAAAGGCCAACAAAATGCTGGGTTGTATTGCAAGGGGTATATCCTCGAGGAGGGAGGAGGTGATTCTGCCACTGTATAGGTCATTAGTTAGACCACACCTGGAGTACTGTGTGCAGTACTGGCGCCTGTATCTGAAGAGGGACATTAAGTTACTGGAGGGGGTGCAGCAGAGTGACAAAGATGATCAAGGGGCTGGGGGACTTATCATACGAGAGGAGGTTGAAGGAGTTGAACATGTACTCACTGGAGGAGAGGAGAGACAGGGGTGACATGATTGAAACCTTTAAATACATGAAAGGAATAAACAAGAGCGGGTACAGAGGGCTGTTCAAAGTAAGGAGAGGAGGGGCCATCAGGGGCCATGATATGAGACTGGGCGAGGAAGGTTCAGGAGGAGATAAGGAGACACTTTTTACAGAGAGGGTGGTGGCTGGGTGGAATGCGCTATCTGCTGAAGTGGTATGCAGTAGAACAGTGGACTGCTTCAAACGAGGATGGGACAGGACAAGGGGGAGGGTTAATGAAGGGGAAGGATGGAAGGGAGGGGCAGCTGCAGAATAAGGGGTGCTATCTGCACATTCCAGCAGACTTGATAGACCTCTAGGCCTTTATCTGCTGGCAAATTTCATATGTTCGTATGTTCGTACTGTGGAGAAATTAGACTGCATTTGATATTTGAGCACCGCAGGGTTGTGGTGGCTGGAAAAGCATACAGCATCGTCGGCGTATAGTAAAACATTGTCTTTTACTGCCTGGGGGAGATGGTTAATAAACAAAGTGAAGAGTAGTGGGCCAAGAATTGAGCCCTGGGGCACTCCTGTAATAACGGGCAAGCTATCTGAGAGGACTGATTGTATTTTCACTCTTTGCACTCTCTCTGATAGGTAACTTCTGAACCAGGATACAGAGTCCATAGATAGACCCATACGTGATAGTTGGTTCAGAAGCCATTCATGGTTAACAGTGTCTTGGTGAGGTCTATATAGGTTGCCCCCCCAATAGCCCTCGGTCTAAAGCGTTATGAATATAACCAGTAAACTCAACAAGGGCAGTTGTAGTGCTGTGTTGCTTATGGAATCCATATTGCTGATGGCATCGTAGCTGATATTTGTCCAGGTAGTCAGACAATTGGTCTCATACTATGTGCTCAAGTGCTTTTTTGGGGGGGGGATATGGAAATAGGTCTATAATTAGACTGGAGGGTACAGTGACCATTTTTGTGGACAGGTGTGACCATAGCTGCTTTCCAGTTTGATTTTGATTCACTTTTTATTTTTAAAAGTAAAAAAACAACTGCCCACCATACGAGTGTTACCACACAAAAATGTGTTTGATTACATTCTTTGATCAAAAAGCACTGCAACTTTCCTGGACCTGTGAACTCTCCTGACACAATCTAGCTGCTTATAGTGCTGTGTTAGGAGAAGAGACTATTGCATCCCTGGGGATTCAAAGCAGGAGTTGAGACCAGAGATCATGTAGGATCAGAGCCTTTTGGGTTCGGAGGGGAGGAATGGGCAGACTGGATGGGCTTAACTGTCCTTATGTGCCATCAAATTCTATGTTTCTATCAAGAATTGCTGCACTGTTTGGGGGTGTTCCTAACGTTCAGCATATATGCGATAAGAGTAGATCAAGGATATGAATCAAAACACAGCTGGGTATAATTGCACCATCACCATGCATTTCAGTTATTCTAAGAAAGGAAGCAACTAAAACAACCAATACCTTCAATGAAATATACAATCATAAAATGTGGGGTTTTGGCTAGAAATAATATGTGCAAAAAGGGTTGACAGAATCATTTTTATACCCATGTAGGTGGAAAGATTATTTAGTACATGCATTAATTGGGAGAAATTATCTTAATGCAGTTCATTTCCCACATAATAATAATTCTAGTGTTGTCTGTCTTTCTAAATCTTTGTCAGTTTTCAAAAGTACAGTGGAGAGGTTAAATTCCACAATTTGATCAATGGAGTTATGTACTGACATATCTAAATGTGTCAAGCTTTCAGTTGCCCAGGGAATTGCAAATGAGTTAGATAGTCTAGCTTTCTCAAAGTTTGATGTAGTAAGCATAGGACCTTCAGACTTACTCCAATTAACTCGTAAGCCTGAAAGTATGTCAAAACTTTCTAAAAAAGGTTGTAACTTGGTAATCGAAAAATGTGGTTGAGTTAAAGTTTATAGCACGTCATCTGCATGTGCAAGGACATTGTGGGATTTATTTCCAACTTCAATGCCATATTTGATGTATTATAGGCTCTGTTGATGAAATAAAGATAAAAGGAGAAAGTGAGTAACTTTGTCTTGTGCCTCTGCCCAGGCTGAAGAAATCTGATATAATGCCACTTGTTATTAGAGCAGCTTTGTGATTTTTGTATAAGACATTAATACATAGAGGATAATGTATGGGTATGCATCGGTAACTGGTTTGTTAACCAGCGAGAGGCTGCCATGGCAACCATTTAAACCTCGAGAGCAAAGCTTGAGAGGTTTGTCACCATGGCAACCTCGAGCCGGTTATTCAAACTGGTTGCCAATGTATGATCATACATTATATTTTATAGTGTATGGCCATACATTTCAATTTTAAAAATTAAACAGGCTCCTTACTGTTAAAATTTAGGCACCGCCGCAGCCATTCCGGGTCTTGCTTTCACTGCCGCGGCCATTTCTGGAAGGCTCGGTCATGTAGTGCACATGCGCAAAGCGATCCATGTTGTTAACCTATCGATGTGACATAGCATCGATAGGTTAACAACATTGGAATGGACAGATGATGGTTAACAACCTTAGGAAATGATGATTTCCTAAGGTTAACAGCATTCTACCATACACTATATTTGCATAAATTTAGTCCACAATTATACTTTTCCAGTATATCTAAAAGATTAGGCCATTCTAAGGTATCAAATACCTTGCCAATATCTGATGAAAGGAGTGCAGAATGCATACTAGATTTCTTAGAGGCTCAAATAATAGAAAAAAGTCTCCCTAACTCATCTGATAAATTTCTACCTCTTATAAAGCCCACCTGCTCCCTTCCTACTAAACAGTGAATAACCTGTTGCAACCTGTTTCCAAGTACTTTAGTCAAAATTTTATAATCAACATTTAGCAAGGAAATTGGATCATTCCAAAGGGTCGTCATTCTTTTTAAGAAGTCAGATATATATAGCATTCATAGAGGTCGTAAGTGAACCCTTGTGGAATGATTCCAGAAATACCAAATGAAAATATTTCATTACCATAGAACTTAAATGTTTGTGGACTTCATTAGTGAAACCATCAGGTCCCTGGAGCTTTCCCAGGAACAAGTGTTTATAACAGTAGAAATTCCTTAAGGAGTGATAGGAGCATCCAAATTACATTCATCTTCTTCAGACAAGCTGGGCAATGTGACAGTTGAAAGGAAGTCATTCAACTTTAAGGTATCTGTTAGCCCCTGACTCCTGATATAATTAAGATAACAAATTTACAAAGGCCAAACCCATTTATTTTGGATTGTGAGTAATACGTTTACAGAGGAGAGTCCATTAATGTTTCTAAGTGTCAGCTGTTAACCTCAAAGTTAACTGATTTGGTCACCAGAGCCCCAGTAATTCTGTCTGGTATGAAAAAGGGCATATTCAGCTTTAGAGGATACAATTCTGTTTGTCATATTTTAATTGTACAGTTCGGTAAAAGAGATTCTGTCTAAGTGTAGGATTTTGTTTATGCAATATCTATAATTGAGACAATTGTTTCTCATTATCCTCCAATTCTTTCTGTTTTTTTATTTTTCCTACTGGCAGCATATCCTAATACTCTTCCCCTAGGATATGCTTTGAATGCTTCCCATAATGTTTGTTTGGAGGTTTCTCCATTACTGTTAAAATAAAAAATAGATGTTTCTTTAGCAAGCCGTTCTTTAAAAATAGGGTCAGACAGAAGTGAATTATTAAATGTCCACCGAGGAGTTTTGGAGTTCGAGATATTAATACAGACAGAAGCTTTATGCATACCAAGACCAGAGAGCAAGATATTTTAATAATTAATAGAACCTACATTACTGCACATCCTTAGATGTAAAACGATGTAGTCTGGTCTGCTATAACAAGTATGCCTGGCTGAATAAAACGAATAATCCCTATATTGGGGATATGCAGTTCTCTGGGTCTACCAATCCCAGATCTTGCACTAAGCTATGGAAATGTTTTCTAGATTTGGTAATAGACATATTCTTGAATGAAGTGGATCTAAAAAAGAGGGGATCAAATACTTCATTAAAGTCCCCACATAGAATAATTCCAGAATCAAATACCTTATCTAGTTCGAATAACATTTCTGTAAAGAAATCAGACTGACCAGAATGGGACCATAGACATATATAGGATCACTTTTTTTCCCACAATGAGGGTACCTGTAAGAATTTGGTACCTGCCTTCATGGCCTATAATATGTGATGATTTGACATAAAAACACCTTTTTTAATCAGGATGGCACACCTAGTTTTTTTGCTACAGAAACTTCTGTGTTCAATAATCGAGACCCAGTTTCTAAGCAATTTATCTGCCTCTGAAGGAGTGAGATGGGTCTCCTGTAAGAAAGGCTATGTCAATTTTGTATTTGTTATGATATGTGAGCACCTTTTTATGCTTTACTGGGGACCCTAACCCCAAAACGTTCCATGAAATAACATTTAATAGGGTCATATTTAGCTTATACACAGTAGTGGTGTATTGTAACTATCTAGAATGTGGTGTAAAATAAAAAAAAAAAACAACCAGACACAAGTTGGAATAAAGGTATAAATTTGGGCCAAGCTCAAAGAATGACAACCTTTAAAAATAACAAGTACATTATTTACTGTATTCTAAATAACACTATATTCAAAATCCAAGTAGTTGGTTAACTTTAATATCTTAAGAAAGCTAGAAAGAGTCCAACAAGTATCCCTCTCAATATGGTTTTCCAAACCTTTTCTGCTTCCCAAGTTCAAGACATGACACAGCTAAAAAAAAAAATAATATATTATAGAACAAGACATGGGGTGTAAAAAAGAATAGTCAGTTCAAGATGTTATATATGGTAAAATAAGTAGCAACACCAAAGGGGCATGATAATACTGTGAGGGGACAGATAAACCCTTGTGAGTAGTGCAAACATTTAATTATTAAACACATAGAACTGGCGTCAACAATTTTGGTGCACAGAGATCATGTGCTTGTTGCCAAGTTCTCAGCATTTATAAGAAAGAATGAACATCGGCTTGATATGTTCTCACCAGCATTACCTGGTAGTTAGTATGTTAGGCGACTGATGTAATGGACATGAAAACACCATAAGCAATATGGTCCAGACAAGACACTCTAGATCCCTAGAGTTAATTTTATTTTTACTTTCTTTATCTCTTGTTTCAGACAGGGATGTACCCCGGTTTCAGCCTCCTGGACCACCCACCCTGACATCCCCCTCAGGCCACCCAGTCTGGGAGGCCCGCGACTTACCCCCTGCAGAGGGGCTCTGATATCTGCACGAGGCCCAAGCTGAGGCTTAAACCTAGGACATCATTCAGGATGGTATGCAGATGTTTCATGCTGTGGCTGTCCCGAGGGCTTTCCAGCTTGAGTTTCCCCATGGTTGTGCAGTAGTGCAAAGATGATGGAGACATAACCAAACGTGCTCCCATACTTGGTGAATCAGCATCTTCAGTCACTTCCAGTCCCCAATCTAGCAGTCACTGGCCGCTGTGCTCCCGGCCTCCGCTAGAAGTCAGCCAGACACTAAGCACCACTTCCCACCCACTCCAGAAGAAGACAGAAGTCAGCTGGATGCTCCTCCAACCTCCCCCCAGCCAGCCCTCTGATGTTCTGGGCTCTTTTGTGAACACAGGTCATCAGCATTGTAAGCAGCCCGACTGCTGCACCATCTAGCTGGCGAGATCCCTAGAGTACTTGAAGAGGCACAACATTTCCATAACAATATGAGGAATATACCCTGGAGGGTTTATGACCTATTATGAAACGCATCTCACAAAAACTGTGGTTGGCATGTTTAATACCAGTTTGTCATGCAAGCTAATTTGTATAGCCATTGCACTGTGTGTTCAAAGCCATTTGCAAGGTGCACATGGAAGGAAAAAGCTGACTCCAGCCTGTGTTATAATTAGTAGAAATATAAACTGGAACTGAAATGAGGCAGCAAATTGTGGGTTAACTCTAGTTCTTCACACCAGACACCACACCCCACACCACAGTTTTGCATACATGAAAGACAAATGGAATAAAGTATGGGGTGGTGTGTGTAACGAGAAGTTTACACACACCTGAGGGGTTAGATGGTACGTAAACCCCGAGAGCGAAGCTTGAGGGGTTTATGTAAAGCATCTAAACCTGAGGGTGTGTGTAAACTTCGAGTTTACACACAACACCCCATATTTTATTTTATGTAATTACTGGGTCTTCCCCTTTTTGGCCACAGCAATTATATAAAATAGTAGCCGTTCCTGTTGCTGCGCTCCAGTTTGGTTTTCAGACGGCGGGTCACTCAACAGATTTTCTTTTCTCAGCTTTTACATTTTGTTAACATGTTTTTGCTAGCCCATATTTGGAGAAAAAAAAAATCACTTTTTTGTTTTTAAAGTGACTTACTGCCATGTTTCTGTGGTGGCTGGGATGCGAGGAGAGGGAAGCGATGAACCAGGAAGGGATCCACTGCAGTGGGTGCATGCGCAGAGCGTGGAGACCGTGCGCATGTTTGCTGTTATAAAAGCTCCTTTATAATGGCAAATTACGGCATGGTCTCCCTATGGTAAAAAGGGGGAGACCCATTAACTATACTACTATAATACACGGGCATCTTTGTAAGAAATGATTTGTAAGATGTATATTACAGCAGTCTGTCATGTGACAGGAAGTGCTATTCGTGTCACCAGACTGAAGGAGATGGGTTTCCTGCATGTTTAGTCCAATAGAAAAGTGACAATTGCTGGATTTGGACAGTAATGGCCTTTTGAAAGCATGCCCAGACTTTCCAAGTGGATTTACTGGAAATGGACAGATCCAGATCTGTAAAAAGCGACAGCATAAGTAGTAACAGTCCAGAGTGGGCAACAACAGATAACAATGTGGACACAGTCACACCACCAGTTGGTTTAATTAAATGAGGGAGGCCTTAACTGACCTAGCAGGTAAACAAAAGCATGAATTGCTGAAGAAAGCCGTTGAGGGGCTGTTCTGTTCCAGAGGAGATTTGCATTTCAGGTGGTAGCACCAAGTCTGTCAGTGAGTGATACTGTGGAGCTGATGCTGCTGCAGAGAAAGTACGAGTTTCGGAGCAAGGATTGTTCAGTGATTTGTCCCTTTTTACCAGGCACTTTCGTAGTCTGTGGAACTGAACAGCCTTAATACTCAATGGCAGGCTGAGTTTTCCGGTATGGCTTTGTGGTCTAAGACTGTGTTCCAGGTATAATTTTAGTCTTAGCAGTGTAAGAGGGTGGGAGAATGTTGGGCACTGCCGGATAAATGTTAGCACAACCCTCATTTGTGATCTGTTGCAAAGGTCACTGACAGGAGCTGTAGATGATGCTTGTGTGGGGGAGGGTGGGCTGTCATTTGTATTAAATTTGGAATTGTGCTAATGACAGTACTTATTTGGTTCAATCTTTGAAGAGCCTCCGGCCAAAACCTCTAAATCAGCTGCTTGGCTTGTTCGGGTGTGTGACATTTGTGGTACCTCCATACCGATCATTATCAGTATTGCGGGGTATCTGATAAAGTACCTAACTCCCAATGACTGTAGTGTAGATCTTATCTCAGAGAAGTTTTTCCTGTTCTCCACCACATTGGCAGAGGAATCTTAAAATACAGTACAAATGAGAGAAATACTGGCACCTGTAATGGTAGTGTTTACCTCCTTACTTTCTTGCAGTCAAATTCATTTGCCTATCAGGGCAAGTATAGTTTTTTGGGGCTGGCTTTTTGCACTTTATTAAATATCTCGCACTACTTGGACTTTAAAAGACTTTGCACAAATCAGGCTACTTTGCACAAGCTGTTCTTCACTGAGACAAATTACTGCTTCCTATGTTTACTTGAAACTGCTGCTTCTTATATTTGCTCGAATTTGACTGCAAGAAAGTATGAACAATTTGTTTTTGTTTTTTTTAAACCTTAAAATAAAGGAAGAACTATGATGAAACAGTCCTATGTCCAAAGTTGTAATAAGTAACTACAGAAAGTGTGCTTGAGGTACTGATAATAAGGAGTTTACGGAGGTAACATTTGCACTGTGCATTCTGCTTCTACCAGGCACTGTGCTGAACCTTGGCTGCAGACCCCACCCCCACAAACTGCTTGTTTAAAATCTTGAAAAGTGCAGATTCTGTCCATACCTTACATTACGCTTCTTTGTCAATGAGCCACCCTTAAAGAGTTCCCCTTTTAGATGAAACCAAAAAACCTGGCTGTGATGGGTCTAGGTTTTTGATGAGGTTTAGGCCTGACAGATAGGGCTACCTGTGTGCATTCTGTATCTTGAGAGGCTGGGACCACTGATAGTTCAGTAAAGAAGGGATGAAAGTCTGCAGAAAAGAAATCATGTCCTTCTCCTCAGTTCCCTCAGGAGCCCCTACAAGCCTAAAATGCTTTTTTCATCTTCTATTTTATGAATCATTGACCTCAGCATGCAAATCAAACAGGCTTTTGCTATGGAAGTCTATAACATCTTTGACTCTGGTCATGAGTTCTACCAGGAAAGCAAGCCTTTCCTCAGAGGAGTCCATCCTAGTTGTTTTTTTTTTGTCAATAGGATTTTTTGTTGAGTTTTTTTGCGCTTCCACCGGCCCGACCTGCCACTCCTTTGGAGCGCCAGTGCCTGTCCACCACCCTCCAACACCCCACCACCTTCCACCAGCTCCTATAGCGGCCTACCTGAGAGTGGCCCCAGCATATCCCTGTACTGGGTGGGTCCCTCTCCTCCGGGAGGAAATCGCCTTGTGGCCCGACACAGCTTCCCAGGCGCCACAGGGCTGGGTCTGGGGCTTCAGGTGGTAGGGGCCTAGGGCGCCCATCATCTAGGCCGGTTGGGAGGTATTTTCCTTGTTCTTGTGCCTCTCGCCCACTGCAGTTCTTGACCTTGCAAGAGCATGGAGGGTCCTGGGGCGAGAGTTTGTGGGGTGTGTCATGGCAGCACGTCTTCCCAAGCACACTCACCAATCTGCCCCAGGTTGCCAGGCTGAGCCCACCCCCCCCCCAGGAGGGAGGCTGGCATCCAATGGATGCCTATGGAACCCCCCCGCCGGACTCCACTCCTGACACCCGGGCTCGGGGGGGGCGAACCTGGGTCGCCAGCATGCCGAGCAAACCCCTTCACTCGGCACCATGGAGCCAGCGTCAATAGGTTTTTATTGATATTTCAACATAACACTTAGCAAACAACTAAATAATGCAGTCCAATTGAAGCAAATTTTCATATACGCATAGGAAATCAATCAGTCATATATTACATTTTATCAATGGCAAAATATCATGAAGTCTAATAATAAATTAGTTATTCTTCAGCAAGTTATAAAAACTTATTTCTGTAAGTATTTGAATAAATGCATGAAAAGAAAATCAGATATTGGTGTTATTTAAAATGTTAATTCTGTAACCCTTCGTTTCCCTTCATTAGCATTTAAGTTTAACTCAGAAATGTCATTCTGAATTGCTGTCAGAATTTCTGTAATCCAGCTTGTGCCCGGATAACCTGGGGACTGATTTGTAAACATTTTAGAAGGTTCATTGCGAAGTGCTGTTTTGGTCATTATGACTGTCGGTACCTGCCTGCTGCTCCCCGGTGCAATTCGAGCAGCGCTACCTCTGATATTTAGTGACAGGGAAAATTAAGAAAACTCGTTAGAAATTGGGAAATGTTTATATGTTTTGTTTTAGCAGAACAAGCTCTAATTAAATATGGCAAAACTGTTACCTTATTCTGTTCACAAAGGTGAGAAAGCATCAAACAGACAGCTTTCATCTTCAGCACATGTGCACAGCCCCCCCCCAAAGTTTTTCTTTTTTTATCTTTCTTTTTCCCCCCCTTTAGACTCCAAAGAAGTCCCTCAACTGACCCTAACCCACTCCCTGGTCACCTGAGCCCTGGTACTGCTGCCACCAGCCACCCATCTCTCGCACTCCCACTGCCGCTCTGTGCTCCTTCTGCATCTGAATGTTTCCTTCAAATGGCACCAAGAAGTCATGGAGGTGTGATTTATACTTCAGTCTGTAGAGGTGCAAACCAGAGCACACAGACACGCATATGCTGGTGACGTGCCTCCCTGACGTTGCCTGCCCATGTTATCATACCCAAGGCTTGTTCATTCTCTCGTAAGTTGTATACATCATCGTGCTCACTCTGGGTGGGGGAGAGATGGAGGGAGGGAGGGAGGAGAATGGCACATGAGGACACAGCAAGGCTTCTCCCACCTTGGAACCCTGGGCCTCTGGCATTAACCCTTAACAAACCAGACCTTATCTAACACCAAAGGAAGCCTAGTAAAGAAAAACACTGTCCTTAGTGGAAGGAGAAAGGTGTTACATGCTGATCTGTAGTACCAACTGAACTGATTGTCAAAACTAAATTGCACAGCTAAGCCCCACCAGTGGCCATGCTCCTATGTGGCATACTGGGGGGAAGCCATGCAGGGCCTCTGAAGAGTAATTAACTTACAGGCTTTCAAATAAAATGTGATGAAAAGCACAATTAAACAATAAAAATGGCAAATTAAAAACAAAATGACACAAAATACACTAATTAATTTCCATGTTGACAGTCCGCATATAATCCCGGTTGCCGGGCAATCCCTGCTGGCTACAAGTTATTAATTTCGCAGAAATGTCATAGCCTGTTCCCAACCCAACTGTCTTCTTTTTTCTTTTTCATGTAACTATTTTAATCCAATCCATACAAGATAGAACTATTCCCCCTGAGGTGTTTCAGTCTGAACATTCTTTTAATGGCTTCCCCCTTTTTTCGCTCCCTGCTTCGTTATTGAGATGAAAGTAGCAGCTGCTTCAGTGTGTTGCATTTCAGATGAATATCCACAGGCTTTTTTTTTCCTCGGAGAAGGTCACGTTAAAGTGGCGGAAGATTTGCTGGGTTCAGGAAGAAGCTCTGTTTCTCTGCATGTTTCGTGGAAAAGGCTCTTGACATAATAGTCTGCCCAATTTAATTCAATTTTAGAAGGATATTAAATCCAAGCAGGGGCCCCAGTCTGTTTATTATAAGAGGACTTGATCCCTTTAACAAATGCCTGATGGTATGCAAGGGAAGATTAAGCAGCAATACTTGTAATTGCTAGCATATAAAATTTTCATTATATATTTTTTAAATAATATTTCTGGGGAGGAAAAAACAGCAATGTATCAACTTTTTTCTTTTAATTGTATTACATTCCTGAATGTAGAGATGGGGTTTTGAAACTTTCAAAAAAGTAACCACTCTCTGGACACACCCACTATAAATAAAGTCAACATTTTGGTGTGGCGCTGTACTGGTTGCCAACGGAAATGTATGCTGCCACCCTCTCAATACTTTCACAATATGAATCCAGTGAATAAAGTTAAAAAGTAACCTTGAGGGAAGGGATTTTTAAAAATTGCTAATGTCAGCCATCTTTAATGACTTGAGTCATTAATTATAAACTTTAGTAAGAAAACCTGTTTTACAAACATCTTAAAGAAATAAAAATAGACCAATGATGAATGTAGTTATGTGTGGAGGGGTTGTGGGATAACAGATGGACAAGACACCAAACTTCAGGTTCAACACACAATCTCTGTGTGATGTTTTTTCAAAATACAAGAAATAAGCTTCTGCAATGCCATATTCTTTTTTCAGTACATCAGTTTGCAGCAACAGACTAAGAATGTCCTTTCTCTGCACTTAGCCAGCACCTACTGACACTGATCTCTGATCCCATTCACCAGTTGAGATGTAGCCACCACCCCTATGCAGGCCCTATTTGCTTGGGTAGTGGGAGCACAAAGGAAGAAAAACAAAACTAACTATAAACAAAGAACCTCAATGCAGAATTACTGAAAGAAAGGTTACCCCAAAGGGCATTGGGAACAAATCAAGTTTCAAAGAAATACATCATCATACATACTTCCATAATGCAATGCATCTTGGGATACATGGAAATCATCATGTCATTTCTTACTTAAGTTTACAATATACGTGCATTTTAAATAACACAACTAGCTTAGTTTCTATAATAGTCACCTAGTACTTTTTACCATTATCAAAAACACCTTGTGCCATGGTATTTTCAACATTTACAAGTTTCATAAACATAAGGTATATACATTAAGGTATTTTATAACATAGTGCTATTACATGCTAAATCCAACAACGATAAACACAATCTGTTTTACATACACTTGGAGGTCATCACAATAACCTCCCTGTATGAGGACCTAAGATGGAAAAATGAAAATTAAAGAGGACACTGTAGCATAGTCAAGGGAGGGAGAAGGCATACATAGACAGAGACATAGACCGAGTGGAGGCTGTCTAGAGGAGGGCAACCAAAATGGTGCAGGGTCTGCACCAGAAGACATACAAAGAAAGACTAAAGGAGCTTAATATGTGTACCCTTGAGGTAAGAAGGCAGAGAGGGGATATGATAGAAACGTTCAAGTATCTCAAGGGAATCAACAAAGTCCAAGAGGGTAGCATCTTTCAGAAAAAGAGATGTGCAAGAACAAGGGGGCACAATTTGACGATAGAGGGGGGACGGCTCAGAGGTAATGTGAGGAAGTATTTTTTCACAGACAGGGTTGTGGATGCATGGAACAGCCTCCCTGAGGAAGTCATGGAGTCAAGAACAGTGGGAGAATTCAAGAATGCATGGGACAGACATAAGGCAGTCCTAGTGGGGTTAGGAGGAAGTAAGCTGTTGGTTAACTAGGATCTGCAGCTTATCTGTTAGGTAGGAAAATGGGCAGACTAGATGGGTCAAGCGGTCCTTATCTGCCATCAAATTCTATGTTTCTGTGTTGGGGTGGGGGTGCCCACAGGTGGCCAACCTTATGGACTAAAAATAGTAAAGGATAGATTAGGCTTAGAAATAGAAGAACTGTTGCAACAGATTTAAGGAAAGGTTGTTCCTCAAGAGTGGCAGGAGCTCCCGGTCACATTATGTCTCAAATACATTATTACTAAATGATCTGAGGCAATGTAGCCCAGTTGTCAGAGCCCTTAACTGTGAACGTTGAGGTCCCAGGTTCAAATCCCACTGCAGCCATTTACACATTGCATGACCCAGAGGAGTCTATTTGACTGACTCTTGCTTTAATTCTCCCAGCTGTACAATTGCAGCATCTCAGCTGGGTTATTCTGGATAAATAAATATGCAGTAAGCTATTTTAATAATAATACTTTATTTAGTGCAATTCTAAAAATCAAAGCACTGTACATACTTAAAAACATCTTGAAACAAACAGTTCTATTTAAAAGTTTTACAGAATAATTTAAACACTTCAATTAAAATTATCCCAGGATCCCGTATGAAGTATTAAGTGCTAAATGCCTGCTTAAACAAATATGTTTTCAAGAATATTTAAAGCTCTCCATGGTCTGGCACTCTCTAATCTGATGAGGTAGAGAGTTCCACAGGGATGGGGCACCAAACATAAAAGCTCAGGCCACAGATGTTTTCAACCGTACTCTGGGAACTTCTAACAACCCCTCGTCAGTTGAGTGGAGAGAATGGCCAGGGTTGTAGGGAGTCAGGAGCTCTTGCAGGTAGCTGGTCCCAGTCCGTGCAGGGCTTTATAGATCAGAAAACTGACCTTGAAGGTGATCCGCCACTATGTAGGCAGCCAGTGCAGATCATGCAGCATGGGAGTAATATGACTAGAATGAGAGGTCCCAGTCAACAATCGTGCCGCATCATTCTGCACCAGCTGCAAGCGACAGATATCAACCCCCAGAAGCCTCTGCTAGAGGGAGTGGCAGGAGTCCAGGTGAGAAGTCACAAAGGCGTGGATCAGCATAGGCAAATCACCAGATGGAACAAGGTGCTTGATTCTGGCGATGTTCCTAAGATGATAAAAAGAAAATTTGATGACTGCCGACACCTGCGCATGCAGTGTCAACCCATCGTCATGAACCACCCCCAGATCGTACACCCATTCAGAGGAAGATAGCAGTACACCCTCAAGCCAATGCCCAGAGGGTAAACCCACTGCCGACCTCTCTATCTCATCTCTGACCTGGATCCACCACCAACACCTCAGTCTTCCTTGAATTCAATTTCAACCAGCTGGATTTCAGCCAGTCATGGATTTCCACCAGACAGCTATTAAACATCGAGACCGCATTATTCTGGTTGGGTGCGATCGACAGATAGAATTGTTTTTCATCAGCATAGCAGTGAAACCTCAGCCCATAATGTGTTACAATATCTCCAAGGGGCAGCATGTACACTGCAAACAACACTGGGGACAGCACCGAGCCCTGAGGGAGCCCGCACAGCAGAGAGAATGAATCAGAGGGAAAAAACCCTGACACCACCCTCTGAGATCTGCCAGCTAGGAAAGATTGAAGCCATCTGAGAACTGGACCATCCAGGCGACAGATAACCCTCAGGCGCTCGAGCAGTACCCCATGGTCCACAGTGTCAAATGCTGAAGAGAGGTCAAGAACCACCAAGATGGAATGGCGCTTCTGTTCTCTCGCCATTAGGAGATCATTGAGCACCCAAACCAGAACAGTTTCAGTACTACAGTATGTCTTTTCCGGAAACCAGACTGGAGAGGATCATACACATCATAGATGGTAAGATGGTTTTCCAGTTGCAGCGCAACCACTTTCTCAATCACCTTCCTAACAAAGGGAAGGTTAGAGATAGTTCTGCAGTTGGCACAGCTGTTTGGGTCCAAAGCAGCTTTCTTAAGAAGTGGTGTCACCACTGCCTCCTTCAGGGAGCTAGGGAACTCACCTGAATCTAAGGAACACCAAACAATCTTTGCAAGGACCGGGCCAATGGACTCCATAAACCCCAGTAATAGGCATGTAGGGCCCGGATCCAAACTACAGCATGTTGGCTGCAAGTTCTGGACAATCTGCACGATGTCCATGATCTCCGGCCAGTCAAAAGATATCCAAGAAAACTGGGGTGAAGCAACCACACACCGACCACCACCAACCCCCAGAGAGGGCGCTGGGTAGATCTCGGCCCTGATGTCGCTCACCTCATCCACAAAGAATTGAGCAAACTCATCACTCTTAACTTGTGAAAACGCACCCTTAACCTATAGACAGGATGGTTTGCACAACCTGTCCACGGTTCGAAAGAGCTGGGCTGGTCAATTCTGAGCAGCAGCCATCTCACCGGACAGGAACTCTACCTTCTTATGTGTGATTGCTGATTGATAACTTTGATAATGATCTAGCAATCTAAGGTGGTTGGCGTCAAGAGTTGATTCCCACCTGTGATGCTCTAGTCTTTGTCCTACACATCTCAACTCCATCAAGGTCCCATCAAAACAAGGGGACTAAGGGCAAAGAGAGAGAGAGAGAGAGAAAGGGCGAACACGGACTGGGGCGATGGAATCCAGAGCCTCAGTAACAGCCTTATTATAGGCTTGAACTAGACTCTCTGGATCCTCACCTACCCCTGAGAATCCCGATAGGTCTAATACCGCCAAAAGGCCTTCCGGGGTCACATCCCTCAGTGGGCGATATCTGACCATCTCCACAGAGGCAGGCCTATAAGGGGGGGCCTGGAAATTGAACCTTACTGTGTGGTGATCCAACTATATGACTGGTTCCACCACCAAGTTGGAGGTCTCAATCTACAGGAGGAAGACTAAATTAAGTGAGTGACATTGACTATGAGTAGCAGAGGCAACTACCTGTGTAAACCCCAATGAATTCATAAGTTGGAGGAAGTTTTGACCAAACTGTGAGAGTACATCATTGACCCAGGCATTAAGGTTGCCCAGGACCATCAACCTGGATGACTCAAACGCCATATGAACGATAAAGTCTGCTACTTCCTGCAGGAACAGTTTCTCATCTCCAGGTGGATGCTAGATGAGAACAATCCTGCAGCCCACACCTGCTAGTACGGTGAACTCAAATGATCTGACTTCATCTCCTGGCACACTAGTAAGGCCCAATTCCAATCTAAAACAAATGGCTACACCCCCACCCCTGCAGTCTGATCTTGAGCACTGTATCACTGAGAACCCGGCTGGGACTGCCACCTCCAAGATGGGGCCCATGTTATCATCAATCCAGGTCTCGGTGATGCACACCAGGTCTACTGTCCCAACAAGATCAGCAACAATCGCTGTCTTGTTCTTAATAGACCTGGCATTGCATAACACCACTTGAGCTGGACGGGATTCCGTGGCTGACCGAGCTATCTGCCCAGAAATACTGGAGCCCTTGGGTATGGTAACTAGATGTGGAGAACCATGTTCCAGAGACCATTTCACCCCAGGGCATCTCCTGGTCTGTACGACTCCAATACAGCTGCCCCCCCCCCCCGTCGAAGTCCAGGACCCCCAACCCACCTCTGTGGGGGGTGTAATTATGTGTCAATAATTGCACTCCACCAGTGTGCTGTTAGGCACATGTCACTTGTACAGAGTATGCTGAAATGCACTTGAGAAGTGCAAATACTGATAGCAATCCCAAATCCCTACAGTGCTTTAATGCACTCAGAAAATAGGTCCCACATAAGAAATTTCCAAAAATTAAAAAAAAATTGCATCACTTGAAGAATAAATGCTGCTGTTTATATAACTCATGACAGCTGCATGGGCAGGGCACCATGGACATCGTGCCATCATTTAATTTTACAAGAGCACTGTGGAAGCACGTGACTGGACCGCTGTCCAGTGTACTTCCACAGTGCTCTGGCAAATATCCAGTGGTGTTGTTTATGTGGCCCTTCCCCTCTGCAGGCCACATAAATACGCACCCTTTCTGGTGCACTACTTTTTCTTCCGCAACTGTGGAAGTGATGGCCGCCGTGCGCAAGATGTTGGCACCGACTCAAACTGCACATACGCGGGTATTGCACATGCCCAGTTCTGTTATCGCCACGATCTTAGATACAGCTGACTCCCATGTGGTAAGAGCAGCATATATTCTTTTCTTTGTTCTTGCCACTCTGAGCAGCCATATTGTCTTTGACGAGAACTTGTTTTTTTTTTGTTTGGGGGAGGGCGTAATAATATCTATGTGTCATTTGGCTGGGAATGACAACCCATGTAATTATGGGGAATTATAGCAATTTTCATTAAAATGCAGCCATCTGATTGATCAGAATGTCTGAGCTAAGGTTACATTAACCTTAAACAAAATACGCAGTAGGGTCTGATCACCTGCACCAATATCCGTGAAAGAGAGTCTGCGCTGGAATGTTTAGAGACAGCAGTCCACTCAATTCTAAGTGTCCACCATTGTTTTCCCCACTTAGAAAACTGTGTTATTTTTATTTTACAATAAGCATGCTCAGTCATTATTTAAAAAAAAAATGTCTGGTCATTGAGCTGTTCCGTTCAGTCATGTTACTTTTTAACTAACATAAACTATGTTGATCAGCTGTTTTTTGACACAGTCAGTGGCGGCAACGACCGCTCACAGGAGCTAGTTAATTGAACTTATGTAAGTAATAACCCACCCCCACCCTCCAATTAGCATTACCACTAGAAATGGGACACTACTTGCTGGCACACCAACCCACTTTGTATGCTCCTTTGAGACTGGAGCAACTCGCGCTGAACTCATTGTCATGGCAACACTGCATTCTGCATAGTGCCATTAGACCCTGCCATCACTACCACACTTCTTGCTTGCTCAGCAGCATAACTGAGAATGCTGCCATACTATTGGAGTTCAACATTTAAATGAAATCCCTGCAAGTAATTTACTTCAATGGGGGAAACAAAAAGTCATGGCCAGCTTCCCACTGGATCGCGAAACTAAATAGTTGGTTACCATGGTAATCATTTCAGCCCACAAGTTGGAAACACTCTCTTTATGAAGCTCTCTCGAGCTCCCAAAACATCATCCTGGATCCAGTTTTGACGTCAGTCAAGGTGGATGGTGGATGGACTACTTTGTTAACATACATGGTAAATATGTATAAAAACAAAGAATTGCTATATGTTCAAACTGGTTTGAAATTGCTATAAAAGCAATGAGGTACTCTCAGAGGGTTACATGATTAACCATCAGTTAATCACCCATGCTGTGCCTTATGCCACATTACACCCCTAGGGGGTGATTAACAGATAGTTAATGTAGCCCCAGTCATACCTTATTGCTTAAATAATTATACAGGCTGGAATCCAGGATTGTTTAGACCCAATTTATAAGTTATTATAAAAGGGCAAGGGATATTTTCAGGGACAGCTGTGAAGTAACTATAAATATCCCTAAAGCAGACAGAAAATGTGTGTACATTTTTAGCTGTGTTTAATGTTCCTGTTTTATAAATTATACCTTCAAATGATCCTTATGAAATGGGCAGAGAACTCCCATACTATAGGTTGTAGAATCGGATCAGACAAATGTATGGTGATGTAGCTCACCGCATAGCTGTGTTTACAAACTTCTATATCTGAGCAATACAACTAAGCAACAGGACATGACATTGCATGCATTATGCGGATCTAACCGCATGTCCAGGGGTGCAGTGAGGCATGACACTACAGGCGAAGTGCCTTCAGCCCCTGGAAATGCAGTTAGATCAGCATAATGAACAGCCCTGAAGTATCTGTGTTTATAAAACGGGCAAACTGAGAACATTTCAAAAACAATAAAAAGCCAACTTCTTAAATTAAAATGGGTATTTTCGTTTGTTAAAACTAACTACTGTAGTAAAAAGCAATCCATTCTTAGATGACAAGCATCTGCCTCTTTATACATTGAACAGATGGAATGTTTGTTATCATGGGATGCACAAATTTCTGCAGAATTCTACTGGCTGAATATTCCCATCTCCCCACACAAACACACACCAGAAGGCCTCAGTAAAGTCAGGGATGAAATTTTATCTGTGGCAGGGCTAGCAGTAAAGCTTTCTTTGGTAGACAGGTAAGGATAAGAAGAGAGACAGGTCAATGGTCAAAAAAGGAGCTCCAAAAAAATAACCCTATGAGTAATACTTAGTTGTTTTAAATGTGCATAAGGAGGTGAATACAAAGGAAAAGAACATTTAATAAACACGCTTCTTTTCATTTTGAGGGAGTTTTATTTTTGGGGGACTATATCGGGATTTTTTTTTTAGTGAGTGAAGGTGTCAGCCATGTTTGTAATAAAAATCAGGAAGTTTTTAAAAAGCATTGATATTGTTAGTGTGCTGTTTCCTGATTGCCAGCACTTTTTATGTTTGCTTGCACGCATGTGCAAGAAACATAGCGAGGTGATACAAAATACAGTGCCGTACAGTTGAAAGGGAGAGCACTGCTTAAGTGAGCAGCGCTCCCCCTCCCCCCCCACAAACACACACACAAGCACGCATATTGCATGCTCCTGTGCCCCCCCCCACGCACACACTGTATGGCTGATGGGGGTACCCAATCCCGTCGGCTTCACCCCAGAAAAGCTTTCCTGTTGCCATGCTGGGAGCCCACAACAGCGTGGCAAAATTGTTATTGCCGGCGGGGTGCCTAATCCTCGTTGGCTCAAGGCCTCCCAAACAGCCATCCAGCTGCCGGTCGCAGAGCCCACCCCAGCGTGGCAATCGTCCTGATGGGGTGCCCAATCCATGCCCCCCCAAAAAGCTTTCCTGTTGCCACACTGGGAGCCCACCCCAGCGTGGCAAACGTCCCGCGTCGTCTTCCAAAAAAAATCAAACAAACCTGTAAACAGAAAACTGTCCCTCGTGGTCTCCCTGCCCACCCGCGACCACCCACTGTGCACCCTGCCTCCCCACACCCCCCTCACCCCATACTTACCTCCGGAGTACGGCTCAACGATCTTCAGTGGACCGGGAAAACGTCTGCACTCTTCAAAGCCGACCGCGAACTAAGGAAATGCCGGTAAGCTGTATAATGTAATAAATAGGGTTTTTTCAACTTTGATGCATATCTCAGGCATTTTTTGGAATTTTGGCACCACATTTTCAGCATGGGGTTTTTGGGACCCCTCTTCATGAATTATTGAACTGTCATAGCATTAATCGGGCCTGAAGGGTGATTTCGTGGTCACTGCGCGAAATCACCTTTTGGGACCGATTAAGGAAATGACAGTGCCAGTGTTCATAAGGTGGGCTCTGAAAAAGCCTATGTTGCAAATTTGGTATAAAAATTCCTAAAAATGACTGTTTTATGATCGTGCGTTGCGCAGTTCTTACGCACACTCGTAAGTTCACGGATTTTTAGTATTTGCACTCTGGATTTTCAACATTGCCATTTTACCACACTGCCATATGAGCAGTACAGCTGTCATTTTTCACATTTCGCCCAAAATGTGCTTCCGCGCATGTAGCGCACAATGGCACAGTTGGTGTGCGAAATCAATGTATGGGACACATTAAGAAAATCACAGTGACACTGTTCATGAGCAGATGTCTTAAAATGGTTATTTTGAAAATATGGTGAAAAAATTCCTAAAAATTACTGTTTTACAAGCGTGCGTTGTGCAGTTCCTACGCACACCTGCAAGTTTGCGAATTTATAATATTTGCACACCAGTTTTTCAACATTGCCATTTTACCACAATTCATTATGAGCTGTACAGCTGCCATTTTCACATCTCACCAAAATGTGTTTCCATTGGCAGTAGCACAATAATGGTACAGTCGGTAAGTAAAACAATGTTTGGGACAGATTAAGAAAATCACAGTGACACTGGTCATGAGCAGAGGTCTTAAAATGGCTATGTTGAAAATTTGGTGACAAAAGTCCATAAAATGACTGTGTTTCGGGTGAGCATTGCGCAGTTTCCACGCACCCTCGTAAGTTCATGAATTTGTAATATTTTCAGTCCAGATTTTCACTAGTGGCATTTTTGCACACTTCCTTATGAACAGTACAGCTGTCATTTTTCACAACATGGCCAAAATGTGTTCTCACACTTTCAGCACAGAAATGCGAGGTCGCTGTGGGAAATCATTGTTTGGGACAGATGAAGAAAATCACAGTGACACTGTTCATGATCGGAGGTCCCAAAATGCCTGTGTTGACAATCTGCTGTAAAAAATCCTCAAACTAATTACATTACGGGTGTGCATTGCACAGTTTCTATGCACGCTCGTGACTTCACCAGTTTTTTTAATATTTTCACTGCAGATTTTCAACATTGCCATTTTTTACACCTCCCCATGAACAGTACAGCTGTCATTTTTCACATCCTGTTTGGAATGTGTTTTGCTCCTGTGGTGACAAATGCCATAGTCGCTGTGCAAAAGCAGCTTTCGGCTAACAAACTGATATTGCCACTGTTCATGAGGTGGGGTCACAAAAAAACCATGTTGAAAATTTGGAGTGAAAATACCAACGAACGCCTGAGGTATTAGGGTTTCCAACCATAACACCCCACCCTGTAGAGAATGACAGGCATTAGGGCTGTGACTTGGGATTGTCACCCGCAATACTCATACCATTCCACCCCCACCCACACCCTGCAACCACTGAGAGGCATCGAGGTGTGCCTTGGACTCTTCGGCCCCAAAGTTCACCCCATTCTCCTATACCGCACCCATCTCACCGTATTTCCATGGAATGGGTGCAGGCCAAAGACCCCAAGGCACACCGTGACACTTGCCGGTGTCTGCAGGGTAGGGTGTGCTGAAATGGTGTGGCTGTTATGCCTGACGACCCAAAGGCACACCCCAATGCCTGTCACTATCTGCAGGGTGGTGATGGGCTTGGCTTCAGTTCAATACTTCACTGCCATTCCTATTATGCAGCTCTGTAACTCCTACACTACCAATGCCAATGCCAGCAAGCAAACATTCGACATTGACAAATGCTTGTTCATTTACCCGTGCATTGTGCTAGCCCTATGCACAGGCTCTGACCAATCAGGATGCAGTATTTCCCCTATCCATTTTATAAAAATAACAGTAATCAAAAGGTTCTGCAGACCTCTGTGGTAGCAATTCACTCACCTTTTGAAAAGAGATGATAAATCTTGAAATCATTCTTAGCCAATCAGGCTAGTTCATTTCAAAACATTCCAGGAACTCTTATAATAACCATAAGAGGGTGTCTCATACACATAGTTCTAAAATTTTGAAGTTCTAAGTTTAGTTGGCACAGTCCATTTTCCACAGAGGGGATTCTCTAATATTCTGCAGAATAAAACATTTTAATTTTCAACACAAATGTCTATTTCTTAATAGAGGTGTTCAATATGATTTATCATATGTTTATAGGTACAGTTCCTGTGTCTCTTTCTTTGTAAGAGTTTCTTCTCAAGTCTATTGTGAGCCAGAACCCCTCAGCTGCACTTGCCGTTCTTTCAGCCAAAGAACTAAAGAAAGCTCTCATAACCGGAAGAGATACAGGAACCATACCTAAAAATAAAACATTCATACCATAGCAGTGTAAACCAACTCCACTTCAATTTTTTAATCGTTTTCCTCCCCTACATCAGATCTGTTGCTCTTTTTTGGGCTTCTAGTGACACCGAGCCGCATGACCCATATATGGTACGACATGGGGCCCAAGAGAACCAGCAGCTGTCATTCAGATGACCAAAGGATTTTGATCGTCTTTTTTCCTTTGCCACCCTCCCCCGTCTGGCATTCACGCTGAACCACACAATGCTCACAGTAAGCCTTATCAGCATTCAGATTCCCCAGCTAAGGAGGTGAACCTTGTTGACCTGCCGCAGGGTTGCTGCAGCAACAGAATGCAGTGTATCCTTTCCACGGTTGAAGATGGGCTGTCACTAGTGTCACAAACCCACTCAGCAGGTCAGGTCCTCTACTCCCAATGTGCCAACCTCTGAGTGCAGTCTTGTGAACAGTGTAACAGACAAGGTAACCCTCTTATCTGTTTTGTGAGTTCGGATCAACCTTTGGTCTCAAGTTCTGGAGGGATTCAAACTGTGAACCTCTTGTTAGCATACCCAATGCACAGGCTCAGATATACCTGTCTTTGGGGGGCCAGATATCTTTGCCTATGGGCACCTAACCAGGTATTCAAAGATGAACCATTTAAAAATTGAATAAAGACCTCAGATTTAAAACGCTTCTCTTTCCAGTTTGGTATCACCATTCAAGCTTATGTCTATTTGTCTGCTATAACCATGTACTTTTCTTACAAATAAAAAGAAGTCAAAGACAGACCAAGTAAGTTCCAAAAAGAATTTTACTATAATAGATAAGAATATGTAAAACACAATAATACAGAACTATTATATCACAAGACATACAAATATTTTAAAAGAACAAGGTTTAAAACAGTACAATTCCTACTACAATACTTAGTCTCTAAATACTTGCTTAAAGTGCTCCAAAGATGTGTCCTTGTCAGAGTCTAGGTGAAAATTCTCTCTGTGAAGTAAAACAGACTAAATTAAATGCTGGCTTTTACCCCACCTCTTTTCAGAAGGTCACCTAGCCCCTCCCTGTCAGGATATATGAAAATATATATCCTATACAAAAAAACAGGGTGTCTTTTTTAAAAGTATTACATTCTGCAACTTCAGCATAATTCATGTCCTTCAAAAGACTCTTCTTTTGATCTCATAATAAGCTTCCCCCTTCTAGGACAAGAAAGTATCTTTATGATTTCACACTTCTATGTAATAACCTGGGTTTTCCTTCCAACGTCATAAAATGGATATGTTATAGCAACTACGGTTGTAATTAACTCAGACAGACAGGATCCTTAATTAAGGCCTTACATGTAACACATGGTCTCTAAAACTGAGTGTGTGTGAACTCACATGCTGTCAGCATCTTTTTTCCTGGCTTGCATCTTTCAGGTAAAATCTGGGGGAGTGAGGTCACTCCTAGGGCATCAGATTTTCGACAGAGACAGTAATACATTTTATATTAAAAAGAAATGATACAGCATTCAGAACTGGCTGTCTACGTCACAACCAGTGGCACACCTTGAGTTCAATCACCTAGTTGCCAGCATTGAACTGTGGAGCATCTGGCAGATGCCAATTCATTTTTTTAACTATTTTTAATGTGTTCAATGTTTTTTCCGTAAATTTCCATGTCTAACTTTGATAAGTGCAATAACACCACCCAGCAATATCGTCCAGGTATAGTAATATCATACCATGCTTATGCGCCAGTAACATAGTATTTGACAGAAGATAAGGATCACCAGGCCCACCCAGTCTGCCCATATTCCCTAAAACAAATGTTTGTGCTGCGCTCCACAGACCACAGGCGGGGTGCTAGCTCTGGGCTACCACCCCACTTACAACAAAACACAACAAAGTACCAGCACTTCAGAGCCAGGAGTTTCAATTACAACTCCAATGAAGGAAATCCTTCATCTAACCAAGCCCTTACGTGGAGAAGCCCCAGGGCAGTTTGGTGTCACGGACACTGTTCTTCACTGAGTGAGGATTTTTTCCTCAAATAAAAACTATGAACAACTTTGGAAAAACTTCTTGATTGTGGATTTCCTTCATTGGGGTTGTAATTGAAACTCCTGGCTCGGAAGTGCTGGTACTTGGTTTTGTTCTGTTGCCCGTATTCTCTGCCTGCATCACTGATTGCTGACCCTACTTGTTCATTTTCTTTAGCCTTTCCTACCCACCTCTAGGGTTCTCTTGTACCTATCCCATGCATGTCTGAATCCCTCCACTGTGCTAGTTCCCACCTTTTCCTGGGGTAGGCTATTCCATGCATTTACCACCCTTTCTGTGTAGAAAAACGTCTTCACATTTCCTTTTATCCTGCCTGCCTCCAATCTCATATCATGCCCCTTCATCCGGCTTGTGCATCTCCTATACGTAAAGATGTCACCCAGTTGCACTTTGTTTATGCCCTTAAGATACTTAAAGGTTCTATCATATCTCCCTGTTCCTACATCTCTTCCAGTGTATACATATCGAGGTCTTTTACTCTCTCCTCGTTTGTCTCCTGGTACAAACCCTGCACCATCTTTGTTGCCCTTCTCTGAACCACATCAACCCTATGTCCTTACAAAGATGTGGCCTCCAGAACTGTACACCATACTCCAGATGAGGCCTCACTAGCGTTTCGTACAGTGGCATCACCACCTCCCTTCTTCTGCTAGTAACACCCCTTCCTATGCACTCCAACATGCTACTGGCCCTCCCCACAGCCTTGGTACATTGTTTGGACACCTTTAGGTCATCTGAGATGATTATCCCTAAATCCCTTTCTTCCCTGGTAACTGTCAGCAACTCCCCCCTCATCCTGTAACTCTTCGCAGGTTTTCTGCACCCCAGGTGCATAATTCTGCACTTATTTGCATGAAGATTTAATTGCCATACATTGGACCAATTTTTCAGCCTTCCCAAGTCCCTCCTCATTTTCTTGCCCCCGGAGTGTCTATCCTGTTGCAGATCTTGGTGTCATCTGCAGACAGGCAAACCTTCCCTGCAGCTCTTCGGCAATGACACTAATGTAAACATTAAAAATTAGGGATGAAATAAGGCATGACAGAGGGGGGATTATGCTATGTTAATGTACAGATGGAGTCCTGAGCCTGAAGGGTGAAAGACTTCAATCAACTGGAGGTACATCGACAAGCATAATTCTCCTGATGGAATTGCCTCGTTTCACTTATAAAAGGTTTAGCAATGTTAGTTGTTTAGCAGTGTAGCAGTATAATTTGGTGCTGTATCTTTAAATGGGCAGTTTTAGGGCATTAGCATAAATTAGATATGCAGCAGACTTTAGCAGGATTATTTTGCAGCTGGACTGCGTCACTAGTTGGGTGCAGTTGTAGTGCATGCAGTGGGTTATGATTGCATAATTATGGTTGGTCTTGTTGCTTTAAATAGGTATTCCTGAGTTTTAAACTTCTGTACTTCCCTTGTGATATGCGAGTCTCACCTGCAGACCTGGGCTGTTGGTTAGATGCTGTGTGATCTAGCCCAGGTGCACTGCAATGTATTTGATCATAAGGTGGAAGCAGCGAGTTTGAGAATCGTGTGTGTGTGGTGCTGCATTCCAGATAAGTAAGTGGATATTTTGCTAGATTTTAGAGCAGTCTTTGTAGAAGTTTTGCTGATGGTTTAGTGCTATAGGGATATATGTTTCTACTGTTGCACTGAATCATAGTTTTGAAACATATTTTGTGTGTTTATTAGATGTTTAAAAATGTTTTGCTTGTGTGAGCAGCACTGAGGCTTTTTGGATGAATTTCCCTTGCAGTTTATCATTCTCAACCAGTGTAGCTCAGAGGAGATGATAATTTTTGCCATATTATTTTTTATTCGCATGGTTTCTGTTTGATGTTGTGCCAAATTACTTGATTTGCAGTGTGCTATTTTTGTCCCTGAGGTTATGTAATTAGCATATCAACCTTTATAACCCTGACAAGTTGCGTTCTTGATTAATGCACCCCTATCATGTCATGGAGCAGGGGTATGTGCTAGGTTCAATTCAGTAGCATGTGATCGAGTCCTGACCAGTGAGAAGTCAGAATTCCCCTGATCCCATTTTCTATGCTATATTGCTACACTTCCCTGTTGGTTGAACGCACCAAACTGTGGCTTGTTCCTCAGAATACACCCAGGTCATGTGTTATAACTTCCATATTTAAATGTGCCTGATTAAATTCTGATGTGACCCAGTTTTTGTTATATTGTTTTCTTTTTGGGGACATTCTTTACAGTTCCCTTCATAAAGCCAAGACTTTGGTGTTTTAAATCATCTTGACATAACATACTTCAGAATCATTTTAAAAGGTCCAGAGTGGCTACTATATGAACTCAGGTCCCAGAACAAAATTGATTTTCACTATAAAACACTCCATCTTCCTGTGTTATTTGGTGGTAAAATGTTCTAGTTCCAACCAAACTGGAGTATTTTATAAATATTTTAATGTTTTTTTCTCAAGAGAAAAAGATGACTTCCATATTTGATTTAGAAATAGCATTGTAGACCTTGCAAGAGTTAGACTTGAGACACTAAAAAAAAAAACCTCATAGTGCCCAGAATAGGACGTACCTAGAAAAAAGGAGTTGACAGGTATGCTAATATCTGTATTGGGCCCTATGCACATATGGCCGCAGGTTACACGCCAAAGGCGCTTAACTCATGCATGCAGCTCCGCACCTGTGGACAGGTGCGTGCATGCTGGTATGCACTACCGGCTGCCATTTGTCTGTGGACCTGTCCCCCCGGTGTGCAGGTCCACACAGGGTGGGTGCAGGCGGAGTCTTGGACATCGGCATTGGTCCGTGAGTGGATCCTAACGTGGCAGGGCATGCATTGGCTGTGCACCCCACAGAAGTCCGGCAACCATGGCAGGTGAGGGAGGACAATATCGCCGGCTCTCCGATGGCACCAATCGGTACAGTGGGACAGGTGGGGGGCTGAATGCTGGTTGGCCATCAGGGGGGCCTGGGGGCTGCATCCATGAGCCGGTGCCCTGTATGGGTTTTGGGGGGGCACCATGTAGCAGCGTGTGGCCGCACACCGCTGTGTGCTGGGGCAGGTGAGTGGCTCCAGGCAGCCCTATGCAAAGGCTCTGGAGGGTAGGTGGGCTATTTGCCCTGTAACCTGGTGAGTCCCAGAGTGTGCGCAGAGCACGAAGGGGGCTTACGGCAGGGTTCTCCCTGGCATACCCTGTGCCCCCCATGCACCCCCGTGGCCAGCACTATGTGTCTTTGTGTATGGCGCATAGTGCTGGCCTGCCCCTTGCCTGCCCCCGGCGCGTTGCTCTTCACATGGCTGAGGGATTGGGTGCATATTTATTTATTGAAATGTTTCAACAGGAAACATATGTGTTGTGCGCCCCCCCAGTGCAACCCGTGTGGGGGGTGTGGAGTGGTTGCATGCCCCAGATATGCACGTGTAGCCACTCCATCCCATTAGTGCATAGGGCCCATTAACTGTAACTAAAACTAGCTTTTTTTGGGAAAACAACTTGTTGCACTGCTGCTTTAAAGCTGCACAAATGGAAAAGCAAGACACTGCTTATAGATGCTAGAAAAGAGTTAAACTTCCCTCAGCTGTAGAGACATAAGTCAGGAAGCATAGGAAGACCAGGAGAAGTTATAAAATGCACATGTAGCATTTTATTATTATCAATAACAATAAAATGAAAAAATAATACTGTAAGGACAGCACTTCATAAAGGCAGTACAAACAATAAAATCCTTCATTTGAGTATCTCTCTGGGAAAGCATTGCTCTGTTTATATGTTTTTTCTGGCAGTTCAAGCTCTGCATCTTGTTGTTGTAAGTTATATCTCCTGTTTTTTTTTTTCACAAAATGTATCAAAACTTTATCAGTTTTCTTCCTGAGGTCAGCCTGAAGAGCACATCTAGTCTTAACAGGTGCAACAACATAATGCATTTTGTCCCAGAGCTGGTTTCCTGTTGACAGTTCTGTAAGCAAGTGTGAGAAGGTCGAAATTCATCTCAAGGTCAATTCCCTGTATTCCAGATTGTCTTTTCTAATAAATCTAAATAGCTTTCTTCAATTATTTCAACAATATAATTACATACATTTACAAACCAAGGGATCCCAATTTCACATAAAGATTCACATTTTTTTTAACCTGAGAGAAGCAAGGGTTGAAAGAAAGACAAGAAACAGCAAGTGATGGAAGGGAGCTAACGGGAAAATTTAGGGACCACCAGAGTAGCCAGCTCCTAGATGCCACAAGAAACATAGAAGCATAGAAATTGACAGCAGATAAGGACCAGCTTGGCCCACCTAGTCTGCCCATTTCCCTACCTAATGGATAAGCTGCAGATCCTAGTTAACCAACAGCCTACTTCCTCCTACCCCCAACTAGAATTGCCTTATGTCTGTCCCATGCATTCTTGAATTCCCTCACTGTTTTTGACTCTATGACCTCCTCAAGAAGGCTGTTCCATGTATCCACAACCCTGTCTGTGAAGAAATACTTCCTCATTTTACCTCTGAGCCTTCCCCCCCCCTCTATCTTCAAATTGTGCCCCCTTGTTTTCGCACATCTCTTTTTCTGAAAGATGCTACCCTTTTGGACTTTGTTCATTCCCTTGAGGTATTTGAAAGTTTCTATCATGTCCCCCCTCTCCCTCCTTTCCTTGAGGCTATACATCTTTAGTTCCTTTAGTCTTTCTTCATATGTCTTCTGATGCAGACCCTGCATCATTTTGGTTGCCCTCCTCTGGACAGCCTCCACCCTGTCTATGTCTTTGTGGAGATGGGGTCTCCAGAACTGTACATAGTACTCCAGATGTGGTCTTACCAACTGTCTGTACAGAGGGCCAACAACTTCCTGTTTTCTACTGGTGATGCCTCTCCCTATGCATCCCAGTATCCCCTCCAGCCATCCTTACTGCCTTCTCACATTGCTGGCCCACCTTTACATCATCTGATATGACTACCCCCAGGTCCCTTTCCATTTGTGTTTTTATCAGTATCTCACCCCCCATTGTGTACTCTTCCCCTGGGTTTTTGTTTCCCAGGTGCATTAGTTTGCACTGCTTTGCATTGAATCTAAGCTGCCATACATTTGACCATTCCTCCAACCTTGCCAAGTTCCTTTTCATCCTTTCCACCCCACCTTGTGTATCAACTCTGTTGCAGATCTTTGTGTCATCTGCAAAGAGACATACTTTCCCTTCCAGTCCCTCTGCAATGTTACTTGCAAAGACATTAAAAACGACCGGCCCCAGTACTGAACCCTGTGGTACCCCACTAGTAACCCTCGTTTCTTCACTGTGGACTCCATTTACTATTACCCGCTGTGTCATCCTGTTGTCCAACCAGTGTTTTACCCAGGCTACCACCCTGGGACCCACTCCCAGGCTGGCTAATTTGTTTATTAATCTTTTGTGTGGGACTGTGTCAAATGCCTTGCTAAAGTCTAGGTAGGCCATATCCACAGCCCCTCCCTGGTCTACTGCTTTGGCCACCCAGTTAAAGAAATCAATTAGATTTGTCTGGCATGACCTTCCTGCTGCGAATCCATGCTGCCTTGGGACCTGTGCCCCACTGGCCCCTAGGTACTCAACAATTCTTTCCTTCAGAAGTGATTCCATCATTTTCCCTACCACTGAGGTCAAACTGACAGGTCTGTAGTTTTCTGCCTCTGTCTTGCTCCCACTTTTGTGAAGGGGAATCACATCTGCCCTCCTCCAGTCCTCAGGTACCACACCATCCTCCCATGATTTATTAAAAAGGGTAGTCAATGGTGTTACTAGTTCTTCCCTTAGTTCTTTTAGAATTCTGCGGTGAATCCCATCAGGCCCCATTGCTTTATCCACCTTCAGTTTTAAGAGTTCTTTCAGAACCCTTTCTTCTGTGAAAGGACTAATATCAACCCCCCTATCTCTAACAAGGCCCTATAAATAGAGCATGCCCCCGTGCTCTCCAAGCTAATGCATCATAAAACATGGGGGGGGGGCAGGGGATGGTGTTTCTACTTTTGGGAAGGGATCGGCTGACTGGCTGCTCCAACCAAGGAATTACGATCCCTTCCCCTTTCATGTAGAACTATTAATACTGTGTTAAAAGTGAACTTTTGAAATCCTGATAAAATCAGCTGATGTTGGGGTCTAGAATTAAGCACCAAGGCTGGTGCTTTTTAAGACTTTATCTTAATGGAGATGTGACGGGTTGGGTAAGACCCTGTTAGTTGTGCAGTGGCTTTCATTTAACTCATGTGGCCCTCTGAATTTTCAAAAATACCATTTCCAAACCGCCATTCCATTGCTATCAATACAATGCGTCCCTACACTCTACAAACTAATGTATCACAAAACATGAGAATGGGGGGAGCACCTTCTACTTTCAGAAACCAGAAAGGGAAAGAGATTGGGCTGCCAGCTTCTCCTACTGAACAACTACAATCCCTTCCCTGTATAGAACTATTAATAAAGTCTTAAAAGTGGACTTTTGAAGTCCTGAAGTCCTGATAGGTAAGATACTGTTGGGGAAGGGGGGGCTAAGAAAAAATTTCAAAATGAGCACAATTGGTGCTCTTTAAATGAAGTCGGTGCCACTGGTGGAAGGAGGCTACAGCATTCTAAAGGAAAATGAAAGTTGATTCTGACACTTCGGAAATAGTCTCAACTCTCTAGAGCACGCTTATTTGTTGTGCACATAAACATTAATATTGCCCACACTTCCCTGTGATGTCTGTTTTAGATGGCCGTTTCACAAATAAAATAGAGAAAACTGTGTGGGGTGATGTACACGTGGGAACAAGGTTTGGGAATGGACCTGGGTCACCGGGGGCTCGGCCGGGAGAGGGATGACTGAGCATCCGTAGGACTGCTCTCCTCCCTCGGGGAGGGGTGATCCTGCAACTTGTCGCTCCACTGCCACCTGGCTGAAGAAAAGTGGTGGCATGTGTGAGTCTCGTACTTACAGGGGAGGGCCAGCATTCAGAGTGCTGGAGTGCCTCCTCGCAGATGGAGCGCACTGCACACTCATTGCACGCAACGCTGAGCACCTGGGAGGAAATCAGGAGCAAAAATGGAGGAAGGGCTTACTGAAGCCCCACCCCCTTGCACTGGTGGCCCACCCAGTCTCAGGGGATGGACAGAGAATCGAAATGGCCGCAGGCTATGGGACAGGGCTAATACAGCTGCCCAGCCTGCTAAAGGAATGATAAAAACCTATATAGAAAACACATACATGGGTGGGAGCCTGATAAGCAACTGAAGGGGAAGAATACACATTGTCTGAGCTCCTGAAAGGGATCTGAAATGTTAATAAAATATAACATTTGATTAGGTTGATTAAGAAAGGGTATCAGGAGTGAGACGAGTCTCTTTGCAGATGACTCAAAACTAGGGGTGGTGGAGCAGGGGGAGGAGGGGTGGGTGGCCCTACAGGGGGGCCTGGAGGCTCTGGAAAGATGGTCTAGAAAGTGGAAGCTGAGGTTCAATGCAGGGAAATGCAAGGTACTGCACCTGGGAGCCAGAAACCCGGGCCAAGTGTACACCGTGTGAGGGGGATGCTACAAGTCTCAATGGCTGAGAGGGACCTGGGGGTGGTGGTGGATGTCAAGATGAACAACTCGGAGACTTGTCGGAGGGCAGAGGCAAAGGCCAACAGGATGCTTGGATGCATCGCTAGGGGGATCACCTCCAGAAGGAGGGAAGTGATACTCTCACTGTATAACTGCTTGGTGAGGCCGCACCTCACGTACTGCGTGCAGTTTTGGAGGCCACATTTAAAGAGGGACATTGAATTCCTGGAAAGGGTCCAGAGGAGGGCAACCAAAATGATTTGGGGCTTGGGGGATAGGGCCTATGAGGAGAGGCTCAAAGAGCTAAATATGTACACACTGGAAGAGAGAGAAGGGACTAGAGGGACATGATAGAGGTCTTCAGATACATGAAGGGGTTAAATAGGGGAGGAGCAGTCAGGGTGCTCCGAAGGAAGGGGGGGCAACTAGAGGGCATAGGTGGAAGCTGGAGGGAGGAAGATTCAGGGGAGAAAGGAGGAGGTGCTACTTCACTGAGAGGGTTGTGGAGCCATGGAATGCACTGCCCAGGGGGCTGGTGGAGGGTTTCAAGATGGGGTGGACAGGTACAGGCGAAGGGTTCTGGAAGTAAAATCCAGTGCAGCGAGATTATCCAGGACTGGGAAGGGAGAAGCCAAAAGGGGGCAGCAAGGTCAGCTCCCAGGGTGGGGGCTGACCAAACGAGCAGACAATAAAGACTGTTAGGCCTATTCTGCTGGCATTTTAGTATGTTAGTATGTTATTCACCGACAAACAACCTTTCACTGAAAGCTTGAGACATCTGAAAGTGAAACTGGGCAGTACTAATAGGGCAACAGCTTTTACTAATGACTTTTAAGCCAAAGTTAACCAAGCAGGAGGGGAAGCAACTGCACCGCAGGGCTCCACCAAACCAGAGCTTGGTGGCTTCAGCGGTCTTTGTTTTTTTTAACCAGGAGAGACACACTAAGCTGAAGCTTGTTTCCAGGTGCGACCTGGGAGCACAAGGAAGTTAAATGACTTGCTCAAGGTCACACAGTATGCAAGTGGGGGCTGTGAGATTCAAACCCAGGTCTCCAGATTTGCAGCTCAGAGCCTTAAACCACTGCACTATACTGCCTCCCAGGGGATGTCACCTTGCAGACTGCAAACACCTCTTGAGCCCAGCTCATAAAAACTTTAAGGCATGGACAAGAAGCTACACGGGCCGACCCCAAGAGGAGCTACTTTAAAGAGAGACTCACATTGATGCCTTGGAGCAAACAGTGCCGAGACCAGAAAGCTCATCCCTCTGAGCTGTGAATGCTACTGCAAAGTTAATAAAAGAAAAGAGTCTGCTGCACCAATCACTGGAAAATCAGTCTACAGACACCTAATGGGTCAGAAGAAAAAGATGCCCTGGGATTCACCCCAATAGTGGTTACCACAGGCTCTGGGACTGTTGGAATGGCACCCCAGCCTTCAGATTGAGAAAGCATATAGGATCACGCTTAGGAGAGTGACCTCCGCTACATTCTGCGCCGCACACTTCTTGTGTATTCTGTTAAGGGAGAAATCAGTACTGGGCCCTTAAGGCAGCCAAGCAAAGAAGGAGGCTATCATACAAGAGAGTGGAGATCCCGCTTTACCCAAACTTATTTTA
Source organism: Neoceratodus forsteri (assembly GCA_016271365.2). Taxonomy (NCBI): domain Eukaryota; kingdom Metazoa; phylum Chordata; order Ceratodontiformes; family Ceratodontidae; genus Neoceratodus; species Neoceratodus forsteri. The sequence continues at coordinate 953,623,277 of CM028136.1, forward strand.
CAGCATCCGACTGAGGAGGAAAGCTTTTGAAGGCGTACCCACTGTCCTGTGAAGTCTGTGACTGCAGCATCATTTCATAATTCCAGCTAAAAGAAGTCACCTGAATAATAGCAGTGAAATGAGACAGGAAGCATAGTCAGACAACAGATTTATGGGTACAATGTGTGTATAGTCATTTTATTTAGACACAAAACAATGTCGGATGGCTTAAGATGGCAAGCAGAATTTCGTCGTGAAATATGTATGGCAGTTTGACACTACTTCAGTTTACTTAAGGTTAGCAAAGTCCAGGTAGTACCAACTTCTTTAAGTTTTCTTTATGGTGTTGGAATTTTCTGTCTTCCTTTCAAAGCTTTGATAAGACTACTTTATCAGCTGTAGGTTAAAAACACGTTGCTTGGGTTGAGGCTGTTCATCTCCCTGTCTCTCTGATGATCTGCTCCCTTGCAAAGTTCAGACTGAACTGACTTCTGGCTGGGAGTGCCACTCTTTTATACTCCCCAGTGTCATATAACATATCGATTAAAGGAGAACTACTGTCAAAAAAATGCAGCGACTGCTGCATAGATCGAGGCTTCAGTACCCTGATCATGATCACCGTTGCTGGTAAAAGCCTAGTAAAAAATTTCACGTACCAGAGTGCTCATAAAATGTAGTGCTCTGTCCATAGCAGGCAGCCATTTTCTGTCATGCCTGTGCCTGCCTCCAAGACTGTGTCCAATCAGAGTGCCAACATGTGGTGCTGACGCGTGACTGCACCTTGTTATACAGTGCCCCTATGTAACGAGATTTTACAGTCTCTGCATCTCCTAGGCCCTAATGTATTTGCCATCATCAAGCCCAAATTATATGTTTATGCTTATAATAAACATTTTTTGATGATAACTTCGACGTGGAAAATTGTTTTGCATTACCATTTCATCTTATTTTCTCCCAATCCATTTACCTTAAGGCGATCTGGGCATCATACCACTTGGAAACAGAAAGAAGTGGAAGTAGTAACTAAAACATTAAAGACAACACATGCAGGCAAGTAATGAGCTTTAAATGTTCATTAATAAGAAAAGATGAATACATTAGTGGCACAGAGCAGAGCCAAACCAGCAGCGTAGCACACTACACCTTATATTGCACTGACATCCTTATGCTGATTGTGCAAGGAATCATGATTAACACCAATATGGGAGTTTAAATGAACAGTACAGGTTTCTTTGCAAATTCCAGTACAGCATGTAGCACTGGGATTAAGTAAGATGAAAAAAGTATAAAGCCATCAGACATTTTAAATGGTTGTTCATTCAGACGTTTATGGGTCTGTTTGGAGGGCTTCTTATGGATAGGAGTGTTGACTTGCCCATTCTTAGAACCAGAGGACTGCGAACCGAAGGTTAGCAGTTTTGTGGTCCTATGGCCTCAAGAGGCGACACTCATATTCAGAAGAGGCCCTCCAAATGGACCCATAAAATTATTTTATAGATCAAGGGAGCGCTCCTTTTGTCTGCGAGTGAAACACTCTTATTCTGTTAAGAATGTCTCACATGCAGCTGTCCTCAAAACGGGCAGGTTTGGGTAAGATTTTTTTTTTAATGAATATATTTTTGCTTAAGGTAGATCAATGCTATATTAATTACTTCACCAAGACCACTCTTACAGTTGTAAGAGTGGTCTCAATTATATTAACAGAGTATCAGAATTCAGACCTGCTCCCCTTCGGTTTGATGTTCTCATACCCTAAGAATGTCCTTGTGCACTCTTACAACAGCAAGACTGCTCTTGACATGGTTCTGCTCAGTTGGAACACCCAGACTGGTGATGCTCACATATTTAGTATAGACTGAAGGCATACCTTTAAATTTAACATTATGATGTTTTCCATGAGCTGTAATCTTTTGAGAGTATTTGAACAGCACAGCCACCATAAGACCACACCCCATGACGAAGCTCTGTAACTGGAGCAAAACGCCAGGGTTGTTGTTGGAAGAGACTGTTTGCAGTACTGCATATATTTATGGATAGCACAGCACCTCCCACTGAATGTGCAATTTTTATACAGTTGCAAAGAAATGTTTGCAAACAATCTGTGAACTATGAAATGCAAATTGCCAGTACTAGTGGTGCTGTAGCATCAGAAGATAATCTTTTGCCCTCAATTTGGGGCTCTGGTAGAGCCAAGTGAAGAAAATTACTTAAATTCTGTGAGATAGGTGTCTGGAAGAAGGGAAGAAAGGCACTCACTGGGGTGGTGAGTCAGAGTTGTAGTTGATTGTTTCTGGAAGGCATGGGCTTAGTCCCACCCTTTCACCCTGCCCTTTACCCAACCCGCGAAAAGCACCTCATTTCCTTTATATCAGGGATTCTTATCCTTAAAGGCACAGCACACTGAATAGGGGATAAAGACACTCACACTCTTGCACACACTGGAAAAAAAAATAAAAAAACACATCATCTTTTACAGGAAGGGAGACAGTCATGGAGAGTGGTGCAATGCATTGGCTGTGGAGCAGCAATCTTCCGGGAGACGTTCTGGAAGCTGTGTTGCTACCCTATTTGCAGGTGCCTCTCTGGTATGATGGAGGGGGTTGCTTGTCTCTATGCTGACCTGGCGAGGATTCGGGAAACCTCCTCCCCCACCCAGGCAACCACCACTGCCTCAGAGGTTGCCAAGAGAGAGGAGCAGCTGGACCATGGTGGACTCAGGGAGGGCGAGGGTGGTGGAACAGTGGCACATCCCTCCAGTTGTGCCTCTTCACCATTCTGGTGGAGTGTGGTTCCTCTATGGAGGCACCCACAGTGGAGGCCAAGGAGGATGCTGGGAACCTCCACAAAGGAGACCCACAGGAGGGTGGCACGGGACCCCACAGGGGAAGGAAATATGTCCTGGTGGGGACTCAATCATTAGGGGGTAGAACTGGGGGAGGGGAGGGAGAGGGAGGTAAGGTGCCTGCCCAGCACCATGGCTTGGAGGAACAGGAAATGAATCCTCAGGATCGTGGGAGCAACTGCACGGGGGGAAGGAGCTGGATGTCATTGTCCACTTAGGGACAAATTACCTGGCTGGGAATGGAATCAGAGCAGTGCAGCAGGAGTTTGTGGAGTTGGGGAGGGGTCTTAGACAAGTAGCATGCATGGTAACTTTCTCGGAAGTGCTACCTGACTATGGCAAGGGTGAGGCTAGGGTACTACGCACCATAGGACTCAATGACAGGTTGAAAAACTGGTGCAGAGCTCAGGGATTTGGCTTCACTGGGGACTGGGGTTCCACCTGGAGGGATACAGGCCTATACTGGCATGATGGTCTGCATCTGTCTGGAAGGGGAACCAGGATCCTGGGAGATAGGTTTAAATGCTTCATTGGCAAGCATTTAAACTAGCCGAGGAGGGAGGCATTGAAGGCAAGCAAAGGAAATTCTAGCCCCCACAAAACAGGGTAATTAGCAAAGCAGACACAAAAGCAGAGAAGTCGATAGGGAGCAGGACATGGGGTAAATCCAGAAAAAGGCAGTAAGGACAGGGATGGACCTAAAAGGGGTAAGGCCATCAAAAAATGGAGGACAATGAGTACCAATGCCCATAGTCTGAGTAACAAGGTCCCTGAACTAGTGGCCTTGATGGACAAGAGATGCCTGGATATTGTGGCAGTCACAGAAACATGGTACACAGAGAACCATGACTGGGATGTCAACATACCAGGGTACACAACCTACAGGAGGGACAGGGAGGGTAAAAGAGGAGGAGGAGCTCTCTACATAAGGGAAGGAATCAAAGCAACAGAACTAAAGGGTAAACAGAGAGGGGAGGAGGTAGTATGGGTCACCCTGGAGACAGGAAATAGCACCACAGTCCGCACAGGGGTTGTTTACAGGCCCCCCCAATCTCAGGGGGAGGCAATGGACAAGGAAATGATTGAAAGGATTCCTTAAAATGGCAGAAAAAGGAGAGATATTGCTGATGTGGAACCTAAATATGCCAGATGTTAACTGGAGCACCTTTACTGCAGCCACATCCAACAGCAGGGTCATTCTCGATGCCCTACAGGGGGAATGCCACAGACAGCTAGTGTTAGAATCCACCGGGGAGGGAGGGAGCAATCTTAGACCTGGTACTTTCAAACGGGGATGGAGAGAGGATCTCAGATTTAGAAGTGGGTGGCTAGCTGCCGCCCAGTTGGCACAGCGGTTGGATTTCCACTTGTGACACTGGCGATCTGAGTTCAGGAATGGACCTGGGTCATTGGAGGGCCAGCTGGGGGAGAAGGATGGAGCATCCTCTGGACTGCTCTCCTCCTTCTTTGGGGGGAGGGTGGGGAGAATGTCCGCTGTTCATAGAACCCTTGGCGGAGGTCAGGGGTGCCACAAGCAGCCTGCATCTAGATGCTTCAGGGGGTGGAGTGGATGCGAGACATCATTGCATGTCCCCAAGAACAGCAGGGGGAAAAAAATCCCCATGGCCAGCGTCCTCATGAAGCCCCCATCGCCTCTCCATCAGTTCCCAGGCCGACTCTCCAACCTGACCAATGTCCGTGGCACCGCTCCACCCTGGGGGACAAGCCAAGGGGGCAACGGAGAGTGTGGCTTATTTGGAGTGGAAGGTGGTGAGGACCATGACCGGGGCTGATAACACTAACGCTGGTCACGGCCAAAAAGCACAGTAAATAAAAAATAGAAGTGGGTAGCCATCTGGGAACAAGCGACCAGCAAACAGTGTGGTTCACAATAAACACAGCTTTAGAGTCAAGCCATACAAAAGCAAGCGCGTTGGACTTTAGCAAAAGGGGAGAGTGCCTCAGAAAAGCACTAGCAAACAGGCAAGAAGGAGGGGTGGAGGAACAATGGGGAAAAATCAAAACTGCCATCACAGAGGCATCAAGCCTTTGTGTAAAGCAAATCAACAAAACAAAGGAAAAAGCCACTAAGGTTTTCAAAAGAGGTGGCAGGGAAGGTTAATGAGAAAAAGATAGCATTCAATAAATATAAGGAAACACAGAAGGAGGACAGAGAACTATATCAGTTAAAGCAGAGGGTTGCAGGGAAGGCAGTCAGAATAGCAAAGTCCCAAACTGAGGAAAGATAGCCAACTCAGTTAAGAAGGGGGATAAAACCTTTTGTAGGTACATCAGGGAGTGAAAAAAGACTAAGAGAGGGATACAGAGACTTAATAAAGGGGAGGGAATGTGAGCAGAGAGTGACAGTGAAAAAGCAGGGATACGGAATGAATACTTCTGCTCAGTATTCACAAAACAGGAGGCGTAGGTACCCAAACCAAACAGTAGAAACACTGTGGATGGGGGGGGGGGGTCAATACCAGTCCATTCACAGAAGAAAGGGTTCTGAAAGAACTCTTAAAGCTGAAGGTAGACAAAGCAATGAGGCCTGACAGGATTCACCCCAGAATTCTAAACTAACTAAGCGTAGAACTAGTGACACCATTGACTACCCCCTTTAACACCCACATACAAAAGGAAGGCACTATACTGGTTCCAAACTGGAAGTTGCTGTTTTCAATTCATTTATTTTTCCTTGTTTAAACAGATTTAAACATAGAATTTGATGGCAGATAAGGACTGCTTGGCCCACCCAGTCTGCCCATTTCCCTACCTAATAGATAAGCTGTAGATTCTAGTTAACAAACAGCCTACTTCCTCCTACCCCCCACTAGAACAGCCTTGTCCATCCCATGCACTCTTGAATTCCCCCACTGTTATTGACTCCACGACCTCCTCAGGAAGGCTGTTCCATGCATCTACAACCCTCTGTTAAAAAAATACTTCCTCACACTACCTCTGAGCCATCCCCCCTCTATCTTCAAATTGTGTCTCCTTGTTCTTGCACATCTTTTTCTGAAAGATGCTACCCTCCTGCATTTTGTCAATTCCCTTGAGATACTTGAACGCTTCTTTCATGTCCCTCCTTTCCTCGAGGCTATACATAGTAAGCTCTTTTAATCTTTCTTCATATGACTTCTGGTGCAGACCCTGCACCATTCTGGCTGTCCTCCTCTGAACAGCCTCCACTCTATGTCTCTGCAGAGATGGGTTCTCCAGAACTGCACACAGTCCTCCCAATGTGGTCTCACCAACTGTCTGTACAGAGGGATAAAAACTTCCTGGTTTCTACTGGTGATGCCTCTCCCTATGCATCCCAATATCCCTCCAGCCCTCCTTACTGCCTTTTCACATTGTTTGCCCACTTTTAAGTAATCTGATACGACTACCCCCAGTTCTCTTTTCATTGTTGTTGTTGTCAGTATCTCACCACCCACTACTGTCTCTTCAAAAAAAGCATTTTTTCCAGATGTAAAGCACTTTTACTCACCAAAATTTCATTTTACTCACCTAACAAAAAAACAAATAGGGAGTACATTACTCTTGCTTTCCAAATTTTTGGTTGGGTTCATTAAGAAGCACTATGAGGAGAAACAGACAATACCTAAGACGTGAGCCTTACCCTGCTCCTGAACCCACATCTCACCGAGGCACTGTGCTATCAGAAACAGATAGGATTAGTTAAAGCAGCCGTATTTGTTACTCAGCAAAAAGTTTCATCATATAGTTTTTTAGCAATATTTTTGACAATTAGATTCATCACCAGTAGAATTTTATTCCTCTGTTTCTAAAACAGCTTTTACTAATTTTGTAGTAATGATCCAAGTAATTAAAGATGGTTGCCAATCTTGATGGCCCTAATATTATTGCCCTATTGTTCTTCCCTATTTGGGTGACTCTGACATTGAGGTTGGTTTATTCCCCATCTGTGTGCCCTAATATTGTCTTAGTGTTCCTCCTTATTTGGATGACCCTAAAATTGAGGTTTGCTCATCCTTGAATTGTGACTGGGCAAACCTCTCTAACTGGGTGGAGCCATTATAAGGGCTCTATTACTCCTGCCTGTGTGTCCCCCAAAAAGGCAGTCGTTCTCACATAATGAGAGTGGTTAAGCCTTCCTATCTGGGTGGCTGTTCCCCATGTTAACTATCTTCCCCTGAAATGTGAGTGGGAAATCCTCCCTCACTGAGAGGCCTAAGATTGTTTATGTGACCCTCCTTATTTTGTGTGGCCCCATACTAAGAGCGAAAAAACTCCCTATTTTGGTGGCCAATAACAGCAGGGACTACCTCTCCCCTCCTAATCATCTACCATCCTGGTTGAACCCTTACTGTGTGTAGGTGTTCTTACCTAACAAAATCATCTTATTTTCTGGCCACCAACCAGCCAGGACCTATGACTTCCAGGTCTGGGATGGCCTCTTCTGGGTCATGCTCTTCTTTCTGGTTTCATACTTAACACTAGGCCCTGCAGTTAAACAAATCAGTAGTACTAGCAGCACTATACATATAACAAAAGTGATACCATATTTGCTGTAATTTTATTTTCACGGGAGGAGGATCTCCAGTGAACATAGCAAAAATAAAATGACAGTGCATATAACACATTCTACAGTAGCTACTCCCTTATTGTGTTAATTTTTCCTCACTTTGCTATGGTTAGTTTCATCACGCATGAAGCCCTGGTAGCTGGCCTTGCACTCATAGTACTCCTTACTGCATACAATCTCTGCACTGCCTGGTATACTTTTCCTGACTCCCAGCATGCCTGCCCTCTCACAAATTACTCATTCTCTAACATGCTCACCGTTCAGGGTCAGTCATACAATACTATCTGGCTGCTCAAGAATAAAACTTGGCTTAAATCCACTATTCCTGATTCTGTTTGTTCCTTCCCTATGTTCAACCTACTTAGGGTTGATCTGTCAGGCCCCAAGAAAAGGGGTGGCCTGTTCCTACAAGTCTCATCTTAATATTTCCCTAGTACAATACAATAACCCCGCTGCCCCCACTTGTGAATTCCTACCTTCACGGCTGCTCTTGGGTAACACTAAGAGCCACCTTGTGTGTGGCTACAACCCCCCTTGCTGCAGGTAATGCTGATCTAGCCCACCTTATTCATCAACTTGGCCCCACTGTTGGCACTAATGAAATTCATGATGGGCAAACTCAATCTTAACTGGCTTGGGGCAAGTCTAAAGCTTATTACTACATTACTAGAAAACTCAACCTAGTCCAACACATCCCTTTACCTACACAACATGCAACTAATGGTGACTGCCACTCTCTTTGTTGGGATGCTGTCAAATAAGAGTTAAGCAATAAGCCACGAGAGGGTGTGGGTTCTAAATTGGCTGCACCTAGTCTCGCTCCACAACCTGTTAACTGGTTCACAAATTACCTTTCCAGCAGACATCAAGTGGTTGAATTTTGTCAATCCTTATCAATTGGTGCGCCAGTTAAACTGTATGCCCCAAGGCTCTATTTTGGGACCACTGCTTTTTTCCCCTCTTTATAAATAACCTTCCACGTGAAACCAAACAGTGCTCTACCCTCATGAATGCTGATGGTCTCACCCTTGTCCTTAGCTCAAATACATTGGCTCTATTAATGAAGGCTTAAACACAAGACTTTCACCTCATTCAGGCATTGCTCATCACAAACAGCCTTGTCTTAAAGTCTAAAAAGAACAAAGCCATGCTATTTGGCCCTCCTGCAAGAATCAGATCTTCCACTGTTAACGGAATCGTAATTTGCCCTGATGGCTCCCCTCTGGAAGTGGTCGCCTCCTTCAAGTATCTTGGAGTCACCCTTGATCCCTCCTTTGACTTCTTCATTCATTTTACAGCTACTTGCAAGGCTGTCAATGCTAAAATGGATTTAGCGTATAGAACCAGACAAATGCTTACCCCTGAAGCTTGCCTTGCCATTGCTAGGGTGTCCTCTTCTGCCTAAACTATGGTGCCCTTGTTTTTATATGTTTCCCCAAAGCAGTGTTGTAGAGCTGGGATGTGACTTATAATATCTGTCGCTTTGTTTCATCTGCAAAACCCACACACCACTATAACACATGCCAACATTGGCTGGCTGCCTTCATCCAGTATTTGGCTCTTGGTTGCTTTACAGAAAAGTCCATCCGGGAATTACACCACCCTTAACTGCCAATTTTTTTTAAGCACCTGCATCAGGGCTACTCCCTCAGGTATAATGACGAACCCTTACTCCTTGTGCCAAAGGTCTCCACCCTCATGGATGACAAGGTCTTTTCCACTTTTGCCCCTTGGGCAAGGAACACCCTTCCCTATATCAGTTCGTGCTGCGTGCCCCCCCCCCCCCACCAGTACCTCTTTAAACGGGCACTGAGGAGTCACCTGTATTTGTACTGGACTGTATCAGCCATTCCCTGCTCGTCTTTAGCTGGGATTTTTTTTGACATTTGTTTGCCTATGCCTTTTCACTTCAAGTAGCCTATTCCTGTTTGCCACATTTTAATTTATTCTTGCACTATGTACGCCTGTTGCACTGTTTAGTCTTTGTAAACCTCCCGGGTCATTGCTGAAAATAGGCATTACCCTGTCTAGTGTGCTTACCCACTCAACAAAAACTAACTAAATAAAGAACAGCCTGCCTCAGGGTTGGTGGAAACATAAACATAAACATAGAATTTGACGGCAGATAAGGACCGCTTGGCCCACCCAGTCTGCCCATTTCCCTACCTGATGGATAAGTTGCAGATCCTAGTTAACCAGCAACCTACTTCTTCCTACCCCCACCCCCTAGAATTGCCTTATGACTGTCCCATGCATGCTTGAATTCCACCACTGTTTTTGACTCCACAACCTCCTCTGGAAGGCCGTTCCATACATCCACAACCCTCTCTGTGAAAAAATACTTCCTTAAATTACCTCTGAGCCGCCCCCCTTCTATCTTCAAATTGTGCCCCCTTGTTCTTGCACACCTCTTTTTTTGAAAGATGCTACCCTCTTGGACTTTGTTGATTCCCTTGAGGTACTTGAAAGTTTCTATCATGTCCCCCCTCTCCCTCCTTTCCTCAAGGCTATACATATTAAGCTCCTTAAGTCTCTCTTCATATGTCTTCCGGTCCAAGTAGCCTATTCCTGTTTGCCACATTTTAATTTCAGTGCCCGTTTAAAGAGGTACTGGTGGGGGGAAGGCAGATAAAGTGGAATCCTTCAAAGCCAGATTGGACAGGCAGATGATGGCATTTGGGGGGCAAGAGAGCTGAGCAACATATGATTACTGAGCAGTAATACAAGAGCTGTGACATTGGTAAGGAAATTAGATGGATTACTACCTCCCATATAATTTAATGCAAAACAAAAAAGCCTAAGAAATTCAGTGGTTGTCACCTTTTTCCAGCACTTATTTCTTCTCTTCTGACTGCCGGCAGACCCCCTTCTGTGTAAGCCTCGTCACCCACCTTCTCTTGTCTTTATCTTTACCATTGAATGTACCCCCACTGATTACTTCCAAGGTGGGGCCAGAGTGGTTCACCCTACCCACCCCCTGCAACACAATCTAGATGTCTGGAAGATGCACCTAGTTGGTGGTGCGGAGAGTACGGAGGGTCAGTTTGTCATCCATAGAAACATAGAAGTTGACGGCAGATAAGGACCGCAAGGCCCATCCAGTCTGCCCATTTCTTTTTCTACCTTATAAATGTGCCATTGGCCTTTGCTCTGTCAGTGGCCTATCTATTCATACTCATTTGTATTGCTCCCCTATGCCTATCCCATGCCTGTTTGAAGCCCTGCACTGTATTCATAGCCACCACTTCTTGAGGTAGGCCATTCCATGCATCCACCACCCTTTCTGTGAAAAAGAATTTCCTCACATTCCCCTTAATCGGCCCCCCTCTAATCTCATGCTGTGCCCTCTTGTCCTGCTATTTTCTTATATCTAAACATATAGACTCTTTCACCTTGTTAATGCCCTTAAGGTGTTTGAATGCCTCGATCTATCACCTCTCTCCTCCCCTTTGCTCACAAGGGTATACATATTGAGGCTCTGTTAATCTGTCCTCATCTAGTCTCTACAGTGCAGTCCCTGCACCATTTTGGTTGCCCCTTCTCTTGAGGCGGTCAGGAAGACGGCAAAAATAGTGCAGGACATCAGGCATATGAGACAGATGTGAAGCCAATATGTGAGCAAGGAAGGGGAAAATGATATGATAGAACAGTATACACAACAACGAGCTAGATGGCGTCTATTTATATTTAGACTCTATTGATACTTTTTCCTTCCTGGTTTTTCACCTCTGGGCCATCCATCTAGAAATGACCACCGCACATGCCATGGTATGAGCACATCTATTCGCATCCTCCCACTTCAGGCTATCCCGCTTTACTGCCACCCATTTTCCACCAGATGGCAGGCTAGGATCAAGGCACTGCATCCCCCCTTCCTGAGGGAGGACAGCTGTCTGTGGCATACTCCAATCGCCGTTCCCTGGCTGCCCCCAAGTAACCAGAATCTGCTTCCAATGCCAGGTTGCCGATGTAGCCATTGGTAGTGGCACCACAATCCTACTGGGCCGTCCTCTTAACTATATGAACTAAACAAATGAAGTCAGAGGGGAAAGCAGAAAACAATCCCTTATAAAGTCTCCAGATAGAATTTGTCTAGTGATAAGTGATCTAGTGGTATCAATCCAACTGATTAGGATAATATTTTGTTTGTAATAGACAGGCACTATGTTTAATCACCCATTGAAGTGCAGCAACGTTTTCTGTTAAACCAGTCTTCAACCCTGCATGGTAGGCCTCAGTACAGGACTTCTAGACATGTTCTGCCAAACTAAGTGCTGGCAGCAAGAAGGACAACCTGCCGGTTTATCCCATGAATTGCTACTGATTTCAGGACTCCGAAGTTTGTAAATTTAAAGGTCTAGGATGCCGATAAAAAAAATAAACTCACTTACACACGAACAAAAACACACACTAGAAATCCAGGACTCTAAATCAGGTTTGGAACTATGACTGGGCAAATTAGCCTGTGTAACTATTTAGGGCAGTAGCTTTAACGGGACTGGCAGTGTTGCATTTGAATAGCAATGTGTTATGATGATACAGATACAGCCTCTCTTTTTACACACACGCAGATTTTAATATAGATGATAAATTTGTATTTTATTCATTTTTTATTTTTGTACCAGACGATAGTCCTCCCAAAACGGAGAACTGTCTATGAGAAACGTGATTTGCACACAAATGCTATGCAGATAATCATTACAGTATAAGTCACCAGAGTGCTTTGACTTTTGAGGTTCCATGTCATAGTTTGTAAAGCAGAGCAACGGCTATCTAAGCCACAGAAATGCAATGGAAACAGAATAATCTAATGCTGCATTCTCAGTCCTTTCCCACTGATGAGTTTCCATGTGGGTTTAGATTCCAATATGGTATGTCCAGGCTTCATGCTGGCTGTTCACGGTCCACATATTAGTCCCTTTGCTAAGGCTTGGCTTTATCTTGTGTAACAATCATGCCAGCCCAAGTCCACTCTGTTCTAGCTCGGCAATGACGGACATGTGCTTGAACTCGCTGGGCCTGTGGTTAAACATCTCCACCAATCCGAATGTCTCCAGGCGATCGGTTGCGTAAAACAGCTGCACCTGATTGGCTAGGCACTGGGCCTGAGGGACACCCTGTAAGACAGCAACACATATATGTAAGACACACATCTATTACTGCTGAAGTCCTGAAGTTCAGTAATTAGGTTAGCAGATTATTTAAGTTGTAGTTTTAAATAAGTGATAAGACCCGACAGGTTGTGAGGGATACCCACATGCCAAGGGTGTAGTGAGGCCACTCTACGCAGGAGGAGGGCCTTATAGTCCCTGGAAATGTGGGTATCCCCCAACAACCCACACCCAGAAGGGTCTTACTGAGCTTAAAAATAGGCGTTGCAGTAATAACATTTAAGAAAATAAGTATTTTAAGAAATTACATGTAAAATAGTCCTTAGGTAGGAACCAGTGTCTGATTTTTTTTTTGTTTCGTTTTGTTACAGTGCCCTGTAGCCTGATAAATGTATGACTTCTGACTGCTGTCAGCCAACCAGGTTATACAGGGTATTAAATAAGCCAAAAAAATTGATTTGCAATTTTACACGAAAAAGTGCTAATCAGCTGTAAAAATGCATAGCACTTGGCACAGACTGATTAGCACAAATACATATATAGTTCTATTCATACTGCATGCTGTGCTATAGGGCCTCCCTGAAAAAATGGCCAGCAGTCTACTGCTACGCCTTTCAAGAAACGGTTAGCACTTCCCTGTTTTATGTAGCGTTTTGCTACGCTATACCAACTATTTAATACCCTGTTACAGGATTTTCATAACCCATTTCCTAATGTGTAATTACCAAACCAGGGTGATTCAGGGACATTGTGCCTTACAAACAGAAACACAAAGGTTAAAACTTGATAGATCTACATATCTTAGAATGGTTTCCTCGGGTGTATGAGGCTTGACTTCTCTCCAAGCCATGTAGAAGAATGTTAAAAGGCGAGGGTTTTCCTGTCCGATAAACTGTGCATTGGCTAGGAATCAACTGCTCTCCACTGTGGTCACAGAATTGCCCTCAATAATGACATTTGTCAGTGCAGCTCACAGCACTTCGACAGCTGTGATCCACTTATGCTTGGGGCTGGGGGGATGCCAAGCCCCTCTCGCTTCAAAAATTATGAGAGGACATTGCTTTTGGAACAGACTCAGAGGACACTGTGATGTAAAACAGCCAAAAACAAGCACAGTACATGGAGCTTCAAACATGATGCAGAGTTTGTGGAGGGTTATCGTTAACAAAAGGTGATCATAAAGATGCAGAAGAAAAATGACTTACTGCACTAATGTTTCTTCTAGAGGGTTTATTAGTGATTCATACAAACTGCATCATCTCAGCCTTGAGCTGTTGCCCTGGAGACGGTACTTTAGAAATTTAGCATTCAAACTCTGCACTGTAATCACACTCCCCTCAGTGTTCTAATGGCAGATTTACAGCTGAAGACCAGAAGAGAGCTGTTACCACCTAGCTAATGTATGCCAAGTATTTTTACCCAATGTAAATAAAAATGCAAAAATTACACAAAAGTGTAAAAATGGCAAACTCTTCTTTAATGAAAAGCTATATAAAAAAAAAACAAAGCTTTTACTCTGGAGAACCCTTGGTACTGAGGTTCAAGAATGGGACGTATGGAAGGCTTTTTATGAATCTAGAAGAAACATCATTACTGTGGTATTTTTTTTTTTTCTAACAGGAGTTTATTAGTAATGACATACAAACTGCAGAGTCCAAAAAGTACTGTAGCAGGCAGGGTGTAGAACCTATTTTTGGGAAAAGGTTCTGAAGTACCGAACTACCAACCTTGGCATGCCTTATAGCCTGGATGTTCAGGCAGCAAACAGAAGTAAAGGCGGCGTGTACTATTTTTTTTTTTGCAAACTTTTTTTCCCTCTGGTCACCGACCTCCGAGAACTCCCTCGGACGTCACCAGTCAGCTTCTCCCGCCTGCCTGAGACCTCCCAACCTGGGCCCACCCCAGAACTCCAATCCCGCACACCCTACCTGCAGGAGACACCCCCCCACCAATACCTTGGCACTCGTTAAATTCAATTTCACTGCAGGTGGGGTGAAGGCCGGAGGATATCAGGACCCAGGAGGGAAGAATCCGACGGTGGGCGTGGGGCTGTGGTGTCATCGTCCTCAGACACGTCAGGGTGTTTCCTTTGTTTGAGACTTCCTCCCGAGGCGCGGACGTGCAATGGCATCCAGTGCAAGACAGGCATGCTCCTGCACCCAAGCCACAGCTATCGCCTCCTTACCCTTTCTGACATCGCCCCGGCTGATGCACACCCAGCCGCCACTGGGAGTCGCTGGAACCTGGGAACCACAACCCACCCTGCCCAGAAGAGGAGAGCTGTCCTCCGGTGCTCAATCCTCTCCCTCGGGGCCAACCCTTGGCAACCTGAGCTTGCTCCTGACTCCAGGTTGCCGATGAGGTAAGGCACTATGCGCCTCAGCCCTCTACACGACTGGGCAAGCTAAGATGTGTTCTAGTATCTATTTATTTCAAGAGATTCACCAGGAAAAACATACTGAGCTAACAGCTCGTTTCCGGATGTGTCCTGGGGGTGCAGAGGATGTGGCGCGAGTGCAGTAATAAGTTACATCAGTAATGTAACTATTACAAGCCAATAATTATAAAAAGTAAAACATATGCAGTAGAAAATTAAGAGAAGCATGAAGTAAGTGGTGCAGAACGTAGCATATCAACAGCATAGCAACAGTTCCGCAAAGTGCAACTGGCAGCAAAACGAGGGAGGCAAGGTAGACTGCCAGTACGATGGGGGACTAGTAAACCAGGGCAGTAGGGGGAGGGAGTGTATGGAGGGAGGAGCAGTGGAATTAGCCTAGTATCAGCGGCAACTGCAGGATTCGTGAAGTCATGCAGGAGGGATTTTAGTGATATGGAAGGGAAGTATTGCGAACAGCAACAGGGAGGGTGCTCCAAGGTTTGTGGAAGTGGAAGGAGAAAGCAGCTTGACCAGCAGAGGATTTAACCAAAGGAAGAGTGAAAGAGCAGGTGTTGGAATGGAGAAGAGAGTAGCAGGGGGAGGACAGGAGGGAGGAAAGGTTGTTTTCGGGGGTGGGGGCAGCCAGAATTTGGAGACGAAGGTGGCATAATGAGTGAGGTGGCTGGTATCAAAGAACGGCAAGGAGAGGGAGGAATAAAGGGAAGAGTGGTGGGTTCTGGGGAGGCAGTCCAAGGCAAAGCAGCAGGAGTGAGAGGGCATCCTGCCTGGCAAGGGCGGATCTGGAGGCAGCACTATGTAAAACCCCGTTGTAATCAAAGATAGGTTAATTACCCTACTGTAGACCAGGCAGCTGCTTTACAGACCTCCAGTAAGGGTATATCTCCCGTGCTGCCACAGTGGCAGATGCAGCTCTAGTGGAATGTGCCCATTGTGCCTGCTTGCCAGCCTTTCATAGCAAACAGTATGCAAGGGACTATCCAATGAGAGATCGTCTTCTTGGCTGTTGGTTTGTCTTCATCTACCTCACCATAAGTTATGAACAATTGTATGCCGTCAGTTCTGGGCACATTGGTTCTATATACGTAGAAACTCAAAGCCCTCTTCACATTCAGGATTTGCAATTTCTCTTTAACTGCACTGGAATGAGGTTTTGGAAAATACAAAGACAATGTTACAGACTGGTTTTTGTGAAATGCAGAAATACCTTTTAGTAAAGCCGTCGAAGCAGTAGCGTTACTGCTTGCAATGCTGTCAACCTTGGTTCAGGTACGTGCCCGGGGAGACGGAGGGACGGCCAGGGGGAGGAGGCTCGAGCATCCGTGGACCGCTCGCCTTCTCCAGGGAAAGAGGATGAGGCTCAGCGCCTGACTGGCCTCTGGTGCAGGCCGCAGGCACAGCAAGCACCACAGCCACTCTGAGGCACTGGGACGTGATGGATGTTGGCGACTGCGCCCTGACATTTGGGCACTAGTCTCATCCCCAATAACACTGGAAAAATCAGCTCTCTGAGCACTGGGAAGGTGGAGTGCCAGTGCAGACTCCATGACTCTCTCCTGCCTGTCCTGTGAGGGTGACCCGACGAGACTAGAAACTCAGGGTGTACGGGCCCCACCTTGTCCCTGCCGGGGTTGGGGGAGAGAGGAGAGAAGAACCACCGCTCCATGGGGGAATTGCCCACAGGATCGAAGTAGGAGGAGGGAATATGGGCAGACACCACAAGCGACTCTCAATGGTGCGGGGCTTGGGAAGCAGGGGGGAGTATCAAGAGCAAGTAAAATAAAGTTGGAGCTACCTTATGGGTGTTTTATAGTTATTTATTACTATTATTATTATAAGAAATTATTAATTTTTCTGGGCCCTGTCTCGTCGGGCATCCACGAAATCTGGGGGTTAGAATGTAGGCAGTTAATAGGTGGCAGCATTTGAAAAAGTGGCACCAGCCAATGACTTCATCATTAGCATAACGTTCCATCTCCGGGCAGATCTGGCTTAAAGGCACACTGCATAAGAGTTAGGAATACTGGAGTATTCCGGGGGTGAGAATGCTGTATTCTGTAGCTTTTATTAAAGTGGTCTCATGTGTCTTGACGCAAAATTACACCTCTACTTGCTGCTACACTACACGTGGAACTAAAAAAATTTAGTGCCGGTTTCACTGCTCTACAACAGTGCATGCACTGCCCGTCCTGAGTTTCTCTGTGTGGGGCCAGTTGCCCTACGTGCACCTACTCCAAACGTGGAACAAAGAGTTGTTTGGATTCGGATGGACAGACCATCAGGCCGGCTTCTGTCTGCAGTTTTCGATGTTTGTGTTTTTAATAGGCCCAGAAGGTACCCGCCCCAGAACAAGGTCACTGCCATGGGCCATCACTATATCCAGCAGAGTACAGTGCACTAGGGAAGGCAGTGTGGTGTAGGTCTTAGGGCACGGAACTGTGAAATGGGAGACCCTCGTTTGATTCCCAGTACTGTTACTGGCATAAAGAGTCTCACCTGACCTCACTTTGTGCTTCATTCCTTTCAGCTCTATAATTTGGCTAGCATCAGAACACCACGCAACACAAATGTCTGCATCTCAGCTGAACCATCAAATGTAAATATCTGAACACTAGTGATGTGACTATCTCGTCAGTGTATGTGGTGGGATTGGGGAATCTTATCAGGAACATTCCTCAACAAGTAAGCTGTAACACAAATGGTGTGCATTATCACTTGCCCTAGGGGTGTTGGAAAGTAAGAGGTGTAGTTGGGTACGTTATGCCCTTCAGCAGCATGCATCTAAATGCATTCACACACATCTTGGGAGTGCATTATTGAGCTTATAAAATGGCTTGCAGATGTTGAGCATAACTGGTTTTCTGGTTACAGAAAAAGACCCGACAGATGACCATGCTTCAATATGGTTTCAACTGCCCCCTCTCCGACTTCAACTGTTAACTGCACAGCAAGAAAACCCCAGCGATTAAGGAGTACAGATGTTACCAAGAAAGTGGAGTCTCTTTCCGCTGTCAAGAGCACAATCCCTTTGTCTTCTTGAAGCTCAGGGTAGTGATAGAGTATTAACTGGCTCGGGGCACTCTCACCTAAAGTCTGCAACGGTAGAACAAAAAACAAACAAAACAACTCGATTAGCGACTTGCCAGAATGAACTATTATTCAAATGTGATCAGGTATGGTAAACCGTTAAGAATATACATACATACATAGACAGTGTCGGCAGATAAGAGCCTGTGGCCTACCCAGTCTGCCCATTTGAGCTTGTAATATGCTTGGACTGGACATATTCATTACACTGACAGAGGTTTGATAGAATGTATTCCAAGTTAAAGAGCACCTTTCTTGCCCTTTTCTAAAATGCCCCATGAACCAGAACATGAACCCTTACCTCCCTCTGAGTTTCTGGATAAATGACATAATGTTCAGAGCCACAGGTTTTTAGGAACGTAGGGACTATATTTTGGCACCATGGAGCCAAGCAGCTGATCCCTTCCCCTTTCCTGTCCGGAGTGCCACCCCCACGCTACTATGTTATGTGATGTCATTATATGGACAGCGTGGGGCGCTCCATAGACTACTATAGGGACTGGATTTAAAGTAATTTTTTTTTTTTTTTTAATACTTCAAGATTCCAATTTGGACAAATCAAGGCCACTGCTCAATCTAAAATTTATAATTTATCTTTCCATGAACTCCAGAGAAGGTAAGGGTTCATACTGTTTTCGTATAAATCAGCTAGGAAAGGTGCTGTTTAAAAAAAGTAAACAAGTCTCACGAGTCATACAGTCAAAATCTCCGACATTATAAATGGGTCCTGAAATGAGCACTGATCCAAGCCACGTGACTGGCTAATGAGATTCCTGAAGGCATATTATATATAGAATAGTGGATGGGTGACCATCCACAACAAGACTGTGTTTCCATTGAGGGAGTTGACGACGTCATAGAGACCTCAAGAGCGAAGCTCGAGAGGTCACACTGATGTCATCAACTCCAGAGATATAAACACAGCCTTAGTTGTGGATGGTCACCCATCCGCTGTTTTTTTTATAGTATATGGTTAAGGCTTGTCGTCGATTTTTTGCCTTTTTCCAATGTCTTAGTCACGGGCATCTTTTTTTTTTTTTTTTTTAACCTTCTGCGTTATTTGTTGTTCCCACTTCTCCCTGCTGCCACTCTCTCCGGCTTCTCTCCACTGTCGCTGGATCTGGCTTCTCCATGCTCTCACTCACTTTCTGTTTCCCGGCAGTGTTTATTTTAAAAATGATTAGAAAACTAATTCATGTTTGTGACACAAAGCCTCGTGAGGATCCACTGCTCGTCACTCGCTTAACTGTGACACCATGTTTTCCATATTGTTTCTCCATTACAGTTAGTTGAGTGAGCCAATCAAGAGGCAGGACAAGGCTGAAAAGTTGCTGTACTATCGATGTGACGTCAGAATAATAGTACAACAACCTTTTTGACCTTTGAACTGCCCTACAACAAGCTTTAGAAAGCCAATGATTTCTATCGACAATAAGTCCTAACCATATACTATAATCCTTTACGGCCACACACACTGCTCATTCGCATAGCAGTTTATAGTCACTAGCCAATGGCAATGCAGTGTTAACAATGCTTTATGACATCATAATCCAGCTCTGCTGCACTTGACACAGTCAAAATGAAAGTTGAACTAACAGCTCAAAACGACGTTTAAATAGTTATAAATGAGCTTTTTCCTGATTTGCTTAAAGGAGACGTCCACGCAAAACTTGAAAAAATATATGTTGTGCAGAGTGTTTTAATTTGTATGTGACGTTCTAGTGTTTCTTTCCCTCTGACTGGTAATAGGAGTTTTTCCTAAATTAGCCTGCTAGCTTTAGGGTAGTTTTATGACCCCTGGAGATATCCATATCAAACAGCTTAATTGTATTCCTTTGTTCCACACTGCACCTTGTTCCATGTGACAGTGATGTAGCAGAGACCATAACTTCAGCAGAAAGCATTGCTTTACAATCAGTTCACAACAGTAGAGATGGCTATATTTTAAAATCTATAAAATTCAGTTTGGTGACTACCCTCATCGTAAAGGTCTTACTGTTCTGAAAAACTTTGCTGCTGGTAATTTTTGTGCAGCTTGTAAAGCTTCCAAGATATTTCATTTGTTTGGCATGTGTGTGCTGTATGTTGGGTCTCTCTAACATCACTGTCACATGAGACAAGATGCACTGTGGGAACAAGAAATACAATTAAGCTGTCAGGGATGAAGAGTCCCAGGGGTCGTAAAACTACCCTAAAGCTAGCACCACTGGACTGGCTGGCAGTGCAGTGTTGTGTTGCTGCCGCACCACCGGATTGGCTGGCAGTGCAGTGTTGTGTTGCTGCCATACCACTGGACTGGCTGGCAGTGCAGTGTTCTGTCGCTGCTGCACCACTGGACTGGCTGGCAGTGCAGTGTTCTTTTGCTATTGTAGCTCTGGACTGGCAGTGCTGTGTTCTGTTGCTGCTGCACCATCAGGCTAGCAGTGCTGTGTTCTGTTGCACCACTGGGCTAGCAGTGCTGTGTTCTGTTGCTGCTGCACCACTGGGTTGACAACAATATTCTGTTGCTGCCACACCACTGGGGTGGCAGTGCAGTGCAGTGTTCTGCTGCTGTCACACCACAGTCCAGTGGTGCGGCAACACAACACTGCACTGCCAGCCAGTCCAGTGGTATGGCAACAGAACACTGCACTGCCAGCCAGCCCAGTGGTGCGGCAACAGAACACTGCACTGCCAGCCAGCCGGCCCACCCAGCGGTGCGGCAGCAACAGAACGCTGCACTGCCAGCCAGCCCAGTGGTGTGGCAGCAACAGAATACTGCACTGCCAGCCCAGTGGTGCAGCAACAGAACACTGCGCTGCTAGCCCAGTGGTGCAACAGCAACAGAACACTGCACTGCCTCCTGACAGACCAGGATTTGCGAGCTCTGGAACCCCCAGTGGTGCTGGCTGGGGGTTGCATGTGGATGTGTTTGGGTCCCAGAGAAGGAGGGCAAGTGCAGGCCATCTGGAAGTCCAGCCCCCCCCCGTCCAATTAAGGAGCAGCACTCGAGTAGTCGATTGTAAAAGCAGCTGCTTATCTGCCCTCCCAGACACTGGTGCAGTAGACAGGGTAACCAGAGAGACAGAATGAGGAAGATGATGAGACTCTTCAAGGAAACAGTGAGGATCATTTTTTTTTTATAATGTTTCCTTCCCAAAAATTGTGTGAAGGATTTTTTTTTTTTTTAAACAATTTATTTGCCCAGGCCAGCCCCGCTGAGATGTAACACCTCATTTTCAGTGGGGTCCTGTTTCTACTCATTTATACTCATGGGTGGACTGGAGCACTGAGAGGGTAAGATGCATGTTTTTATCACAACTACAATGGTACAGAACTTATTTTGAGTAGCAGTAGGACAATTACGTGTAGCATTTTGTAAGTAACCCAGAGTAACGCAGCCGAACAGCCACTTTCAGGCGAAGCGTGTGGCTGCTATAAACATTTTTGTGTAGCAGTGGATGAAAACTGTGTAGGGTTTTTTTTTTTTGTGCTAAATTATACTAAGTAAAATGCTCCCTGGATATTCTCAAGATCACACATTGAGTTTTTGGAACTAGCAGGAGTAACCTAAAAGTGTGGCAGGGAGTAGGGTGGGTCACCCCATACAGCTGTCCTGTTGACTCACGGTAATAAAATGCCATCTTCTCTGGATAAGCAGGTGACACTGAGCTCACTTTCATTTAATCAAGATCTTCAGTTTGAAAAAGACAGACAATAATGCTGAACAGTGCTGGTGTGTGTGTGTGGTTTTATAATGTAGACACTACGGAAAAGAGGTCTTATGTTATACAGGTATAGAATTTTTATTTTTGGCATACCACTCCAAGTACATTTACCGAACAAAAAGATGAGATCAATTTATTTGTTTACCAGGAAAGACCTTGGGAACATGTGCCCATTTTCAAGAAGGGCCCAAGACAACACAAAATTCACAAGATTCAGTAAGATAGAGAGTAATTCACACAGGAGAACAAGGAATCAAGTACAACAATAGTCAGCACGTACGCAAATGTTGGTCTTAAACAGCACCTTTCCCGCTCTTTTCTCAAATGCCCCCTCCCAAACCATATAAGCACCCTTAATGTGGTCCAAAGTTCACTGCTGCCTAACTCATAATTTTCTGATGCAGCTATTTAGGAAGGGATCATATTTTGGCTCTATGGAGCCAAGCCACCGATCCCTTCCATGTCCTAGTCCTGAGCATCACCCCAGCACTAGCATGTTATGTGATGAAATAATATTGCGTGCACAGGGATGTGCTTCACAGAGTACTATTGGGAAAGGTTTAAAGGTTGTTAGGTTCCAATTTGGAAAAATCAAGACTACTGCTCAGCCAATAAGGGTCTTGTTAGTTAAACGGTAGCCTTGATTCTTATGAATTGGAACCTAGTAGTACTAAAAAAAAAAAAAAAAAAGCACTTAAAACCTTCACCTATAGTACTCTATAGGCGCTTCCCCATACGCGCTCTCCATTATTCATAACATCACGTGCTAGTGCTGGAGTGACGCTCAGGACTGGTGGGACGGAAGGGATCAGTGCCTCGCTCCACGGAGACAAAATATGATCCCGTCCTAAATAGCTACATCAGAAAATTATGAATTAGGCAGCAGCAGACGTGGGGTCAAGTAAGGGTGGATATATGGTTTTGGGGAGCACCAGAAAAGGTGCTCTTTAAAGGGGCACTGTCAGCTTTGCCCCTCATTTTTGTCCAATCAGTTGTGCCTGCCTTGTATTGTATGGTGTGAGATATCTACATCTATACACACACACACACACATATACACATATATATATATACACACACACACGTTTTTTGTACTGTATGTGTAATCATATCTATATACAAATATATATTTTAATATTTCTTTTTCATTACTCCCGACCAAACTCCTTCAGTCCTTCCACCCTCCCCAGCCCTGTCACCCACCATCCTCAGGACTTGCCTCGCTCCTTGTTTCCCATGGACGACCTCCCACAAGAAGGGATGCCTAGGGGTTACCCCAGACCCCCCGACAGACAGAACTGGCCAGGAGTGCGGGACCCGCAGCAGGACAGTGGACAGCATCCTGCTTGTTCGTGGGATTGATTTTCACTGTTTTCTTCCCCGCCCAGAACACCATGAGGGTGCTGCATATGATGCCCAGGCATCACAGTTACAACGTCTCCTTATTACTGACTCCACTTTACTGCCTGCATTGCAGCCTGCACTGTCACCTGGGGTCATCCAGGTGTCAGTACTGCGGCAGAGACCAGGAACCCTCCCTCCCCGAGAAGGTGAGGGTCCATGAACGCTCAACCATCCTTCCCCGTCTGGCCCTCCAGTGACCTAGGCTTATTCCCAAATCCGGGTCACTGGTGTCGCAAACGGCAGTGTTACTGCTCTGCTGGTGGGCTAGCTCTGTATGGCGTAGCAATCGACGTGTGCCCCCTGTGCTATGGTAACTAATATTGTATACTTTTGTTGTTAGCACTGCATTTATCTTACTGCTAGTCCTGTACCCCCGGTCACATCTGTAAGCAGACGCTGTTCTCCATATGGTTTACCTAGTAAAACCTTTTCAAATAAATACATCTAGTACTGTGTATGTTTTTAGTTAACCCTTAGACTGCCAACAGATTAAGAACGTATAGGAATTCTGGACAGATATATCAGTTCACGGTAGAGCATAATAAATAAATACAATTTGAAAGAGCGAGTGTATGGAGTTTTATTGTCAGTCTGAAAGGTACCCGTTGTGTAGCTACAGTACCAACCTACCTGTCGCACTCACTTCAGCAATGAGGTCAGAAGAAAACAAAATAACACAGTGGGAAAAATGTACAGTGCCCCGTTGCAGCCCACTAAATAAGACACATGGCAAATAGAGGGTGGAGACTCTAGCTCCGCTCCCTTGAATGATGCGCTTTTGGGGGGTGGGAATCTGGGATATGCTCCATTATAGAGTGTGCAGGGGGCCAACCAAAGTGAAGTCTGTAGATTAATTTCATGCACATAGTGGCATTAAAAAATCCATGAATTATGGAGAAGCCAGTCCCCTCTCCACAGTACATGCATCTTGCTGCCTCAGGACTGCGGTGAGAGACTACAGAAAGAATCATCCAATTTGTGTGTTCCCTTCTTAAAACTACATGGACATCTTCCTTTGTGGTACCACCAAGTCCACACTGGTCCAATTAGATGTGCTTTACAACAGGCCAGCCAGACTAGTAATCAACTGTCCTTACGACACTAACCACTGTAAAATCTCCAGAGCACTGAACTGGCAGTCCATGGGAGACAGGAGAGAAATGCACTTCCTTCTGTTCCCCCTGAAGTGCGTCCAAGGCTCTGCCACTTTTATTTGCACTCAAGGCTTGCCCTAGGGCTGGCCCGGTGGTGCTGAGGGTTGAGGCGCTGGACACCACACCTCGCACCACGTCAGTGACCCAAGTTCGGGAACGGACTCAGGTTGTCAGGGGTCAACAGGGAAGGGAGATGATTGAGCGTCCGACGGACTACTCTCCTCTCCCGGGGTGGGATTTAGGGGATTCCCGGTGCCGCAGTGGCCTCTGGTGGAGACCAGTGGCAACACAAGCGCACGGGACATGGGAGAGGGAAGGACATCAGCAGACTCCTGCAGCAGAGGTGTGGAAAGATGGCCATGCTGGAGCCACTGCATGCCACATCCTGCGGGAAACCTAAGGAGAAAACCCCCACCCCCTGGATAGGCGACGGCACCTCCAGTGCCCCACCACAACACACACAATGCCGGGCTTACCCTTGCTGGCTCTCCCCATCCCCCGGTCTGCCTAGTCCTGACGAATGGGGTCCTCACCGGGGCAGGTAGGCAGGGGAGTGTCTTTCCCCTCTCTCCCAGTAGGGTGGCTTCAGGCAGGCGGTATGCGGCGAGAATGAATGCCCGAGAGAGTTCTAGGTGGGACGGCGATAAAGTCAACAAAAAAGGCTTAACCTCAAGTCTTATCTGAGTTCCTTTCACTCCACTGGATTAATCGAGCATCCTGAACATAAGTATGTCTTACAGGTCACTCTCCTTCGGTCACAGATGGCACACTGCATGGAAGTCCCTGCCACACAATCCCTACAGCCCCTCGCTCTCCAGTACAAAAGCCACCAAATGGTTCTTTTCAATCTCCTCTGAGCATAAACCTTGCTCCCATCATTCCAGGAGCGTAACACAGGTAGCAATAACTATCAGCCTCTATCCCTACCCCCCCGCACTGGGCTCATCTTGCATTTGCTGCTTTGTTACACCTATGTAAACATACAATGCCTTGTAAGTTGTATACTGGATTCAGCACTATTTATGTCTGTAACATGTTCCCTTGTCACCAGAAGTTGTGTCTCAACAGGACACCACTGTATGCGTGCTGCTGAATTATTTTTATCCTGAATAAAACTGAACTGAAATCAGTTTTATGCCACCATCCATTTTAAAAGGTCCCCTGCGCACACAGCCAGACAGCACCTCCAGCCCTCCATCCATGACATGTTATGCAAGAGGGTGGAGCTAGTGTCCCCACCTCCACATTGTGGCACCTAGAGTTAGGCTGGGGCGGGGAAGCACAGTACGTTTTTCCAATATATATGCTCTAGGGGGTTTTTAATCCTCATTTTTTAAAGTGACTGCTGTACCAATATGCCCAACAATAAAACTCAAGACTCCACGAGAAGGGCAAAGGACTGAGCAACATCGACTGCCTCTCCCACATGCCTGGTGTATGGCAGACATCTTTCAGCAGAAAGCCACTATAATGCACACGGTGGACAAGGCAAGAAATAGATAAAGTGGCTATTCCTACAACATGCATGCATGACGAGATCATTTTGAGAGTGTTTTTTGTAATGTTAGCATAACTCTTCCCTCGTGTACCTGTGTAATACACGTAACCTGGGAGTATATTTTGAAAGGATTATTTTGCAACATTTGTACACCACATCCCCTTTGGTGGCTGCAATTTACTAGTATGATGAAACAAAACCCTCTAGACTGGTGCCCACTAATGCAGAATGAGGAAAAGAAAGTCCTACCTGAACGTTTATGAGGGAGGTAAAGTGAAGCTGTGTGCTGGACCATTGACCCACAAAGAATTCATATCCCTCAGATCTTGGTAGTGCATACAGGAACTGGGG
This sequence comes from Neoceratodus forsteri, assembly GCA_016271365.2. Lineage (NCBI taxonomy): Eukaryota > Metazoa > Chordata > Ceratodontiformes > Ceratodontidae > Neoceratodus > Neoceratodus forsteri. The sequence goes on from CM028136.1 coordinate 953,649,354, forward strand.
GAAAAAAAAGGAAAACATTTTCATTACACAGCATCATTTATATTTTCCTACATACATGCGCGTGTGTGTAGAATCATAGAACCAATTGGGAGGGTCCTTTTCTGCCATCAAATTTCTATGATTCTATGACTACACCATGTCTCGTTAAATGCCAACACCACAGCATCTGCTGGTGCTTTATACAATTTCTCCCGCGACTAATGTTCTGTGCCAACACATAAAATATTACGTTAGTGTGCCTAAATATTGTTGCCGAAATGATGGAACACCTTCTGCCATTAACAGCTAAGGTGACCGTATTCATCTGTTCCTGACCCCCGTTTGTACATCAGAGTATTGCACAGCGAGGTAGAGAGAGACAAGGCAGAGTGGAGCGAGAGAATTACATGTTTGTCAACATAAGAAACCACAAACAAGACATAAAATGATACTTGCTCCTTAAAAAAGGAAAAAAAAAAGGGAGTGGAACGTGATCAGGGAGCAAAGGAAGACCAAGGGAGGGATAGTAAGGCTTAATAAAGGGGAGGGAGGGTGGGCAGAGGGAGACTGTGAAAAGGCAGAGATACTAAACAAATATTTTTGCTCAGTATTTACAAAGGAAGAGGTGGAGGTACATAAAACAAACAGTAGTAACACTCTGGATACAGAAGTTGATACCAGCCCATTTACAGAAGAAAGGGTTCTGAAAGAACTCTTAAAACTGAAGGTGGACAAAGCAATGGGGCCTGATGGGATTCATCCCAGAATTCTAAAAGAACTAAGGGTAGAACTAGTGACACCACTGACTACCCTCTTTAACAAATCATGGGAGGATGGGGTGGTACCCGAGGACTGGAGGAGGGCAGATGATTCCCTTCACAAAAGTGGGAGCAAGGCAGAAGCAGGAAACTATAGACCTGTTAGTTTAACCTCAGTGATAGGGAAAATGATGGAATCACTTCTAAAGGAAAGAATTGTCGAGTATCTAGAGGCCAGAGGGGCACAGGACCCTAGGCAGCATGGATTCACAGCGGAAGGTCATGCCAGACGAATCTGATAGATTTCTTTGACTGGGTGACCAAAGTAGTAGATCAGGAGGGGCTGGGGACATGGCCTACCTAGACTTTAGCAAGGCATTTGACACAGTCCCACACAAAAGATTAATATACAAGTTAGCCAGCCTGGGAGTGGGTCCCAAGATGACAGCCTGGGTAAAGAATTGGCTGGAGAATAGGACACAGAGAGTAATAGTAAATGGAGTCCACTCAGAAGAAAGGAGGGTTACTAGCGGGGTACCGCAGGGTTCAGTATTAGGACCAGTCCTCTTCAATGTTTTTATAAGTGACATTGCAGAAGGACTGGAAGGAAAAGTATGTCTCTTTGCAGATGACACTAAGATCTGCAACAGAGTTGATTCACAGGGTGGGGTGGAAAGGATGAGAAGGGACTTGGCAAGGTTAGAGGAATGGAGGAGTCACGTGATGCATTGGTGCTGAGAGGCTGCTTGCTTTGGAGCTCCCGCTTTCCCTCTCTTAAACTTTTACTCTCACAGAGCCAAAACTACCAACTCATCACTAAACGAGTTCTAAACATCCAAACTACAACGGGAATCTTCTGTGTGCTCAGTTCGAGGTGTAGATTGCCTGCTAGAAGACCGCGATGACAGACACCAAAATGAAGGCCTCAGGAGTCAGGCACACCCCACCTACAACACCAGAAAAAGCTCCGAAGAAAGCTAAAAACTCTGGATCCAATCCCTCCTCAACTGCTAAACATTCAACTGGAGGAGGTCTTAATGTTGCAATGGGTACTGCATTAACAGAAGAACGTTTCTTGGAAGAGCTTTCCCCATTTAAAGATACCCTGCAAGAGATCTCCAAAGAAATTAAATCGATGAGGCAGGATTACACTGATCTCTCTAGAAGAGTAGGCGATTCAGAGGCCAGAATAGGATCAGTGGAGAAATGGCAACAGAAAGTGGACCCTGAAATTATTAAGCTCGCCAGCAAATTACAAGCTTCAACTGAAAACGGAAGATTTAGAGGGGCGAAGTCGTAGGGAACAACGCTCTAATCCTGGGGCTTCCAGAGATGGAAGAAGGAGAAGACACCATAAAATTCATCCAACTATTCCTCAACAAGGTAGTGGGTCCCTCACCTGTCCACAACAATATCACATAGAAAGGGCCCACAGATCCCTCAGACCCAGGCCTCCTCGAATGCCCCCCAGACCCTAATTATCAAGTTTTTGAGCTACCTGGACCGCAAATATGTCCTAACCAAAGTTAAACAATTGGAGTCAGTCCTGTGGAGTGGGCTAAACTGAGGATCACCCAAGATCTACCTAGAGAGGTCCGCAAAAGTGCTGCATTTCATCCGTGGTGAGCAAGCTGATTCGGCTGGGAAAACCTTTGGATGAATTACCCTGCCAAACTGTTGGTCCAGGTGGATGAAGTCTGGTACCCCTATGATACACCTGAGGAGGCGACGACTGAACTCTCCAAACTGCTCCCTGACCTGTTTAAAGGACTTTCCTCAAAATGACTGTTAAATGGTAGCCTGAATTGTAATAATTGTTAACCTGTGAGGCATTTACAGCAATTAGAACTTGTAATAACTTTCTTTCTTGTTTTCTAACCTATAGTTCTTAATAGAAGGATGTTTCAACCTACTGTATAGCTGTTGTAGCCTAGATGGGTGGCGGTGCTTCTGGGGTGGCTGCCTCTGTCTTTTCTCGTGGGGTGGCCGCCTGAACCCAGCATGGGAGGGCCTAGTAGTGGGAGGCCTTGAGGCCTAGTCGCCTCTTTTTCTTGCGGCCTAACGCGTCCCTTGCCTCTCGCATCTAGGGGAACTGCCATTATGGATGCAGTTCCCGGAGGACCTATTTTCGGTCGGACCAACCTGGTCCGTCAGGGTTTTGGTCCCCACGGGTTTCTCTAATTTCTGATCCCCAATCGAGTTGGAACGAGAGGACAGAGGCTCATAAATCAACTCCCAGGTACTGATATTTGTCTTACGTTCCTCTGGTTGGGAGAGATGATTTGATTTGGTACCTTTTGTTTAAAATGTGATGATGCCTTTTGGTACCGGAGGGGGGGCGGGAAGGCTCGCAAGCAAGCCGAGGATAGTACCATGCCTTGCGACCTAGCAGGGAGTTTTTGGGTACCCCAAAGGAATTTTCTGTTGGACAGGAACACTACGAGGGGCAACCTGGGGTACCCTGGGGTAGAGAAGAGTATTGAAATGTTTAAGCTGTTTTGGAAGTTCTGGTTGTTTATATTGGGTATCTGGTCTACAATGTTCTTGTCTCAATGTCATAGTGGGGTTGGGGGGGGTATTGTTCATAAAGGTTTCAGTTGTATTTTGGGGGAACCGCCACTTAACCTCGTTCATTGTATGCATCTCAGCTGTGGCATCAAGCTTCAGCGGTACCTTAGTGTTATCAGTCTTGTCTTTTTCCCTTTTAACAGGAAAATTATTCAGAAGTATGTTGGGGGGTTTGGGGTGTCACCACTGTATGGAGTGAGAAAGATTACAGGGTTAACTTGCTCGAACTACTTTGGATTCTAGAGTATGGCTAATGGTACAATTAGGTTGATTTGCTGGAATGTGAGAGGGATTAGAGATGCTAAGAAGAGATCCCGTGTCCTACTTAATTGTTCGGTGTTGGGAGCTGACATTTATGCCTTCAAGAAACCCACATCACGGTGGCTGAAAGTAGTACACTTAAAATCAGGGCTTTTTCTCAAATTTTGTGGCTGGAGACTCCTCGGAGGCAAGGGGAGTTGCTATTATGATAAAAAAAAAAACATACCCTTCAGTCCGTCTAAAGTCACTCGAGACCCAGAAGGTAGATATATACTGGTGCTTGGTTCTCTTTATAATTCCCCCATTGTTTTAGGCTCAGTGTATGGTCCAGTTGGAGGGAACGTTAGCTTTGTCATGGAGTTAATTGACAAGCTCAGTTCCCTTTTGCCATCTCCCTTGATACTGGGTGGGGATTGGAACATAGCTCCAACTCAGGAGCTGGATAAAACCCTCAGACCATTAAGGCCGCTACTTTCCACAATTGGCACTGAGAGATATGGGAAGTATGTTGGGCCTAGTAGATCCCTGGAGGACCCTTCACCCCTCCAATAGAAGTTACACCTTTTTTCCCCCGCCTCATAATTCCTGGTCGCGGTTAGATTATTTTTTAATATCTACCTCTCTTATGACCAAAGTTCACTCGGCAGGTATTGAACCCATAGTAATTTCCGTCCACGCGGCTGTCTGGTTCTGTCTTACTCCCCTGTCTATGATACATCGCGACACGATTTGGAAACTTAATACCCAGATACTAAAGGAAGAGCACTCTCTCACCCAAATCAGATCTCTTATCAGAGATTATTTGGATATCAACCGGGGCTCAGTAGCCAGGATGGATATCCTTTGGTGCTCATTAAAGTGCTTCCTGAGAGGGGAACTTATTAAGATCACCTCCAGAAGGAAGAAACTCAGGTCCCAAAATCTCATCTCCCTTTCAAGTCAGATCAAAGCAGCAGAAGATTCTCTGGCCACTTCTAACTCGTTAACCGATTTAGAACAACTGCACAAACTTAAAAACGAGTATGAAGGGCTAATTCGGGAAAAGACGGAGTTTGCTCTACTGAGAACCAAGGCTAAATACTTAGATCAAGGGGAGAGACCGAGTAGGCTATTGGCGTTGAAGCTTAAAGAAACAGAGAACTCTAGATTAATTCCAGCTTTAGAAGATGACGACGGGTCTATTAAAACAGACCCTAGAGATATTGTTGCATTTTTAAAGAGTTCTACCAGAACTTATATGGCGCCAAGGTATCCCCCTCCTCTCAGTCAGATCCAGAAAGATTTTTCCGGTCACTGGTACTTCCTCGCCTCTCGGAGGATCATATTGCCTCTCTTTCCTTGCCCTTATCCCAGGGAGAGGTGGAACAAGCCATTCACAGTCTCTCACCAGACAAAGCTCCCGGACCGGATGGGTTTCCCACCAACTTTTACAAGGTCTTTCGCCTAGAATTGGCCCCTATACTTCTGGAACTGTATAACTATATTTTATCAGCTGATACGCTGGACTCTTCCTTGCTGGAGGCTACTATTATTCTGATCCCCAAGTCAACAAAGCCCTCTCTGAACCCAACCAACTATAGACCTATTTCACTGCTCAACTGTGATATTAAAATTCTGTCTAAGATTTTGGCTTCTTGGATCAAACAGGTATGGATCTCACTCTTGAGCAATGAACAAGTGGGATTTGTACAGGGCAGATCTGTGGCAGACCATATCAGATCACTTTCTCACGTCTTTGGGGCAGCCCAAACTTCCCAGGTCCCTATGGCACTGGTAGCCCTGGACGCAGAGAAAGCATTCGACCGGGTCAACTGGGAGTTTTTATGGTGCACTATGACCAGGTTCGGTTTCCCGGAAGGGTTCATTCGATGGGTGAAAACACTATATAAATCCCCCACGGCAAAGATTTATTGCAATGGGGTTCTTTCGTCCTCCATCCAATTGCTCTCTGGCACCCGTCAGGGTTGTCCCCTATCTCCATTCCTCTTCAACCTTTATCTGGAACCCCTGTTGCTTAGCCTTAAAACTGCTCCAGGGATCCAGGGATGCCCGGTTTCCCATCAGACTTCCAAAATTTCAGT